>CM042695.1:344229805-345429805 GCA_023614405.1 Avena insularis | reverse complement strand
ATTGACAAGCTTCCCAGTCATGGAGGAATTTTGCTACTTCTCTGAAGAACAAGAGACAAAGAGTTTTCCGTGACGGATCTCATTGGGACTCTTTATGTGGAAGAAAAGGTGAGAGCAAAAGACACACGTGCTCGAGGTACCGAGGGAGGTTCTAATGCCAATCTGGTATAGAAAAGGAACTTCCAGCCTCACAAGTTTAAGAACAAGGGCAAGTTTGATGGCAAAGGAAAGCTCGATGGAAAGAACAAGGCCTCACAGTCTACCAGTTTCAAGAAGAAGACTAATAAAAAGAAATGTACTTGTCATGTGTGCGGTGATCATGATCATTGGGCTCCTACTTGTCCCAACCACTTTGACAAGCACCAGCATGGGAAGGGCAGTGTTGGGCCACGTAGAGATAAAACAAAACTTTTTCCTCTAACATAGTGATTCCAAGATCTAGCTAAGGTAGAAGGCCACGAGGTTTACCACTAGACGCGCAGTTGCGTATTACTGATGAAACACGTCAGTTGATACAGTGCAGTCCTCACGATTGTCCTAGTGCTGATCGTACAATACCTCTGCTGGTATCCACAGGTACAAGGAGGAGCACCGGCGGCGAACTGCTAGGTTCGTTACGACGGCAGGACTGCTGTGAAGCTAGGGTTTCCAACACATGGAATGACCTAACCAATCAACGATTAACCCTTCTGGGTTACTGTGCTCCACTATATATAGGGAGTGAACGTGGGCTCCACTCTCGTGGCACATTCACTAAAGCCCATATAATATTAGTCACCATGGGTCTGACTCATTAACTCAGTCCAAATCCGGCTCGGGTCCAACCCAACTAGATTTTCGGTTCAGATCCAATCCGAACTTGCTCCCACTCTTAAGTGTGTGACCCCGCAGGCTCATGGCTACTTGGACACGATTGGAGTCCGACTCAATCGATCGCCCAGAGCTCCTAGCAGAACGTGCCAACTCCCAAGTACCAAAGAGTCATGACGACTTACCTTTCCAATGCTACTTGTGTCTGAGTCCCTTTTGCCTCACGATATACCTTGTCAGACTATAGGCGAATATTTGTCATCCCTTAAATAGTCCGACTCTCTTCTCGATCCGAGATAAGTGATTCATCCGACTAACTCTTAGTCGGTCGCCTCGGTTAACACTTAACCAAGTCGCGCATGGCCATGCTTTCCGAATCATATCTTTCGAGAGGGCCTAGAGATATCTCTCCGAGTGGAGGGGCAAAATACCATCTTGCTAATTCACATCACGCAGCTTGATTCTCATTCGACCCAAACTCTGCCTTTATAACTTCCCAGTTACGGATCAGCGTTTGACAGAACCTAAGTCGGTGATCCTCAACTCGGACTATGCAACAACCTCAGGTCTAAGGATTACATTGATTGAGATATACAAATGACAACTTGTTCATTGTATCTCAATATGGGTCAATCCGACTCGCTAAACTCTTTAGCCGAATCTGTGTAAGTCAGAATAGCATCTCCATGCCCATAACAAGTGGAACCGAGTCATCAAGCCGACTTTCACATTGGTCTAAGTTGTGTGTCCAGCACAACCTCGATGACCAAGGATATTTAGTACAAACAACATGAATGTATAGTTCCACAACTGAATCACATATTCAATGATATACATCATATGATCATACAAGGACAACTTAATATCTTTATGAATACAATGAGAAATATCATCATACATGATTGCCTCTAGGGCATATTCCCAATAGTCTCCCACTTGCACTAGAGTCAATCTTCCGACATCACATGTCCAGGCATATAATGCCCATAGCTCTTAGGTGCGCCTCATGCTTCGGCCATGGTAACGGCTTTGTCAGCGGATCCGCAATATTTGCATCTGTGTGTACCTTGCATAACTTGATATCACCCTGATCCATGAACTAGCGAATCAGGTGGTACCACATGAGTATGTGCTTGTTCTTCTGGTGTTGTCTAGGTTCCTTGGCTTGTGCAATCGCACCATTGTTGTCACAATACACGTCTAACGGATTGGACGAGCCCTGAACCACACCAATATCCATGAGGAAATTCCTCATCCAAACAGCTTCCTTTGCTGCCTCCGAGGCGGCAATATACTTAGCCTCTATTGTAGATGCAGACATGGTCTCTTGCTTGAAACTCTTCCAGATCACAACACCTCCGTTTAAAATAAACACGTATCCAGATTGCGAACGAGAATCATCAGAGTCGGTAAGATAACTCGCATCTGTGTAACCCTTTACACTTAGTTCATCTTCACCACCATAAACCAAGAACATATCCTTAGTCCTTCTCAAGTACTTTAGGATATTTTTAGCCGTTGTCCAGTGGATTTCTCCAGGATCAGCCTGGTATCTGCTCACAACACTTAGAGCATATGAAACATCCATCCTAGTACAAATCATGGCATACATGATGGATCCGACTGCAGAAGCATACAGAATCGCACTCATCCGACTTTGCTCATTAGTCGTCAAAGGACACTAAGTCTTGCTAAGTTTTACGCCATGGGACATCGGTAAGAACCTCTTCTTAGACGATTCCATGTTGAACTTCTTCAACACTTTGTCCAAATAAGTACTCTGACTCAATCCAATGAGCCATCTTGATCTATCTCTATAGATCTGGATTCCGAGAATATATGTTGCCTCACCCAAGTCTTTCATTGAGAAACTCCTTTCCAATGATTCCTTGGTTTCTCAACATCTGGACATCATTTCTAATCAATAATATGCCATCCACATATAAGATTAGAAAGTTTACTTTGTTCCCACTAAACTTCTTGTATAAACAAGAATCATGATCACTCTTGATGAAGCCAAATGATTTGACTACCTCATCAAAGCAAATATTCCAACTCCGAGACGCTTGATTCAACCCATAAATGGATTTTTGAAGTTTGCAAACCTTGTCAGCGTTAGCCGGATCGACAAAACCCTCGGGTTGTATCATATACACGTCCTCGGTTAAATTTACGTTAAGGAAAACCGTTTTGACATCCATCTGCCATATCTCATAGTGGAAATAGGCTGCTATAGCTAACATGATCCGAACTGATTTAACCATCGCTACAGGCGAGAAAGTATTGTCGTAATCAACTCCTTAAACTTGTCAGAACCCCTTCGCGACAAGACGTGCTTTATAGACGGAAACATTTCCATCCAAATCAGTCTTCTTCTTAAAGACCCATTTGCACTCGACAGGTCTTGTACCGTCTGGCAGATCAACCAAGTTCCAAACTTGATTTTCATCCATGGACTTTAACTTGGATCTCATGGCTCCAAGCCATGACTCGGAATCAGATCCCACCATTGCTTCTGAATAATTTACTGGCTCATCATTGTCTAACAGTAACACATCACGAACATTTCGCAATCTTGCCGATCTTCATAGTACAAGTGCTACTTCCGGCTCAGCTACCACGACCGGGTCAACCTCCAAGGTTTTTGCCGAATCGCTACTAGCCGGTTCCTCTCGAAATTTCTTCGAGCTGCACCGTGCTCCCACTGACTCCCTGACTGAGAAACTCTTTCTCAAGGAAGACACCATTCCGAGCGACAAACACTTTGCCCTCTTCTCGGTTGTAGAAGTAGTAACCCAAGGTTTCCCTCGTATACCCCATGAAAATACATTTATTCGACTTGGCCGTAAGCTTGTTCGACTGAAGTCGCTTGACAAATGCTTCGCAACCCCAAATCTTAAGAAAAGACAAACTCGGCTTTTTTCCTGTCTACATCTCATGCGGTGTCTTCTCTACCGACTTTGATGGTACTTTGTTTAGTGTGAACGCCGTTGTTTCTAGACAATAACCCCAAAATGATAAAGGCAGATCTGTCCGACTCATCATTCATCGTATCATGTCCAACAAGGTCCGATTCCGCCTTTTCGAAACATCGTTCCTTTGCGGCGTTCCTGGCGGAGTAAGTTGAGGAACTATTCCGCAACTTTTCAGATGGTCATCAAACTCATGTCTCATGTACTCGCCTCCTCGGTCCAACCGAAGAAACTTTATTTTCTTGCTGAGTTGATTTTGTGCTTCATTCTGGAATTCTTTAAACTTTTCAAAGGCTTCCAACTTATGTTTCATCAAGTAGATATATCCATACCTACTCAAATCATCAGTGAAGGTAATGAAGTACTCATAACCACCCCTGGATGTCGTGCTCATTGGTCCACATACATCACTATGTACTAGTCCCAACAAGTCGAACGCCCTTTCGCAACTCTTTGCAAAAGGTGTCTTGGTCATTTTGCCGAGTAGGCAAGATTCGCATGTCTCGAACGACTCCAAGTCGAACGAAGTTAGGAGTCCATCGTCATGGAGCTTCTTCATGCGTTACCAATTTATATGACCAAGCCTACAGTGCCAAAAGTAAGTCATATTCAGATCATTTGGTTTCAACCTTTTAACATTTATGTTATAAACCGACTCACCATCAAGATTCAAAATAAATAACCCGTCCTGGACGGGTGCAAAGCCGTGAAACATATCATTCAAATACAAAGAACAACCATTATTCTTGATATTCGACTCATAGCCTTGCCTCATCAAACATGAAGCAGAAATAATGTTTTGACTGAGCACTGGAAATTAATAACAATTATTTAGTTCCATAATGAATTCGGAAGGTAAATGAAGTTGCATCGTGCCGACTTCCAACACAGCAACTCTTGCTTTGTTGCCGACTCGAATATCAACCTCGCCTCTTGCTATGCTCCTAGTTCTTACCAGTCCCTGCAACGAGTTGCAGATGTGAATAATTGATCCGGTATCATATACCCAAGAACTATTAGGTACGTCAGCAAGATAAACGTCTATAACATTGCAAACAAGTGTACTTGAGTCGGAAGTCATACCTCCACTCTTGGCTTTGTCGGCTAAGTATGCCGCAGTTCCTCTTCCAGTGGTCATCCGCCTTGTAGTAGAAGCAAGTGGATCCAGCTGAAGGAGATGGCTTAGTCCCTGAGGAAAAGCTTGGGCGAGGACCTAAGCCTTCTTTCCTTCCAACTTAGCCTTCTTCTTAGTCCAAGAACTCTTCTTGAACTTTGCCTTTTCTACACCATCAAAACTTGACTGACGCCCTTCTTGAGATCCGCCTCTGCCTGCTTGAGCATCCCATGCAATTCAGTGAGCTTCTTATCCATACCATGCACGTGGTAGTTCGAAATAAATTGCCCATATGCACTAGGAAGAGAGTTCAGAATTATATCTGTAGCGAACTCTTCACTAATGGGGTAGCCAAGCCTCTCTAGAGACTGCACATAACCAACCATTTTGATCACATGCGGACTCAGTGGATCACCGTCCTTAAGCTTGCAACTCAGCAAATCCTGAGAGACTTGATACCTCTCAGTCTTCGCTTGAGCTTAGAACATACTTTTGAGGCTTTCGATCATATCGTAGTCCTCAACATTCTTGAACTGCTTTTGCAAGTCCGGTTCCATGTGAGCAAGCATAAGATAGCTAATATTCATGGACTCATCCTTAGCCCGACGGTAGGCATTAGTGGCAGCGACAGTCGCATTCTCATTCGGCTCATCTGGAAGTGAGTTGTCTAGGACATGGTCCTTCTTTTCTTATTTGAGAACAATTCTAAGATTTTGATACTAGTTGGTAAAATTAGTGTCGTTTAGTTTATCCTTCTCAAGAATGGTTCTCAAAAGCAAAACCGGATATCTGAGAGTGACTACTACTTGGTGCCATGATCTATAATAGAAATATGCAAAACACTTAAGACATGTATTCATAAAAGAGCGAGCATATTAAACACTTTAATATTTTATGCTCCCACTAGAACCAACACCCCTCTGATGGTTACTTAGTGATTCAGGATCCTAAATAAGCAAGTCGGCTAGTGAGCTTTAGCATCAATGCTAGCCACCAAGGGATCTAGGTAGACAACTCCTTGTCAATCGCATCTCATATGACTCATGTCGGTCGGGTGGCATCACATGCCCCGGCTCCCGTCTGACTTTTCCCCGAGCCCCACAACCATTGTGATAGACCCGTCTAGCTTACCGAGTGTTTCCGCAGTAAGAGTCCGACTCGAACCCACCTAGTTGGAAAGAATTGGCAGCACCTCAATTTTATGAGCCCACTACCAAAAATATCCGACTTGTGATGGTGCAAACACTGGCGGGAAAACCGACTAGACCTTCTTTGAGGGATTAGATTTTACCGACTATCTAATAGAGGTAAATAGAGACATATCAACAACACAAAATAAATCAATTATAATGTGAAATTGTATGGCTCTCTTCATGGCGATATCCATCTCCACAAAGCCTGTAATCCGACTCGTGCCATCTCTTGTCACTTGTCGTCTTACTCCATGTCGCTGACATGTATATCGCCTTGCATGTCATCCGGGTTTTCCATACAGTTACACTAGCTTAGTAAAGTAAAATACATGGAGAATCTGACACGCAGGTCGTTATATAATAAAATGACAGCACCTAGGCTCCAGTCGGCTGACAAAAACCATGATTCGCAGATCACGTATGGATTACACACATACATCACATGCACATGAACCATACCATTCACAACTTTCTGCAAAAACAAGTTATGCATAGATACGCTATCTACCAGCATTGTGAAACTAACAAAAACGTCTAACGCGCTACGAAGGGCGAAGCCGGTGGTCCTGCTAGCCATATAGAAGCGGGGATCAAGGATGTCATGGCGTGCAGCGGTACCGACGATTTTTTTCCAAAAACATAGATCTCATCTACAATCTGGACATAGATTCCGACCATTATTCCTATTCGATCTAACTCTTTTATCTTCGATCACCGCTTCTGGATTTACGTGTCACAGTCTACCTCGATGGCAGAAACCAACCGGTAGGGGTATGTCGTTCCATGACCTTAGCAGTATGATCACGAAAATCAGATCTACCATTCCCCGAGTACAGTTGATCCAATCAACATCGTATAAAACTGATCTATCTCATAGATTGACCACCAAAACAACACATAGATCCAATCTACAGTCAACATCATATCACATATGCGAGATCTCAAGCCTAAAACCAGAAGCTATTGCTCTGATACCACTGTTGGGCCACGTAGAGATAAAACAAAACTTTTTCCTCTAACATGGTGATTCCAAGATCTAGCTGAGGTAGAAGGCCACGAGGTTTACCACTAGACACGCAGTTGCGGATTACTGATGAAGCACGTCAGTTGATGCAGTACAGTTCTCACGATCTGATCCAATCACGATCGTCCTGGTGCTGATCGTACAACACCTCTGCTGGTATCCACACGTACAAGGAGGAGCACCGGCGGCGAACTGCTAGGTTCGCTACGACGGCAGGACTACTGTGGAGTTAGGGTTTCCAACACATGGATTAACCCTTCTGGGTTACTGTGCTCCACTATATATAGGGAGTGAACGCGCGCTTCACTCTCGCGGCCCAATCACTAAAGCCCATATAATATTAATCACCGTATGTCCGACTCACTGACTCAGTCCAAATCCGGCTCAGGTCCAACCCAACCAGATTTCTGGTTCAGTTCCAATCCGAACTTGCTCCCGTTCTTAAGTGTGTGACCCCGCAGGCTCATGGCTACTTAGACACGATTGGAGTCTGACTCTCAATCGATCAGTCGGTAGCGGCTTCTAGCAGAACGTGCTGACTCCCAAATACCAAAGAGTCATAACGACTTGCCTTTCCAATGCGACTTGTGTCTGGGTCCCTTTTGCCTCACGATATACCTTGTCATACTATAGGCGAATATTTTTCATCCCTTAAATAGTCTGACTCTCTTCTCGATCCGAGATAAGTGATTCATCCGACTAACTCTTAGTCAATCGCCTCGGTTAACACTTAACCGATTCACGCATGGCCATGCTTTCCGAATCATATCTTTCAAGAGGGCCCAGAGATATCTCTCCGAGTGGAGGGGCAAAATCCCATCTTGGTTATTCACATCACGCAGTTTGATTCTCAGTCGACCCGAACTCTGCCTTTATAACTGCCCAGTTACGGATCAGCGTTTGACAGAACCTAAGTCGGTGATCCTCAACTCGGACTGTGCAACAACCTCAGGTCTAAGGATTACATTGATTGAGATATACAAATGACAACTTGTTCGTTGTACCTCAATATGGGTCAATCTGACTCGCTAAACTCTTTAGCCGAATCTGTGTAAGTCGGAATAGCATCTCCATGCCCATGACAAGTGGAACCGAGTCATCAAGCCGACTTTCACATTGGTCTAAGTTGTGTGTCCAGCACAACCTCGTTGACCAAGGATATTTACTACAAACAACATGAATGTATAGTTCCACAACTGAATCACATATTCAATGATATACATCAGATGCTCATACAAGGACAACTTAATATCTTTATGAATACAATGGGAAATATCATCATACATGATTGCCTCTAGGACATATTCCTGATACGTCGGAAACGTATCTATAATTTTTGATGTTCCATGCTTGTTAGTATCTACTTTGCTTTGCTATGTCTACACTTTGAGGTGATTTTTACATATTTTCTGGTACTAACCTATTAACAAGTTGCCATAGTGTCAGTTGTCTATTTTCTACTAATTTTTGTTTCAGAAAAGCTAGTAAAGAAATATTCTCAGAATTGAATGGGACAAACGTCAAAGTCAATTACTTTCCATGGGGAACAAGAATCCAGAAGACAATACGGAGATGCAAGCCCGGGCGGCCAGACCCCCTAGGCACGGGTGAGCCCTGCCCCGCGCCTGGGAGGGGTGTGGGGCCCCTGGTCGCCTCCTCGGCCTCCCCCTTCGCCTATAAGAAGCCCCCGATGCAGAAACCTTAAGAACCCGATCAAATATCCACGAAACCGTTTGTAGCCGCCACCACCATCATCCCTAGATAAGGGGGGATCTGAAGTTCTTCCCGGCACCCTGTCGGACGGGAGATCATCCCGGAGGCCTTCTCTCCGGTATGATGCGTGAGTAGTTCCACCTTGGACTATGGGTCCATGTAGTAGCTAGATGGTTGTATATCCTCCTTTGTGCTTTCATGTATAGATCTTGTGAGCTCCGTTCATGATCAAGATCTAATCTATTTATAATCATGCATGTTGTGCTTGTGGGGATCCGATGGATATTGAGATTATTATGTTGGTTTCATTAATGGTTTTGTCTTTATGATTCTATCATGTCTGTGTTGTTTGTGATCTTGCATGCTATCCGTTGTTAGTAGCTATCTTGGCCAAATAGTTTCTAGTGACTCCAAGAGGGGGTATTTATGCTCGATAGTGGGTTCATGCCTCTAGTTTCCAAGGGAAGTGATAGAAATCTCTTCGGTTGTAGATGTGTTGTTGCCACTAGGGAGAAAACAACGGTCTCTTGTTCATGGAACATGTGGACTGCTTACCTTAAACATTTTGCTTAGAGCATTTGTCTGTTGCTTGCAACTTAATACTGGAGGGGGTTCGGATGATAACATGAAGGTGGACTTCTAGTGATAGATGCAGTTGGATGACGGTCTATGTATCTTGTTGTATTGCCCAATCGAATCTCATAGGATCTTTCTGACTAGTAATTGCATTGTTATGTCTTGCTCAGTTTCTGTCAATTGTCCTGCTCTAATTTGTTTACCCTTTATGACATGTTGTTTATCTAAGGAGATCACCTCTAGTGAACTATGGACCCCGGTCCAATCTTTACCATTGATACATCTTCCACTGTTACTTGTTTACTTGCTGCAAACCATTACCTTCCACACCATATGTTTAATCATTTGTTACAGCAAACCGGTGAGCTTGACAACCTCACTGATTCGTTGGGACAAAGTCTTGAGTTTGTGTTGTGCAGGTTTCCACGTTGCTTGCAACACCTTTAAGATGTTTCCTTCCTCCTTCAGGTTCGATAACCTCGGTCTCTACTGAGGGAAACTTGCTGTTGTGCTCATCACACCTTGCTCTTGGGGTTCCAACGAAGTGTCCCACATCAACACTGGGTGCACGCATCAATTCCCAACAGGCAGCAAGACTGCTAATGTTGTCATGAGCGATGTTGAGATGAAAGATGTTGGGTATGGTATATTATCTACTATTATTTCATTATGCCATTCTCCTGATTGGTGGATTGACACGGGCGCTAATGTACATGTATGTTCTGATATTTCTATGTTTTCTTCATATCAGGTCAGAGGGACTCAAACCGTGCTGATAGGGAACAACTCGTATGCTTTTGTTTATGGTGTTGGTACGGTTGATCTGAAGTTCACTTCGGGAAAGACCGTTCGTCTGAAGAACATGCATCATTTTCTATCAATAAATAAAAATCTTGTTAATGAATCTCTGATGTGTCGAGACAGCTACAAGATTGTATTTAAGTCTAATAAATTTATAATTTCTAAGTATGGAACCTTTGTTGGTAGAGGTTAAGAGTGCGGATGCTTGTTCCGCTTATCTCTATCAGGCGTTTGTAATAAAGTTATCAATCATATATACATGAATTTTGAATCAAATGTCTGGCATTCTTGTCTTTGCCATATTAATTTTGGTTGTATGACGCGACTAGACAAAATGAATTTAATTCCTGATTTTACTACCGTTAAGGGATCTAAGTGCCAAGTCTGCGTGCACTCATAACAACCTCGCAAGTCACATACGACTGCAAAAGTGAGAAATTTAACACCACTAGAGCTCATACATTCTGATATTTATGAGATGAATGGTATGTTGACAAAATATGGAAAGAAATATTTCATGACGTTGATTGATGAATCTACGAGATATTGTCATGTGTATCTTCTGAAACCAAAAGATGATGCTTTGAGTTTCTTCAAAATTTATAAAGCTGGAGCACAAAGAAACTTGATTGAAAGATTGAGGCTTAGGTTTGATCGCGGTGAAGAGTATTTTTCCAAATAGTTTGATTCCTTTTGTGTGAAACATGACATAATTCATGAGAGGACGCCTCCCTACTCACCCCAGTCAAACAGGGTAGCCGAAAGAAAGAATCATACTCTAACAGATTTGGTTAACGCCATGTTAGACACATTGGGATTCTCCAAGGAATGGTGGGGGGAGACACTATTGACTGCGTGTCATATCCTAAATCGAGTTCCCATAATGAACAAAGAAATTATTCCATTCGAATAATAGGGGAACAAAAGGTTAAAACTCGCGTACTTACGTACTTGGGGTTGTTTGGCAAAGGTTAATATACCAATCTCCAAGAAGCGTAAGCTTGGACCAAAAAATCATTGATTGTGTTCTTCTAGGCTATGCTTTCCATAGCATTGGTTATAGATTCTTGATAGTAAAATCTAAAATACCTGACATACATGTTGGTACAATCTTGGAGTCAACTGATGCGACTTTCTTTGAGGATATATTTTCTATGAAGGATATGTTGGAATTATGCCCTATAGGCAATAATAAAGATGTTATTATTATAATTCTTGTTCATGATAAAGTTTATATTCCATGCTAGAATTGTATTAAGCGGAAACTTTGATACTTGTGTGGTTTATGAACAACACTGTGTCCCTAGTACGCCTCTATGGACTAGCTCATTGATTAATGATGGTTAAGGTTTCCTAACCATAGACATGAGTTGTCGATTAATAATGAGATCATGTCATTAGGAGAATGATATGATGGACATACCCAAATTAAGCAGAGCAATTAGATTGTGTCATCGTGTTCATCTTTCGAAGCTTTTTCCTATGTCAAGTATTGTATTCCTTAGACCATGAGATAATACAACCCCCTGGTATCGGAAGAAAGCTTTGAGGTCATCAAACGTCATCCTATGTGAGGGTGATCATAAAGGTGTCTCTCAGGTGATCGGAAAGTACTTGTTGGGTTGTATGTATCGAGATGGCATTTGTCCCTCCCGAGTCGGAGAGATATACTTCGGGCCCACTCGGTAATCGATATCAACACCGCTTGCAAGCACGTGGTTAAGGAGTTAATCACAAAGTGATATCGGATTACGGAACGCGTAAAGTACTTGCTGTGAACGAGATTGAACTAGGTATGCTGATACCAACGATCGAATCTCGGGCAAGTAAAATATCGCGTGGCGAAGGGAATACATATATGGGATTAATTGAATCCTGGCATCGTGGTTCATCCGATATGATCATCTATGAATATGTGGGAGTCAATATGGGTTTCCAGATCCCACTGTTGATTATTGATAGAAGATCATGTCTGCATATTCTCGAACCCGTAGGGTCACACACTTAACGTGCATCGACGCTAGGATAGAATGGATAATTGGTTTATGAATTTTTTGTTCGGAGTTTCGGATGAGACCCAGGACATCACGAGAGGTTCCGTAATGGTCCGGAGAATAGGATTCATATAAAGGAAAGCAATTTTTGGATTTTGGAATCGTTTTGGAGTTTATCGGTATTGTATCGAAAGGTTCTAGAATGTTCCAGAGTGGGACCAACGTGGGCCCACTTGTCGGAGGCCTGCGTGGGCCTAAGGGGAAGTGCCCTGGCCACTTTGGGCCAGGGGCACAAGGCCCCTAAGGCCTAGCCGGCCAGCCCTAGGGGAAACCCTAAGGGAGCATTCTAGAAGAGGGGGGATGACTTGCCCCCCACTCCACCCCTTGGGCCGCCGCCCTACGGCTTGGAGGAGGGGTCAAGGGGACGGCCAGCCCCCTATATAAGGAGGGCAGGGGCGCAGCCTCCCCCCACTCCAACCCTAGCCGCCAACTGCTGCCCCTCCATCTCTCTCTCTCTCCCGACTGCGCGTAGGCGAAGCCCTGCCGCAGAAACTCTCCACCATAAGCACCACGCCGTCGTGCTACAGATCCAATCTATCTCTCCATCATACTTGCTGGACCAAGGAAAGGAGGATACTTCGTTGCACCGTACGTGTGCATCTCTCGGAGGCGCCGCCACTTGCGGCGTAGGATCGGATCGGATCGCGAGGAGGAGACGACGAGTACGACTACGTCAACCACGTTCTGTTGAACGTTTCCGCTGTGCGATTTCTTCAAGGGTATGAAGATCTCATCAATCTCTCTCATTGATTACATCTCCTAGATTAGATCTTGGCTTTCTTGTTCGCATCCGTAGATTTTTTTTTGATTTACTATGCTGCGAAACCCTTCAGGATAAACCTAACTCATCAAATCTAGAGATACCTAGTTCATCTAATCAGGAATTTGCTACAATTTTTGAACCTACCCTTCCAATTGAACACTCTGAAAGACCTAAGAAGGATGATAATAAAATTCCTAAAAGGAGCAAGAGACAGAGGACTGCAAATTCCTTTGGTGATGATTTCATTGTGTACCTTGTGGATGACACTCCCACTTCCATTTCAGAAGCCTACGCATCTCCTGATGCTGACTACTGGAAGGAAGCCATCCGTAGTGAGATGGATTCCATCTTAGCTAATGTAACATGGAAGATCACTGATTGCCCTAATGGGTGCAAACCTGTAGGATGCAAGTGGGTGTTTAAGAAAAAGCTTAGGCTTGATGGTACTATTGAGAAGTACAAGGGACGACTTGTGGCCAAGGGATACACTCAAAAAGAAGGTGAAGACTTCTTTGACACTTACCTGTTGCCAGATTGACCACCATTCGAGTACTGCTATCGTTGGCTGCCTCTCATGGTCTTCTCGTTCATCAAATGGATGTTAAGACAACTTTTCTAAATGGAGAGTTGGATGAAAAATTTACATGGATCAGCCAGATGACTTTGTGGTAAATGGTCAAGAAGGAAAGGTGTGCAAGTTGTTGAAGTCTTTATATGTCCTAAAACAAGCCCCTAAGCAGTGCATGAGAAGTTTGAAAGAACTTTAAATACTGCAGGCTTTGTTGTAAATAAAGCTGACAAATGTGTGTACCATTGCCATGGTGGGGGTGAGGGAGTCATCATTTGTTTGTATGTTGATGACATACTGATTTTCAAAACCAACCTTAATGCAATTAAGGAGGTCACGGATTTCTTATCTCGTTCCTTTGAGATGAAGGATCTGGGAGTAGTTGATGTTATCCTGAACATCAAGCTATTGAGATATGAGGACGGTGGGATTACATTGCTTTAGTCTCACTATGTGAAAAAGGTCTTGAGTCGTTTCGGGTATAGCAACTGCAAGTTTTCTCCTACACCTTATGATCCTAGTGTGTTCCTTCGAAAGAATCGAGGAAATGGTAGAGACCAACTGCTCTCAAATTATTGGCTCGCTTATGTATTTAGCTAGCGTCACGAGGCCTGACATTGCTTTTGCTGTAAGCAAACTCAGTCGATTTGTTTCAAATCCAAGATATGTCCACTGGCATGCTCTTAAGAGAGTTATGCACTATCTAAAAGGCACTGCAAGCTAAGACATCCACTATACCGGGTATCCGAGGGTACTAGAAGGTTATAGTGATTCAAATTGCATATCAGATGCTGATGAGATAAAGGTCATGAGTGGATATGTATTCACACTTGGTGGTGACGCTGTTTATTAGAAGTCTTGCAAGAAGACCATCTTAACAAGGTCAACTATGGAGGCAGAAATCATAGCATTAGACACATCCACTGTTGAAGCAGAGTGGCTTCATGAACTCTTGATGAACTTACCTATGGTTGAAAAACCAATACCCACAATCCTTATGAACTGTGATAATAGAACTGTGATTTTCAAAGTAAATAGTTCTAAGGATAATATGAAGTCATCAAGACATGTGAAGAGGAGAATTAAATCTATCAGTAAAATGATAAACTCTGGATTTATTGCATTGGATTATATCCAAACATCTAAAACTTGACAGATTCCTTCACAAAGAGTCTATAACGCAATGTGATAGAAAATGCATCAATGGAGATGGGTATGAGACCCACAATATGATTTTTTCATAGTGGTAAACCACTCTATGTGATCGGAGATCCCATGAATTAAAATTGGGAGACAATCTATTGATGAGCTGAGAGGAAAGTATCCCTACTTTAATAAACACCACTCCATAAAGATACAATACTTTCCTATTCTACATGACAGGTTGGTTTATTATCTCAATATGTTCTAAGTGGCTTACCTTAAGCAGAGATGTTGTCCTGCATAACATATTTTGAAGAACACACCTATATGAATCTGACTGTTAAAAGTCGCAGTCTATAAGATTAGGGTGCTCTCTAATAAACTCATAAAAGGCCATGGAGTATGACAGATAATCTCCACCCGCGAAGAAGTCCCACGGCAGTCCAGTATCAGTCAAGACTTTGTGTGAACCTAGTTTCGCAGCAAACTTGCAGTTCAAGACATAGTCCACTGTACAAGTTGCAACCTAGTGTAACATAAAGTTCTAGGTGGAAATTCAACTTAACAGTCGTTACTATAGTACCGGTATATAAACAATGTTTTGAAACCAAAGGCAAACTTCATGTGCCTCAGGGATCTGGTAGGGGATTATTGGAATTTTTGCCTAAATGGCTCAGCCCATATTTTCATTTTAATAATTCCTGAAAATCCTAGAGACCCATGTGGCCCATTCATGCATGGAAAGAGGTGGAACAAATGTTTAGTCTCACATTGCTAGTTGAAGGAAGATTTCACCACCTATAAGGGGGGCTCTTCCACCACTTGGTAAAAGTATGAGAAGGAGAGAGACATACAAGTGCGCTCCTCCTCCTTCGCCGTCTGCCTCGCCTTGTCACGACGCGCGTGCCACAGGTTGCGGGAATGCCTCGAGCCAAGAGCTTCTCTTTATTTTTGTCGCACATGAATGGATTAATAATATGAATAGGCTGCATAAGTGGGTGTTTAATATGAACTCATTGGATATTTGCCACGCATGAATGGATAAATAATATGAACATTTTGCGTAAGTGGGTGTTTAATATGAACTAAGTGGAGGTTGTTTGGCTTTGGTCGTTGCATGTCCGTTTCCTCTCTCGATGCTGCCTGTTTGCCTGCCTACCCGTGCCTATAAGGGTGAGAGGTCGCTCCTCTCCTCAGATACACTTCAATACATCGCATCTAGTTTCCAACCATTGTGTTGCCGCACCGCTCTTCCCCATCTCCTCTTGTGGCGTGCACCACTAGCCAGGATAGTAGGCCTCCGAGACCCTGCTGCTTCGATTCCTGTACAGGAGAAGGGCGATAAGGTTTTTGGAGAGTGCTATTGGCGCGAATACTGGCTTCATCACGGACTCCTTCACGTATAGCGATAGCGCCAATGTCTTTCCCAGCGACGACTTCTCCCCTGATACCAAGAACCTCTTCCTCGACGACATGGCTGGCGATGGTGCCAACACCAACACCAACACTGGAGGTTCCTCTGCTGTGATGTACATCCTCTTCCTCAATTTTGTTTATCTTAGTCAGATAGTATGTCGTTCCTTTTTGTTTGCTGTAGACCTTGCTCTGATCTTATCTCAAGTTCTATGCTTTATAATCCTCTTGGATATCTGCCTTAATTTGTATCCGCTAATTCACATGATTAGTTTAATTTCTTTATTCTATTCATGTCTTATCTAGCGTTTATCTTTGGTAAATTACTCTTATACTCAACATGCAACACCATGGCCACCGTGAGTGTCGTTGTCATCAGGAACTACATCTTCCTCAGCTGGAAAGTACTCATCGGCGCCAAATTGCAAGATCTAGTTGTGCAAAATACAACATGTAAGAACAAGATTAACTTGGGTGGAGAAAGAGTGGAAAGGATTCTAATCAGGGATCTTAAACCTGTTCTTCAGAGCAGCAAAAACCCTCTCAATAATGACTCTAAGGCTAGAGTGCATAAGATTGAAAAGTTCTTTCGGAGTCTTTGGGTAGTTCCTAGTAGAGAACTCATTGAGATGGTACCTTGTTGACCTGAAGGGTGGCAGAATTCCAGGCCGGTGATGGTGACTCCTTGATGACGCCAGAGAACCTGGTGCTTGACGTGGAGTCTGTTGGGAACCCCAAGAGCAAGGTGTGAAGCAGCACAACAACAAGTTTTTCCTCAGTAAGAAACCGAGGTTATCGAACTAGTAGGAGGAAGGAAACGTCACACGGGTGTTGCAAGCAACGCGGAGACCTGCACAACACAAACTCAAAACTTTGCCCCAACAAATCAGTGAGGTTGTCAAGCTCACCGGTTTGCTGTAACAAAGGATTAAACGTATGGTGTGGAAGGTAATGGTTTGCAGCAAGTAAACAAGTAACAGTGGAAGATGTATCAATGGTAAAGATTGGACCGGGATCCATAGTTCACTAGAGGTTCTCTCCTTAGATAAACAACATGGCATGAAGGGTAAACAAACTACAGCAGGGCAATTGACAGGAACTGAGCAAGGCATAACAATGCAATACTAGTCAAAAAGATCCTATGAGATTCGATTCGGCAATACAACAATATACATAGACCGCCATCCAACTGCATCTATGCCTAGAAGTTCACCTTCAGGTTATCATCCGAACCCCCTCCAGTATTAAGTTGCAAGCAACAGACAAGTGCTTTAAGCAAAGTGTGTAAGGTAAACAATCCACTTGTTCCATGAACAAGAGACCGTTGTTTTCTCCCTAGTAGCAACAACACATCTACAACCGAAGAGATTTCTGTCACTTCCCTTGGAAACTAGAGGCATGAACCTACTATCGAGCATAAATACCCCCTCTTGGAGTCACTAGTAACTACTGGTCCAAGATAGCTACTAACAACGGAGAGCATGCAAGATCACAAACAACACATACATGATAGAATCATAAAGACAAAACCATTAATCAATCTGACATAATAATCTCAATATCCATCGGATCCCCGCAAACACAACATGCATGATTACAAATAGATTAGATCTTGATCATGAACGGAGCTCACAAGATCTATACATGAAATCACAAGGAGGAGATACAACCATCTAGCTACTACATGGACCCATAGTCCAAGGTGGAACTACTCACGCATCATACCGGAGAGAAGGCCCACCCGCTCCTAGGGGGGTCTGGCCGCCCTGGTTCACGTCCCCGTCTCGTCTTCTGGATTCTTGTCCCTCATGGTAAAATATTGACTTTGGCTTTTGTCCCGTCCAATTCCGAGAATATTGATTTTTTGCCTTTCTGGAACCAAAAATAGAAGAAAACAGGCAACTGGCGCTGTGGCAACTTGTTAATAGGTTAGTTGCAGAAAAGATATAAAAACACCTCAAAGTGTAGACAAAGCAAAGCAAAGTAGATACTAAAAAATCATCAAAAAATATAGATACGTTTCCGACGTATCAAGCATCCCAAGGCTTAACTCCTGCTCATCCTCGGGTAGGTAAGTGATAAAACGAATAATTTTTTAGGTGACATGCACCATCAAAACCAAGATCAAACCATTTGCAAGCATTGAAAGCTGGAATCAAAGAACTCTAAACATGTGCATGAAAGATGAAGTTCTAACAATAGGACAAAGTAACTACGCATGCAACATGACAGGCTACAAACAAAGATCATGAATAACATGCATTGAAAAATGTTTGTTTGTTTCACATAAATAAAACATAGCATAGTGGCAATCAGCTTGTCCATCATACAGTAGCAAATAGATGCATAGAACACCATCAAAGTTCACAAGGGTGACTAGAAACAGATAGCACAAGAACAAGTAATATCACAATATGCATCAATCAATAAGTTTTGGAACACTGCACACAGAATGACAACTATGCTCTCTTAATGGTGCATAAAGGTAGAAGGTGGAGACTCAAATAATAGTGGAAGAAAGGCCCTTCACAAAGGGAAGCAGGGATTTTGTAACATCCCTAAAATCATGTTTCAAACTCATGCATATCATCCATGCATCCATGATCATGTAGAGTTCATTTCAAGCAAATCAATTCAAAAACAGGAGCATATGAGCTCATTATTTTATGTGATCAACATTTAAAACAAATGATACTCTCCAATGAGAGATTGTTGTTCATTGAACCAAACCTTGTTGTCTTATTGCTCTCAGATTGTATTGCTAGATTGCTAAGATTTAAACCAAAGTTTCAAAACACATATAATTTGAAAACCAATTTTAAAACCTATTTAAACTAGTGCTATGCCACTGCTTATTTTGTTTTATTCCAAGTGACCAGGCCAATTCAAAGTGACCACTTGGTTTTGTGTCCAGATTTGTGAGTGTTGCACTCTACAAAAATCCTGAAAAGATTTGAATTCAAACAGCTTTTGAAATCATTTGAATTTGATTCCTGAAATTGCAAACAGAAAAAGAAAAGGAGAAAAGAAATAGAAAAGGGCCGGCGCCACCTTTCTAGCCCAACAACATAATCAGCCCACTAAGCCCACCCGGGTTCCCCCTCTCTCTCTCACTCGCAGACAAACCCGCCAGGTCACTGACCGTCTGACCCCACCTCCTCTCTACTTCACTTTCGGCAGTGGACCTGCGACCACGCCGTCGTTGTTAATCACGCTGCCGAGGCGCCTCGCTCAGATTACCTCGCCAGATCCATCGAGCTTAATTGTCATTGATTCTGCACGTAATCGTCGCCCCCTCCTGCCTACTTAACCCCCTCTGCACAGCGAGCAATTCCCCTCACCTAGCGCCACCACTCTGCCACCAGGCTGTCCGTATTCGCCCTTGCACCATCGCAGGCAGAACCCTCTCCGGTGACCAATCCTGGTAAACTCCGTGCGCCCCTTCCTCTCTGGTTCACGCGAGCCTCTTCACAACTTCCTTGCGCACCTTCTGACACCATTGGTTCATCCTATACTGCCCCAGGTCGTCGACTTCATCAAGCACTGCAAGCTCCCGACGATGTCTCCAACTCCAGCGACTAAATTCGGTGATCCCCGTGTTCCCCTTCGTTTCTGACTCACATGAACGTGTTCGTCGTAGCCTTGCACACCCCCTGATACCATTGATTCGTGCTAGGGTGACCCGAAGCGCCGCCAACGTCTTCGTCACCGAACACCCGACGCTGTCAGCAACTTCGACGAGCTCGTGATGCCGTGTCCGTGCGCCCCTCGTCAAGCCATCGCCACATTTAGCTTCAGTACCTTGCCACGAATCTGGTAAGCGTCTCCGACGACTCCAGAACCCCCTGTAGCGCCACGCTGCCGTAGACAGAGCTCGCCGCCACCAATTGCCACCGCTAGCGCCGCCCATCCGTGGTCGCTCGATCGATGACCGTTGGATCTAGATCCAGCGCATAGGAATAGATCACTTAACGAAACGGTACGCTTAGATCTGGACCGTGCGCGGTCACTTTAATCCAACGGCCTGCATCGACCGATCCGTGCGAAGCGGTATAGACCAATCAGAACATGACGCGTGGCTAGGGTTTAGACATAAAATCAGGATTTGAATCTATTGAATGTTCAAACTTATTTTAATCATAACTTTTGATCCCCAAGTTCAAATTTGATGAATTTTATATCAATGGAATCAGGAGAGCAAGCCCTTTCCAATTATGCAATGTGTGTAATGTTTTGCTTCTGTTAAAATGGTTTTATTTACAGAAACTTGTGTAGGCCTATTTTGTGTATATAAATTATTTAAGAAATGTTTTAGTGTTTAAATAAATGTGGTTTGGCAAGTTTTGAACTTGTTTATGAACCAAGTACTGTGCACTTGTCTTGTTGAGTTTAGAAAATCATCACATATCATATTGCATGCGTCCATATATTTTTTCTTGTATTTATTTTGTATGTGATTTGTTGCTATGATTTTATGTGTAGATTTTGGTGCCAATAGTGATTGTGATTGTGAGGAGTGTAGCTACTCTCCAAACTACCAAGGCAAGTGGTGCTTCATGATTTTATCCCTATGTTTTCTACTATGCATTAGAAATATTTTGCTAGTCTTGCATGGTTATATTTTGCTTATATGCTATGCTTGGGAAATCCTAGTAGTTGTAGAATTGCTAGAAATTTCTAAGTTAAGATGTTTATATATGCCATGCTTAGCCTAGCTAGTAGCAACCAAGGATGGTGAAATATTCATGATATGATAAAATATTTCTAAGTCTTTGGACTTGTGTTTTGCTTAATAAAACAACTAAGTGAATGAAACACCTGGGTGGAATGGAAGGAATGGTTTATGTTGAGTGGTTACACAAGGCCCATTTCTATGGTTTACCTTGTGTATCTCACTTGTGGAAATCCACCCCAGGAACAAAGGGATTTGAGAGGCCAAATGTTAAGAAGCTTCTAGTGCAGCCACTTGGCAATATGGGCTCTGCCTGGATCATATAGGTTGCAATAACTTAGCCATTTGGACAGTTGGTGGTAGTGGGAATGATAGGTTGGAGCGCGTCCATTTGGTCTAAGGGAAGGCTTCTGAAAGGTCCTGTCTTGGTGAAAATCAAGGCTTGTGGGGAAAGTGCACAACCTCTGCAGATGGAAGAATCTAAGTACTTAGCCATGTCCATGGTATTGGACAACTTGAGCATCAATACATGGAAGCTATCAAGAATCTCCTCATCCCAATTTCTAAGTAAAACTTGTGGTTGAACAAGGGTGAAGGGCCTCAATGTCTATTGGTGGTTCCTTGGGAAAAGTTTTGACAAAGAAAAACTTAGTGTTTTCAACTAATAGGCAAAACCTATTTTGAGCAAAGCAAGCCTAAGCTACACTTAGCCAAATTTCATATAGTATCTAGTCCACCAAAATTATACTAAGGTATCACTTGCCAATACTATTCCAATGTATTGACCCACTGTGGCTGTAACTTGTGATGTTGCAGGTTATTCTGATGAGGATTAGGAGCCATGAGTCTACACTCAACATGTTTTCCTGTGGCACATGAAAATGAAGACTTTTATCTATTTACTTATTTAAACTCTTGTACTAGGCCTGTGGCCATGGAGTTGTAAAGACTATGTTTGTCTCTGGAATGGCTATAATAATGACCTTTGTTTCTATGTACTTCATCTTAAACTGTGGATGCTAGCATTGATCCAGGGACTAGCATTACAATCATAGGGATCCTTTTTCCTTTATAAAGGAGGGATCTTACAGATGGTATCAGATCACTGTGTTGCCTGTAGGATTATGACCCTAGGATTGGAAACCACTAAGGAAAAATTTTCAACAACTTCCACACTTGTCTATTCTTCTCGTAAACTTTTCTAATCTTCTTTCTCATCTCTATTTGTAGATGAACTCCATCAACGAAGCCATAAGGAAGGGACCACTCATGACAATGACTTTGGAGTGTGAGACAGAATTTCCCAAGGCTCTCAAGGACCTCATGGTTGCAATGGGAATACATGGTGCAGCTGTGTACAAAGGTTTTCCTGTGATGGATGAAGGAGTTGAGTACTGGTGGGTGCAACTTCACTTGTATAAAAACTAGGAAGACAACCACAAGGGATCAGGATTCTGCATGGTCACCAATTCAGTGGTGCACACTACATTCTTTGATTCAGCAAGGGATGCAGCTTGGAAGGTCATCAAAGAACTTGGTGATAGAGTCAAGTGCAGAATGCTCAACATCCAGAATGACCTAAAGGAAGAGAAGAAACATACCCAAGAGTTGGAGGCTACCAACCAAACCTTAAGAGGAGACATTATAGACTTAGTAATGGAGTCATGTGCTCAAGATAGACTAATTGCTTCTAGAAATATTGTGTTAGCCAACTTGTCTAGTGAGATAGGATTGTAAGCGTACTTCATTAGTTGGACCACCACTTATCACCTTATTTTCTAAATGTTGTTTTAAAATAAGTTGAACCTTGGTTGTTGTAATGGATCCATGTATGCCATGACTTGTGTGTTATGATTTCCAAAGTTATGCATGTGATGCTTTGTCTTGTGTTTTGTCTTAAATTGTGTTGTTTCTAACTTTTTCTATCTTATAAATAGATGCCTAATGTTACCATCAACACTGTTGAAGAGTTCCAGGGAACTCGTTTTGGCCCTCGTATTATTGAGCTCACTAGTTTGCTCAATCTCCCTCTTCCTACCATCATGGTGCTTCCCCTCACCAAGTTTGAGAGGAAAGACCTTTGGGGCTTCAAGGTCAATCAGCCAAGACGCCAGACTGAGCCTACCATGGAGGCTATCATCTTCAAGCTCATGCACGATGACAAGGAGAGAGGCCTAGAGGTAGTTATGCAGGACTTGATTGGACGTCTGTTAGGGAGACACTCTCCGATAGGTTAGAGGTACTCACTTCCACGCCTTCGGTAGACGTGATGAGGATGGAGAGGCCATCGACTTCGAGGACACTTCGAGGGAGACAGCAGAGCCGATTCGTTTATACCTCCAGGACTTAGAGGTTCTTCTTAGGCACGTGGACACTGATAGGACCAACGTCATGCTCAGCAATGACGAAATCCAGGTGCAGCTTCGTGAGAAGGACAAGCTCTTCGCGGAGCAAGATGAGATAGTCAAGGAGATGGAGGCAAAGTTCGAGAGTTAGGACAGAAAGTTCAAGAGTCAAGAGAAGCGAGTCCAAGACAGGAACAAGAGGATTCGAGACATGACTGCAGAACTGGAGGCCAAGGACTTCGAGCTCGAGCATCAGCAGACTGTGATTGAGAGGCTTCGTTCTCAGAAGAGGGCTCTCAAAGTCAAAGTAGAGACCTTGACCACCAATGTCGAGGAATACAAGACCGCTATGGAGAATGCAGGTCTTACCTTTGTTGAGGAGGAGGTTGATGCCGAGGAGTAGTGATGACTACTCAATTATCATTTATTTATCATACTTTATTTGAGTCGCAATGACCATCCAACATGTGGATGGCTTGTTATTGGTGTGTTTACTTTGCAAACTTGTCGTTTTTGTTGTTGAACTATTATTATTATGGTGCATGCTTGGTGATTGTTTATGTGATGTATTGTGCATGATATCATCTATGGGTATCTCATTCTTATCTCTATTGAACAAACCACAGATGCCTCCCCGTCGTGCCAATCCCAACCCCAACAACAACAACATCACCCCTGAGATGTAGCAAATGATGACAGCTCAGACTCAGCTGATGCAGATGATGACTACGTTCATCCAGAACCAGAACAACAACAACAACAACAATAACAACAACAACAACAACAACCCACCGGGTTTTGACATGCTTACCAGGTTCTTGAGATTGAGGCCAGCAAAGTTCTCAGGAACAACTGATCCTATGGTGGCCAATGATTGGCTACGCTCTGTGAACAAGGACTTGGTAATTGTGGGCTGTACTGATGCAGAAAAAGTCAGATTTGCAACACATTTGTTGGAAGGACCAGCCGCCACTTGGTAGGATAACTTCCAAATCACCACACCCATTGAATATGTGACATGGGCTATCTTTGAAGATGGTTTTCGTACTGCTCACATCTCATTCGGAGTGATGAATTTGAAGAAGAAAGAGTTCCATAATCTGAAGCAGCGCCACCACAGCGTGGCTGAATATATTGAGGAGTTTAACAATCTGGCGTGTTATGCACCGGATGAAGTTGACACTGATGCTAAGAGGAAGGAAAAGTTCCTTGAAGGGTTGAATGATGAACTGAACCTGCAGCTATCAGTGGCCTATGTTCCCACTTATCAGTCTCTTTGTGATAAGGTTGCTATTTTGGAGAACAAAATGAAGCAAGTTGAGAGTAGAAAGAGAAAGCACTCGGACAAGCACAACTCGGGATCGTCTCACAAGCGTTCCCATTATGATGATAGTGGAAGCTCAGGATCCCACAAGCATGGGAAATTCAACAAGCACCACAACCACAACCGTCATCATGACAACAAGCATCACCGTAGTCATGATAATGACAAGTACAAGAACCACAAGAGTGGATATAAGAGCCACCACAGTGGTAGTGGAAGTGGCAGTGGAAGCCAGCCTGTCAAGAAGGACATTAGTCAGGTTGAGTGTTTCAAGTGCAAGAAGATGGGGCATTATGCAAATGAATGCCCAGAAAATAAAGTTGAAGGACCCAACTGACATGGTTATACCCTACGGGTACGTGACTTCAGCATACCTGGTCCAGCCCAAGGAAGGCCCACAACAGATATACACTGGCCCATGAAGATTTTCGGGTGGCCAAGGCCCATGACGCCTTCGGATCCTTGGAGAGCAAGACTAGCGGAGATAGGAAATTCAAAGGGGTAAAACCCTAGAACTTGTAACCGACTAGGCCTATGCCCGGGACCTGCCTAAGTCTATATAAAGGCCAGGAGGGCACGTCCTAGATCTATCGACTCATACCCTCGCACACGCATCCACGCCAGATTGAATATGCGCACCATGTAACCTTCGGTTCTGCCGTAATCAAGAGCAGACAAGCAGGAGTAGGGTTTTCCCTCCGGGGGCCTGAACCTGGGTAAATCTCGTATCCCCTGGTTGCTTGTATGTTAACCGTGCCACGATCTCCAGCATCCCCATCTTCTCCAAAACCCAAGTCCATAACAATGGGCATTGACGAGATTAAACCTCGTCAATTGGCGCTGTCTGTGGGAATCGGGGCTGCTGATTGTGCGATCGTGACGGTTCCGACCCGATCGATCTACAACTCCGCGGCGACGGAGAATCACCTCCTCTTCGGCGCTTTCGACTTCACCGCCCACTCGCCGGCCACCATGAAGGATTTCGAGCCCGTAGGCGACAGACTCGAAATTTTGTTCGGGAGCTTCGCCTGTGGGACAACCGGCACCTCCGCCTTCTGGCGGGTGCTCGCCATCAATCAGGCCCGCCTCGTGGGCTCCACACCCTGTGCTATGCACGTCACCATCAACAGATGAGTTTTACGACAGCGGTTGTAACTCCGATCTATGTGATCCACCTTGGATGAAGGGACCTACGGTTCCGGATCCGAAGTTCGGCGCAAGAATGACCAATCTGCGAGCGCTATCTATGCGCCACAGTCATCCAAGCCGACGAGGAAACACCTAACCCGCCGCCCAACCGAAACGGCGGAAACGGAAAAAACAGAAGAAGCCAGTCCCCCCCCACCCAACGGGGAAAACAACGACCACGTCATCCAACTTAGCAAAGAAGGATGGGTCCAGGCGCGCCGTGCCATCGCAGGCGACAGCGTCTTACCTGCAGACGCCTCACGTGAACTACTGATGGAATACCACTACCTCCTCATCGAGGAGCACAAGAAACAAGTCAAGATGCAGGAGACGCTCGACAAACGCAAGCAAGCAGCCTCCGAGTCCAGCATTTGGCAAGGCGCTCTCCGCCATGGCACCCGGCTCTAGCACAAACGGAAACCAGGGAAACAAGCACCACTCTTGGGTGGAAAACATGGATCCCAAGAAGCGGCGTGACGTAACCCGAACTCTCCACACATCGTTCATGGATATGGATGCCGACGGCAACATCATCCCGAAAACGCCGCAAGCTGCGATCATGGCAGCCACTGCGTATCTCGCGGCTCACCCACCTCCGGAGGGGGACCCGAAAAGGGCCATGCATAGGTCCGCACTCACCGGACTAGGACTAATCGGAGCTGCGCTCCACGAAGACGCTCGCGAGCAAGAAGAAAGCTCCGGCCAGGCGCGACCGGAGCCCCACCCTCTCATCCGAAGAGGAAGAGGAGCACGATCTTCCTCGAAGGAAGAAGAGCTCGCACCGCCATAAACACGACTACGACGCCAGAGACAAGCTTACACAGCGCAAGATCGACAAAGCACGCGCCAAACGCGCATGCTCGTCTGAATCTGAGATGGATGAAGACGAAGGAGAACTCTGCGGGGCTCGATGCTTCAGCAGATCTGTTCGGCGAACACAGATGCCACGCAACTTCAAGCTTCCTTCGGATACTCCGAAGTTCAACGGCACGCAAGATCCAAAATCCTGGCTCAGTGACCATCTGTCATCTGTCAAGCTTCACGGAGGCAATAAAGAAACCGCCATGCAATGCCTTTAGCTGGTGACAAAGCGGCGCTGGTCCGCTCAGCAGCCTATCATCGATCCATCCGGCTGGGAGGAGCTCGCCAGCTTCATCCGAAATTTCAAAGGCACCAGCAAGAGGCCCGCCTCAATCGAAGAGTTGCGAGCCTGCACTCAGAGAACGGGTGAATCTATTCGCTCGTACATACTACGCTGGTCTACAACCAAGAACTCCGCAGCACACATCTCCGAAGAGAGGGCCATCGACGCCTTCAGGGACGGCGTCAAACGCCAAGATTTCAAGGAGGAACTTGGGCGTGTCAAACCCAAGACACTCGACCACCTCATGGAAATTGCCAACAGTTGGGCAGACGGCGAAGATTGCATCCAGCGAGCGCAATCAGATGAAGAGGACGACTACGGCCGAAGACGTGAACGCCGCAGCAAGAGGAGATCGCGCGTCTACGAGGACCGCGACGGACCCGACATGGTCGCGGCCGGCTACGCCGACCGCCGTAACGACAACAGCCGCAACAGCGGAGGATACCGCGGCGGAAACTTCCGCGACAACGGACGACCAACGCAGTCGTGGCAACGCCGCGACCGCGACAACGGACCCTCAGCATTCGACAAACTTTCGGGTCCATGCACCATCCACTTCTACATCGACAAACAGGATGGCAAAAAGAAAGCCAGCCACATGCTCAAGGACTGCCGCGAGTTCCAGAAACTCAGCGAAAGCATGGTGCAGATGAGGCAACAAGCTCCAATCCCTGCGTTCGGAAACGCACCTGCGCCAGGTGAAATAGCACACGGAGCTCCTCCACTGCCACCTATTGGAGGCCCAAACCAACCAGTCGCACCAGCGCAAAACAACGCCAGGGTCGGATACCCCCCACCAAAGGGAGCACTAAATATGATCTAGAAGGGACGCCCCACAAACAGGGTGCAGAAGAAAATCACCCGACAAATCAACTTGGCCGTGGCAACTCCGCCTGCAATCCCTGAGTACCTCAGCGGATCGGAGTCCTGCATCACATTCACTCGCGCGGATCACCCTTGCCAGATCCCTCGCCCAGGTCATGCTGCCCTGGTGCTGGAGGCGCAGATCGGAGGCTTCGAGATGAGTCGCGTCTTCATGGACGGCGGCAGCGGCATCAATCTAATGTTCGCAAGCACTCTAGCAGCTATACGGATCCCGCAATGGAGCCTGGAACAATCAGACACAATGTTCCATGGCATTGTCCCAGGAAAGGGCATATTCCCCCTGGGCAAAATAGGGCTCGACATCATCTTCGGGAAGCCGGACAACTTTCGGCAGGAGCGCCTAGAATTCGAAGTGGTGGACTGGCCGTCGCAATACCACGCCATCCTGGGGCGTGTAGCATTTGCAAGGTTCCTCGCCGTCCCACACTACGCATACCTACTACTCAAGATGCCAGGACCAAGGGGCGTCATCACAGTCCACGGGAGCTTCACCCGATCGGACCAATGCGACAGGGATTTCAACAAAATCTCCCAGTCTTTCGGCATGCAAGACGAGCTTGTAAGGCTCCGCGAGGTGACGGACAATGGGCTACCCCCAGTCACAAGGCAGAACGCACTTGGCATGTCCTTCGACTCCACCGTCAACACCAAGAAAGTACAGGTCCATCCGGCGGATGCCTCCAAGACGGCCTTGATCCCCAATGACCTCGGATCAAGATAGGAAGGCGCGCCGTCAATTCCTCTGTGAGCGCTAGGAAATCTTCGCCTGGTGTCCTGCGGACATGCCAGGAGTTCCCAGGGAATTCGCCGAGCACGCACTCAACGTCTTTCCAGACACCAAGCCAGTCAAGCAGTCCATCCGAAGACTGTCGGAGCCACGAGGCGAAGCTATCGGCAAGGAAATCAACAGATTACTCGCAGCAGACTTCATCCGGGAAATCAAGGAAAGTGAGTGGCTGGCAAATATGGTGATGGTCCCGAAGAAGGACACGGACATCCTGCGGATGTGCGTGGACTTCACGTCACTAAATAAGCATTGCCCAAAGGACCACTTCCCTCTGCCACGGATCGACCAGATCATCGATTCGACTGCAGGTTGCGAGAAACTCTCCTTCCTCGACGCCTACTCAGGCTATAACCAGATTCGACTCAAGGTCGAAGATCAAGAGAAAACGGTATTTATCACACCGTTCGGAGTATTCTATTACAACACAATGCCCTTCGGGCTAAAGAACGCGGGTGCCACGTACCGGCGATGCATGCAGGCCTGCCTTAAGGACCAGATCAGTCGCAACGTCCAAGTCTACGTCGACGACATAGTAATAAAAACCAAGGAGGCAAGGACACTTATCGACAATCTCCGCGAGACGTTCGACAACCTTGATCGCTACAGGATCAAGCTCAATCCAGAAAAGTGCGCCAAGGCGTCCCCTCGGTCACTGCCGGTACTTCATCTCTCAACGAGGGATTGAGGCGAACCCAAGAAAATCAGAGCATCATGACAATGGAGAAGCCGAAAAACCTCAAGGCGTTCAAAGAGCTCGCAGGATTAGTAGCGGCACTAAGGTGTTCATCACCGCATGGGAGAGAAGGCCCTACCATTCTACCAATGCCAAAAGGCGGAACAAGTTCGAGTGGACACGAGAAGCCAACGACGATTCGAAAGCCTCAGCGGCTCCCTTCCACCTCGCCAGTTTTGGTCACGCCAAAGGAGCGAACCCTGCTGTACATAGCAGCCACACACCGTGGTCAAGACTGCACTCGTGGTCGAACGACCAAGAAGGCAAGACCCACGGGGTCTAGCGCCCAATTTACTACCTCAGCGAGGTTCTCACTCCAACAAAACAGCGGTACCCTCACTACCAGAAGCTAGCCTACGGCGTGTTCATGACGGCTCGACGGCTGAGCCACTACTTCCAGGAGCATCAGGTGATGGTCGTCAACGAGGCACCCCTGAACAGCATCCTGAATAACCCGGAGGCCACAGGACGCGTGGCCCTGTGGGGCATCGAACTGTCACCCTTGGACATCGTCTACGAGAAGCGACACGCAATTAAATCTCAAGTCCGTCCGGACTTCCTGGTACATTGGATGGAGCTGCAGCTGCCAGATACCCCGGACATGTCGCAATCATGGACGATGCACTTCGACGGCTCCAAGAGAGAAGCTGGGGCAGGAGCAGGGGTCATACTGACCTCCCCGCAAGGATACAAGATGAAGTACGTTCTCCGGATGAAATTCAGAGCCTCCAATAACGAGGCCGAATACGAAGCCCTCATCCATGGCATGAGGATGGCGAAGATATGCGGCGCAACGCGCCTGGTCATCTATGGTGACTCCAACCTCGCCGTCCAGCAGACGATGAATGAGTGCGATGCACACGCCAAAAACATGATAGCGTACCGCGCGCTCTACAACGCACTCGAAGGAGAATTCGACGGCTGCGAGCTTCGGCACGTCGGAAGAGAAAGCAACGACGAAGCCGACAGACTCGCCAACATCGGCTCCACTTGCTCAAAGGTGCCACCAGGTGTGTTCCTCGAACAGATCTGCGTGCCATCCCATCAAGCGGAAATTCCCCAAGGGATCACCCGAAGAAGCAGAGCACTCGGGGGCTACGCTACCCGAAGGTCATGAAGGACCCGAAAAGTTGGATACCGAAGTTTCCATGGTCAACATAATGCAGGTCAGGTCATGGCAGTCGAAGAAACCTGGACACGCCCATACCTCCAGTTCCTGATAAACGGAGAACTACCTGACAGCCCAACAGATGCCCGACGCATATCCCGTCGGTCAAAAGCCTTCACCATCATCAACGGCGAGCTGTACAAACGCAGCATCACAGGTGTACTACAACGGTGCGTCACCATCGACAATGGCAAAGCCATACTCCAAGACATCCATGAGGGCATCTGCGGACACCACGCAGGCAGCCGCTCCCTTGTCGCCAAAGCTCTACGAGCAGGATTCTACTGGCCAACGGCCATGAGCGACGCAAAGGACATCGTCCGAAGATGCAACGGATGCCAGCGGTTCGCCGACAAACCGCACGCACCTGGGTCCGAGCTCAGACCCATACCTATAGCTTGGCCTTTCGCCCAATGGGGCCTTGACATGATTGGCAAACTGCCAAAATCCTCGAAAGGGGGACACATCTTCCTCCTGGTCGCAGTCGACAAATTCACCAAGTGGATCGAGGCCATGCCAGTCACCAACCAGAAGGGCAAAACCGCCGTCAAATTCTTCGAATCCATTGTCTACAGGTTTGGCATACCGCACAGCATCATCACCGACAACGGATCGAACTTCATCTCCGAAGAATTCCAGGACTTCTGCGAAGGCCTCGGGATCAACATCACGTGACGCTCGGGCACACCCGCAAACAAACGGGCAAGTGGAAAAGGCCAACGGCCTAATCGGCGCCGCATCAAGAAGCGCCTCATGAGCTCCCTCGAGCAAAAAGCTGGAAATCGGGCGAAGAGCTACCGTCATCACTGTGGAGCTTACGGACCACGCCAAACAGCTCCACCGGCTACACACGTTCTTCATGGTGCACGGCTGAGGCCGTAGACAATGCACGCCACCAGGATCCACGAGTCGTTCCTTACAGCGAAGCCGAATCCACGGCTGCACTCGAAGATGCCGTCGACACACTCGACGAAGCATGGGATATAGCAGCAGCTCGATCAGCGGTGTACCAGCAAAGTCTCCGCAACTACCACATTGCGCTCCAAGGTCGCTTCGTTGAAGGAGACCTCGTCTTGCGACTCAAGCAAAAGCGACAATAAATCCGAGTCACCATGGGAAGGACCCTACGTCATCACCAAGTCATCCTGTGGCGCCTATCGCCAAGCACGTGGAGTCCGGAGTCGATACTCCAACCCATGGAATATCTACTTTGCGACGATTCTACCCGTAGCAACCTACCCCCCTTTTTACTTTCAATAAGGCTTTCAGCCAAGGCTACTCACCCGAACAATGTACCTCCTCCATTACGATATAAATAAAGCTAAGTGTCTCGCCCCCAAACTTCGGTTGACTATTTTTTTGCAACTTTATTACATGCTACAAACGCACTAGGGGGCTCCCCCCACCTCACGATTTCATCGACTGAGGACAAAACATGTACACCTGAGTAGCTGACCATGTCAGGCAAACGAAAAGGACATGTACTCAATCAAAGCACTGCGTGCTCATAAACAAGCAAACCTTTACAACAAAGGGCACAAAAACGCCCAGCCGAAATATACAAATTTTACATTTATCTGTTTATTTTCAGGTCCTACCTATTCTGAAGAATAACCTGAGCACGCTGCTCAAACAAATCTACAATCTTTTTCGCATCGCCTTACAGCCAGCGTAATGCGGACGCATGTCCCACTCGCCACCATCCGGTCGAAGAGGTGGCCCACTGCCACAGCAGCCAAATCACGCTGTATGTGCACCCTCACAAGAGACAAAGGCCTTCACTCGCGACGAAGCTTGCCGCACTAGCTCCTTGACATTGCTGGCACTCTGAAACTTCGACAGAAGACCTGCAAGGGTCGTCGGCACGGCATCCAAAGGAAACATGACATGCAGCACCGAGGAAAGTGATGTCTGCACCTAGCGGAGCACCCGCGAAACTTGATAAACACGATCCTGCACCGTCGCCAGAACCATGGCGCGATCGCGATCCATCCAGAAGAAGCCGCCGGCCTCCATGTCCTGTTGAGTCAAGCAATTGACCCGAACAGCGAAACGCTCTTTTTCTTCCCTCGGAGAAAGATTGGCACCTGCGACAATCGAACAAAATAAGAATAAGGCCAGCAGGCTCATCCGAAGAACTGAGCTACAGCCCGAAACAAGGATCAACTTACATTGCAGCTGCTCGGACAGCCGACCCAGCTCCGCCATCAAGTATTCCTCTCTGGCTGCACCACGATCCGCCTTGGACTTCCAAACGTCGGCGACCCGCGTAACCCGAGCAATTCCTCTCCAAATGCGACGCGATCTCGAAGGAAGGCGAAGCGAGGAATCATCCAACGATGGTCGCAAGGGCTTTATGGATGAAGTGTCAACTGGTCAAGACCAAGGAACCTATAGCAGCAGAAAAAAGAAGGCACACAGACATTCAGCCAAGGATAGAGCACAACTCGGAGGAATTCATTAAATATATAAGGCCACTACGTGGCACAAGGACGGTACTCCTCAAGATATTTACAACAAAAGTAGACTACACACTACCCTACGTCTACTATGCCTAAGATGCAGGACACTGAGTCGCCTCGGAGCCAGACTGCCTAGCTTTGGCCTCGCCCTGCTGCCGCAGTGCGTACTCAGACAGCAAGTCAATGAGCTTGGGTCCATATCTTCTGCAGCGAGCGGAGTAGGCAGTGAAGGCTACCTCGGATCCATCCGCAGTCGTCGGCATCCGAGAGGTGATCTGTGGCAAGTCCAGCTCCGCTCCAGCCGCCAAGGCCATCGCCAGCCCGACGGACGCGCCGATGCCCTTCTGCTTGCGCTTGTACGCCGCAGGCGCTTCGGCTGACAGAGCCTCTGCCAGAGCATCCACATCATCAAGGGCTGCGCCCTTCGGGAAAAGCTCCTGGTAGAAGCGACCAAGGACCTCTTTCGCCTTGGCAAGGGAGTTGGCGACGGCTGCAGCGTCTTCGACCGCCACAGTGGCATCATCTAGAGCGCTCCCGTGCTCCAGAGCACCGCGGTCGAACTCGATGCCTGCGGCATCTGAGACAAAAACGAAGAAAAGCATGAAGAAAGAAGACGACCCGTAGAAAAAGAAACAAGCACAAAAACTAGCACTCACCCGAAATAGCCTTGGCAGCAGCCATGAGCTTCGCCGCCACCCCTATTTCACGAGCAGCCGCAACGGTGGCCAGCTGCTCCTCACGATCTGCTGACCTCTGCGAGACGCCTCGCTTGCAGGCCTTCGTCAGCTCTAGCTCAAGGCGCTCTTTCGCACCGACGGCGGCTTCGGCTTTCTGCTCCGATTGACCAAGGCTCTTTTTAAGAGTGTCGACCTCACGGAGATAGTCGTTATGCTCCTCTGCATTTAAGACAAGCAAGTGTCAAAGAACAGGACCAGGATAAACAAGAGAGGTATTAAAAGGCAGACGGATACCTTGAAGCTGCCGAAGTTTCGCCTCCAGTGCCAGGCGCTCCCCCACCAGCCGCTTGGCCTCCTGTACAAAAGGCTGCAGAAAAAGGAAATAGCAGTAAGAAAAGGACTTGGGGGCTACGCCCAACACAAAGGAGTAAAAACAACATCAGCACACGAAGACACTCGGGGGCTTCTCCCGTGACATGAAGCAGAAAACTTACATGCTCGGGCGACCCAAGCCCTGCGAAATTCTGAGGCGCAACCACCAGCACCTCTCGCACAGGAGGATCTGGAGCAGCGCCACCCGAAGTCGCCACCGTCTGAGGAGGAGGCAACGCAATGTTCGACTCCCCCATCATCTCCAGTTCACCATCACTGGAGGAATCGTGGGAGGATTGCCTGCATACAAACCAATCAGCACAAGTGCAAAAATCACGAAGGAACAGGGACAATAGTACAACAAGAAAACTTACGAGCCCAATGCGCTCAGGTCGAAGATAGGAGAAGCCCTTCGGGCCCTCTTCTCCTCTTTCTTCTCTTCCTTCTTCTCCTCCTTCTTTTCTTCCTTCTTCCGCTTTGCTGGCCAGGGCGGGGCAACAGCCCGCACAGGAATGGCAGGAAGGGGAGAGGAAGAACCTCCATGACCATCACTATGGCGTTCAAGGCCCAGAGGGTTTCTGGGAGTCGGAGGAGTCGAGGCATCCGAAGACTCGCTAGAGCTCCGTGAACGCTTGCGCGTATGGTCCTCACTCGACTCGTTGGCATCCTCCGCCGGAGATCGCGCCGACGGCAGCTCGGACACGGACTCAACTACTTCATTATCCAGGGCATTCGGATACTTTTCGGGCAATGGTGGCACCATGCCCGATACTTTGAAGCTCTGCAAAAACATAAGGAACTTTGTTAGCAAACAAAGGAACTAAAAACACAGCCGACAAAAGCACTGCGTGCACAAATCTACACCTGCGGTACGGCCAATGCCGAAGAAAATGGAGGAGTTAGTGGCTTCCCCGGAATTTCTTCTCCGGCCTTGAACTTCAGCAGCGCGCGAAGAGCCCTGTCAAGATCCCCCTCGGACATTTTCTCAGTCGAAACCCTCGTCGGATCACGGCGCCCAGAATAAAGAAACATCGGATGCGCCCTCGCTTGGAGAGGCTGCACCCGACGCTCAAGAAAAGTCCGGATGATGTCCACGCCGTTCACCTCTTTCTCCGGAATCAGCTGGAGATCCTCCACCCGACGGTAAAGGGCCTCTATCTCCTCCACCTCACTGTCCAAGATTTGGTTTTTCCAAGACCTTTTTCGCTCAATCATCTGGGAGGGGTCAAAAGGAACAAGACCAAAATCTTTCCCGGGCACTACGGAGTCGCGGATATAAAACCATCGCCTCCGCCAAGATCTTGGACAGATTCGGACATGGAAAAGGAAAAGAATTGCAGATTGGGACTGAGGGAGATGATGAAACCCCCAATGGGATACACACCATCCGAACCAGATTGCCTCTTCACGGAATAAAGCTTCCGGAAGAGGCCAAAATGTGGCTCAATGCCAAGCCAACACTCGCAAAATGTGATAAAGCACGCAACGTGGAGAAGAGAATTGGGAGACAGATGATGAAGCTGAATCCCATAGAAGAAGAGTAGTCCACGGAGGAAGTCGTGGACCGGAAAAGAAAACCCGCGCACAACAAAGGCAATAAACATAACCCGGTACCCAGATGGGGGACGGGGGATTACCTCATTGCCGGGGAGTTTGACGGCCTCCCTATCCTGCGGGATGAGGCTCCGCTCGCGCAGCTTGCGGAGATCACTCTCCCGCGTCTCTGATCGCCGCCAGCCACCATCGGTGACGCGAGCAGCGGCGGTGCCCTTCTTTCCTCCGGCGGCGCTGGTCCCAACCGCAGATGAAGACTTCTTTGTTTTCCCCATTGTGCTATGGCGGTGGAGGCGATGACAACGCAGAAAGAACAAAGGAAATGTGGAAGGAAATCTCAGCGCGCAGCAAGAATCGCTCAAAGAACAAGGAGGCAGTGAACACAAGAACTGGTGCGGTGAAAACAAACCACAATTTCACCCAAGGATTATAACAGCGAAGACGACGCACGACAGCCGTCCATCGGGAAGACCTAACGCCAATGGTAGATCTGGCCGTACACGTGTCAGCATCACAACGAACCGTCGTTACCACGCCGTCCACTATGCGCGGAAACCGAGGAGACGCTGTAATTATCTCCACACCGCGCGTGACTGGTCAATTCAAAGTCAGCAAGTGGGACCCACGCTTCGTCCAGTCAAGTCATCTCTGGCGTAGCAGACGCTTGAGGTCATCAATCGTCAGCACTGACGTCATCAAAAGCTATACTAGCACCAACTTTGGCTCCACAGCTAAGAGTACTCACTCGAATCTTCGATTCGACTAAATACTCGGGGGTTACTCCTATCAGGAGCGCTGGCCGCGCACCCGACAGACAAATGAGGACAAATTACTTCTCTGAGTCCTACGTCGAGTCTACGACTCCACTACGGACTCGGGGGCTACTCCCATAGGGAGGATGGATTTAAGCATCCGAATTTTTTTGAGTCCTGCGGACTTAACGACTGAAACAAGGCTTGAACTAAAGTCTCCGTTCGAGTCTACGACTCGAACAGACACTTGGGGGCTACTCCCATAGGGAGCGCTGGTCACGCACCCTATGAAATCTTCGACTGCGATCTTCCGGATAAGCACGCTATTTTTTTTGGCAACTTTGCCCCAACAAAACGGCCGAGTGAGCGACAATCTCCTAGGCCACCCGAAGCACCTCCGTGGTGATAAATGTTTGGATGCTGCGTTTGCGACGCAAAGATAAGACCTACATATATCATCTGGTGGCCTGACAACGCACCTGACTGCGCTCTGCTAGTATGAATCCGTACCAGCAGGTACGATGAAAAATCCCGACGGACGCGTTGGGTACACCAATTAAAATCACTGGAATTCCACTCCTGTAAGTCCTCTGCTGCGAGTCGAATTACGCCAAGATATGTTCCGTGTCCGGGTTGAGGACTCGAACTCAAGAAGATCGTCGCTTTCGCCTAAGACAGCTTAATCGACCTGATCCGTCGGGTGAGTCGTGCACACGTATCAACAATCCCTACACACATATACTATTAATATATAGCTGCACCGAAAGATGAAGAGTCTCCTCGGAATCTACGATTCGATCGATCACCGAGGCTCTTGACATGGTTATACCCTCACGGCACGTGACTTGACATACCCGTCCAGCCCAAGGAAGGCCCACAACAGATATACACTGGCCCATGAAGATTTTTGGGTGGCCAAGGCCCATGACGCCTTCGGATCCTTGGAGAGAAAGACTAGCGGAGATAGGAAATTCAAAGGGGTAAAACCCTAGAACTTATAACCGACTAGGACTATGCCCGGGACCTGCCTAAGTCTATATAAAGGCCAGGAGGGCACGTCCTAGATCTATCGACTCATACCCTCGCACACGCATCCACGCCAGATTGAATCTGCGCACCCTGTAACCTTCGGTTCCACCGTAATCAAGAGCAGACAAGCAGGAGTAGGGTTTTACCTCCGGGGGCCTGAACCTGGGTAAATCTCGTGTCCCCTGGTTGCTTGTCTGTTAACCGTGCCACGATCTCCAGCATCCCCATCTTCTCCAAAACCTAAGTCTATAACAATGGGCATTGACGAGATTAAACCTCGTCACCAACAAGCCCAACCCTTTCCAAAAGGGACAAGTGAACCACATCAATGTGGAGGAAATTTATGAGGAGCCTGATGCTGTTGCTGGTAAGTTCAAACTTAATTCTATTCCAGCACTTGTTCTTTTTGATATTGGAGCATCACATTCATTCGTATCAAAAGCATTTGTTGATAGAAATGGGTTTCCAACTAAAAACATTGGGTGTCCAATAAAAGTAAGTTCTCCAGGTGGAGATAGTAAGTCTTGGATGCCGGGATCTAGTAATAGAGTTTGGAAAGCATAAGTTTCCAGTGAGTCTGATAATCCTAGATTACCAAGGACTGGATGTAATTTTGGGAATGTATTGGATGGCTAAGTATGAAGGAGTACTAGATTGTGCTAATCGTATGGTTGCACTCACAACCCCGGAGAAGAAACGGATTAGATTCAAATCTAACTTTGAGTCAAAAGGAAGTAAGTTAAATTCTCTTAAGGGGGTTAGCATAGACAGTGTGCCAATTTTGAGTGAATATCCGGATGTGTTTCCGGAAGAATTGCCTGGAATGCCACCAGATAGAGAGGTGGAGTTTCTTATTGATTTGCTACTAGGATCTGGACCAACAGCAAAGAGACCGTACAAGATGTTAGTTGATGAACTGAAAGAACTCAAGAAACAACTTGGATAACAGTTGCAGAAAGGATTTATTCAACCAAGTTCTTCATCTTGGGGAGCACCAGTTTTGTTTGTGGAAAAGAAGGATAGAAGTCAAAGGTTATGTATAGATTACCGTTCACTCAATGAGGTGACTATCAAGAACAAATACCCTTTGCCTAGAATCAATGACTTGTTTGATCAGTTAGAGGGAGCTTGTGTGTTCTCAAAGATTGATCTTCGGTCAGGTTATTTCCAACTCAAGATAAGGGAACAAGACATACCTAAGACAACTTTCACCACAAGGTATGGATTGTACGAGTATACCGTGATGCCATTTGGTTTGACCAATGCTCCAGCGTACTTCATGAATATGATGAACAAGGTGTTCATGGAATTTCTTGATAAGTTTGTTGTCGTTTTTATCGATGACATTTTAATCTACTCCAAGAGCAAAGAAGAGCATGAAGGACATTTGCGTTTGATACTTGAGAAGCTCAGGGAGCATAAACTATATGCCAAATTCAGCAAGTGTGAATTCTGGTTGAATGAAGTTGGATTTCTTGGACACGTTGTGTCAGGAGATGGCGTTGCAGTTGATCCTGCTAAAGTTTCAGCTGTAACTGAATGGGAATCTCCCAAGTCAGTGAAAGAAGTTCGTAGTTTCCTTGGCTTAGCAGGTTACTATAGAAGGTTCATTGAGAATTTCTCCAAGGTAGCAAAACCTATGACAAAATTTCTAAAGAAAGACAAGAAATTTGCTTGGTCATAAGGTTGTGAACTCAGCTTTCAAGAATTGAAGAAGAGACTGGTGACAGCACCAGTCTTGTGTTTGCCAGATTTGGAGAAGGATTTCCAAGTGTATTGTGATGCATCCCATCAAGGATTAGGTGCAGTACTTATGCAAGAAGGGAAAGTTGTGGCTTATGCCTCGAGACAACTCAAAACTCATGAAGTGAACTACCCTACTCATGATTTAGAGTTAGCCTCTGTTGTCCATGCACTCAAAACATGGAGACATTATCTTTTGGGAAAGCGTTGTGAAGTGTTCACAGATCACAAGAGTTTGAAGTATATCTCCACCCAGAAAGAAATTAATATGAGACAAAGAAGATGGCTAGAAATCATCAAGGACTATGACTTAAGTTTGCAATACCACCCCAGTAAAGCAAATGTTGTAGCGGATGCTCTAAGCCGTAAAGTTTTTGTGAATGGCCTCACTAAGGGAGAATTGCCAGATGATCTGTGTGCACAATTTAGAGACCTCAGATTGGAGATTGTGCCTGAAGGACATCTCATGACCTTGGAAGTTCAACCTACATTGTTGGACAAGATTAAAGAAGCCCAGAATATTGATAAGGAAATTGAAGAAATTAAGGAAAATATTGGCAAAGGAAAAGCCAAAGGGTTCCATGAAGACGAACAGGGTACTTTATGGCATGGAAAACGTATCTGTGTTCCACAAGATCCGGAGCTTCGGAAACTGATTTTACAAGAAGCACACAACTCACCCTATTCTATTTATCCGGGTAACACCAAGATGTACATGGATATGAAAAAGAAAGATTTTGGTGGAATAATCTCAAGAAGGACATCGCCGAACATATTGCTTTGTGTGATGTATGTAGTAGAGTGAAAGCGGAACATCAGAAACCAGCAGGTTTGCTTCAACCACTACCTATTCCTGATTGGAAGTGGGACAAGATTGGTATGGATTTCATTACCGGATTGCCAAGGACCCGGTCAGGATATGATTCTATTTGGGTAGTAGTGGATCGCCTAACTAAAGTGGATCATTTTATACCCGTGAAGACAACCTACACTAGTGCTAAGTTAGCCAAGATTTATATGAGCAGAATTCTGTGTCTACACGGAGTACGCAAAAGCATTGTGTCAGATAGAGGAACCCAATTCACTTCTCATTTTTGGATACAACTACATGAGTCATTGGGAACGAGATTGGAATTCAGCACCGCTTTTCATCCTCAGACTGATGGACAGACAGAAAGGACTAATCAGATTCTTGAAGACATGTTGAGGGCATGTGCCCTAGACTATGGAGCCAGTTAGGATGAAAGTCTGCCTTACGCAGAATTCTCTTATAATAATAGCTATCAAGCTAGTATTGAGATGGCACCTTTTGAGTTTCTCTATGGGATAAAGTGTACCACCCCATTGCTATGGAATGGTGTGGGAGAAAGAAGTTTGTTCGGACCAAAACTTATCAAAGAGGCTGAAGAGAAAGTCAAGCTGGTTAAGGACAGATTAAAGATAGCACAGTCCCGACAAAAGAGCTACGCAGATCCCAAGCGTAGAGAAGTCACCTATGAAGTTGGTGATAGCGCTTATCTAAGAGTGTCACCACTCCGAGGAGTGAAGAGGTTTGGTGTCAAAGGAAAATTGGCCCCAAGATATGTTGGACCATTCAAGATTTCGATTCGTAAAGGAGAAGTTGCTTATGAAATTGAATTGCCAGAGTCCTTGTCGGCTGTTCATAATGTGTTTCATGTGAGTCAGCTTAAGAAATGCCATCCAGAAATGGAAGAGACTTCTTTGAAGGATACTATACCTTTGGAAGAGGTTCAATTGGAGAATGACCTCACTTATGAAGAGAAACCTATCAAGATTCTTGAGACTGCAGAAAGAGTTACTCGAACTAAGACTATCAAGTTCTGCAAAGTTCAATGGAACCATCATTCCGAAGAAGAAGCAACATGGGAAAGAGAAGATGATGTTCGGAAAGACCACCCTCACCTATTTGCTAGCCAATCCGAATCTCGAGGGCGAGATTCACCTTAAGGGGGTTAGATTTGTAACATCCCTAAAATCATGTTTCAAACTCATGCATATCATCCATGCATCCATGATCATGTAGAGTTCATTTCAAGCAAATCAATTCAAAAACAGGAGCATATGAGCTCATTATTTTATGTGATCAGCATTTAAAACAAATGCTACTCTCCAATGAGAGATTGTTGTTCATTGAACCAAACCTTGTTGTCTTATTGCTCTCAGATTGTATTGCTAGATTGCTAAGATTTAAACCAAAGTTTCAAAACAAATATAATTTGAAAACCAATTTCAAAACCTATTTAAACTAGTGCTATGCCACTGCTTATTTTGTTTTATTCCAAGTGACCAGGCCAATTCAAAGTGACCACTTGGTTTTGTGTCCAGATTTGTGAGTGTTGCACTCTACAAAAATCCTGAAAAGATTTGAATTCAAACAGCTTATGAAATCATTTGAATTTGATTCCTGAAATTGCAAATAGAAAAAGAAAAGGAGAAAAGAAATGGAAAAGGGACGGCGCCACCTTTCTAGCCCAACAACAGAATAAGCCCACTAAGCCCACCCGGGTTCCCCCACTCTCTCTCTCACTCACAGACAAACCCGCCAGGTCACTGACCGTCTGACCCCACCTCCTCTCTGCTTCACTCGCTGGCAAGTGGACCCGGCGACCACGTCGTCGTCGTCGTCAATCACGCGCGACCGAGGTGCCCGCTCCGCCGTTACCTCGCCGCAGTCACTGCGAGCTTAATTGCCATTGATTCTGCGCGTAATAGCCGCCCTCCCTCTTGCCTACTTAACCCCCTCTGCACCGCGAGCATTTCCCCTCACCTAGCGCCACAACTCTGCCACCAGGCTGCCCGTATTCGCCCTTGCACCGCCGCAGGCAGAACCCTCTCCGGCGACCAATCCTGGTAAACTCCGTGCGCCCCTTCCTCTCTGGTTCACGCGAGCCGCTTCACAACTTCCTTGCGCACCTTCTGACACCATTGGTTCATACTATACTGCCCCAGGTCGTCGACTTCATCAAGCACTGCAAGCTCCCGACGACGTCTCCAACTCCGGCGACTAAATTCGGTGAGCCCCGTGTTCCCCTTCGTTTCTAACTCACACGAACGTGTTCGCCGTAGCCTTGCGCACCCCCTGATACCATTGATTCGTGCTAGGGTGACCCGGAGCGCTGCCAACGTCTTCGTCACCGAACACCCGACGCTGTCAGCAACTCCGACGAGCTCGTGCTGCCGTGTCCGTGCGCCCCTCGTCAAGCCATCGCCATGTTGAGCTTCAGTACCTCGCCACGAATCTGGTAAGCGTCTCCGACGACCCCAGAACCCCCTGTAGCACTGCGCCGCCATAGACAGAGCTCCCCGCCACCAGTTTCCACCGCTAGCGCCGCCCATCCGTGGTCGCTCGATCGATGACCGTTGGATCTAGATCCAGCGCATAGGAATAGACCACTTAACGAAACGACACGCTTAGATCTGGACCGTGCGCGGTCACTTTAATCCAACGGCCTGCATCGACCGATCCGTGTGAAGCGGTATAGACCAATCAGAACATGACGCGTGGCTAGGGTTTAGACTTAAAATCAGGATTTGAATCTATTGAATGTTCAAACTTATTTTAACCATAACTTTTGATCCCCACGTCCAAATTTGATGAATTTTATATCAATGGAATCAGGAGAGCAAGCCCTTTCCAATTATGCAATGTGTTTAATGTTTTGCTTCTGTTAAAATGGTTTTATTTACAAAAACTTGTGTAGGCCTATTTTGTGTATATAAATTATTTAAGAAATGTTTTAGTGTTTAAATAAATGTGGTTTGGCAAGTTTTGAACTTGTTTATGAACCAAGTATTGTGCACTTGTCTTGTTGAGTTTAGAAAATCATCACATATCATATTGCATGCATCCATATATTTTTGCTTGTATTTGTTTTGTATGTGATTTGTTGCTATGATTTTATGTGTAGATTTTGGTGCCAATAGTGATTGTGATTGTGAGGAGTGTAGCTACTCTCCAAACTACCAAGGCCAGTGGTGCTTCATGATTTTATCCCTATGTTTTCTACTATGCATTAGAAATATTTTGCTAGTCTTGCATGGTTATATTTTGCTTATATGCTATGCTTGGGAAATCCTAGTAGTTGTAGAATTGCTAGAAATTTCTAAGTTAAGATGCTTATCTATGCCATGCTTAGCCTAGCTAGTAGCAACCAAGGGTGGTGAAATATTCATGCTATGATAAAATATTTCTAAGTCTTTGGACTTGTGTTTTGCTTAATAAAACAACTAAGTGAATGAAACACCTGGGTGGAATGGAAGGAATGGTTTATGTTGAGTGGTTACACAAGGCCCATTTCTATGGTTTACCTTATGTATCTCACTTGTGGAAAGCCACCCAGGAACAAAGGGATTTGAGAGGCCAAATGTTAAGAAGCTTCTAGTGCAGCCACTTGGCAATATGGGCTCTGCCTGGATCATATAGGTTGCAATAAATTAGCCATTTGGACAGTTGGTGGTAGTGGGAATGATAGGTTGGAGCGCGTCCATTTTGTGCTAAGGGAAGGCTTTTGAAAGGTCCTGTCTTGGTGAAAATCAAGGCTTGTGGGGAAAGTGCACAACCTCTGCAGATGGAAGAATCTAAGTACTTAGCCATGTCCATGGTATTGGACAACTTGAGCATCAAGACATGGAAGCTAACAAGAATCTCCTCATCCCAATTTCTAAGTAAAACTTGTTGTTGAACAAGGGTGAAGGGCCTCAATGTCTATTGGTGGTTCCTTGGGAAAATTTTTAACAAAGAAAAACTTAGTGTTTTCAACTAATAGGCAAAACCTATTTTGAGCAAAGCAAGCCTAAGCTACACTTAGCCAAATTTCATATAGTATCTAGTCCACCAAAATTATACTAAGGTATCACTTGCCAATACTATTCCAATGTATTGACCCACCGTGGCTGTAACTTGTGATGTTGCAGGTTATTCTGATGAGGATTAGGAGTCATGAGTCTACACTCAACATGTTTGCATGTGGCACATAAAAATGAAGACTTTTATCTATTTACTTATTTAAACTCTTGTACTAGTCCTGTAGCCATGGAGTTGTAAAGACTATGTTTGTCTCTAGAATGACTGTAATAATGACCTTTGTTTCTGTGTACTTCATCTTAAATTGTGGATGCTAGCATTGATCCAGGGACTAGCATTGCAATCACAGGGATCCTTTTTCCTTTATAAAGGAGGGATCTTACAGATTTCAAGTTTCAAAAAGAGCTTCCAAAAATTATGGTACTTGTTAGCTTTCAGCACTTATTGCCCCTATCATAAGTATCTTGAAGTGATTAAGTTTAAACTGAACAAAGATGGAGTGTATGCTTGACGAAGTATAAATTGGCAATCTCAAGTCCCTTGAATACGAGGGCCACACCTCATGCTACTCAACTTTAGTCACCTGTAAGTTCTTGTCATTGTAAGTACATGCATATCATATAGAACCGCCAACGGGTACCCCTTGCACATGGTACAGGAGCTATCCCATAACAAAAATGACAAGGCGAGCAGACAATGAGGATCTCAGCGATCTTTTTATTTACTATACGCATAGCTTTTTATTGAGGATGCTTCATAGATAGCCCATTATGGTGATGCTGCAAGTTTCCACCATGATTAGGCATGACTTAGGCTAGCGGCCCAAACGTTTATCTAACACAAAACACAAACTCCATGGACTTACAAGTTCCCTCTTTCTTTCACACCGGTGACATCCATAGACAAAAGAGCATGATATCAACTGAGTACAAAGTACAAGTGCAACTTTGAAAACATTCCCCGTGACAGCACGGTTCTACTATTTCCAACGTATAAGTGCAAGCATATACAACATAGATGACATAATGGTTAAATTTTATTAGGGGCAAAGAATATAAAGTGTGACATCAAGTTTGTGAGGGCTTTGATCACTAAGTTTTCACATAACAAAATAGTTTTTAATTGGAACATAGCTGAAAACAAAAATATACTTGAAATGGTGTAACACACCATGCATAGGAATTTATAGTGGACACTTTGGAATAACTTGGTTTCTTGGGAGTTGGAAGCATGAGTAGAACTTATTCATACAAGTGGAGGCTAGCAAAATACTAGGAGCAACCAACTAAGAGAGCAATAATACCATAATCATGCAGTGCAACAAAGCATTACTAATCAAAGCATAGAGTGGTACTGCAAGTCAAGGACTAAATGATCATAGAGGATATGGTGACTTGTTCATAATCATAACATGGTGTGAGCATGTGCCAAGTCAACCCAAACAAAGCATCAAAGGATAATACCACAATACTATGTTTTTGCATGCTAAAACAACACATAATTTCTTCAAGGCACACTAAGCAATCTCAATTGTTTGGAACAAGACATGCTACAGCAATAATCAGTAAGCATAAGGTCAAAACAAGTCTAAGTCACAGTCAATGCAAGCTCCTCTTGCACTTTCAAGCAGGAACTTCCTACTCCTTTCCAACACCAAGCAACTTATTTGCAAAACAACACAGCGAGAACGGGGGTCCAAACTACTTTATTCAAGCAAACTAAACAACCCAAGCAAAGCAAAAGAAAACTAAGACGCTCCAAGAACAACACAACTGTGCATGAAATAATAAAAACGAAGTGTCTAGACAGACCTGAGCTTTTTATTGATGAAGAAGGGGATGCCTTGGGCATCCCCAAGATTTGACGCTTGTACCTCTTGGATATTTCTTAGGGTGACACCAGGGTGGAATCCCCAAGCTTGAGCTTTTGTCCATCCTTCATCTCATTACATCATTCTCTCTCTACAACTGAATATTTTTCCTTCATACAAAACTTCACACAATCTTCATTAGCAACATTAGTGTATTCAAAAGATATTAGACCTCTAGCAAAGCTTTGGAACAGCAAGACTTTTCACTAAAAACACAAGCTACTGTAGCAAATCCTTTAAAAATCTCAATTCACCTAAAGAGAACTCAAAAGGAATCAATAAGAAGCAAATGCAAATAATGGCAGAAATCTGTCAAAACAGACCACCAGGTAGAAACCGAATTTTTCGAACATCTTCTGTTTCTCAAATCAAAAAGTACTGAACTAAAGAAAGTTATCTAACATACTGGGGGATTTATTCGTAAATTTTGAGCTCAATCCGAGTTATAGAGACTTATCACAATTTGTTTTTTGTGGAGGACAGAAATCTATTTCGAGACAGCAACTCCCCAAATCTTACTTCCCTCTCATTAGAGGTCATTCTTGGCACAAAAAGCAAACAAAAAGGATAAGAAGAGGTAATTACTGAAGTAATAACTTCCAAGACTCGATAAAACTCTTGGGTTATCTCCCAACAAGTACTTTTCTTTAACACCTTTAAGTTAGGCACAAGAAGCAAGAAGAATCAAATATTTTCAAATGAGGCACTAACATCAATACTTGCAAAATCTTCAACTATGAAAGGTATCTTATCCAAATGGGTTTTGGAGGATCCCTTCTCATCTCTCTTTGGTTTATTGGTTTCATCAAGAAGATTTTCAGGAGCAATCCAATCAAAGTTCTTTTCAAAGGCTTCATGCATTCCAACAAGCTTAAAGGGTATGAGTATCTTAAATTCCTCTCTAGGCTTAGTTTTATCAGAAATACCCACAACATCTACTCTTGAGCCTAGCATATTGAAACGCTCAAATACCTTTTTGGCTTCCTTAGCAACATCATATGGGGCAGGCAGAGCATAGCAATGAAGGCAGCGCGTGCGGTTGCAAGCCATAACTTCATGGCCAGCAATGAACCCGGCGCGAGGTTTAATCTCGTCAATGCCCATTGTTATGGACTTGGGTTTTGGAGAAAATGGGGATGCTGGAGATCGTGACACGGTTAACAGACAAGCAACCAGGGGACACGAGATTTACCGAGTTCAGCCGAGGGAAAACCCTACTCCTGCTTGTCTGCTCTTGATTACGGCGGAACCGAAGGTTACAGGGTGCGCAGATTCGATCTGGCGTGGATGCGTGTGCGGAAGTATGAGTCGAGGGATCTAGGACGTGCCCTCCTGGCCTTTATATAGACTTAGGCAGGTCCCGGGCATAGTCCTAGTCGGTTACAAGTCCTAGGGTTTTACCCCTTTGAATTTCCTATCTCCGCTAATCTTGCTCTCCAAGGATCCGAAGGCGTCATGGGCCTTGGCCACCCGAAAATCTTCATGGGCCAGCGTATATCTGCTGTGGGCCTTCCTTGGGCTGGACCAGGTATGCTGAAGTCACGTACCCATAGGGTATAACCATGTCAGTAGCCCCCGAGTGTTCAGTCGAATCGTAGATTCGGCTGAGGACTCTTCCATTCTTCGGGTGCAACTATGTTTTAATAGTATATGAGCGTAGGGATTGTTGATGCGTGTGCCTGACTCACCCGACGGATCAGGGTCAGTTAACTATCTTAGGACGAAACGACACGATCTTCTTCAGGTTCGGGTCCCTCAACCCGGACTGGAACATATCTTGGCGTAATTTGACTCGGTCGCGGAGGACTTACGGTGAATGGAATTCCAGTGATTTTAATTGGTGTACCCAACGCGTCCCAGGGATTTTTCATCGCACTGCTGGTATGGCTTCATACTAGCGAGGCCTTGATCGAGTGCGTTGCGTGCCATCGATGATATCCATAGGTCTTATCTTTGTGTCGAAGACAGATCCAATGTTTGTCACCGCGAGGTGCTTGGTGTAAAGGAGATTGTCGCTCACTTAGCGCTTTGTTGGGGCAGAGTTGCCAAAAAAGTTTTTGCGTGCTGATCCGGAAGATCGCAGTCGAAGATTTCATAGGGTGCGCGACCAGCGCTCCCTATGGGAGTAGCCCCCAAGTGTCTGTTCGAGTCGTAGACTCGAACGGAGACTTTATTTCAAGCATTGTTTCAGTTGTTAAGTCCGCAGGACTCGAAAATTTTCGGATGCTTAAATCCATCCTCCCTATGGGAGTAGCCCCCGAGTCCGTAGTGGAGTCGTAGACTCGACGTAGGACTCAGAGAAGTAATTTTGTCCTCATTTGTTTGTCGGGTGCGCGGCCAGCGCTCCTGATAGGAGTAGCCCCCGAGTATTTAGTCAAATCGTAGATTCGAGTGAGTACTCTTAGCTGTGGAGCCGAAATTGGTGCTAGTTTAGCTTTTGATGACGTCAGTTCTGACGATCGATGACCTCAAGCGTCTGCTACGCCAGAGATGACTTGACTGGACGAAGCATGGGTCCCACTTCCTGACTTTGAATTGACTGGTCACGTGCTGTGTGGAGATGATTACGGCGTCTCCTCGATTTCCGCGCGTAGTGGACGGCGTGGTAACGACGGTTCGTTGTGATGCTGGCACGTGTACGGCCAGATCTACCGTTGGCGTTAGGTCTTCTCGATGGACGGCCAGCGTGCGTCGTCTTCGCTGTTATAATCCTTGGTGAAATCGTGGTTTGTTTTTCACCGCACCAGTTCATCTGTTCACTGCCTCCTTGTTCTTGATCTTATTCTTGCTGCGCGCTGAGAGTTTTCTCCACATTTCCTTTGTTCTTTCTTGGTTGGCAACGCCACCCACCGCTGTAGCGCCTCGGGGAAGGCGAAGAAGTCTTCATCTGCGGTTGGGACCAGAGCCGCCGGAGGCAAGAAGGGCACCACCGCTACTCGTGTCACCGATGGTGGCTGGCGGCGATCAGAGACGCGGGAGAGCGATCTCCGCAAACTGCGTAAGCGGGGCCTGATCCCGCAAGATACGACGGCCGTGAGACTCCCCGGCAATGAGGTAATCCCCCGTCCCCCATCTGGGTACCGGGTTATGTTTGTTGCCTTCGTGATTCGCGAGTTTTCTTTTCTGGTCCAGGACTTCCTTCGTGGACTGCTCTTCTTCTATGGGGTTCAACTCCATCATCTGTCACCCAACTCTCTTCTCCACATTGCGTGTTTTATCACTCTTTGCGAGTGTTGGCTTGGCATTGAGCCGCATTTTGGCCTCTTCCGGAAGCTTTATTCCGTGAAGAGGCAATCTGGTTCGGATGGTGTGTATCCCATTGGGGTTTTCATCATCTCCCTCAATCCCAATTTTCAATTCTTCTCCTTTTCCATGTCCAAATCTGTCCGATCTTGTGAGGCGATGGTTTTATATCCGCGACTCCGTTTTGCCTGGGCAAGATTTTGGTCTTGTTCCCTTTGACCCCTCCCAAAAGATTGAGAAGAAAAGGTCTTGGAAAACCAAATCTTAGACGGTGAGGTGGAAGAGATAGAGGCCTTTACCGTCGGGTGGAGGATCTCCAACTGATTCCTGAGAAGGAGGTGAACGGCGTGGACATCATCCGGACGTTTCTTGAGCGTCGGGTGCAGCCTCTCCAAGTGAGGGCGCACCCGATGTTTCTTTATTCTGGGCGCCGTGATCCGACAAGGGTTTCGAGTGAGAAAATCTTCGAGGGGAATCTTGACAAGGATCTTCGCGTGCTGCTGAAGTTCAAGGCCGGAGAAGAAATCCCGGGGAAGTCGCTGACTCCTCCCTTTTCTTCGACATTGGCCGTGCCGAAGGTGTAGATTTGTGCACGTAGTGCTCCCCCTTTTTTTGTTGAGTGTGTGTTTGCTTCCTTTGTTTGCTAACAAAGTTCCTTCTCATCTTGTAGAGCTTCAAAGTGCCGGGCATGGTACCACCATTGCCCGAAAGGTATCCGAATGCCCCGGATAATGAGGTGGTTGATTCCGTGTCCGAGCTTCCTTCGGCGCGATCTTCGGCGGAGGATGCCGACGAGTCGAGTGAGGACCATACGCGCAAGCGATCACGGAGCTCGAGCGAGTCTTCGGATGCCTCAACTCCTCCGACTCCCAGAAATCCTCTGGGCCTTGAGCGTCATAGTGATGATCATGGAGGTTCTTCCTCTCCCCTTCCTGCCATTCATGTGCGAGCTGTTGCTCCGCACCCGCCAGCAAAGCGGAAGAAGGAAGAAAAGAAGGAGGAGAAGAAGGAAGAGAAGAAAGAGGAGAAGAGGGCTCGAAGGGCTTCTCCTATCTTCGACCTGAGCACATTGGGCTCGTAAGTTTTCTTGTTGTACTGTTGTCCTTTTCCCTTCATGATTTTCTTGCACTTGTGCTGATTGATTTGTATGCAGGCAATACTCCGACGGCTCTAGTGATGGTGCGCGGGAGATGATGGGGGAGTCGAACATTGCATCGCCTCCTCCTCAGACGGTGTCGACTTCGGGTGGCGCCGCTCCAGCTCCTCCTGTGCGGGAGGGGTTGGTGGTTGCGCCTTAGAATTTCGCAGGCGGGCCTTCGGGGTCGCCATCGGAGCACGTAAGTTTTTCTGCTTCATGTCACGGGGGGAGCCCCGAGTGTCTTCATGTGCTGATGTTGTTTTTGCTTCTGTGTGTTGGGCGTAGCCCCCAAGTCCTGTTCTTACTGCTATTGCCTTTCCCTGCAGCCTTTTGTCCAAGAGGCCAAGTGGCTGGTGGAAGAACGCCTGACGCTCGAGGCGAAACTGCGGCAGCTTCAAGGTATTCGTTTGCCTTTTAGTACTTCTTTTGTTTATCATGTCCTGTTCTTTGACACTTGCTTGTCTTAAATGCAGAGGAGCATAACGACTCTCTCCGTGAGGTTGATGCTCTTAAAAAGAGCCTTGGCCAATCGAAAGCAAGCCGCTGGCTTAAAAGAGCGCCTTGAGCTAGAGCTGTCGAAGGCAGCCGAAGCGAAGGAGCTACTGCCAAGGCTATTTCGGGTGAGTGCTGGATTTTTGTACTTGTTTCTTTTTCTGCTGGTCTTCTTCTATGCTGCCTTTCTTCATGTTTTTCTTCATTTTTGTCTCAGATGCCGCAGGCATCGAGTTCGACCGCGGTGCTCTGGAGCACGGGAGTGCTCTAGATGATGCCACTGTGGCGGTCGAACACCGCTGCGGCACCGTCGTCAACTCCCCTGCCAAGGCGAAGGAGGTCCTTGGTCGCTTCTACCAGGAGATCTTCCCGAAGGGCGCAACCCTTGAAGATGTGGATGCCCTGGCAGAGGCTCTGTCAGCCGAAGCGCTGCGGCGCATAAGCAGAAGGGGATCGGCGCGTCCGTCGGGCTGGCGATGGCCATGGCGGCTGGGGCGGAGCTGGACTTGCCCCAGATCACCTCTCAGATGCCGACGGCTGCGGATGGATCCGAGGTAGCCTTCGCTGCCTACTCCGCTTGCTGCAGACGATATGGGCCCAAGCTCATTGACTTGCTGTCTGAGTACGCACTGCGGCAGCAGGGCGAGGCCAAAGCTAGGCAGTCTGGCTCTGAGGCGACTCAGTGCCCTGCGCCTTAGGCATAGTAGATGTAGGGTAGTATGTAGTTTACTTTTGTTGTAAATATCTTTTGTAGCACCATCCTTGTGCTAATGCTGCTGTATTTAATGAATTCCTCCGAGTTTAGCTCTATCCTTGGCTGAATGTCTGTGTGCCTTCTTTTTTCTGCTGCTATAGGTTCCTTCGAGTGCTGACCCAGTTGACACTTCATCCGCAAAGCCCTTGCGACCGTCGTTGGATGATTCCTCGCAGCTCGCTTTCCTTCGAGATCGCGTGCGCAGCTTGGAGAGGGAATTGCTCGGGTTACGCGGTCGTGCCGACGTTTGGAAATCCAAGGCGGATCGTGGCGCAGCCAGAGAGGAGTACTTGATGGTGGAGCTGGGTCGGCTGTCCGAGCAATTGTAGTGTAAGTTTATCCTTCTTTCGGGTTGTAGCTCAGTTCTTCGGATGAGCCTGCTGGCCTTACTCTTGTCTTATGCGGTTGTCGCAGGTGCGAATCTTGCTCCGAGGGAGGAAAAAGAGCGTGTCGCTGTTCGGGTCAACTGCTTGACTCAACAGGACATGGAGGCCGGCGGCTTCTTCTGGATGGATCGCGATCGTGCCCTGGTTCTGGTGACGGTGCAGGATCGTGTTCATCAAGTTTCGCGGGTGCTCCGCCAGGTGCAGACATCACTTTCTTCGGTGCTGCACGTCATGTTTCCTTTGGATGCCGTGCCGACGACCCTTGCAGGTCTTCATCAAGGTTTGAGTGCCGGCAATGTCAAGGAGCTGGTGCGGCAGAGCTCGTCCGCAGAGTGAAGGCATCTTGTCTCTTGTGAGGGTGCACCGCCCTGACGTAGATTTGGCTACTGTGGCAGCTGGGCCACCTCTTCGACCGGATGGTGGCGAGTGGAACATGCGTCCGCATTACGCGGCTGTAAGGCAGTATGCCGAACAAATTGTAGATTTGTTTGAGCAGCGCGCTCAGGTTATTCTTCAGAATAGGTAGGACCTGAAAATAGACAGAGAGATGTAAAATTTGTATATTTTGGCTGGGCGTTTTGGCCCTTTGTTGTAAAGGTTTGCTTGTTTGTGAGCATGCAGTGCTTTGATTGAGTACGTGTCCTTTTCGTTTGCCTGACGTGGTTAGCTACTCAGGTGTACACGTTTGGTCCTCAGTCGATGAAATCGTGAGGTGGGGGGAGCCCCCGAGTGCGTTTGTAGCATGTAATAAAGTTGCAAAAAATAGTCAACTGAAGGTTGGGGGCGAGACACTTAGCTTTATTTATATCGTAATGGAGGAGGTACATGGTTCGGCTGAGTAGCCTTGGCTGTAAGCCTTATTGAAAGTAAAAAGGGGGGTAGGTTCTATGGGTAGAATCGTCGCAGGTGCGAGATGTTCCATGGGTTGGAGTATGCGACTCCAGACTCCACGTGCTTGAGGCGATAGGCGCCACCTGGGATGACTTCAGTGATGACATAGGGTCCTTCCCATGGTGACTCGAGTTTATTCGGTCGTTTTTGCTTGAGTCGTAAGACGAGGTCTCCTTCGACGAAGGACCTTGGGGCAGGCTACCGTGGTAGTTATGAGACTTTGTTGGTACACCGCTGAACTAGCTGCTGCTATATCCCGCTTCGTCGAGTGTGTCGGCGGCATCTTTGAGTGAACTGATGATTGGCGGCTTATTTTATGGCGGCGACTCGTGGAGCTTGGTGGCGTACTTCGGCTGGTAGCACGGCCTCAGCTCCGTGTACCATGAAGAACGGTGTGTAGCCGGTGGAGTTGTTTGGCGTAGTCCGTAAGCTCCACAGGACAGATGGTAGCTCTTTCGTCCAGTTTCCAGCTTTGTGCTCGAGTGAGCTCATGAGGCGCTTCTTGATGCCGGCGCCGATTAGACCGTTGGCCTTTTCCACTTGCCCGTTTGTTTGCGGGTCTGCCACTGAGGCATACGTGATGTTGATCCCGAGGCCTTCGCAGAAGTCCTGGAATTCTTCGGAGATGAAGTTCGACCCGTTGTCGGTGATGATGCTGTGCGGCACGCCGAACCTGTAGACGATGGATTCGAAGAATTTGACGGCAGTTTTGCCCTTCTGGTTGGTGACTGGCATGGCCTCGATCCACTTGGTGAATTTGTCGACTGCGACCAGGAGGAAGACGTGTCCCCCTTTCGAGGACTTTGGCAGTTTGCCGATCATGTCGAGGCCCCATTGAGCAAAAGGCCAAGCTATGGGTATGGGTCTAAGTTCGGACCCAGGTGCATGCGGTTTGTCGGCGAACCGTTGGCACCCGTTGCATCTTCGGACGATATCCTTTGCGTTGCTCATGGCCGTTGGCCAGTAGAATCCTGCTCGTAGAGCTTTGGCGACAAGGGAGCGGTTGCCTGCGTGGTGGCCGCAGATGCCCTCATGGATGTCTTGGAGTATGGCCTTGCCGTCGTCGATGGTGACGCACCGTTGTAGTACACCCGTAATGCTGCGTTTGTACAGTTCGCCGTTGATGATGGTGAAGACTTTTGACCGACGAGATATGCGCCGGGCATCTGTCGGGCTGTCAGGTAGTTCTCCGTTTATCAGGAACTGGAGGTATGGTCGCGTCCAAGTTTCTTTGACTGCCATGACCTGCATTAGGTTGACCATGGCAACTTCGGTATCTAGCTTTTCGGGTCCTTCGTGACCTTCGGGTAGCGTAGCCCCCGAGTGTTCTGCTTCTTCGGGTGATCCCTTGGGGAATTTTCGCTTGATGGATGGCACGCAGATCTGTTCGAGGAACACACCTGGTGGCACCTTTGCGCAAGTGGAGCCGATGTTGGCGAGTCTATCGGCCTCCTCGTTGCTTTCTCTTCCAACGTGTCGAAGCTCGCAGCCGTCGAATTCTCCTTCGAGTGCGTTGTAGAGCCTTGTGATGCGATCATGTTTTCGGCGTGTCGTCACACTCATTCATCGTCTGCTGGGCGACGAGGTTGGAGTCACCAGATGACCAGCGCGTTTCGCCGCATATCTTGCCATCCTCATGCCATGGATGAGGGCTTCGTGTCGGCCTCGTTGTTGGAGGCTCAACTTCATCCGAAGAACGTACTTCATCTTGTCACCTTGCGGGAGGTCGGTATGACTCTCGCCTGCTCGGCCAGCGTTTGGAGCCGTCGAAATGCATTGTCCAGGACTGCGACATATCTGGGGTGTCTGGCAGTTGCAGCTCCATCCAGTGCACCAGGAAGTCCGGAAGGACTTGGGATTTGATTGCGTGTCGCTTCTCGTAGACAATGTCCAAGGGTGATAGTTCGATGCCCCACAGGGCCATGCGTCATGTGGCCTCTGGGTTATTAAGGATGCTGTTCATGGGTGCCTCATTGACGACCATCACCTGATGCTCCTGGAAGTAGTGGCTCAGCCGTCGAGCCGTCATGAACACGCCGTAGGCTAGCTTCTGGTAGTGCGGGTACCGCTGTTTTGTTGGTGCCGATTACCTCCGAGGTAGTAAATTGGCTGGACCCCGTGGGTCTTGCCTTCTTGGTCGTTCGACCACGAGTACGGTCTTGACCACTGTGTGGCTGCTATGTACAAAATAGGGGCTCGCGCTCCTTTGGCGTGACCAAAATGGGCGAGGTGGAGAGGAGCCGCTGAGGCTTTGAATGCGCTGCTTCACGTGTCCACTGAACTTGTTCCGCCTTGCGCAATACCGGTAGAATGGTAGGGCCTTCTACCATACTACCGATGAACCTGCTTAATGCCGCTACTCGACCTGCGAGCTGCTGGACTCCCTTGAGGTTTTTTGGCTTCTCCATTGCCATGATGGCTCTGATTTTCTTCGGGTTCGCCTCAATCCCTCGTTGAGAGATGAAGTATCCGAGCAGCTGGCCCGAGGGGACGCCGAAGGCGCACTTTTCCGGATTGAGCTTGATTACAGGCGATCAAGATTGTCGAACGTTCATGAGATTGTCGATAAGTGTCCTTGCTTCCTTGGTTTTTATTACTATGTCGTCGACATAGACTTGGGCGATGCGACCGATCTGGTCCTTGAGGCGAGCTGCATGCATCGCTGGTACGTGGCACCCGCGTTCTTTAGCCTGAAGGGCATTGTGTTGTAGCAGTATACTCTGAACGGTGTGATGAACGCCGTTTTTTCTTGATCTTCGACCTTGAGTCGAATCTAGTTATAGCCTGAGTAGGCGTCGAGGAAGGAGAGTTTCTCACAACCTGCAGTCGAATCGATGATCTGATTGATCCGAGGAAGAGGGAAGTGGTCCTTTGGGCAATGTTTGTTTAGTGACGTGAAGTCTACGCACATCTGCAGGATGTCCGTGTCCTTCTTTGGAACCATCACCGTGTTTTCCAGCCACTCGCATTCCTTGATTTCCCGGATGAAGTCTGCTGCAAGTAATCTGTTGATTTCCTTACCGATAGCTTCGGCTCGTGGCTCCGACAGTCTTCGGATGGACTGCTTGACTGGCTTGGTGTCTAGAAAGACATTGAGTGCATGCTCGGCGAATTCCCTGGGAACTCCTGGCATGTCCGCAGGACACCAGGCGAAGATTTCAGCCACGGAGGAATTGACGAGCGCCGCTTCCTATGCTTTGAGGTCATTGGCGATCAGCCGCCTCTTGGAGGCGTCCGTCGGATGGACCTGCACCTTCTTGGTGTTGACGATGGAGTCGAAAGACATGTCGGTGCGTTACGCCTTGTGACTGGGGGTAGCCATTGTCCGTCGTCTCATGAGCCTTACAAGCTCGTCTTGCATGCCGAAGACTGGAGATTTTGTTGAAATCCACGTCGCATTGGTCCGATCGGGTGAAGCTCCGTGGACTGTGATGACGCCTTGGTCCCGGCATCTTGAGTAGGTATCGTGGTGTGGGACGGCCAGAACCTGCGAATGCTACACGCCCCAAGATGGCGTGGTATCGCGACGGCCATCCACCACTTCAATTCTAGGCGCTCCTGCCGAAAGTTGTCCGGCTTCCCGAAGATGACGTCGAGCCCTATTTTGCCCAGGGGAAATATGCCCTTTCCTGGGACAATGCCGTGGAACGTTGTGTCTGATTGTTCCAGGCTGCATTGTGGGATCCACATAGCTGCGAGAGTGCTTGCTAACATTAGGTTGATGCCGCTACCGCCGTCCATGAAGACGCGACTCATCTCGAAGCCTCCGATCTGCGCCTCGGACCTGGCAGCATGACTGGCGAGGATCTGGCAAGGTGATCCGCGCGAGTGAATGTGATGCAGGACTCCGATCCGCTGAGGTACTCAGGGATTGCAGGCGGAGTTGCCACGGCCAAGTTGATTTGTCGGGTGATTTTCTTCTGCACCCTGTTGGTGGGGCGTCCCTTCTAGATCATATTTAGTGCTCCCTTTGGTGGGGGGTATGGGACCCCGGCATTGTTTTGCGCTGGTGCGACTGGTTGATTTGGGCCGCCAATAGGCGGCGGTGGAGGAGCTCCGTGTGCTATTTCACCTGGCGCAGGTACGTTTCCAAACGCAGGGATTGGGGCTTGTTGCCTCATCTGCACCATGCCTTCGCTGAGTTTCTGGAACTCGCGGCAGTCCTTGAGCATGTGGCTGGCTTTATTTTTGCCATCCTGTTTATCAATGTAGAAGTGGATGGTGCATGGACCCGAAAGTTTGTCGAATGCTGAGGGTCCGTTGTCGCGATGCGTTGGTCGTTCATTGTCGGAAGTTTCGCTTGCGGTATCCTCCGCTATTCTTGTTTGTTGTCGTTCTGGCGTCGGCGTAACAGCCGTGACCATGTCGGGTCCGTCATGTCCTCGTGAGACGCCGATCTCCTCTTCTTGCTGCGGCGTTCACGTCTTCGGCCGTAGTCGTCCTCTTCATCTGATTGCGCTCGCTGGATGCAATCTTTGCCGTCTGCCCAACTGTTGGCGATTTCCATGAGGTGGTCTAGTGTCTTGGGCTTTACACGCCCAAGTTCTTCCTTGAAGTCTGGGCGCTTGACGCCGTCCCTGAAGGCGTCAATTGCCCGCTCTTCGGAGATGTGTGCTGCAGAGTTCTTAGTTGTAGACCAGCGTAGTATGTACGAGCGAATAGATTCACCCGTTCTGTGAGTGCAGGCTCACAATTCTTCGATTGAGGCAGGCCTCTTGCTGGTGCCTTTGAAATTTTGGATGAAGCTGTAAGCGAGCTCCTCCCAGCTTCGGATGGATCCTGATGATAGGCTGCTAAGCTAGACCCGCGCCGCGCCCGTCAGCTGCAGCTGAAGGCATTGCATGGCGGTTTCTTTGTTGCCTCCGTGAAGCTTGACGGATGACAGATGGTCGCTGAGCCAGGACTTTGGATCTTGCATGTCGTTGAACTTCGGAGTATCCGAAGGAAGCTTGAATTTGCGTGGCATCATGTTCGCCACGGTTCGCTGAAGCATCGAGCGCAGTTCTCCTTCGCCTTCATCCATCTCAGATTGACGAACGAACATGCGTTTACGCGTGCTTTGTCGATCTTGCGCTGTGTAAGCTTGTCTCTGGCGTTGTAGTCGCGTTTATGGCGGTGCGAGCTCTTCTTCCTTCGAGGAAGATCGTGCTCCTCTTCCTCTTCGGATGAGGGGGTGGGGCTCCGGTCGCGTCTGGCCAGAGCTTTCTTCTTCGGCTCCGCAGGAGCGTCTTCGTGGAGCGCAACTCCGATTAGTCCTAGTCCGGTAAGTGCGGACCTGTGCATGGCCCTTTTTGGGTCCCCCTCTGGAGGTGGGTGAGCCGCGAGATACGCAGTGGCTGCCATGATCGCAGCTTGTGGCGTCTTCAGGATGATGTTGTCGTCGGCATCCATATCCATGAACGATGTGTGGAGAGTTCGGGTTACGTCACGGCGTTCCTTGGGATCCATGTTCTCCACCCGAGAGCGGTGCTTGTTTCCCTGGTTTCCGTTTGTGCTAGAGCCGGGTGCCATGGCGGAGAGCGCAGCTCGTCGCGCGCTGGACTCGGAGGCTGCTTGCGTTTGTCGGCGTCTCCTGCATCTTGACTTGTTTCTTGTGCTCCTCGATGAGGAGGTAGTGGTATGCCATCGGTAGGTCACGGAGGCGTCTGCGGGCGAGCAAAGACGGCGCTGCGGCAACCTGGCCTGCACCCATCCTTCTTTGCTAAGTTGGATGACGTGGCCGTTGTTTTCCCCGTTGGGTTGGGGGACTGGCTTCTTCTGTTTTCGCCGTTTTCGCCGTTTCGGTTGGGCGGCGGGTTAGGCGTTTCCTCGTCGGTTTGATGATCGCGCGCGCATAGATAGCGCTGCAGATTGGTCGCTGCCGCAACTTTCAATCCGGAACCGTGGGTCCTTCATCCGAAGGTGGATCGCAGACGGAGTTGCATTGCTTCTTCCAGAACTCATCTGTCGATGGTGACGTGCGTAGCACGGGGTGTGGAGCCCACGAGGCGGGCCTGATTGATGGCACGGGCACCCGCTCAGGGAGGCGGAGGGTGCCAGTTTGTCCCACCTGGAAGCAGAAGCTCCCGAACAAAATTTCGAGTCCGTCGCCTACGGGCTCGAAATCCTTCATGGTGGCCGGCGAGTGGGCGGTGAAGTCGAAAGCGCCGAAGAGGAGGTGATTCTCCGTCGCTGCGGAGTTGTAGATCGATCGGGTCGGTGTAGGGGTTCGTAGCATGGAAAACAAAATTTTCTATCGCATACAAACAAACAAGCCAAGATCTATCTACTAGATTGCAGCAACGAGTCGATGGAATAACTCACCCTCGAAGATTCCAAAGTGTTTAACGAGAGCAGATTCTCGTGGGTGATGTAGTCGTACTCTTCCGATCTCAAGATCGTGAGGCGATCCTTCCGGGCGCCATCCTAGCGCCTCCATGATCGGTCACACGTTCTATTTTCGAAGACCTTCCTCTCCTTGTTCCAAGAAAATGGAGGTTGTAGCACTCTCTCGCGATTCCCAGACAACGGCGTGGTACCGAGGTAGAGGGAGATCCCGAGGCTTCGCCTTAAGCCGGTGCGAGTATGGTGGAGCTTATGAGAGAGGCTATTAGTGGTCTAGTAATTAGACACACCAATTAGAGGGCTCTAAACCAATTAGAAGGCTCTAAACCGAAATAGCTCTAAACCGGGGTCTAGATCTAGGGTTTAGTTTAGAGGATAGGAAACTTGTGTGTAGGAGGGGAGCCCTGCCCCTCCTTATATAGGTTGGAGGGCTGGCCGGCCAAGGGGAGGAGTTCCTCCCCAACTCGGCCTTGGGAGGTGCGCCGGCCAAGGGGAGGAACCCTCCTCCAACTCGGCCTCCACCTCTCCTCCTCTTTTCCCACTTCCCAAAACTGCCGTTTGACTTTCAAACTGGCCGTTTGACTTTTCAATTTAGGATTTAAATAAATCCTTTATTTGGGACAGCAAGAATACTTAGTACATGATGCAATCATTCCAATATGTAATGACACACTCATGTACCCTTCCCTCCGAGTGCCGGACATTCCGACCTTCTAGAATGTTCCCGATGAAAACACCTAATCATTCCGCCTACTCAAACGGACTTTCCTTATATGAATCTTATTCTCCACCATTCCGGATCTCCTCGTGATATCCCGGATCCCATCCGAGACCAACAACATTCGGTCTCTTTCTCATAATACCATAACTACTCAAAACAACGTCGAATCCTTAAGTGTGTCTCCCTACGGTTCGTGAATTATGCGGACATGATCGAGACACTTCTCCGAACAATAACCAATAGAGGAATCTGGAAATTCATATGGCTCCCACATATTTCTACGATTACTTTGCGATCGAATGAACCACTTACATACGATACCAATTTCCCTTTGTCTCACGATATGTTACTTATCCGAGGTTATGATCGCTTGATCTCTCGCATACCTAGTTCATCCTCGCATCGATAAGTACTCTTTTCTCGTTCCCGTGATATGTGATCCCTTGTGACCAAGTCACATGCTTGCAAGCTAATTGGATGACATTTCACCAAGAGGGCCCAGAGAATATCTATCCGTCATGTGGATGGACAAATCCCACTCTTGATCCATGTGTTTCAACCAATACTTTCCGAACACTCAATGCCACCTTTATAGCCACCTACGGTGTGGTGTTTGATGACATCAAAGCATCCATCCAAAGAAAGGCAATATGCATGATCTCATGGTCAAGGAATTAGGTTACTATGTATCGTAAAGCATATAGCAATTGAACTAATGAAATGACTTGATCTTTATGCTACGCTTGTCGATAGGAGTATGTCCACCATATCATTCTCCAAACGATATGATCTTGTTGTTGATAACATCTCAATGTTCATGACAAAGAAACCAAATCATCAATCAACCAACAAGCTAGTGAAGTATAGAGGCTATACTAGGGACTTCAAATTAGGTTTACAAATCACACAAGTATTAATGGTTTCCTTGTTAATACTATTATAGCATGAATGTAAACATTTATCATAAACACAAAGATATATAATAATAACTACATTTATTATTACCTCTAGGCATATCTCCAACAGTCTCCCACTTGCACTAGAGTCATCCAATCTAGATTACATGGTAATATACCAACACCCATGGCAGTTTGGTGTTGGTCATGTTTTGCCCTGGAGAGGTTTAGTCAACGGATCCGCCACATTCAGATCTGTGTACTTTGCAAATCTTTATATCCCCATCCCGGATATGTTCTCGAATAGCGTGAAAACGCAGCTTGATATGCTTCACTTCTTGTGTGACCTTGGTTCTTGCGCATTGGCTATGGCGCCCATGTTATCACAAGAGATGAACATTGGGTCCAAGACTTGGAACCACACCCAGCTCTGTAATGAACTCTTTCATCCATATCGCTTCTTGTGAAGCCTCCAAGCGACCATGTATTCCGATTCAGTTGAAGATCTCGCCACAACGCTTTTGCACTCCTCCAGCTAATCGCTGCACCATTCAAAATAAATACGTATCCAGTTGTGATTTAGAATCATCCGGATCGGTGTTCCAACTAGCATCGGTGTAACCATTAACAACGAAATGTTCATCACCTCCATAAGAAAGAACCATATCCTTAGTTCTTCTCAAGTACTTAAGGATGTTTTGATCATTCCAATGATCCACTCTTGGATCACTTTGATATCTGCTAGTTAAACTAACAAAGATATGCAATGTCGGGTCTAGTACATAGCATGGCATACATTAGAGATCCTATGGCTGAGGCATAGGGAGTCTTACTCATCTTTTCTATCTTCTGCAGATGTGACTTTGAGTTTTACTCAAGGTCGATTAGCAACATGGGCAAGAACCCTTTCTTGCTATCTTCCATTCCAAACCTCTTTAGAACTTTGTCCAAATATGTACTTTGTGACAATGATATTTGGCGTTTCGATCTATCTCTATAAATCTTTATGCCTAATATGTAAGCTGCTTCGCCAAGATCCTTCATTGAAAAACTATTATTCAAATACTCTTTGACACTATTAAGAAGGTCTACATCATTCCCAATCAACAATATGTCATCCACATACAGTATTAAGAATGCTACAGAGCTCCCACTCACTTTCTTGTAAATACAAGCTTCTCCATAAGTTTGTATAAAACCAAAACTTTTGATTACCTTATCAAAACGTTGATTCCAACTTCGGATGCTTGCTTCAATCCATAGATGGACCGTTGAAGCTTGCATACCTTGTTAGCATCTTTAGGATCGACAAAACCTTTGGGTTGTATCATATACAACTCTTCATCAATGTCTCCATTGAGGAATGCTGTTTTGACATCCATCTGCCATATCTCATAATCATAATATGCAGCGATTGCTAACATAATCCTCACAGACTTTAGCTTCGCTACCGGTGAGAAAGTCTCATCGTAGTTAACTCCTTGAATTTGTCGAAACCCTTTTGCGACAAGTCGAGCTTTATAGACAGTAACATTACCATCAAGATCTGCTTTCTTCTTGAAAATCCATTTGTTCTCGATTTCTTCCGCCATCCTAAGTCCACCAAAGTCCATACTTGGTTTTCGTACATGGATCCAATTTGGATTTCATGGCTTCTTGCCATTTATTGGAATGGGCTCATCATCGCTTCCTCATATGTCTCGGTCATCGGTGTTGTCCACCAACATGACATTCATAACGGAATCATACCAACTGGAGTGGTACGATTTCTCGTTGACCTCCGAGGCTCAGAGCAACTTCAACCAAGTTTCATGATCACTATCATTAGCTTCCTCTCTTATTGGTGCAGCACCACAGAACTTCTTCCGTGCTGCGCTACTCGCAATTTCGAGAGAAGGTTCGACAACCTCGTCGAGTTCTACTTTCCTTCCAGTCACTTCTTTCGAGAGAAATTCCTTCTAGAAAGGATCCATTCTGGCAACGAAGATTTTGCCTTCGATCTATGATAGAAGGTATACCCAATAGTTTCCTTCGGTATCCTATGAAGACGATTTTTCCGCTTTGGGTTCAAGCTTGTCCTTTGTAACTTCTTTACATAGGCTTCAGATCCCCAAGCTTTAAGGAACGACAATTTAGGTTTCTTCCCAAACCATAATTCATACGGTGTCGCTTCAACGGATTTAGACGGTGCCCTATTTAAAGTGAATGCGGCTGTTTCTAATGCATAACCCCAAAATGATATTGGTAAATCTGAAGAGACATCATAGAACGAACCATATCTAAGAGAGTTCGATTCGACGCTCGACACACCATTCTTACTGTGGTGTTCCCGGTGTCAATCATGAAAGTATTCCACATTTCTTCAAATGCTCGCCAAACTCGTAACTTAGATATTCACCTCCACGATCGTAACGTAGAAATTTAATCTTCTTGTTACGCTGATTCTCTACCTCACTTTGAAACTCCTTAAACTTCTCGAAAGTTTCGGACTTATGTTTCATGAAATAGATATACCCATATCTACTCAAATCATCCGTGAAGGTAAGAACATAACGATAACCACCGCGCGATACTACACTCATTGGACCACACACATCGGTATGTATGATTTCCAATAAGTCTGTAGCTCGCTCCATCATACCAGAAAATGGAGTCTTAGTCATTTTACCCATCAGACATGCTTCGCATCTTTCAAGTGATTCAAAATCAAGTGTTTCAAGAAGTCCATCGGAATGGAGTTTCTTCATACGCTTCTCTCCAATGTGACCAAGACGACAGTGCCACATATAGGTCGAGTTATCGCTTGATTTCAAACGTTTAGCTTCAATGTTATTAATATGTGTATTTCTACTATCGAGATTCAATATGAATAGACCATCTATCAAAGGTGCATGTGCATGAAACATGTTACTCATATAAATCGAACAACCATTATTCTCGGATTTAAACAAGTAACCGTCTCGCAATAAACAAGATCCTGATATAATGTTCATGCTTAACGCAGGCACCAAATAACAATTATTTAAGTATAAAACTAATCCCGATGGTAGATGAAGAGGTAGCGTGTCGACCGCGATCACATCAACCTTTGATCCGCTTCCTACGCCGCATCGTCACCTCGCTCTTCGCTAGCTTCCGTTTATTCGCAGCCTCCTGCTTTGAGTTACAAATATGAGCAACCGAACCAAGATTAAATACCCGTGCACTACTACGAATACTAGTGAGATACACATCAATAACATGTATATCGATATACCTTTCTTCTTGATGTTGCCGTTCTTTCAAATCTGCCAAGTACCTTGGGCAATTCCGCTCAAAGGACCTTCTCCCTTGCAAGAAAAGCACTCAAGATCGCTTAGGTCCAGCCTTGGTCTTCTTCGGTATGGTAACTTTCTTACCACCCTTCTTGAAGTGTCCTTTGGCTTAGACTTGCCTTTCTTGAATTTGGTGGTCTTATTGACCATCAACACTTGGTGCTCTTTCTTGATCTCCACTTCGCAGATTTTAACATAGCAAATAGTTCGCAACTCTTTGTTCATGTTCGCATGTTGTAGTTCATCACAAAGTTCTTGTAACTTGGTGGTAGTGATTGAGGATGGTAAACTCCCAAAGTATTAGGAATCACTATACCCAAACTTTGAAGTTTATTTGCGTGCCTGCACATCTTAAGCACATGCTCACCGACGGAGCTACCCTCTTCCATCTTGCGCTTAAAGAACTTTTCAGAAGCTTCATAACTTTCAATTGCCGCATGAGTCTCAAAGATTAATTTGAGATCCTCGACAATATCATATGGATCCGACTCTTCAAACCTTTTCTCAAGCTCGATTCTAAACCATACAAGATAGCACATCGAACTGGAGTACCGATTCTTCCGAGCGAGGTAAACATTCTTTACTTCATCGGTAGCATCAGCAGTGGGTCACCTAGCGTGCATCCAGACATAGGTCAAATTACCACCGTGAGGACAATCCTCAAATTGCGGAACCAATCCGCCAAGTTGCTTCCATTGTTTTTCAACTTTTCTTTCTCTAGGAACGCATTAAAATTGATGGTAGGGCTGCCATTGATCTACAACATATTTGCAATAGTTTAGACTAAGTTTATGACAAATTGAGTTCAAATTAATTAATGAAATTAAACTAGGTGAACTCCCACCAAAACAACATCCCTCACATTGTTTTAGTGATCACACGAACCAAATCCACTACATCAACACCGATCATCACGAGAGTTGATATAGTTTCAATGGCGAACAATCATCATGTTCATCATATCTACTATATGATTCATGCTTTACCTTTCGGCGATCCGTGTTCCCGAGGCCATGTCCGTACATGCTAGGCTCAAGATCAAACCTTAGCTTCCGCATAAGCAAATCTGGCTTGCTTACGTTGTATTCACCCGCTGAATCAAAGACACCCGATCATCACGTGGTGCTTCAAGCGTTAAGCTTTGGCAACGGTGCATACTAAGGGTGAACACTTTAGAACTTGAAATTTATGTGTATGAGGGATCATCTTATAATGCTACCGTCTCTACTAAGCAATACAAGATGCATAAAGGATTAACATCACATGCAATTCATAATATGTGATATGATATGGCCTTTCTTCTTTGTGCTTCCGATCTCCATCTTCAAGCACGAACATGATCTCCATCATCACCGATAGCATCAAGGTCAATGACGCTTCTTCATGGTTGTCGCCCACCAGCTTCAACTATTACAACTATTTTGAATAGACACGCAGGTCTTAATGTAAATTAAAGACAACCATATTCTCCGCCGTTGCCAACTTACAATAAGGAACATTGCATACATCAAATATAATCACAATCATGGCCATATCACATCATCAGACACCCTCGCAAAACAAAGTTAGACGCTTCTACTTTCTTTGCATATTTTACGTGGTTTGGGGCTTTCCATAAGTGTCGTTCTAACTTACGAACAAGAACCACAACATTGATACTAGCATTGTTGATTACCCGTTGTAAATTGGATCTTTACTATGCTAGGAGAAACAGGCACCCGCAAAGCCACTTATGCAAAACGAGTTGCATGTCAAGCGTGGAGCAAGTCTCATGAACGATGTCATGTAAGGTTAGCCCGGGCCGCTTCATCCCAACATACCGCAAGATGCAAAGTACACAAAAAGCAATCTACAATAAAAGCATCAACGCCCACAATGACCATTGTGTTCTACTCGTGCAACAGATCTACATATAGACACGGCTCTGATACCACTGTAGGGGTTCGTAGCATGGAAAACAAAATTTTCTATCGCATACAAACAAACAAGCCAAGATCTATCTACTAGATTGCAGCAACGAGTCGATGGAATAACTCACCCTCGAAGATTCCAAAGTGTTTAACGAGAGCAGATTCTCGTGGGTGATGTAGTCGTACTCTTTCCGATCTCAAGATCGCGTGACGATCCTTCCGGCGTTCATGCGCTCCAGAAGCTTTCGATCGAAGACCTTCCTCTCCTTGTTCCAAAGCAGCGGAGGTTGTAGCACTCTCTCGCGATTCCTAAGACAACCAAGCGTGGTACCGGAGGTAGAGGAGATCCCGAGGCTTCGCCTTAAGCGGTGCAGTATGGTGGAGCTTATGAGAGAGGCTATTAGTGGTCTAGTAATTAGACACACCAATTAGAAGGCTCTAAACCAATTAGAAGGCTCTAAACCGAAATAGCTCTAAACCGGGGTCTAGATCTAGGGTTTAGTTTAGAGGATAGGAAACTTGTGTGTGGGAGGGAGCCCTGCCTCCTTATATAGGTTGGAGGGCTGGCCGGCCAAGGGAGAGTTCCTCCCAACTCGGCCTTGGGAGGTGCTTGCCGCCAAGGGAGAACCCTCCTCCAACTCGGCCTCCACCTCTCCTCCTCTTTTCCACTTCCCAAAGCTGCGTTTGACTTTCAAATCGGCGTTTGACTTTTCAATTTAGGATTTAAATAAATCCTTTATTTGGGACAACAAGAATACTTAGTACATGATGCAATCATTCCAATATGTAATGACACACTCATGTACCCTTCCCCCTCAGTCTTGGGACATTCCGGACCTTCTAGAATGTTCCGATGAAAACACGGAATCATTCCGCTATCCAAAAGGACTTTCCTTATATGAATCTTATTCTCCGGACCATTCCGGATCTCCTCGTGATATCCCGGATCCCATCCAAGACTCCGAACAACATTCGGTCTCTTTCTCATAATACCATAACTACTCAAAACAACGTCGAATCCTTAAGTGTGTCTCCCTACGGTTCGTGAATTATGCGGACATGATCGAGACACTTCTCCAAACAATAACCAATAGAGGAATCTGGAAATTCATATGGCTCCCACATATTTCTACGATTACTTTGCGATCGAATGAACCACTTACATACGATACCAATTTCCCTTTGTCTCACGATATGTTACTTATCCGAGGTTATGATCGTCGGTATCTCCGCATACCTAGTTCATCCTCGTTACTGATAAGTACTCTTTTCTCGTTCCCGTGATATGTGATCCCTTGTGACCAAGTCACATGCTTGCAAGCTAATTGGATGACATTTCACCGAGAGGGCCCAGAGAATATCTATCCGTCATGTGGATGGACAAATCCCACTCTTGATCCATGTGTTTCAACCAATACTTTCCGAACACTCAATGCCACCTTTATAGCCACCCTGTTACGGTGTGGTGTTTGATGACATCAAAGCATCCATCCAGTAAAGGCAATATGCATGATCTCATGGTCGAAGGAATTAGGTTACTATGTATCAGAAAGCATATAGCAATTGAACTAATGAAATGACTTGATCTTTATGCTACGCTTGTCTATAGGAGTATGTCCACCATATCATTCTCCTAACGATATGATCTTGTTGTTGATAACATCTCAATGTTCATGACAAAGAAACCACATCATCAATCAACCAACAAGCTAGTGAAGTATAGAGGCTATACTAGGGACTTCAAATTAGGTTTACAAATCACACAAGTATTAATGGTTTCCTTGTTAATACTATTATAGCATGAATGTAAACATTTATCATAAACACAAAGATATATAATAATAACTACATTTATTATTACCTCTAGGGCATATCTCCAACAGTCGGAACCGTCACGACCGCACAATCAGCAGCCCCAATTCCCACAGACGGCGCCAATTGACGAGGTTTAATCTCGTCAATGCCCATTGTTATGGACTTGGGTTTTGGAGAAGACGGGGATGCTGGAGATCGTGGCACGGTTAACAGACAAGCAACTAGGGGACACGAGATTTACCCAGGTTTAGGCCCCCGGAGGGAAAACCCTACTCCTGCTTGTCTGCTCTTGATTCTGATTACGGCAACCGAGTTCAGGTCTGTGATTCGATCTGGCGTGGGGATCTAGGACGTGCCCTCCTGGCCTTTATATAGACTTAGGCAGGTCCCGGGCATAGTCCTAGTCGGTTACAAGTCCTAGGGTTTTACCCCTTTGAATTTCCTATCTCCGCTAATCTTGCTCTCCAAGGATCCGAAGGCGTCATGGGCCTTGGCCACCCGAAAATCTTCATGGGCCAGCGTATATCTGTTGTGGGCCTTCCTTGGGCTGGACCAGGTATGCTGAAGTCACGTACCCATAGGGTATAACCATGTCAGCGGCAGTGACGCGGGGTGTCAAGCGCGTGTGTGGAGACGAGCGACAGCAGCAGAGCGAGATCTGGATCCGGGAAAGGCCGGCCGGTATCAAGTAAGAAAGTATCAAGTAGAATAATGATTATCACCAAGTGAGAAAGTATCAAGTAGAATAATGTGAGATACCTCACTTGGTGAGAAACCGAAAAACCGCATAAATCAAAATTGCAACAAGATACATATGAGAGATCCGATTTTGATGAACAAGAGCTTGTTATGGAGATTACCACAAGCTCTATATACTCACATGGATAAGACCAAATAACACCCAAATATGATGATGCAAGTATGCAAAGGTTTGAGCTCTCTCCGAACGTTGTGACCGAATTATTCATTCGAGAGCCCATCTTGATAGTACGGTTATCTATCCTAAACCCGGTCTCCTACACACAACAAGAGACCGGCAAAAGGAAAAACCTATCAAGATTATACATTTGCCTGGAGCATTCCACTTGAGCTCGATGTAGACGATCTTGCCCTTCTCAAGATGGAACACCTTTCTTAATTCCTCATCATCGATCCATGATCACTGAGAATGGCAAGCATCAAACATGAGATCTTCTATAGATGGTGAATTTTGAGCTTGCGCAATGCATCTTCTTCTCATTTCATTGACCTTGAAGCCACCACATGCTCCAAGTGATGCCAATGGACAAATCCTACAAGTATAACTTAATACACACATTAGTCTATAAAGATTGTCATTAATTACCAAAACCATACATGGGGGCCCAACATGTTCTTTCAACCTCAAAGTGTAGACAAAGCAAAGCAAAGCAGATACTAAACAAGCATGGAACATAAAAAATTATAGATACGTTTCCGACGTATCAGCCGACAGGCATCCCCGACATCTTCAAGGTAGAATTTGCCGTCAGGGAGCCTTAGGCCATCAGGCCTGCGCATCATGGGCAGATCTTTCCTACCTAGCAAGCACATATGTGAACTTCATGTCGAAATCAACGGCGTCGAGCACATTCTGACTGGGGTAGTGCTTCCTCCCCCTATATGCAGCCTGCTCAGCTTTCAACACTCTAGCCATCACATGAGTACCATCAATTTCTCCAATACAATACTGACATTACACGAATGTTAGTCGGTCGTAAAACAAAATCATCCAACGAAGAACATGTTAAGAGTTGCTCACCTTGAAAAAGGGGAACCATCGACTGTTGCCATGTATCTTCGCTGGGATTTGACAAGATGGTGTCTTGATCATCTCTTCTTTGAGTTCTCCAACGGCATACAACACCTAATGAAAATACCGGAAAATTGTCTCGGTTGATCTCCTCCATGTGTTGTGAATCACTCGGAATCTCTAGTTATGGCTTAGAACATGAAGAAACAGAGCCACATGTTCTTTGATATGGTAGTTGATGTTGTCCTTGAGCAACCCCCCAGACCTGAATGTCTGCACAAGATGGTTAAATGGGGATCTTCTCATCCTGAGCATAGCGGTTGCCTCCACATCGTTGTTGTTGTAGATATAGTTCAGATTTGCCATCATCTCTCTACCGCGCTGCATCAGGGGGGCCATATTTCACTGCCGGCCTATTATTCCCACCAGTCGCTCTTCTGTAGATCAGGAACATCCATGCCTGAATCACAGCGACTAGAGCAGCTGCCTGGATGATAACCTTTAATTGTTGGCCCTAAACGGAGTGGCATTGCGTAAGCACTGTGTATGTACTACCCCAATGTCGATCTAACTACGTTGGTAAATTTTTTGGAGAGGAGGCAAGGCTGTGGTTCTTACCTTCATGGTGGCTGACATCAAGGACCTGCCGCGGGCGGGGAAGAAGACGGAGGAGAAGTCGACGCCACAGATCTGCGAGCCAGATGCAGTCGAAACGAAGACGCCACCGGTGTCGGAGTGTGTGCTTAGCATTCTTAGGAGATCTAAATCGTCGCCGTCGCCAAAGCCGCCGCACAAGAGAAAAATAGGAAGGGATTTGTCTTCCAGCGGGAGGTGGTAGCATAAGAGTGAGGTAAGCCTACTTTTCGTGCCATACAATACTGCGATTCTTTTGGCTCCTTCCATCTCCCCGCTGCCTCTCCACGTACGTCGTTCCTCCCCTTGCGTTCGCCAGGTCCTGTCCCGGTGAAAAACACTCGATTTTAGCTTTTCTTCGGAGTCAGGATGAGAGCTGCTTTAAGACCCGTGCATGCCAAATCCCCGGTACGCCACAAGACACGAAACAGGCTTATTAATTTGGCCCCTCGAGAAACGAAGATCGGACCAACCAAACACGCTCTAAGTGACCTTGGCGGATCTTTGAAGCTGCCGCATACCCCCAAATGAGAAGGGACATCATGGAGATCATCTCATAAATGAATATGAATAAGCTGTGCGGCTTAACGGAACAGAACCAGACGTTCAACAACTTAACATGTGTTATACTGTACTACTACTCCCGACTCATGAATACTCATCTCCCGCAAGAAAAAGAAAATAATGATCATGAATATCCATGATAAGTACGTACGAGTAGTACTAGTGCAGTGCCGGTTGGATTTGCCAGCTGGTCTAGCTTTTTCTAATGCGTCGGCAACATCAATGGAGCAACACGGAGGCACCATGATGGAGGACGCGTGGGGGGAAGCCTCCAAGCAGATCCCAGTCGTCCGGCGCCGGTAGATCGGAGCAGGTGGCTGGCTTCGTGGCGAGTCTATGCTGCCGCGCGTGTTGACTTGTTCCTGACCCCGAGCCAAAGGCAGGCAGACACGACGAGGCGTGCACATTCACATTCGCCCCCTCTCTGCCAAGCCAAGCTACCGAAAGATGCACGGCTTTGCTTTCCCGGCCGTGCGAAAGGTAGAGCGCGAGGAATCCGGTGCTTTCGTGGTCTGGTCGTGGGTCGATCGGCGCCGTTGATTCTCCGGATGAAAATCCGTAACGGGCATATACGGGGCACGGTACGAGTTCGTTCGTTCCTTCCAGTGGTTGGAGACGCGTGCGTGCGCCTTTCACTCGTTTCTGCGCCCCCTCCTCTCCTCTCCGCCCCCAGTCGGACGCCAAATCACCAAAAAAGTTAGTGCTGGGGAGTTCTCCCGAGAGCCAGCAAGGAGGCAGCGCGGAGGCCCAGGGCCAGGCCACCGTCGCGTGGCGCCCCACCACCACCCTTCTCCTCCTCCCCCCCTGTCGGATCCCGCGACGCGCAGATCCGCCAAGCCCCCGGCAATGGCTTCCCCGGCGGCGGAGGGAGCGGGCGAGCGGGCGGAGGGGAAGGGGAAGGAGGAGGAGAAGACGAGGAAGGGAGGGGTGCTGGGGAGGATGTGGCGCGGCCTCTTCGGCGGCCGCGAGGACTACGAGAAGCGGCTGCAGTACCTGTCCAAGGAGGAGTCCTCCGTGCACGCGCGGATGCGCCGCCGGACCCAGGCCTCCCGCCGCACCGTCCGCAACATCATCGTCCTGTCCGTCCTCGCCGAGGTAAAAACAAATCCCCCGCCCCCTCCCTCTCTTTTTTTCTTCACGAATTAGTTACCGCGCAGACGCTGCCTGAGATGATCTGGCGTGGCGTCTCTAGATGTGCCTGTCTCTGGATTCGTGGTGATCCGGTTTCTTCACGCTCGCCCTTTCGATCAAACCTTCTCAAGTATCTGTCCGTGCGTGTTATGGTAGTGTTTTATTTCCACGTAGGGTAAAAGGGAAACAACTTTATTGGAATAAAGTGAACATAGTGTTCTCACACTTCTCGCAAGTAGTAATAAACAGAACCAGGTGTTTTACATGGGTGCTTACACTACATTTCAGTCCTTGCACTCTAGATTAAATCTTCTCAGTGGAAATTGATGCATAAAGGTTGCCTGTTCCACCAGATATCCACATGATCAATATCCAATGTTATTTGTGAAGTCCTTTTGTAATTTCTAATTAGTAGCACACGAGTGTCGCGTGTGATGAATTTGCAAAGTTTTTGTAAGCCTTTTGTTTTTGTACACTTGCGCAAAGGTTCCATTCAGTCGCGTGTCACTGATTCTGAAGTAGAAATCAATGTACGCTTAATCGAATGCTTAGATTGTTAATGCATAAGAAGCAGCTTTTTTGAAATGTGTGTGTTTACAGGAACATTATACTGTATTCTAGTTGCACCTTGGTGTATTTGAGATTCTGATTGGAAGCACAGTAAGTAGGATAGCTGAGAAGGTTTGCTTATTGAGAGTATCATCCGAAAAGAAAAATGTTGCTTTTTGGTTAAGCTGTTGTGAGAGTCTCTTTGGGCGCTTTAGGGGATAACCCAGTTTCCCTCTGCTCCTCTAGTTACGTGAATTATTGAGTTCTGCACTTTACGGGTTACAACAATCATCTCAGAACAGCAATTTCTTCTTTGCAGTACAAATACCCAGCAAGCACTGTGTGCATGTTTAATAGTTTGATCCTGTCCTCAGGTTGTGGCTGTTGCTTATGCTATCATGATGACAAGAAATGAGGATCTAACTTGGCAAACTAGGGCAATTCGAGTGCTGCCTATGTTTGTTTTGCCTGCCGTATCTTCTATACTGTATTCAGCAGTTGTGAACTTCACAAGGATGCGTAAGTATCTCGGGACTCATTTCAGAACACTCGTATCTAGTAATCCCAATATTTGAAATATTTATTTTAATTATTTTTAGCGAGTCGTGCGTTGCTGCTGTCATGTTAATATGACATGACTTTCTAAACTATATATTTGCCTTTAATTTTGTTAAGTATGAAGCACTATGTTGGTTTCTTTCTACCACTGAACAGTACGTTCATATCTGTCAGAGAATCGTACTAATCTCTGGATGCTGGGTCCAATTTTATTTTTAAGTTTCTGGCTTCAATTTCAAATAATTCAGCAAGCATCCATTCTTTTCATATTTGATAAGTACGCTGCACAAACCAAATCCACAATATATTTATACATTGGCAATGCAGTTTTTTTGTTGGACTTTTTTGCACACCTTTTGTATTTGTGGTGTTTTACCATTCTTTGCACTTTTGCTCTTATGCAAATCTTATCAGAGGTGTTAGTTTTTTTACTTTTATCTTACCAGACTTCCATAGAATTTGTGCCCTGCAGTAAAGGATAGTTTTGGGGTCTGACTTCAGAGATTGTAATATGCAGCTGATTTTCAAGAATTTATGTTTATACTTTATAGTATGGAGTTTGCGCTTTGTCTGGGATATTGATTTGTTTCATATTTTCTGTTGACATTCTAAAATTTGATTGCAGACAATGTGTGTTTCGAATTGTTTGTGACTTAGATAAGTGTAAACAAGTATTCCATGAATGAGGTTATTATCCCCCTGGTTCCTGTCTATCCAAAACGGAAACAATAGTTTGTGTTATGACCAGCTTCATAGTAATTGCTTTTCGAGAAAATGCAAAACTTTTTATTCCTTGGCTTTATTGCCAAGTTTATTGAAATTTCTGCTATAACCAGCTTCATGGTCAGTTTTATCCGAAAACAAACTAAGGGGAGAAAAATGAAGAGTTATTCCTTAGCTTTATTGCCAAGTTTGAGTCTTAGCAAGTTGATCATCTTGTATTTATTGCACAATGACAAGGTAAATTTGCCAAGTTCTTAGCACCAGAACTGATGTATCATCAACAAAGGATTAATAAGCTGTCAAAAGAGGAAGGGATCAACAAATAATGATAGTTGCATGATTGCTTGACGTGTTTTATTCTGGAGATTTGGATAACATTTTTTTTTCAGGAATGAGCTTCACATCTATAATATCTTGTCATACTTAGTACTCCCTCCTCAAAATAGATGTCTCAGATTTGTCAAAATTTAGATGAATCTAGACACTATTTAGTATATAGGTTCATCCAAATTTTGACTAATCTGAGACGTCTATTTTGAGACGGAGGGAATAATATGGTGATCATGTACTAGTATACTGTGTAGCATCTTATCAGTACAGCTCGTTTTATCGTTGAATTACTTCCATGTGTTTGCAGTTGAACGGAAAGACGAGAAAACACTTGAAAAGTTGAGAGCTGAGAGGAAATCCAAGATTGATGAGCTGAAAGAGCGGACAAATTATTACCTTACCCAACAACTTATCCAGGTCAGTGGACATTACTGAAGCTATTGAGTTCACTATTTTTTGGAATAGAATTTTACCATGGCAATCGTCACACTGATCCTAAACAATGACAAATTGTATGAACCTGTGCAGAAATATGATCTCGATCCGGCTGCAAAAGCTGCTGCTGCTTCAGTTTTGGCATCTAAGCTGGGGGCGGATTCTGGCTTAAAGATACATTTTGGGGAAGAACCAAATTTGGATGCAGCAGCGGTTATGAGCAAGAATACTGAGATATTGCCATCAGATGGGCTGAGAAACAGGAAGCAACCCAATGTAAGAGGCGGCAGGACTGGAAGCACGACATCTGTTCATACCTCCGCACAAGGGGCTGAATCTGGTCCAACTCTTAGTGCTGGCCTGGAAAACTCACAGCCTTCAAGGGTTGTAGAACATTATCAAGGCTCAGGGGCAAGTGATGGTGGATGGATTGCAAAAATCGCGGCCTTACTCGTGGGCGAGGACCCATCACAGTCATATGCTTTGATCTGTGGGAACTGCCACATGCATAATGGTGTGTATTTTAAACTGAACTCTCCAATCTTTTCAACTATTGCATTACAGAGAATGGATTCACTACCTACTAATATTACTAATGCGCGTGCAGGCTTGGCCCGGAAGGAAGATTACCCGCACATTACATACTACTGCCCACATTGTAACACTCTTAACGCATCAAAGCACTCAGCGGGGCAGTTCTCGGGCTCCAGCTCAGGCCCATCGACCCCAGTTGCTCCTGCTGATGGGATATCTGCTACTAGTTCAGTAGTAGAAAGCGAGTTGATTAAGATGGCTACGGCTCAGGAATTACCAAAGGAAGAACATGCAGAGAAGGAGGAAGTGGAGGCGAGTTGATGGTCCACGGTTGATCTCTATGTGAAATTAGTTCAGATTTTTGGCATATACCGTCGTGTTTGAACTGGTCCGAGCCGCAGATGTAGCACTGTTGTAAAATATATGTAATAGTGACTGATGATACACAGAAATCCAGTAGTAGTACAATATATTTTTTTGCCTGCGTGTCCATCCTTGACACCTTCGATGGACGGACGAATTTTGTTTGCAACGGGGACCGCTGAGAAGACGAGGTTGGACCCCATAAGATGGAGGCGAACAGGTCAGTGGTGTAATGGTGGTGGTGTAAACATAGGTATCGGTCGATGCCTGTATTGTACCCGTATATGTTTACAGTTCGCTCGGATGGAGAGTTGGAAGATGGGGATTTTTTGACAGTTGGTCGGACATTTACGATCGCAGCTTTTGTTATCGTGATGTTTGTAACCTTGGTAGGGTTTCTTTTCCTCCCAGTGAGTACTTCGCAAAAACATATATTTCTAGCCAATTGAGTTGAGTAATCTTCTTACGCTTGGCAGTTTTTCTGGCACTTGCTAACTGTCGTGGCATCAGAAGGAGACCGTGCAGCACTGCGATGTGGGCCGTGCAGCACTGCATAGTAGACAGGAAAGCAGCGACCGGTTAGACGGACTGGCAGTACTGATACCGTTGGCTGGTTCCAAGTAGTCGACGTGACTTTGAGCGATTCTATAATAAGGAAGAAGAATACATGACCGCGACCGGGAGTGCGATTTAGCCAAACAGGCTGGGCGACCGCGACCGACAGACTCTGAAATCTGGTTTAGCAGGCGTAGTCGTCGACGCGGCTGGTCAAGAGGGTTCGTCCCAGGTGGCGTGGGCTGATCTCGACACCACGCCCGACGATTCCCCTCGTCGCGTCGGGCTTCTGCTGCCAGATGTTCAGTGGCTGGCCACAATTATTCCGTTCTACCTTACCTGTGTGGGGGTTTCTTTCCCGATCCAACGTTTTTTTTTTTGAACATGCCGATCCAACGTTGTTGGTTTACATCTCAGTCCTACCTGCTCTAAATGAACTTTGCTTTTTTCCTCCGGAACTATACATGCTCCTAACTTCCCTAATAAGTGATCTTATAAAGCATCTCTAATTCACCCCCTTTCTCCGACCGGATGAGCAAATTTGCTCCTTTAACGACCGAAATAGCACCTAATCGAACCCCTAAAAAGATTTAGAGGAGAAAATATAGGAATCTGGCCCCAAAAAATTCCGCCCTCTATCTCATATTTGCTCCTTCTCGCGCTCGATATGAAAAAGTCCACTGCTCTTCTTCGCCGCCGCCGTTTCGCTCCCCACCGCTAGTCCCTCCACCCAAACCCGCCGGAGATGGCCGGATCGAGTCATAGGTCACCGCCGCGGCGCGCCCCGTGGCCGATGATCGAGGTCACCCAGCCTCCCACCGCCGCCGACAAGCCATTACCACGGCATGCGACAGCGGCAGTGGAGGACTTGGGTCGTCGAAATCACCGATCGCAACATCGGCCGCCACCACTAGATTGGAACCTTCCAATCGGCGCTGCAGGCAGCGTGGGCGCACGACATCAAGAACGTCGAGCTCCACGGCAGCGACCGCGGCCCTCTCAACTTCACCCTAGGCCAACCCAGCGAGGTCCCGAAGCTCTTCTCCCCTCCCAGCCGCGGTCGCGCCGCGCGCATCGCTCGGGAGGACCGAGAGGCGCGGGAGTTCCGCATGGTCGGCGACAGGGCCTTCTTCCTCCGCGACAGCGACTGCGTCTTCCTCGGCGCCAGCGCAGGAGGTCATCGACCTCGGCGACAGCGACACCGACTCCACCAACAGCTTCGACGTGTGGCTCGACAGCCTCGACAAGTAGGTGGACACCGACGCCGGCCACCGACGCTCGGCGGCGTAGCTAGGGTTTCTATGACGGCCATCGACGCCGGCGACGATCCTAGGGTTAGAATCTATATATGAACTATGCAATGTGTGTATGAACTAAGTGGTTTAGTTTGATTTTGATAAGTTTTTGTTTTATTGCAATGTGTTTGATCAAGTGTCTAGCCGAAGTTTAAATTTAGGTGTCCGAAATCGAATCCGGCGACCGAAGTTTAGAGGAGCAAAAATATAGAAATCGATAAACAGTGCGTCGAATTCGGCTCTAACATTAAGGGAATATGTTAGATATGCTTTTATATCTTTTCTTTGGTCGAATTAGAGATGACCTGAATTAGACGAGGAACAAGTATCCGAAATTGACCCGAACTGATTCCACAATCGAACACGACGCGGTCGAGTCCCCATCCCCATCAAACACCAAATCCGGCATGGCCACCACCACCACAGTAACAACGCACGGGGGAGGCTTTGCATCGCCACCACCTCTCAGATTATCTAGACCTTCTGCCTGTTCCTGGCGAGTAGACTAGGAGCATATAAAACTCACGCTCGACATAGGCTCGGCCGGGTAGATCGTGGTGGTCTCAGTATTCGTACCTAGGAGACCGCGCAAGAACACCATCCCCTCCGGTCCTCCTCCTCTTTTACCGACGCCGTCGTCGAGGTATCTCGTCAGGTACGCTGCAAAAGAAACACACACTTCCTCCTCCCCTGTTTCTCTGCTGCTTGTTTCGTACTGTTTCCTGTACACGATTCTTTCAGATTATTAGCATTAAACTTGGATGGAGTGGCAGCTGATTGCTCTGGCCGTTTCCTTTATCCTCCATTTAACCTTGATTATATCTCTAGAGCCTCTTTGGGCGAAAATTTACTTTTGACGCGTCTCTCCTCAAGAACATCGAGCTCCCTCCCTCGCTTTATCCCCCCATTCATTTATGGGATGGAAGATCTTTTGGAGATAACATCCCGTCTTTCCAAGATCCTTTCTCTTTCCCGTGGGGCCACGACTCCCCGCTATAGGTTCTTGGCTTCTACCGGGCCGGGGAAGAAGAGGGGGGCTGAGAAGAGCCTGATTTGATTCGTGGTGAGTGGAGTGAAATAATAACCAATGTTAGAGGGGAATCTATGCTGGTTCGCTCCTAATGTGGTTGATTTCTCTCTCTCCCGCCGTGATCTGGAAGAAGCTGACTCCGATCGGGCGCTCCTGTCTGATCGGACTCGATTTATTGGGTTCAGTTCAAGGGAGATAAATGCTCCTTTGTTCATTGTCTGCGCTCAATTTGTCCTGTTGTTTTTCTTGTTTATGAATCAATCATCCTTCTTGCCCAACAAAACAAAGTTTTCTCTGCTAGTAGAAAGATCGAAGCAATCTCAAACTGACATTAGTCAACTCCTCTTTTCTGAAATGTTTCAGTTGGATCAGTGTGTTGTGTTCTGATGAGGAAATTCAGAGACAGTGCGAGGTTCAGAAATAAATCTGGAGGAATTAGTAGCAGACTAGTAGTTGAACGGAGAGTTACTAGACGCACTTAATTATCTTTGATTACAACAGCTTTATCCTTTCAAATACTCTGTCACTGCAAGCTGGGTTGAGGAGGGATCTGTAGTTCTGTACTCTGCTGCATTCCCTGTTTCTACCAGCTAAATCACTTTACCTTTCCGTGGCCCCTATTGTTGGTGACATTGTTGAACTCCTACTGCTTTTGACTACTCAACATCAAGCCACGATGGAATTCTGTTCATTGGTCAATGATGATGACCTAATTAGCATTTGAAACATATTAGTCTGCGGATCTTTCCACTTTAATGTTACCATCAGTTCATGTGAACTGCTACTACTTTACAGTAAAGATTTGTGCTTTCCGCCCATGTTCCACATTTGATAAGCAGGTGAAAACTGTCATTCTCATGAGGTCAGTGGCTGAGCTAGAACCAAATCCCTGTGGGGCCAACTCGTCTGAACTTTCTGGCGTTTTATGTCTTTTTTGATACAAATATTAACAAAATTAGTAGTATCGAATTGCAAAACCCTGTGGTGGAGCCACGTTCAAACCTGTCGGGCATTTAAATATCGGTCAAAGATTGAAGATTGGAGAAACATACTTACATACAACTTTGTCCAGAGCATACTAACATCAAGAAATTGATTGTAAATAGGACAAATGCAGACTTCTTAGTTAGCATTCAACTTGAGAATCGCGTTGGAGTTTTAAATGGAGAAGCCTGCTACTACCATACATTATTTGCGAGTAACAGGAATTGCATAGATAATAGTAAAAGAAAAATGGAGGGGTTAACTGGTTTGTTTCATGACATATCAGCAACCTAGGTTCTTTACTATGGAGTATTATTTACAAACTATTAGTTGTCCTTATAATTTGGAGTTTATTTGCTTTTATAGTGTATCTTGGAGCACCATAAGTTCCCAAGTTTCCTACCTTTTCCTTGCCATCTGAATTATTATGGTTGCAAAGTGTCACGCTTTAAGCATCTGCCATAAATTACACTTTTTTTGCGGGGATCATAAACTATACATGTTTCCTTGGGGCAATTCGTAGTAGCTTCTTCTTCTGCCACCTTTTCCTTGATATCTGAAGAGAGGCAAGGTAGCCAAACTCGGTTTTCCCTTTTCTTCTTTTCACTTTTGTCTTAATATGCCCAGCGACATTCAGAAAGGTCTCATCCTTAACCAACCTTGTAGTGTTCGGCATTGACCACTTTGCCCCTTGCTGCATTACACGGCCTCTTTCCTCTGATGCACATGCTGACATCTGTTGCTTCTAGACATGCTCCAAGAATCAGTTTCCTTTTGCCTTTCCATAAATACATCCACATCATTGGCTCTGATATTTTGTCATATGCAAAGTAGGGAGGAGGGAACTACACAAAGGGGCAGCTATGGATGGAGGTATGGAGCTGAAGGGGTGCGTCTACCGGATCAAGAACTGCGCCGGCCAACTTCTGTCGATGGAGGAGGATCTGGTGACTGATCTGGACGATGACTCATGGGACTTGGTCTTGAGGGACATCCGGCTGAAGGCTACCTTCTTGTACATTGATCTGACCCGTGTGATCTCCCAGAGCGAGAGCGATGAGCGCAGGAAGGCGCTCACCCTTCTCGCCAACAAATTCTTCTACTGCATGGATGAGGTGATTGGTCGTTGTTTTCTCCCCAAATCATCATTAGATTTTCTTGCAAAAGAGCAAGATGATTTATTTACCTGCAACGAAAAGACAGAACATAGCAATTATTTTACAGAATTCTTACCTCATAGGCGTGCACATAAAATATACAGTATTATATCAGGCCCACTTATGAGTAAATCTTAGAAAGAAAGATCACACCTATTTTTCGCCACATGCATGCTAGTGTTCAGTTAACAATGTTTGTTGTTTAAGAATTGCCTCCGTATCATGTAGAAAATTCAGAAATTTCCTAATCTGGATGCTGTTCGTAAACTCGGATAAACCAGTCTCATGGGAAGCTAACTCCACTTCAAATTGCTTTTGTTTTCACATGTTTATATCATATTTATTTAATGGATGACTAGTTTCACTGTTAGTAAGTTCCAGCTGTCAGTAACAGTACATGAGAATAATACTCTTGAGAGTTGAGAACCTTCTTAGCCTCGATTTCCCACATCATCTGGTAAACAAAGACTATAGTTAGATCTTCGAGATGTCTCTTAATTGTAGATCAATGCTTCTGCCCCTTTAGCTAGCAAGTTGATATGGTTCTTGACACCGATCACCCAATAAATAGATGTCCACATCGTTCTATTCACATTATTTGACTAGCAATGCAGCAGACTATTCATGGTCAATCATGAAAATCTCAAAATTTGGTGGTTTAGTATTTTGTTGTGCACAAATCTAAATTGGTGAAATACACAAATGTAGTCAGCTCAGTTTGTTTGCTTTTGTGGATGCGTTTGATGCTTTGATATAAAACTGCTCCTGGACAAATGGCAGCTAGGCGATGCGGTGACGAGCCAAAGCGTCTCCGTCATGAAGATGTGCTACAACGACACCGCCGAGGCTCTCCGCGAGGTGGTCGCGGCCCTTGCTCCGCCGCAGTAGCATGCTGGGCTCATAGTCCTCATTCTACATGCCCCTGCCCCGCTGCGCTGCACTGGGATGCTATGAAGCAGGATTGAAACAGAGATGGTAACATTGTACTAACATCCTATGGAAGGAAAGGATGAGTCTGTGGTGACTCTTATGTAAGCAACGTATGTGGCCTGAAACGCAGATGGAGCAGTAGTGTACAGACATGATCGTAGTACACTTGCCGTTGAGGCAAAGCAAGAGGAGTACCAGCTACCGTGTTGTTATATACCCAGTAAAATTTCTCATTGTTTTCTTCTTATTTTGAATTACTTGGAATATAGGCAGTGGTGCAGAGATAATTATTCGATCGTACAGTACGAAGGAAACGGGCAAGCTGCTACAGTTCGTGCGGCAGTACTAGTACGCGCCAATAGAATGAACGGGAACCGCGGACATTAGAAATGAACAGCTTCTACTGAATCAGGAAATTAGATTCTACTGTAGGTGTTTTATCCTTGATATTTTGGCGTCAATTTGGATACACATGGCGTCTTAACAACCAAATTAAGCTATTAGAGGTCTCACTTGGACCTTTAATTACGACAGATCAATAAAAATGGTTCAAGATATCATCTTCATGATGTTTCATATTTCACACTAGATCGTTTCATATTTCCGTACCATATTCATACCATTTTACGAAACTAGCAGCTCTGTTTGGCACCAAAAAGGCGGAAACCAGCTTAGAGAAACAACACAAGGACCAAAAGTACAGGCAATAACCCAATCTGCACAGCAGCAATTCAGTTGTATTCATGTCATGACAAACTTCCAATGTGCCTCACTGATAAAATAGTAACCGGTGCCGAACTCATCAAACACTAAAAGTCTGAAGAGGTTTTAGTCCTCTTCATCAAGTAATAGTATGGAGAATCCTGAGAAGCGTTTGAGAAATCTAGCCTGGCGCTGAATGCTTACGAAGTTCTTCAGTATCTGACGGGATTTCTGCTTCAGCTGTGCTGTTTTGATCGTACTCGGTAAATCCAGTGAAGATTACAAAGAAGTGGGAGCTTGCATCACACACAGAAGGGTTACCTTGCAAAGCTGCAAGTGACAAAAAGGCCTTTCATGCTAATTATTCGTATCAAGTCTATGCTACTCCTCTGTTAAGACCATCACTAGGTGTGGAGCCAAAGACACCAGGGGACAAAACCAAAAAGAATCATTATGTGCAATAACATGAGGAAAACTGCAATTGCGAAAACCCTCACTACTTTCAATCACTAATAGTATTATATATGTACTTTCAGAAGAGAGACCACACTTGATCGTTGTACTTGAAGGCACCCGGCGCAGTTATGGCTCCCATTACTTCTCCAGATTTCAGGTAGGAAAAGAAGGATGTTTCTTTCACCTCTTGCTTTTCCATGCGGGCACTGCGGCAAACGGCTCCCCAGATATTTCATCTATTGCTGAAATTATTTCTTGTTACCATCCTCTTGGCTCCTCTTTCAGGTAGCAGCCAAAAACTTGGGCCTTCAAATGAAAATAACAAGGACATGAAGAGAGGGAAATTTCAGTATACAATGTGGTAGGAAGGAGAGTAATACAATATATAAGTTTATTCTTTTACTTATGCCTTTATCTCATGGAAGAACGCTTAGTACTCGCAGAAAGAGATGAAGAACTAGTCACTTTAGCTTTGTACTTGACATGGAATATTTGGAGTAAAGGAACCGTAACAACCCTAGTGTCAGCATCCAAGTGTAATGCCAATGTATGTTGGCAACTTTGGAAGCATTTTAAGCTAACAATGCACTAGATTATTTTTTCCACGTAGATATTAAGATCCATAATTCTACTTCAGAGGATAAGGTATCGATCACTCAAACTTAACAGTCTGAACAGCACCAGAGTACTGATAATTGTCATAGGTAAAAGAAGAAGAAAATTTACCGAATTAACACCAGGGAGCAGGTAACTAGCAAGCTTTTCATCCACTGAAACAGGCAACCTAGGCATCTTGCTCATTATTCCAGGTATCTGGCTCATGCTGTTCATAGAAAGCATCACATTAGATTAGCATGGGTACTGATGTCACAGCTCTAGATATGTGCCTTTTCAGCGACTTACTATACCTTTGTAGAAGATCATTGATGTTTATTCTTGTGCGATGGAAAAGATCAATGTTGTTCTGAGCCTGCAAGAGATCATTAATTTTGAAAATGAATTTTATTCGTGCACAAACAATGCTCCCCTGCACAAGAAATCAAGGGGGAACCCGGGAACAACATGCTTACTCTAATCACACATAAAAAAACTAACCTGTGATGTCAAAATATTTGCTTCTATTTGATTAAGAAGTTGAGCATTTTCTTCCAATATATTTAGCATTGCACGGTCAATGTCAGAGGCTGCAGAGCGAAAAGAAGAAACAAGGTCAGATGATGGAAGCTTTTTAAAATAAAGTAGAGGGGAGAAGAAGACCTATTATTAGATCAAATTGGTCAGTGGACCTGTGGATAATTATATATGCTTGTACTGAGAACTGGAAAAGGTTCTAATTCATTCAAATATATATACAAGAAAAGTAACTGAGTTTGTGTGTTAATGGTATCAAGTAGTTCCGGACAAAAATTAGCAACATACTACCTCTGTCCCGAATTAAATGTCGCAGATTTGTCTAGATTCACATGTATCTATACACTAAAACGCGCATATCTAGATAAATCTGTGACAAGTAATTTAGGACAGAGGGAGTACTAGTAATCAATGAAGGTAAGAATTATATCAAAGTTTTGGTAAATGGATAGAATGTTATCCATTATAAGTTAGAAAGCATTCTTAGCTCACTAAACGTAGGAATATCAGAAAACATTCAGAATGTCTCAGAATCATGCATAAGTTGAAAAACATACATGGATTGTTTTTCCAAAGGCCTAAAGTTACTTGGAGTACTTCAGACTGTTCACCACATGATCAACTTGACATGATAATCGCAAGTAAAGGATAAAGATATAATATAGTCAATCACACCGTCTCTACATAAATGAGTTATCGACTGGTATTACCTGCCGTAAAGGAAGAACCTCTGGTGTCTGTCTGAACAGGGCGATTCGTAGTCCACGAGGATTCCACCATTTTGTCCTGAGATATAAGCGTGATGAGGACCAGGCAAAAGATTCCTAAAAAAGCACATATACTATTTGTTTTTTCAAGCGAAATCTTATTTTCCCATTTAGGTCCTAGCTAGTTTAAAAATCATTGATAGACAAGTGCTTAAAATGTCATCTTTGCAACATCTCACATCATTAGTAATAGTAGATGAGCAATATATATAGTGATTTTTAAAATATATTTTACATTAAAAAACATGGTTTTTGCAAGCATTTCAAGAAGTAGCATTGCATCCCAGGAGTCGGAACAGAAATTGCTTCCTACAAAGACTATTCTGAAGGTGGCAAGAAGGCGAATATTTTGTGAAATAGCAATTGATTTAATACCTTTCTGTCTTTAATCTTCCTTCCAACATAGTGTTCTTCAGTCTTCCGCCGTCTTGTATTTTGTTTTTCCTATAAGCAGTTTAATTATCACTATTATAAAAAATGGAAAAGGTAAAGATCATTTGCTGTACGCGATTAAATATTCCCTCAGAAAAAAATCTTATGTTTGTAAGTACGTAATTACTTGAAGACATAAAGTTCAATGCTAACGTTGTTCTGCCTCTTTTTAACAAAATGTGAAACGATTTCTTGAGTGATCCATGATTTATTTATATTTTTTTACATGGCAGCAATCTTATTTACCAAGCGGAATTTCAATTTTGGCGTGGCTGGATACTGGTCACCGATCAACTTAGCATATGCAATACTGTATAAGTTGTACTAACTGATCAAATATATTACATTTCTAATACTTCTACATGCCTTTGTCAACAAAGACGAGATGACCAACTTTTGATTGGATATGCTTTTCACGATGTTAGTAGGGACACTACCATTGCTAGCAATGTCAAAAGCAGAGCTTTTGCAGCCCTAAAAATATTATTCTAGTACACACTAGATAAATACAAAGGTACATATGTGGGATAGCAGCACAAAAGGACACTTAAGAGGGCCAGCTCAGAACACACTAACTTTATAGACTATAATAGACCACTATGGTATATTGATGTGGACAAATAAGTGTATCTATGCACGATCTACTTTATATATACAGACGACAGTACAGTGTTGGTGGAATTCTAGTGATATATCGTCCTGGCAGCCATTAAAGTATAAACTCCTGTTAGTCCCCATCCGTAAGTTGTTACGGGGCCAGATATTTTTTTACCTCAAAAACATAATGCAGAGAATGGATAAACAGTATGCGGATCTGAAGGAAAAAGCATCATTTAGATGCTTTGGGAGTATAGTACAGATGAGTTGGGTACTAACCGCCATCCACTGGCATCTCATGGCAACATCTCTTACTGTCTTCTCTGGCAACATAGCTGCTATCTTGATATACTTCATGATTCCAGATACACTTGCATACCTGAAATTTTTCATCACCAGTGCACACAACGATTTATGATTGGAAATATATCACTGATTATTAAACAAATAAGAAAACAGAACCTACTATAATAAGCTCACAAAGGAAGTGATCTCATTTGCTTTGAAGATTAAAGGATGTGAATTACGCTTTTGAACAAATGAACCCATGTCATTATATTCTAGCAAAATTGATGTATCCATCTTAACAAGTAAGATCAAAGGACATTTCTTGTTATCTTATAACATAATAAACACTCGGTAATCTGAACGAAGCATAAATATCTCGTACTTTGGTGTCAATTGCCAGGTATAATAATGTTAAACTAGATGAATAAAGTTTGCACTGCACAGGTGATAAAAGGCACTCTTTTTCATGTATGTGGTAAAGATCAGTAATTTTACATAAAGTGGCAGAGGAACATACTTATGAAGGCCATCGTTCAGCATCTGTAACTCAGGGTATGACCACTCCACAGCCATTGGTCCTCCATACTTGAGGCTCTGGCTAGAATCAGAAATCATGTTGGGTGAACCAGTGGATACAACCGTCGAAGGTGTAGTGTTCAACATTGCCAGATTACCATTCATCCCACTGGAAGTGTCCAGGCAGACCGGCATGGCTCCTGGCCCGTTGGTAATTGAGCTCGTCTGAAATGAAACCACATGTTGTCCGTAGAATGACTGGGGAAATATGCCGTAGTGGTTAGGATCTGTTGACATCTGCATGCCAGATGAAATCTGTTTCTCTGGCTTCAGCCTCACAAACAGGTCACCAAGGATCAGAAGAACACTCCGATTTTGTTACGCCCCCTCTGAAACTTTCTTCTTCAACGAGGGAACAAATGGTGTAGCACAACTTAAATCTCAACTTGGGCGCAGCCTCGGTGAACTTGGCATCCTGGGCTCCATAAACTCATCAAAGTAACCATGGATGCCATCTAAAACTAAGAGATTTTGCCCAAAGCTTTACTGAAAAGAGATCACCCCACTACAGACAGTATCCAGACTTGAGAAGCTTCGAGACTACACTTTCTGCAGAAAACATGAAAGGAGCAATCTTATTATCATTGTTCACATAAGATCTTCTTTTCGAACAGAAGCGTCATTGTTCACACAAGAATTCACAAGAGTTTGGGGGTGAAAAGGAAACTAAAAAAACCTGGAGAAGTACCATTCAACGATCAATCATTGGTTTTGAACCAAAACCCAACCAGTATGCTCTTATGTTTAAGCAGCATGTAGAAAACTTTGATGTGACACTGACAATGAATGCCTAACCGAAGCTCAAAACTTTAGTAAAAGGTGGGGTCAAATATCTAAAACCACTGATGAAGCAGCACCTCACGGCAAAGAACAATTATTTCGCAGCATGGTTGATGGGAATTATACAGCTAGTACTACATGATTTGGCAGCGGAATCAAAACTACTTAAGCCTTAATCATGCTTATCGCTTAGTAGAACCTAATTAAGGAGTATAATTCGCGAAAATAGAGGTTTGTGCCAGGGCTCAAGCAAGCCAAAAGAGCGATTAGTTCAGAGGCACACCACACATACCAATCAAATCTCTACAGGGACAATCTGCTGGGAGGAAGAAATCCGTACATGTACAGCGACAACAGAGTTCAAAAAAAGAGAAGGGAAGAGAAGCCGAGCTCAGCTCCAGGCAACAGGAGAGAACGCTAATCTGCTCTGCTCTCGCGCTGGAGAGGAGACGCAGCAAGCAATGATAGTTAAAGACTTGAAGAGAAAGGAAGAAAGGAAGAAAGAAAGCAAATCAAGCAACGATGATTGCACGAAAGACGGCGGCCGCGTAGGAGTACGTGCCAAGCACCAACCTAGCCAGACCCAAGGACTCGCTTTCCACATCGAAGCGCACGCCGAACCGTCCCTGCGAAGTCAGAATCCCTCCTCGCCCTTCTTGACCATCCAAGTTAAGAATCAGCGCAGGTGGTAGGTACCCAGATCAAGAAAACCACCTATGGGCACGAGCCGATCGGATCCTACCCGAATCAACAGATGGTAGCGTGGGCACGCGGCGAATCGAGTCAAGAAACGCACCTCCGTCCGTCCTTGGGGCCGTCGGTCCTCGCCCGCGGTAGCTGCGGCTGGAAGGAACCGCCGGAGGTAGAGGCGGCGCAGGGCAGAGCAACCAGCGGCGTGATCCTAGCTAATTGCGTCGCGAGCGCAGTGCAGGACTAGTGATGATGCGTGAGGTGGTGGAGGTGGTGCGCTCTCTCTTCCCTTTGGGGTTTGGCTCGATCTCCTCCGCCTCCTCCTCCTTTAAATGGTGCCGTCCAGCTTTGTACGCTCCAATGGGAAGGAGGCCGAAAAGCGGCGGCCCCGCTCGCAGCGCAAAGGCGCAGCCGAGACCGGGAGAAGAAGAAGAAGGAATAAGCTGCCTCTCAAAAAGGCAAGCCCCCCGTGTGCCAATTCCGCTGCAACTTGCGCCACCCGCCCGGCGGCACACCAAATGGAGTGGAGGAAGAAGGAGCCGGGGGAGGAGAGAGAGACGAGATCTCTTGGAATTCAGCGCTAGGAGATGGAAAATGCTGCGGCGTTGGGATTCCCGATGCCCAGACAATTATTGCCGCTTGTATTAACTAGTACTCCTGCTACACCTCCCCTGCTTTCTCTGCTCGCCTTCGCTTTTTCTTGTGAGAAAAGAATCCAGTGCGCATTCCGGCATTTCCTGCATTTTTCTTTGCTTTTTTTTTCCTGCATTTTTCTTTGCTTTCGACGGTCAGTGCTCGCTGGCTTACTTGTCCCAGTCGCGCGCCACCTAAAATAGCTTTATAAAATATCTTAGTACTTTCTGACCTAAATTAGTTGATTTAAATTTATATGATTATTTCTAGACATAATTTAGTATTAGATTTATTCATATTTTAATAAAATTAAGTCAACTAATTTTGGTTGGAGGGAGTATATATTACGACAGAGAAATTACTTCGGAGAACCATGGGAACCAACCGAGGCTCTTTGGAAGAAATAAGTTCTATCGGTTTCATGTTCGTCTCGAATTCGTGGCATGCATGCTTCTTAAAGCACATTTTTGCCGAAGAACCCCGAAATCGGCCGTTTTCATGGGGACATGCCCCGTGGGTGGGGAATCAGTGCTCCGCGCATGCAAGCTTGGTGATGGCACGAGATCCCATGTTCCCCAAAAGTCGTTGAGAGAAATTTCGATACCGCTCGCCGATTCGGAGCTCTATTTATCACCGCTCGGCTCATCGCCAAATATCGCGCCACTGTTTCCCCCCATTTCGAGCTCCAAGTCCCGCCAAGATCTTCACCGACGAGCAGGTAAGCAGCGGCATCAACGTCGGTTGCTGTAGGGCGGCGGCGGCAGGCGGTATACTCTGAGATCTTAACCGGCTATGTGTCCCGCTCCTCCGATGCCGGTAAGTTTCTTCAAACCATAGAGCCGGGAGCTTCGATTTTGTAGCACCTGGTAGATATGACTATAGATTGCAGTAGATCTATTGCAGTACGCCTAATGAATTGCATGATGTAGTACAGATCGTTGATTTTGTGGCCGTATTGGATGTTTAGGTTGCTTGCTAGGGTTAGTCGTTGCTACCATTGTGTTCATGTGTAGGTTGTTTTGTTTAGAACCTGATTTGTGCAACGTTAATGATGTAAAAAATGGTTGTAAATGAAGTAGATCTGAATATAGCCCATGTGTTGTAGGTTCTTATGGTCATGTGTAGTGAATTGTTGTGAAATTCTTTAGTTCTAATCCTGAAAAATGTAGGACATCACACAAGATGAGTTCATCCAGTCCCTCCCCAATTCTCAGGAGACCTTTATTGCCGAGACCCATCCTTGCCCTATGTTGCTCACATATTCTCAATGCATAGAGATACTATCTGCGTCTCCCATGTCTTCGTACACAGCAGAGCAGATTGCAGAGCAAGCCGCCGCAATCATGGCCAAGAAGAAGGCCATCAAGGTTGGCAAAGCCCACAGCACAGACCATGATAAGGGATGAAGTCTACCATGAAGTGGCAACCATTCATGTCCAACTTCGTGCTGAATAAGACGTGTGAGATCATCAAGAGCAACGTGAGGATAGAGAAGGGGTTCAGGTAGGTGAACCTGAACACTGTTGCCAGGAAGGTGTTTGAGTTTTGTGTCATTAAGGTCTCTTCACAACAGGTGTACAACCACTTGCATAAGTGGAGGACTAAGTGGATTCATGTTTCCAAGCTAAGAGACCTAAGCGGAGCTAGCTGGGATGACGAGAGTTGCACCAACATCTTGGAGAAGGCACACTACATGGGTCATATCTCGGTACTAACTATTTTTGGTCCGTCCTACTAACCTCTATTTTGTTCCTACTAGGACTAACCTCCATGCAACTCCCTATCTTAATTAGGATCGCCCCAAGGATTGCGAGCATCTAAACAAGCCAATCGCCAACTATGCGTAGAGATGCAAACCATTTTCTCCTTTAGCCTTTCCAGCAGGTTTGCCATGGATTTTAGTTAGCCTCTTAGCACACGTAGCCCTGAGTACATGCAGGCCTAGGAGTCCGAGCCAGTGGTTCTTGATGATGAGGGCAAGAACGATCATCCTGCAAGTGCTAGCGGTGGTGGAAACACTCCTAGTGGAAGTACTACTAGCTTTGTTGGTGTTGGCTTTGATACTTCTAAGAAGAGGGAGATATAGATGCTAGGAGAGGAGGACGTCGTCGCCATCATTTTCATGATCGAGGCCGTGAAAGCGATGGCAGTTTCCATGACCATTGTTTCACCTCTAGATGTGCACCCAACTCTCTACGATGTTGTCATGAGCGCTATCAGCTTCAGACATGTGGCTCTAATGGTGGCGTTCACTCACCTATTGGACAACAAAGCCCAGAGCAACGACTTTGTTCAGATGGCGGAGGACCACCACATGCAACTCTGGCTCAGGACCTTTCTGACCAAGCGCTACTACATGTATTGTTGGCTCCCTGGTCATGGAGTTGGTGGTGGTGCGTGCATAACGAAGATGAACATGTTGGTTGTATATTTTGAAGTAGCTAGGACTTGACGAGAACTTATTCCAAAGCATGTTAATTGTGAGGTGGTATGTACTAACAGGATGGAAAACTTGTGGTGGTAGGATTACACCCCTTTTGATGTGGTGGTAGGATGACACCATAGAAGTTAGTGTGATCGGTAGGATCACACTTTCTTGTTAGATTGAACTGCTGATGACTTTGCTCATATGGTCATGCATACTTAAGTTGTTTATGATGATAAGCTTGTGTTATGAACTTGATTTGCCTACTTTACTTGTGATACTTATATTGCATACTCTCTCTGTTCGTAAATAAGTGTACTTCTAGCTTTTGTTTAAGTCAAACTTTATCAAATTTGACCAACTTTATCCTTTTGAGATAAGTGTGCTAGCTTAGTTTGTTCTATACCTTCATCTCAAAAGGATATCACACGGATTAAGTGGGTGTGAAACGAACCAGTATGCACGGGCTACAAGAGAGATACGATCTAGGCGATTCCAAAACCAATATAGGGTTTCATTCCTCTTGTCGGAGATGTCGCCAGTCTGTTCCGCCTCCCGTGGCCTTGGTGCCTTAGAGGTATAGTAGACATGGCCTCTCGCCGGCAGAAAGGTTCATGTTCTTTATTTAGACTGTTTTCAGTGTTTTCTTTGGGATGTTGAGATGATGACTATGTACTGTAGTCAGAATAAGCTCCTCTCTGTTCTACTCTCGCTCCGGTGGTGTGTCTATTATCTGCGGAGGCCGTGTGGAGTCGTGTGTCCGACAGATCTCTTGGGATCCGGTCGTTTTTTGTATTCATCGGTGCAATTTGAGGTCTGTCTCTTTTGATCTACAATTGTCATCTTCGGCGAGATATAGTTGCTGCTCTAGTGTGCTGGTTATTTAAGGCCTTAGTACGACGACTTCATGTCTGACTATAACAAGCTCTACCACGATAAGTTTTGCTCGACTCCGGTGATGGAGGGGCAAAAACGGCGGCGCGCCTTTGGCTCATGCTAGTGTTAGTCGTCGCTAGGTAGTACAATGACGTATTTGTAATATTAATTACTTTTATAACTCTTTCTCTATTGTTGATGTTTACTATTAGATCGGTAAAATTTTGCCAAAAAGATATTTCAGATTTATCTAAACTCACATGTATGTATACGCTAAAATGCGAAATCTACTACTACTAAAAAAATTTGGACCGAGGGAGTGTTTTTGTTCAAAACATGTTATATTTTTCTTTCTTGTTACATTCGTATGTTCTATTTGTCTGTTGTGGTGAGTAGTCAACCGGGTGGTCAGTAAATAATTAAGAGACCTTTTCGGCTCCTAATCCTTAATCCTTATCCTCACGCATCATAGGTGGTGAGTGCATCTCTAACCAGCTATCTTGGTCCAACCTGGAGACGTGGATGGGTAATTCCGTACGTGTCGACGCTGCTGAAGTGACGGACGATATAAATATCTCTTGATCGATAATCTGTGATTACGATCGTTAAGAAATGCAGCAGCTGATAGAGTAGTTCCAAGGTAGAGGAATGTCTACTCTAAGACGACTTAATCTTTACTCAGTTAAATATAACAAAAGTTTCGATCAACAACGTGCCTTTGGATGCCCATGATTTCTGATTGGTCGAGCCCCTAAATTATTTCGTATAGTAGTACGTACTTGACTTGACTTGACAAGTTAGAGAAAGTAATTGCGATTGTAAAAAATAAGGGAGCGTCCAGGTCTTGGAGCATGAAAACTTCTTATCTTTTAGCCGACTGACATCATTCTACTAATTAAGCTAACTCTTAGTTACAATCTAGTTATAATTTATAAAAATTATATTAATTTTTAGTTATTTATAACCTAGTTATAACTCATTAAATTTTTAGTTACAATCTAGTTGTAACTCATGCGTACCTTTTACACTGCATGAATTACGAGATAAATCCAATGATTAGAGGAGTGACTAAGATCTTGGTGATAATGATGATGGTGTCATGCAATAGCGGCCGGAGTCAGTACTGGCCGGAGTGATCCTCGTCTTGCCCTGCATCGCGAGGACGCTCGGGGCAGCGTACTTGGCCTTGGCGGTGGTGATCTCCTCCACCCGGAGGTGGTCGGGCGGTTTTGATGCTAGTTTGGTAAACCACGAGGTCCGTCATCTAGTCCCGACAGCGAGCTAGGGAGATGTAGTCACTGGGAAAACCAAGCTGACTCCAGTCATGGCGGACGATAGCGACGTTTTGAGTTGTTCTGTTGATGAAGGCATCGCCGTGCAACTATTGTCGACCCACTTGTGCTGCTCGATCCAAGGGAAACTCGAAGATTTGGTCTTCTGGATCGGACGATGGTGGCACTGCGGTGTCGCATTCTCTGTTGAGGGCATCGTTATGGAGCAGTGTTGGATGGAAGAGGCAAGAGGTCGAGCGTGTCACATCTACCACATCGACAATAGTGGGAGTTGGTTGCGTGGCGCAACATGGACTCGATGACGGACGTGTCTCGGTGGACTCGTGCAGGGCGAGGGCGCTTTATGATGTTGTGGTGGCATTAACGGTAGGCTTGACAAGATAAATGCCTAGTAGATCCCTATCTCGAAGATGGGTTGGCGGAAAATAGTGGCGGCGACTTTTGGTACGCGTACGCTGGTGCACGCTGAGGATCCGTCACACTGGTTTGTGCCCCCGGCTAGTTGTTGGGCTGTTGGGTGAGGTCTAAGGTCTTGTGATGACGTGTGTAGGTGCGAGGTCTGGGCTGGCCCCCTATCATCAAGGTTGTAGGTGTTGCGACTTTTGTCGTTAGTGAGGTGGCTTCGAGTTAATATATGTATTTTTTGTAACATTTTATTGAATAATAAATAAAAAAGTTATGTGTATCATTTTGATGCACATGCGGGGTATCACATTTATTAGTATCATATCATGTATTTCTTCTCGAAATAGCCTTTCGTCCCGCTTTATAAATAAAGCAACCGTCCACAGCGAGTTACAAAACAAGAAATCATCCAGAACAACATAAATGCTAGGGCTACAGCACACGATCGCCCAACAGAAAGAGTAAAAAAACCTTAACATAAAATTAGTATCGTATTCTATTATATTATTATTTTGTAAAACCTCAACATAAAATTATGTAAAATATTTGTTTCTACTAATTTTTCTACTTCTTCCGACCCATATTAGATGGCTCAGATTTGTCTAGATTTAGATGAATATAGACACTATTTAATATATAGATTCATCTAATTTTTAATAAATCCAAGTCAATTAATACGAATTGGAGAGAGTAATTTTATTCGCGATGAACTGATGATACAATATCTATTCCATCTATGACGGTACTATCATCTCTCATCATTAAGTGCAGGCACACATCAGTTTTTTCAGGCATTAGAACAGATACAGCGACTAGTCTTTGTATAGAAATCTAAATCGTGTTTGACTTTGTATGCTTGCCTGCCTTGGGACTTTTTGAATGCAGTGCTCTCTCTGACAGCTGGTTGTGCTCAACTATAAAATAGCAAGCTCGTGAACCACAATGCTCGATAGTTAATTGAGGTGGAAACGTGCAGGCACTTCTATTGGCTCTTTCAGAAATCAAAACAAATTTCTAATATTAGCAGAATAATAAGATGAAGAAAATCTGGACGATAGAAACTGAATTCTGCATGCGACAGGTGGTTTCAAAATTTTCTGAATATTCATACGACGCCGAAGGTAGCTCTGGGCCAGTGCCAGTACTGGCCAGCGAGGAACGGGTCCACTGCGCGTGAACGTCTGTTGTCTTGATCGATCTCAGTCCACCTGACGTGCACAGGCCACGCGTCACCCATGCAAGGTGTCAAGTCAAGCAGGCAACCCGTTTACCAACATCATTTCTGCGAAGGTACGGAGAAAATAATTGTTTACCGGCACAAATCAAATCAAAGATGCATCATGCATGAACAGTCAGCCGAACTACTTCTATGTTCCTAACTAAATTAACTTGACGAAAACGATAGGCCGAAAGGAAGAATTACGACCATCCTTTTCTGAATGGACTAACATACAGTACTGATAGCAGTTCTGGCAGATCTTCCATAAATTTGTTCTTTAATGGCATCTTGAGCGGCATGATCCAAACTCGGTCGCCCGGTCACCTCCGAACTGGTCCGATTGGACGCACAAGTCGGCCGCGCACCGTTCAGCGGTGCGGCTCAAGACTCATCCAAACTGACGTGTCCGGCGCAACCAATCTTGGAGTAGATTATGATAGACGAAGCGTGTGTCCATGGCCGATAAAAGCGGGCCCACCGGCCCGTACGGTAGCGACCTAGACACATGCCATCGACTTAGACGCGCTCGTTACTAGACTGACTGGCGGCGGCAGCCATGGCCATCAATGTGGGCTGACTGACGAGACGCCACATAAGTTCCCGCGCTGGTATTAATGGCAAAGGTGCAAGAACCTGTACGTGCACTGATGGCCAAGGCTACTTAAACCGGTCCTAGGCCCGTCGGCGCCGCACTTTCCACCCCAGTCATTTCCAAGAAAGTTCCCCTATCGCCACCATCGCCATCAATGACGCCGTTGAAGATGCCTTCGTGGCTCAAAAAGACGAAGAACGACGGCGAGGCCAACGGATCTAGGTCGCGCCGACGACGAGAGCAACGATCGCCTACTCCAATGCCTAGGTCCATGGTGGAGCCACTAGTACAAACTCGCTACTTAGAGACAGTGCTCTCAGACGGTTTTCCCCAAGTACGAAAAAACCCGCCTCTGTTTGTACCCCTCAGCCAGTTGTTATGAGACGACCGCCTCTAATGGTCTTTAAAACGGTTGTTTATAGTAGCAGACTCAAAAAATGGACCCCTAGGAGCCGAATAATAAAAACAAACGCCTCAGTATATGACCTTAGACTATCAGAAAATCAATCATCTCTGATACTTAGAGCGGTGATCCGGCTATTATTATAAGCCACCTCAATTTGATTGTGTAATATGTGTAGTTACGACACCAGGTCACGGGCAGCCCATGTGAGTGCACCTCAGACGGGTGGTAATAAAAACTGCCTCTAAGAGTGGTCATGCAAAACGGTTAGGGTTTTGCGTCGCCTCCTAAATCTACACTCCAGGCAAACTGAATTTATGCGCGTACTCAACGGTCAGTTCCAGAGACAGAGTACGGAGGAACTCCCTCCTGCAGGTTCTCCTTCCTCTTTACTCTTCTTTCTATTTGATTAATTTCTTTCACTAGATTTAGTCTAACAATACGCGGGCTCTTGTTCATACATAGAGCTCGAGTTACGCAGATTGTTCAGATGCTTTTCTAGATCTGTATAAATGAGATTTTTTTGCTCTGTTTTTTTCCACTCTGTACTCTATAAAATAGGGTTTTCGGTTTGTTCTGAATCTTTTGTTCGATCTTTTGTTTTTTTCAGTGCATAGAACCAAGCCGCGGTATAAAAATCTGTCGTGTTTATAGCTAGCTAAGGCATAATTGTAGCCATTCAAACATGACTTCAGATTCCTTCACCATCGTCCTGAACCAGCCTACCTTTTGGAAAGTTGTGGTCAGTAATTTTAGCCTCAATCTATCTACAAAGTCCTTCACTATCAGTTAATTAGCATGCCTACGTGTGAACTAAAATTATTGTTCCAGTGCTTGGTAGCTAGCTAGGAATTTGAGTTTTTGTTGTTTAAGGATTAAGAAACATCAATAGGCATATCTTGGAAAGTTTTCTTCAAATTTTAGAAGTGATAAGCCATATATGCATCTCTATTTCCTTTGGAATTTGTTAGAGAAACATCAATCAATTGTTTTCTGTTTCTGTCATATATGCATCTATGTTTGGATATGATATAAGCAACACATGAGTACATGCTTTTATGTTTTTATATAGGTTGTAGTGAATCTTCCTACTGTTATATGTATATATGTGATCCAACATTATCATATTTATTTGGTTAGTATTAAATTTTCCTACTGGGAAATCATTGTATCATGTGTATGTTACAAATGCATTTTTGTTTTTCCTACTGTTATATATATTTGATTAGTAGTTTTCTGATTATTTTAGGAGTACTACTTTTTTAGTTAGTAGTAAATTCTTGCTACTGTTATATGTATGATCAACATCACATATTTATTTGGGTTTTTTCTCAGACTGTTCATTGTTACTTCAAGGAAAAACTCAACCAGTATGCCGAGAAGTGGTTAGCAGCTTTGGCTGAAGGGCGTAGGTTTGAGCTTTTCCTGCATAAAAGGGAAGATGCTACATCCATAAGAGGCCATTCTGGTTATCTTTCTTGAGAACACACATTTTTGCTATCCATGATGTGGTGATCTTTAGATTAATTACTGAAGATGATGATGAAGAAGATGAAGGAGATGAAGGAGATAAAGAGGAAGGAGATGATCAGTTTGTGTTTAGTATGGAAGTACATGCCCCTAATGGTGTCATCAAAGGATACCAAACTATTTATGGTATGTGTTTTTTCTCCATCAAATGTATGTATATTAATATTTCCATTTGTGGATCCTACATTATTTCTCCTTTGAATTGTAATTAAATTTTACAGGATTTAGGGTGCCATTTTGTGGATTCCATCATTAGAGGTGTTTTCTATAGGAGTGTTATCACACATATGTATTATATTACTATGGAAGACATGTATGACATTACATTTGAGATGCTGAAGGATGTAAGCAGAATATGTCGGCTGCATGGTGAGCAGTCCTGATGGTGAGGATGTTTTTTTTCCATCTCTCTGACATGCAATATTATGTTACAAGTTTCAGTGCACTTAATCTAGCTAACAACATCTTTGTGAGTTATTATACCTAATAAGGACATGGTTTCAATTTTACTTGTGTGTTTATAATTACTAATGTGTTTTAATTATTTTATCATTTCTGGTCATGCCATCAAGCTTTGCACTTGGTTACAATATCCCAAAGAATGATACGACTTTGTTTCATGGTTATGGCATGGACGACACAATTACTAGCCAGTACACTATCTTTCGTGGCAGATTGAACCAGATAGTGTTCTCCAATGGTTGGAACCTCTTCTGTAACATGAACCAACTTGAAGGTGGTTCACTAGTTTCTGTGAGGGTGGAAATGAGGAAACAATGCATTGGCTTGTTCGTGACGAAAATTCGCTGAACCCCCAAGGAAGACACTGAATCGTTATTTTCTTTAGCTATATCTAACGTAGTAACTATGTTAGAGATGTTGTGAACAACTATGTTTGAAGTATTCGGTGTTGTGAACAACTATGTTTGTAATATATTCACCCCCTTGCCTTTCGGTCCTGAATATAATTCGCAAGTTTTAGGATTAACAAAATCTGGAGTGTCTGAATATATCCGGAGTTCCGACTACACGGAACTCATGCAAAATAGTTTAAATTGGTGAAAAAGGTTTAAATTGATGATAAATTCATATTTGCGTAACCAAATGATCTCACAACATGATTAAACAATGGAATTAGTCGATTTATAGACACTTGCACCTTATTGCTATGCAGCAAGCCGTATGAACACTAGGAGTTGGCATACCTTTTAGGATAAGATCCAAGGTTTGTACTATACCATATATTTTCTTCAATGCATATGAACCTAATTCGGTCTTAGGACTTAATTTAACACTAGTACACATGTATAACCACCTTCGTTTGCCTTTTTGTTCTCAATAATTCTCAAATATTAAGATCACCAAAATTCGGAGGGTCAGAATACATGCGAAGAACCCGAATATTTTGTTATGGTAGAGACAGTTATTTTTATGGGCCCACCCTATAGAATCCATCCTTCCATTTAATATTGATCTACTTGTGATAATGGTCGCGTGTAACATCGAGTGATCATCTTACCTTTGCATCATAGAAATTACCTAAGGGCATGGTTTATCATCTTAATATCCCTCAAGATGGCTTGGTTGGAGTACACGTTGGAGCACGAGGTGGCATCAACACCGTCGAGTACAAGACAGATTTTGATGGCCGCATCTCCTTCACCACTGACGGGTGGACTAACTTCTTCCAAACCGAGCATCGTCTCTAGATTGGGCAAGCCATACTCATCACTTCGAGTTTGACCACCACGCGTAGGGACCTGCATATGATGTTCGTCATCAATGATTTGGCATCCCTGCCGGACTCAGACTCATAGGAGTGATACTCGGAGGAGTACGTCGTGTGGCCTTAGTAATAATGTTTGCTATATTATTGTCTGAACCAACTTTATCAATAGCTAGCTAGTTTCATCTCTATGTTTTGGATAGAATTTATCTTAATTAGCCATTTAGCGCTGTATGATAAGTGCTCTAGGCCGCCGATCTCATCTTCCAAATCTTTCGATCTTAATGGGCCTCTTCTCTCCCATAATTACTTACTTTGTGTAAATATAACCTACAAACGAACAAAGTTTCCCATAGGAAATGAAATTTTAATTAGTCCTTTTAAATTGGAGACGGTTATAATTTCTAGCCGCCTGAGGGAAGTACTTGGTGGCAAAATATGAAATTTAGATGTTGTTAGAGACATTTTTCTTTGCAACTGTTTGAGGTTAGTACTTGGCAGCAAGATCTGAAAATATTTGGACAAAAATTTCAGCTCTATGGCACATTTTTCGTTCCTCGCCCGCTGAGGTTAGTACTTTACCCCCACTGTCCACCGCCACCGCTGCCGGCGCCCTCCACCACCGTCGCCTCCGGTCCCCTGCGGTGCAGACGCTCTCCCTAGCCTTCGAGGACCCCTTCCTCGTCCAAGTAGGTATGCGTGAAAACCAAACCCCCAAAACCCTAATGTAGAGCTTCTATTTAGGAATTTTGGCATGCAATTTGCCATTTTGCTTGTAAAATTTAGGTTTTAGGGTTTCCGAGCTATAGAGACATGATGGCAGCGTCGGGAGAGCCTCCACCGGCATTTGTCCCACCGCTTTTCCCCTTGTATACATCTCAAAATCTGCAATTTTTATTGATTCATCTTGTTTGTTGCCCTTCTAGCAATATGGATTTAATTGTCACTTCATTAGTCTGCTTGCATCTTGTTTATTCGATGAATTTCAAATTCTTTGGCGGTGTATGCTTTTTATTAATGTACGATAACAAGAACTGTGTTTCTTTTTTCAGTCTACTTCATTGTTATATTTGATTGTATTAAAATGCTCAATGTTTGTATCTATTTAACAGATGGGAACCTGTAGTGATATGTAATAGTGATCTATACCGATGACAGTGTTGCCATTAGATCTGGCAGTTTTTAATTCCAGTCATCAGAAGAGCCCACTAAGAGGCTTGAGCTTAGAGGTATCAAAGAACATCAAAATTCCAGTCATAATGTTTAAATCTGTATGTGTTTAGACTGTAGACACAGGAATATTCCACTGCATTGAAATTTGTATGTGTTATTTCTTAGGGACTCAATACAAGGGAACACTGATTTTGATAAGAAGAGCCTTTTTGGAAACGAAGTGTATCTGAAAGAAGATCATGTAGACTTTGTTTTAAACTTGTGTGAACCCGAATTTCCACCAAAAATCAAGTACTACGTCTATAGGTTGCCCTATTGTCAACACCCGGATTTTTAATCCCAGATGCCTGTTATGCCATACATCGCAATCCCAGGATTACCATTTTTGCGAGACATAACAGAATTGGATACCACAGTACATCATCCATTACAAACCATACATAAGGTCTTACACAAATAAGGATATCATGATCTAGTTCTTAGTACAACTTCAAGCAGCGGAATACGTAAGGATAACAGTAGCGTAGGCGAAGCTCCATCTTCGGGGTCACAGGCAATGCTGACGATGGGAGCTGATCCTAGTTGTCGTAACCTTCCTGGGGTCCATCCTCCAGGTACTCCTCTTCATAGTCTGGCCATGGGAATAGCCAGGGACAAAGCCATGAGTACTCTTTAAGTACTCGCAAACTAATACTAACAAGTGAAGGGGTTTTTGGATAATAGGACACTAGGCTCTAGGGTTGTTTTGCAAAGGCCAGATTTATCTCTACTAAGTTAAGAAGCAAGAGAGATAGTTGAGGTTTATAACACCTAAGTGAGAACTTGTATTTTGTATCACAACTCTGTGGTGGTCAAGTCAAAATATCAACTCATTTCACAAGTCATTTTGAAAACATCTGACGGGGGAACAGTATGACCATCTAATCGTCCATAATCATGACGCGGCTATTCGAATAGTTTGACACTCTGCAGAGATTGCACACTTTCACCACAACATTCGATACATCCGTCAGGAACAAATCCTGAATTCACCATACTCAGTATGCGGATAATCAATCCTAACCTTTCAATTACACGCCCTAGTATAAGCACCTCTCCTGTGAGTTTGGCCTCCCAACCATGACCAACTGTCATCTTGGGTACTGCACAGGTGGACAATCTTCACAAGGTAGCCTCAGCTCAGACCTTGGCCGTGAGGGAACTAATACTAAGGTATATAAGCTTCCAGTCAAGCCCTACCCAATCTTCGGGTATTGTGGTTGTACGATAAAATTGGAATGGTATCGCATCCATACAACCATCAGTTTTATAAAGGGCTAAGGCTCATGCCTCAACATTTTCATCACCAAAATCATCTGGTGTTCGGAAACATATGTCAAAACATCTCAGTAGAATGATCCATCATTCTAAGATTTTCATAACCATTTTCACCAAGTATTTCCATCTAAAGTTGATCAAGTTTTATGCTTAGCACTAGAATCTACAAGTGGGGGTATCACTAATGAGGGGTGGTAAACTAGTGGAGTTTCAACTAAGTACAACCTTATATCTTAGGATGATATCAAGGTTTCTAACTTAGGCCAAATTTTATGCTCTTTATGCAACCTTCAAATATATCTTTCTAGGATCTATAAGTCACTTAAGTCAACTCTAAGTTAAAGTTTTGATAAAGAAATAAAGTAGAAGCTTGCAAATAAAACTAGGATTGGGTTATCAAGTGGGTATGATCACATATGCTTAAGGCATATAGTTGGCATGGTAACGAGCAAGTATTAGCTTGCATAGGTCAACTTGATTAGTAAGGCTTGCAAGTATGGGCTTGCACAATATCAGTATAAGCTTGTAAGTGTTAGCTTGCACATTCAACTAGTAGTATTAGGCTTGCCTTGTGCAGAGCAGTGGTTGAAGTTCTCCTCGGCTTCTTCTTCGTAGAATCCTCCTTCCTCCTCGTATCCTTGGTCGGTACTAGCGTCTATAAATAAATACGATGTACACAATCACCAAACAATACTTAACTACTTGCAATCATCACACAAAAGGGTCCTATAGATGATCTAGCATCATCACTAACATTACAAGATTAAGGCTTGGTTTAATTCCTTTTATTTTTAGAAAAGTAATTTCTACTCATTGAAAAACTACTTAAGATTTACTATTCTCCAAACCAAACATGGGATCATGTTGACACATGTCATCACCACATATTTTAGTCCATGGGAATGTGATTTAAAGTGGTGTCACAATTTAATAAGGTTTTACCCTTTTATTTTAATTAATTAAAGTGGCTAGAAATGCCTATGTGGCATTCTTTTATTACTTGAACATTATTTCTGTAAGTAAACCTATATATTTTTATATATTCTGAAAGGTATGGTCAAATGTGATTTTTGAGAGTTGGAATCAAATCAAAATCTATTATGTTTTTAATTTGAAAAAGGTTTGAATGTAGAAAAGCTTCTGCCTTGTTATTTTTACCAAAGATGTTCTACAGATCCAAATGATTTGAATCCAACGGGCTTGGATTCAGCATTCCCAGACCTTTCTAACAAATTGGTTTCATTCAATTTGGTGCACTAAATCGACCTAGGTTGATTTTTGAAACTGGGTACAAAAGTGTGTTTGAAATAAAATGGAAAATGTTTAATTCAAATAACTGGGCTACGCGGGAAAGGTTAACGGGCCGACCTGCTAAGCATAGCGCTTCCGCGGGCTGCTTAAGTGGTTGTCCCCACGTGTCAGTGAGACAGGGGGTGTGAAACGATATGGGGCGATGTGGTTCGTTCGATCTGGTTCTAATCCAACGGCTGAGGGTCATCGTCGATGTTGGGCAACGCCATGAGATGTAAACCTAGCGCGCCAGCTGGGTCGTTGGGGGCTCAACGGGGTTCAGGCGAGGGTCGGCAAGGCGGGCGAACGGCAAAGTCGACGACGGCGAACTTCCTGGTATCGACAGCTTCTCCTGGGGCGGCTCCAATCGCTGGCGCCCTTCTTCTCTAGTAGCGGCGGGCTCCGATGAAATTTTGGCACTGCGCTGCTCGCCTTGCTCCGGGAACAGGGTGGAATGATCAGTGAGAAGAGGGGAGTGATATGGTGTGCTCAGTTTGGCTGGGGGTGGCCTCTATTTATAGTCGCGACGACGAGACCGAACGGGATGGGCAGGCGATGGTGGCGACATGGCTACGGGCTGCTAGAGGCATGGCCGGCGGTGGCGATCGCTTGGTGGTCTCCTGGCGATGCTCTACGGCTTTAATGCGCGTGTAGGTGATGTGCGGTTTGGTCTAGAACGCACGTTGCTCTGAAGCGTCTTGACGTCGGCGACATGGGGCGGCGAACGGGGATGTCTGGTGGTCTCCTGGGTCGGTGGCGATCATGTATGCACGTGGCGAGGGCGGCCCGTGGTCTGTGGGCTTCGGTCGAGCGTGGCGCTCTGGCGCATGCTCGGCATGGTTGACAGAGGCACGGGCGCGGCATTCCTGGGTGCTGTGTGCGATGTCTTCGAGGCAGGGCTGGTCGAGAGGGGGCGGTGAGGCATGGGTGATCTCCTAGACAAGGTTGGCACGGCTAGTTTCTCTCCTATCTTGCTGTCTCCACTAGGGTGGCATGGTGAGCTTCGGCTGTTCACCATTGATGGCATTGCCTAGCTTACAGGGATGCTAAGGGTGTGCAATTGAGTTAGATGATCTACTAAAACCTAGTTGCAACCAGAGAGGGAACAAGTTAGGCTTCAATCACTGCTCACAATAGTGTTTAGATTTTGTTTGATTTGTGTCTGCAACCTGTTTGATGAAATGGCCACAAGAACTCAAGTTTTGAATTTTGAAAAGATTTTTGGTGGGTGTGCCAGGTTGGTGCTGGGGAGTCTGCAGATGCTTGGGTTTTGAAAGTTGAGCTTGTTTGAGTGGTTTTTGAAAAAGTGGGATCTTCCCATATGATAAAGATTCAATTTTGAATTGTCATTTAAACTATGCATTTGAAAGTTTCTGGATGATCACAAAGTGGGCCTTGATACTTTGTTATGAGTACAATAAAGGGGTGCAAAGATCCAGAAAAGTTTCTGTTAGATTCTGAAAGTTTGAGACAGCCAAAGTAGGCATGGGAGTTAAATTGGTCAAAACCATTCCCTTGTTTTATTTGTTTTGATTTACTTGTCTTTGGGAAAAGTGTGGGAAATGTTTAGATGATGTTTATTTCACCTAAGAATCCATTTACAAGCAATGGAACACACAAACAAGGTGGTTCAAAAGAATTCAAAATGAAATGCATACTCACATGCATGCTTCCATAATTTTATTTAGAAAAAGTTTTTGTTAACCCTAATTTCGATGATTAGAGTTTGATGATCCATGTTTAGTATTTTTGGGATGTTACACCTATTCATCTGTCGTGCAAAAGAAGTGCAAGATGGTAAGATGATATATTCTTGAACATGTTGATCAACAAAACTACCCTATGATATTTAAATACTTTTAGTAATGAAATGCTAATTCTTCAACTATTTGTATTTGGCAGACTTTTGGAGCTGAGTTCACAAGAAAATATCTAAAGAATCGCCTTGATGAACTAATTGATGTCCATGTTTGGCAAATGAAGATCAAGAATCCAAAGATGATTACGATGAAGATGGGAGCTTGTGGGTCAAATGCAATCTTGACGACTGGATGGGAGAAGGTTGTGAGAAGCTTCAACTTAAAGCAGGATAACATTGTCCTGTTTAGCTTTGATGAAATTGATAATGGAGAGGTATATATTCTGGTTCAGAAACTTCCACCGAGCGACCCATTACTACTCAAGTACTAATTATGCTTCTTCGATGTATGGACTCCACATTGTATGCACTTCCGTAATGTAATGGCTAAATATGTATGGATTTCACCAACTATTGGGTTAATGTTAATTGTTAATGTAATTGTATTCTTTTGACTGGCTAATATAAGTTCTTGAGTTAATCTGTCTATCTGGCCGCTGAATCATGATTATGTGTCATGTCAGCTATGATCGAGTTCAAATTAGCATGCTACTATTCAAAATGGTCAACATAATAGAGACGATCACTTTAAAAAGCAGCTTCGAGGCACACTTGTTCCAGAGATGGTCTTTGTTAGAATCTGACTCATGTCTCCTTACTATTCAAGACGGTCCATAGTATAGGCCGTCTGAGGTTGAAGAGTTCTTGCAAGAGGTCAGAAATACCGCCCGTCTCCAGCTTGTTAGAGGCATTTTCCTTTTTGCACCGTTTGAGGTCATGTATCTTAGAGCCTCAAAGAAAAACTGGCTCAGGTGGTGTTCTCTTAGAAGCTATGAGCTTGAGCCAGAACAAGAAATCGTCTGGGGCCTATGGAAAATTGACGTCTCTAAGTAGCGAGTTTGTACTAGTGAGCTTCCGCTTGAGTCTGACCGATCTGAATTGCGGCCATGTTTACTGGTCCCCAAGGAAGGAGTCCTAAGGGTGTATTATTCGATGTGTTTATCTAGGTCTACGGCCTACTTCATGGAAAACCGGTAGGCCTCCTTCAGTTGCGTGTCGAGGTCTGCCTTCTTCGCATCAGGTGTGAAAGGGCATGTAAGCCCCCATATGTGATTTTGGTAATTAATGTCAATCTCTATGGACTAATGTGTAAATTGAGTTTCACTTGTAGGTTTGTCCATTGGCATCGCTTGGGTGATGTGCTGGTCTCAAAGTTGAAAGATGAAGATGTTTGAAGGTTGATAAAGACAAGTGCAAAGAGTTGCATCAAGATGGATCAACCTCAAGAAGGAATGAAGAAGGGAAAGCTCAATATGCACCATCTCTAGAAGATCTCATGCTTAAAGCTTCCCATCCTCGGTGATCATGGAGTGATGAAGACAAGTTCAAAGAAGAGTTTTCCCCATGGAGTATGGGGGAGCAATTTGCAAGTCTTCATCAAGCAAGAGCGAGCAAGAGCAATCAAGAAAGTTTCATCTTGAGAAGGACAAGACGGTCTACATCAAGCTCAAGTGGAATGCTCAAGGCAAAGGTATGATCTTGATAGGGGTTATCTTTTAATTTGCTAGTCTCGTGTTGTTGGGAGACAGGGTATAATAGATAGCCATTCTATCAAGAGGGGTTCTCAAGCGGGTGACTCGATCGCATCTTTTGGAGAGAGCTCAAACATTTGCATACATAGCACCATATTTCTTGGTTGTTATTTGGATCTTGTCCATGAGAGGATCTAGAGCTTGTGGTTATCATCATAATAAGAGCTAGTTCATCAAATAAGGATTTCCCTTGCATATATTATTGCGGTTTTTGATATTGCAAGTTTTATGGCTCCAAACCTTGCATTTTTGTTGGATTCTAATCTTCTCTATCTTTCCAACAAATTTGGTTTCATCTCATTTTGAGTTTGATTGCGAAAGTTATCGCAGTTTTGGTTTCTGGAGTTTCCCTCGGTGAAAGTTCTGGCTAGCCACCGGTAGTACCACTAGGGAATTTTTCCGCCGGTAGTACCGGTGGAAGTTCCGGGGCTTCTTCCACTCATCCTGAGTTCGGCTCAGTATCTTCTCTGTCTGGTTTATTCTATTTTGCGGAATTTGGATTGGAAGTTAAGGAGGTAGTACCGCCCCTGCCGGAAGTACCGGCTAGGCACCGGAAGTACCGCTCGGACATAATTGGTGTCGATAGTACCGGGTAAATATACACCTCTCTTTCCGCTCACTCTTAGTAACTTCTCTGTTTGGTATGCTCTATTTGGCGGATCTTTGGTCAGATTTTTAGGCGGTAGTACCGTTCCCACCGGAAATTCTGGCGGGCCGGCGGTAGTACCGATGACATAGGTATGCTCTACGGGTGCCTAATGTTAGCCTACCCAGTCCGGCCCAACAGAAGCCCATGATACGGTGTACCCTTGGCGACGAAGCCCAGGAAGATATTGGGTGGCCCAAGCCTAAGAAGGAGGCGACTCCTTGAGGAACACGGCTAGCTTTAGATAGAAAATCAAAGGGACAAACCCTAACTTGTAACCGACGCGACCTACCCTGGGACCTGGTGTAACATCCCAGCGTTTAGGAACCAACGAAGGGTAGAAATAGATATTTGTTCATTTGCATGCATGCATCTATAAAACTAGGGTAAATTTTTCGCGAAACAAAACCCTGGAGAGATCAGAGTTTCCTTCACTATTTGGAGATAGGTTTAGCTCTTTATAGTGATTGTTATAAATTTTGACATGATCTCTAGGAATTTAAAAGATATTGGGTGAACAATTTGAGTATAGGTTTAAATTTGAATCATTTGGAAAAGATTTGAAAATTAAAAGTAATTAGTATTTTATTGTTTTCCAAAAGTTAATATTGTTTGATTATTTAATATTTATAAAATAATACAAAAAGAATAACTCAAATAAGAAAATATTTCTAAATTATTTCCTTTATTCAAATGCAACAGTATAAATACAAATGTATATCAAACAATAACATTACATGAACAATTCTCAAAGAATGGGAAGCTTTATTGAATAAAATAATAATATTACATTGATTTTTTACAAAGATTATAAATGAAAGATTACAAAAATAACTAAATAAATAAAAACCTAAACTAATATCTATCTATTCCTAAACTACATATCTTGATCAGCGGTGCTTCTGTACCTGCAAAACAAAGAAAAGAAAGAAACCAAAGAAAGTGATTTTGTTAGTTTTACTCTCAGTCTTGAGCAGTGAAATGCACTGTTCATTTTACCTCATTAAGTAATAAAAAGGGGCAAGTTTCACCAATAGTATAATATTTGTTCTTGTAAATCGAAAAGGGCTTTAGTACAACAACATAAGCCAAATAAAAGGGGCAAGTTTCACCAGAGTAGAAAATAGTAAAAGGAAGGGGCAGTAAATAACTTTCACTTGATCCGATCCAAAGGAAAAGGCCATAGTGAAGCAGATCACACAACTAAAACATCAGATCTCTAGTAGATCAACAAAACATCCACCATAGGAATCAGCTAGAGAACCACAAAATATGGTCACACGATGGAGGTGGAGGATTAGGTGGACAACAAGGGCAAGCTGGAGCCTGGTGAAAAACACCAGGAGGAGAAGGACAAGCTCAAGGGAAGCAGCAACACTGATACGTTGGAAACGTATCTATAATTTTTAATGCTCCATGCTTGTTTAGTATCTACTTTGCTTTAATTGTCCACACTTTGAGGTGCTTTTTACATGTTTCTGGTACTAACCTATTAACAAGTTGCAATAGTGCTAGATGCCTGTTTTCTGTTGTTTTTGGTTTCACAAAAGTTAGTAAAGAAATATTCTCGGAATTAGATGGGACAAACATCAAAGTTAATTACTTTCTGTGGGGAACAAGAAGTCCAGAGGAGAGCCGGAGGGGCCGGCCAAGGGGGCCAGACCCACCCTAGGCACAGGGACAGATGGGCTCGCGCCTGGCTAGGGTTTGGTGGCCCTGGCCGCCTCCCAGTCTCGCCCCTTTGCCTATAAGAATCCCCCGATGCAGAAACCCTAAGTACCCGATCAGAAATCCATGAAACCATCTATAGCCGCCGCCACCATCGTCCCTAGATTGGGGGGGTCTGAAGTTCTTCCCGGCACCCTGCCGGAGGGGAGATCATCCCGGGGGCCTTCTCTCTGGTATGATTCGTGAGTAGTTCCACCTTGGACTATGGGTCCATGTAGTAGCTAGATGGTTGTATCTCCTCCTTTGTGCTTTCATGTATAGATCTTGTGAGCTCCGTTCATGATCAAGATCTAATCTATTTGTAATCATGCATGTTGTGTTTGCGGGGATCCGATGGTTATTTGTGATCATGTCTCTGTTGTTTGTGATCTTGCATGCTCTCCGTTGCTAGTGGTTACCTTGGCCAAGTAGTTGCTAGTGACTCCAAGAGGGGGTATTTATGCTCGATAGTGGGTTCATGCCTCTAGTTTCCAAGGGAAGTGACAGAAATCTCTTCGGTTGTAGATGTGCTGTTTACCTTACACACTTTGCTTAAAGTAGTTGTCTATTGCTTGCAACTTAATACTAGAGGGGGTTCGGATGATAACCTGAAGGTGGACTTCTAGTCATAGATGCAGTTGGATGGCGGTCTATGTATAGTGTTGTATTGCCCAATCAACCTCATAGGATCTTTCTGGCTAGTAATTGCATTGTTATGCCTTGCTCAGTTCCTGTCAATTGCCTCGTTGTAATTTGTTTACCCTTCATGCCATGTTGTTTATCTAAGGAGAGCACCTCTAGTGAACTATGGACCCCGGTCCAATCTTTACCACTGATACATCTTCCACTGTTACATATTTACTTGCTGCAAACCATTACCTTCCACACCATATGTTTAATCCTTTGTTACAGCAAACCGGTGAGCTTGACAACCTCACTGATTCGTTGGGGCAAAGTGTTGAGTTTGTGTTGTGCAGGTCTCCACGTTGCTTGCAACACCTGTGTGACGTTTCCTTCCTCCTACAGGTTCGATAACCTCGGTTTCTTACTGAGGGAAGACTTGCTACTGTGATCATTACACCTTGCTCTTGGGGTTTCGAACGAAGTGCTCCACCACCGTCAAGTTCTCTGGCGCCATCAAGGAGTCACCAAGCACCAAGCCAAGATAGTCTATCAAGGATAGGACAACCACTGGTACTAGAAGAGCAGGCAACACCAGCATAAAGCCACAGGCTACCACAATCCATTCTAGCACCAAGTTATTTATCAAAGCTCTAGATCTATATCTTGATCATTTTACAAACCTTCATTTTCATGCAAGGGCATGATATATTGATCATGTAACACAAAAGATAGTGGACAACAAGTAAAGAGCATTTGTTCTTAGTAAAAGATTGGTCTCATACCAACATCATTGACCAATTCCATATTATCTAGCCTAAGCTAGATAGCAGCATATCAAATCATATCATGATACAGGGCACATCCAAACAGATGGTAGCACCTCTGTAGCAACTAAATCATTTCTATCATCAGGATAGTTTAAATCACATCTTATCAAGAAACAAGTAAATCATCTTCCTAATCATTTTAGGAATCATTGGTTCAATTCATTTGTTAAGAACAGCGAATGATACCTCAGGATATCATGTATACCAATCAACAATTAGTATATCATACTAATAAACATTGGGAAGAACAGCAACAGAGACACTTGAAAGGGCATGTATGCCCCCATGTGTAGTTTTGGTAATTAATGATAATCTCTATGGAATAATTTGTAAATTGAGTTTCACTTGTAGGTTTGTCCATTGGCATCGCTTGGTCCATGTGTTGGTCTCAAGGTTGAAAGTTGAAGAAATGTCCAAGGGCTTTATGCCCATTGGAATCATGAAAAAAGAAAGTGCTTGAAGGTTGATCAAGTCAAGTCCAAAGAGGTGCATCAAGATGGATCAACCTCAAGAATGGATGAAGAATGGTAAGATCAAGATGCGCCATTTCTAGAAAATATCATGCTTGAAGCTTCCCATCCTCAGTGATCATGGAGTGATGAAGACAAGTTCAAAGAAGAGGTTTCCCCATGGAGTATGGGGGAGCAATTTGCAAGTCTTCATCAAGCAAGATTGAGTAAGAGGAATCAAGAAAGGTGTTCCATCTTGAGAAGGTCAATACGGTCTACATAAAGTTCAAGTGGAATGCTCAAGGCAAATGTATGATCTTGATAGGGCTTCTATTTTTCCGGTCTCGTGTTGTTAGTTGGGAGACCGGGTTTAGGATAGATAGTCGTACTATCAAGAGGGGCTCTCAAGCGGGTGTCTCGATTGCATCATTCGGAGAGATCTCAAACCTTTGCATACATAGCATCATATTTCTTGGTTGTTAGTTGGTTCTTGTCCATGAGAGGATCTAGAGGTTGTGGTTATAATCATAACAAGCTCTAGTTCATCAAATAAGGATTTCCCTTGCATATCTTATTGTGGTTGTTGATCTTGCGAGTTTTCCAGATCCACACCTTGGTAGATACATCACATATATATTCATGATATTTCTCCCTTGGTGATACCCAATATTTCTAACAAAATTGGTTTCATCTCGTTTGGAGTTCGGATGCAAAAGTTATTGCAGTTTTGGTTTCTAGAATTTCCTTGACAAGAAGTTCCGGGTAGCCACCGGTAGTAACGGTAGGGTAATTTGCCGCCGGTAGTACCGGTGGAAGTTCTAGTGCTTCTACCGCTCACGTACTGTGTCCTCACTACCTTGTTTGTTCTTTTTGATGGTATTTAGATCGGAAGCTAAGGCGGTAGTACCACCCTTGCCGGAAGTTCCGACCAAGCACTAGAAGTACCACTCGGGCATATTTGCCGCCGGCAGTATCGTGTGAAATTCCGGATCCACTTCCACTCACGTACTGTAACCTCTTGGTTTTTTGTGCTCTATTTGTTGGATATTCTGTCGGAATCTCTGGTGGTAGTACCAGCCTTAGGAAGTTTCGGTGGACCGATAGAAGTTCTGGCCAGGGTCGTTTTTCTGTCTTTCGCATCACAATTTTTCTGACCATTGGATAGGTGCTACTGGAAGTTCCGTCTTCCCACCGGAAGTTCCGGCCAGGGTCATGTATGCCCAAATGGTCAGATTTGGGAGCCCTTTAAAAGGGGCTCCTCTTCCCCTTCGTGGGCACAAGCTCTTTTCTTGGTTCTTGGCTTTCTCTCTCTCTCCTCCATTGTTGACCTTGAAGATATTTCCCTCTCCCCTTTCCCTTCTATGATTCTTGCATATTTTTGAGGGATTTGAGAGAGGAGATCTAGATCTACAATCCCCCAAGCTAAATCCCTTCTTTGTGAAGGAATCATCGGGATCTAGATCTTGGAGAGTTTTGTGTTCTCTTGTGTTTTTCCTCCCTTACTCCCCCAATAGCTTTTGTAGCTGTGTTCAGATTGGGGAGTGAAGGACTTGCCCTTTCATTTGTTGCATAGGTTTGAGTTATCCTCGGAGATTCGGCGAGTTCAAGCTTGTGGTCTTGTTACTCTTGGGTTGTTGGAACCCTAGACGGTTGTGTGGTTGGGTTGTTGACTTCTTGTGACCTTTTGTGGTCTTTTAGCCTTTTGTAGCTTTGTTGGCCTTTTGTGGCATTGTATCCTTTTGTGGCTTTGTTGTTGGGAGCCTCTAGTTGAGTTGTTGAGAGATCCCCAACCTTGTACGGGTTTTGGTGACCGTCCTCAAGTGTCCCTTAGTGGATCATGAGTAGGCCTTTGTGGCGAGCTCATGGGAGAATAGGGTGAGCCTTTTGTGGCGCCGATGAGTTGCATGCCTTCGCATACAGGGTAAGGCCTTGTGTGGCGTTGGGTGACCATCGAGCCACCACACCCCGAGGTGAGCCATTTGTGGCGTTCGGAGAGCATTGCACCATCGCATCTCTCCAATAGAGATGTAGCTTCTTTGAAAGTGAACTTCAGGATAAAAATATTCGTCTCCATGTCCATTGGTTATCTCTCAACCAAGCCCTTTACCTATGCACTTTACTTTGTGATACTATGATATCCATCGTGCTTGAAGTATTTCATCTTGCTATCACCTTGTTGCTTGTATTGCTTAGCATAGGTTGTTGGTGCACTTAGGTGAACCTAGTGGTTAGGTTTTGTGCTCATTAAACTAAACGTTAGTTTTATTCCGCATTTATTTGAGCCCAAACCGTAATAATTTTAAAAGCCTATTCACCCCCTATAGGCGACATCCATTGAACTTTCAACACTAGTGCTAACAGATTCACATTAGAGCTATTTAGCTAAATGGATCACCACCAATAGCACTGTCAACTCATATACTCACAACATACAAGCCAATATTAAGATAATCACTAATCAGTGACTATAGTGAATCATATAAGATATGAGCCAAGTATTAGGTTTAGAAATGAAGGACCAATTCCGAACTTATCCATTTTAAGACAATCTAGCCACAAGCCACAAACAATATTGATCATCAGCAAACCCTAGAACCAAGTATAAAGCTATTTGGGGGATATCCAATACCATAGTGAGATCTTGCAGAGAGAATCAAGTGGATAAAGGGTAAAACCAACACTTACTCGAGGTCCTTGCGAAGAAACTAGAAGAGGAAGAAGTGGTCGGCGTCGGGGAAGAACACGACAACACGGGAAGCACCCAGAGGGGCGATGCAACCCACTCCAAGCCGTGTCTAGGGCAGCTACTAAGGAGGGGGCAACACCACATCGTTTCCAAAGCATCAGGAGAACACGAGAGAGGCATCAGAACCCAAGGCACCGATGGGGTTCAAACCCTAGGCGCCAGTGAGGTGTCAGAACTGCCAGTAGAGGGCGCGAGAGACGAATCGAAGCGGATAGGATGACGCAACATCGTCATCCCGCGTCGCAGTAGTGGCATGGGAGGTCGAGAGAGGCCAGAATCGAGCGACAACGGCAAGGCGATCTATGGTCGCTAGAGGGAGAAGAAGAAAGGATAAGGTAGGTTGAGATAGATAGATAGATAGATAGATAGATAGATAGATAGATAGATAGATAGATAAATAGGTAGATAGATAGATAGATAGATAGAGAGAGAGAGAGGTGGGCTAGGCCGGTGAGGCGGTCCAGTGAACCTTTGGGTTGGTTTGACCCAACCCAGTTGGGCCAAGACGGGCTAGGCCAGCCCAACGGGTCAGGCCAGTTTTAAAAGAAAAAAAAGACTAGATTTAATTATTAAGAAGATTAAAATAACCTCAAATACAAATTAAGCTCTAAGAAAACAAATAAAAAACCTAAAAATACAAATAAAATACCTATTTGTTCATAAAAATGTAAGCTACTCAATAAAATTGATGGATTGTACTTTAATGGGATAAATTTAGGTTAATTATTTTTATGATATAAATTCGTTATGGAATTTTATAAAAATAAATAAAATACTTACAAATAAATAAAATTTACTTTTACAATCCTAAATAGGTATAGTATTTTAGAAAAATACTAAATTGTATTTTAGTTTAATAAAATAAAATCCCCTAAATTAAAACACTTATTTTTAATGGAAATCTAAGAAAATATTAATAAGAGTTAAAATTAAATAAAAACTAGTTTTAAACTCTTGCAATAATGTATATTATCACAAAAATATTAAATATAATATTTACAAGATTTTAAGAATTATTAAGTATTAACTTTCTTTTAATAAAGAAACTTCAAGATTTTAGTAATGTGGGTAAAACACGGAAAGAAGATAAATCATAAATTAAGGGAAGATAAGAATGATAAGCTGGAGGATTTAATTGATCCCGAGAAGAGGGATACGTTGGCATATCAACTAGAGAATGAAGCAGTAGGTAAGCTTAGCCCAATTTTTAAGGATATTCCCATAGATACAGTATCTTTCACACCATATCCTTATTCACCTATACCAGAACCTACATGTGGTCCTATCTTAGACATAAGGTATCCAGTAACACAAGATTCCAAGGAGGCAACTGATTCAGAACTTCCTATTGAGAATTTTGATGGGTCGAAAATGGGATCACTGTTGTATCGCAAGGAAATCAAATGTCAGTAGATAGTTCTAACAGATATGTCGGACAATATAGCTGGATGGGTGAGAGGTCCAATGCTACTAATAGCAGCAGAAATACCATGTTTGTAGGAAGTCGGGATGAGGAGGATGATCCTGAAGAGAGGGTGTTTGATTCACCAATACATTATCCTAACCCATAGAATGTACATTACCCAGTGATCATTGAGAACTATCATACCCAACAGAGCACCTGGGAAGTGATGGAATCTGAGTATTCTGTTGATTACTCTAGGGATGGGGCTCAGGTGATGCAGATGGGGAATAGTGATGAGCAGGTTACTGATGACCTTTCAGCTGAGCTGGATGGGGTTAATGCACTCAAGCTGAGTGATAACTCAAGTCATGATACTTCAGATACTAAGTACATTCCAACTAGAAGGCCAGCTATTCCACAAACTGTATGAAGGACTTCATGTCAACACAGTTGGACTCCAGGCATTTATAATGAGCATCGTGGCTACTGAGTACATGGATCACTCAAGTAGGGTAGTAGACGGTATTGCGTATTGTAGTGTTTGATAGGTTGTTTTATTTAAATAAGTGAGGTAGCATTCACATGAGTTTGTAGTATCTTTATGGTACGGGCTTGTAATGACATTGTACAAACTATGTTGTTTGTAATGTATATTATGTATAATGCATATTTGGTTCTTATTTGGATTTTTATTTCCATTGTGTGACTAGTTTTGTGCATCAAGTTGAGCTCAAAACACATGTGTATGATGTAATTACGAGTATTCGCTTTATGTTGCAGGACTAGGGGGTCATGGAAACGGGTATAGGAACCAAGTCTGAACAACAACTCATGGAGCGCGAGGAAAAAGAGAAGGTGGATGAAGATGCAAGGAACCAAGGAACAATACCACCACCAATGAGGCCATTAATGGAGTAGAATTTCATGCAATACATGCAGATGATGCAAGAATCTCAGAATAAGTTCATGGAAGAATTATTGGGATGGGACGACAATCATATAGAACCTGAAGGTCGAGGAGTGAGTCTTTTCGACTTCCAGAATTCCAGGACGTTACCTTTTGCACCAGCTCCTAAACCAATGGATACAAAGGATTGGTTGGCAGATACTGAGCGAAAGATGAAAACTGTAACATGCAATGATGAGGAAAAGTTGAGGTATGCAACACATCTTCTAATAGGAACTGCATCATCTTGGTGGGAGAATCAGCTAGCAAGCAACCTCCAGGAAGGGAGTATACGTGGGAGGAGTTCAAGCAGAGATTCCATGAATATCATGTTCCAGAAAGTGTGATTGAGCTGAAGAATAGGGAGTTTGAGGAACTGCAGCAAGGTATACCAGTGTCATGAAGTACATACGGGAGTTCAGTCAACTGTCTCGTTACGCTGAGGATGAAATGAACAATGAGGCAAAGATAAAGAAGCGTTTTCGGCATGGTTTGAATCCATTCATGAAGATGCAGTTAAGGCTTGCCAATAAGTAGACTCTTCAACAGTTTCTAGATGCAATCATAACTTTTGAGGATGATTACAAGAATGTTCAAAAGGATAGAAGGAAGAGGGAGAATAATGAAACTAAGAGGATCCAAGCAAGTAAGCCTAAACCTAATCTGGTGTTTAAACCCAGAATCAGGCCTTCCAATAATAATTTAAATCAGGGTGCACCATCATCTAGGAAGGGTATATTGTGTCACATGTGGATTACCTAGACATGTTAAAAGTGAATGTCGTAAACCCACAATCATATGTTATGGTTGTGGATAGTAGGGGCATATGAATACTGATTGTCCTAATAAACCACCCGGTGGTTGGCCTACAAAAGTCGGAGGACCAGCAAGTGGAGGCAGTGGACAACCTAACATGGGTGGAAATTATGCCAAGAACAATAACAGCAAACGGAGCATGCCTACTGGGAAGCTGAATTGTGCAACCTTGGAGGAGGTGGATAACTCGGAGCACATAGTGATAGGTACGCTCAACATTCTTACCAATCCTGGAATTTTTTTATTTGATACGGGTGCAACAACTTCATTCATATCTAAGCAATTCTGTGATCAATTTGGGATTAGAAGGGCATCATTAGAAAACCCAATGACCATAATAATGGCTAGGGGTACCATAGTAGTACGCCACATAAACAATATCAAGTTATCTCAATATGTGGTTGTACCTATTTTTCGGATCTATACGTGATTTCGTTGAAAGGAATTGCAGTAGTTCTGGGTATGGATTAGATGACTGAACATGGAGCCCAGGTAAATTGTGAGGATAAAACTGTTTCAATTAAGTCTCCAAGTGGAGGAAGGATAGTCTATTAGGCAGATAAACATAGCCATATCATGGTAGATTTTCAACTAAACTCAATGAAGGTGGTCAAGTTGGAGGATATTACAGTAGTAAAGGAATTTCAAGATGTTTTTCCAGCAGAATTACCAGGAATGCCACCCGATCAGGAAATAGAGTTCACGATTGACCTGATACCTGGTACAACACCTATAGCTCAAGCACCGTACAAAATGGGTCCTAAAGAGCTAAAATAGCTTAAAGAGAAAATTGATGAGTTAGCAAGTAAAGGATTTATTCAAGAAAGTGTATCCCCATGGGAAGTCCAGTGATTTTTGTGGACAAAAGAGATGGAGGACGACGGATGTGTGGAGATTACAAAAGTCCAAACGACGTCACCATCAAGAACAAGTACCCATTGCCAAGAATTAAAGATTTATTTAATAAAGTTAAAGGAGTTGGAGTATATTCCAAGGTCGATCTAAGATCAGGATACCATCAGATACAAATCAAACATGAAGATGTTCCAAAAACAACACTTCTGTCATGATATGGTCATCATGAGTATCTCATTGTACCTTTTGGATTGACCAATACACCAGCAATATTAATGAATTTGATGAAAAAAATATGCATGCCTTATCTGTACAAGTTTGTCATAGTTTTCATCGATGATATTTTGATCTATTCTAAGAATAAAGAGGAGCATGCAGATCATTTGAGGATAGCATTGCAAATCCTAAGAGAATACAAGCTATATACTAAGTTCAGGAAGTGTGAATTTTGGTTGGACAAGGTAGAATTTCTTGGTCATGTGATCAGTAAGGATGGAATTGGAGTAAATCCATCCAAAGTTCAATCAGTATTGGAATGGAATGCACCAACCAATGTGAAGCAAATTAGATGTTTCTTAGGTATGTCAGGTTACTACTGGAGATTCATCGAAGGTTTCTCTAAAATAGCTAGACCAATGACCAAATTACTAAGAAAGAATACTCCATTCATATGGGATGAGAAGTGCGAAGCTAGTTTTCAAGAATTGAAGACTAGATTAACCATAACATCGGTCTTAGAAATACATGAAACAAGAAAAGGTTACACAGTATTTTGTGATGCATCCAAGGAGGTATTAGGATGTGTGTTAATGTAAGATCGTAAGGTAATTTCTTATGGATCCAAACAACTTAAACCACATGAAGTCAATTACCCAACACATGATTTGGAATTAGCAGCAGTAGTCTTTGCTTTAAAAGGATGGAGGCATTTTCTCTATGGAGCAAGATGTGAATTGTACACTAATCATAAAAGTCTCAAATATTTCTTCACTCAAAAGGAATTGAACATGGGACAGAAGCGTTGGTTAGAGTTAATCAAGGATTATGACCTAAAAATCAACTATACTCCTGGAAAAGCCAATGTTGTAGCAGATGCTTTAAGCTAGAAGAGCACAGACACTCAACCAATCAATAGGGAAGAACTACCAAAAGAGTTACAAATGGATTTGGAAAGGTTAGAAATACAATTCATAATCATAGAAGTTCTTGGAGGATTAGATACCATGAGAGTAGTTGAAGAGCGTAGTAGTGATCTTCGAAATGAGATTTTTAGACATCAAGATGAAGATCCTTTCATTGATGAAGAACTTAGAAGAATTTTTCAAGGTCAAACATCAGCTTTTCACCTAGGAGAATATGGATCTTTATGGTTTCAAAATCGTCTTTGTGTACCAGATGTACCTGAGATCAGAGAGGTAATACTCTGAGAAGCACATGAGACACCGTACTCTATTCATCCAGGGAGTATGAAGATGTACATGGATCTTAAGGAACTATTCTAGTGGAATAACATGAAGAGGGATATTGCAAAGTATGTGTCTGAATGCCATACTTGCCAGAGGGTAAAGGCAGAGCATCAGAGTCCAGCAGGACCATTACAACCTTTGGAAATTCCAGAATGGAAGTGGGAATAAATTGGTATGAATTTCATCACAGGATTACCCATGACTCCAAAGCTTAAAGATATGATTTGGGTGATTGTGGACAGATATACCAAAAGTGCACATTTTATTCCCGTAAACCAAAAGGATAATGCTAAGAAACTAGTAGAAATATATGTTAAGGAGATCGTTAGTAAGAATGGAGTACCCAAGAAAATTGTATCATATAGAGGATCTGTGTTTCCTTCAGCATTTTGGAAACAACTACATGAAGCACTTGGTTCAAAATTGGATTTTAGTACAGCCTATCATCTAGAGACTGGAGGCCAAATAGAAAGAACTAATCAAATAATAGAAGATATGCTTAGAGCATGTGCATTAGATTTTGGAGGTTTGTGGGAAGATCATCTACCTTTGGCAGAGTTTTCCTACAAAAACAACTATTAGAGTAGTCTGAAGGCAGCACTATATCAAATACTTTATGGTAGGAAGTGCAGATCACCAATATGTTGGTATGAACCTAGCAGTAGCAAAGAATTTGCGCCAGATTATATTAAAGAGAAGAAGGATATCATCGACATCATTAGAGATCGATTGAAGATATCTCAAAGTCGTCGAAAGAGTTATGCGGATCAAAGTCTAAGATCATGGCATCCAGAAGTGGGAGATATGGTATATCTCAAGGTTAGTCCAATGAAGGGAGTCAAGAGATTCATATTAAAAGTAAAATCGAGTCCAAGGTATATCAGACCATTTATGATACTGAGTCAGAACAGAACTATAGCTTGTGATTTAGAGTTACCAAAAAGGCTGGCTCAAGTTCACAATGTTTTCCATGTGTCACAACTCCAGAAATGTATCAAAGTTACAGACGATGCAATCACAAATCAAGAGATTGACTTACAAGCATATTTGACTTATGTTGAGAAGCCGTGCAATATTATAGAAGAGAACTGGAAGAGGTTAAGAAACAGAGCTATTAAGTACTACAAAGTACAATAGGAACATCATCCTGAACGAGAAGCAACTTGGGAGAAAGAGGATGGTCTACGAGAAGCTTATTCAGAATTATACAGGGAAACATCAGCAAACTTCGGGACTAAGTTTAATTTAAGGGGGGAAGACTGTAACATCCCAGCGTTTAGGTACCAATGAAGGGTAGAAATAGAAATTTGTGCATTTGCATGCATTCATCTATAAAACCGGGGTAAATTTTTCGCCCAACAAAACCCTGGAGAGATCAGAGTTTCCTTCACTATTTGGAGATAGGTTTAGCTCTTTATAGTGATTGTTATAAATTTTGACATGATCTATAGGAATTTAAAAGATTTTGGGTGAACAATTTGAGTATAGGTTTAAATTTGAATCATTTGGAAAAGATTTGAAAATTAAAAGTAATTAGTATTTTATGCTTTTCCAAAATGATTTAGTTAATATTGTTTGAATATTTAATATTTATAAAACAATAAAAAGAATGGAAAACAATACAAAAAGAATAACCCAAATAATAAAATATTTGTTAATTCCTTCTTTTATTCAATTGCAACAGTACAAAGACAAATTGTATATCAAACAATAACATTACAGGAATAATTGTCAAAGAATGGGAAGCTTTATTGAATAAAATAATAATATTACATTATTTTTTACAAAGAGTATAAATGAAAGATTACAAAAGTAACTAAATAAAGAAAAACCTATACTAATATCTATCTATTCCTAAACTACATATCTTGATCAGTAGTGCTTCTGTACCTGCAAAACAAAGAAAAGAAAGAAACCAAATAAAGTGATTTTGTTAGTTTTACTATCAGTATTGAGCAGTGAAATGCACTGTTCATTTTACCTCATTGAGTAATAAAAAGGGGCAAGTTTCACCAATAGTATAATATTTGTTCTTGTAAATCCAAAAGGGCTTCAGTACAAGGGGAAATTTTCACCAGATTAGACAATAGTAAAAGGAAGGGGCAATGAATAATTTTCACTTGATGTGATCCAAATGAAAAGGCTATAGTGAAGCATCTCACACAATTAAATGCATGTTGTGTGCCGTCTATAGCAGGAAGAGGAGCAAAGGGATCAAAACCACAACACACACATGGCCAAGCTGGTTTTTCTCACAACTCCACAAACACAGCCATAGTTCTACATCCCAAGAACACAACCAACATCATAACACATTACATCAGATCTCTAGTAGATCAACCAAAAATCCACCATAGGAATCAGCTAGAGAACCACACAATATGGACACATGATGGATGGGGTGGATTAGGTGGATAGCAAGGGAAAGCTGGAGCCTAGAGAAACAACACCAGGAGGGGAAGGACAAGCTCAAGGGAAGTAGCAGCACCAAGCCAAGATAGCAGATCAAGGAGAGAGAAACCACTGGTACTAGAAGAGCAGGCAACACCAGCATAAACCCACAGGCTACCACAATCCATTCTAGCATCAGGGTATTTCTCAAAGCTCTAGATCTATCTCTTGATCATTTTACAAACCTTTGTTTTCATGCAAGGGCATGATATATTGATCATGGAACACAAAAGATAGTGGAAATCAAGTAAAGAGCATTTGTTCTTATTAAAATATTGGTCTTAGACCAACATCATTGAAAAATTCCATATTATCTAGCTTAAGCTAGATAGCAGTATATAAAATCATATCATGATACAGGGCACATCCAAACAAATGATAGCAGCTCTATAGCAACTAAATCATTTGTATCATCAGGACAGTTTAAATCACATCTTATCAAGAAACAAGTAAACCATCTTCCTAATCATTTTAGGAATCATTGGCTTAATTCATTTGTTAAGAACAGCTAATGATACCTCAGGATATCATGTATACCAATCAACAATTAGTATATCATACTTATAACCATTGGAAAGAATAGCACCAGAGGCACTAGTGCTAACAGATTCACATTAGAGATACTTAGTTAAATGTATCATCACCAGTAGCACTATAAACTCATATACTCACAACATATAAGCTAATGTTCAATTAATCACTAATCAGTGACCATAGTGAATCATATCAGATATGAGCCAAGTACTAGGTTCAGAAATTAAGGACCAGTTCTGAACCTATCCATTTTAAGACAATCTAGCCACAAGCCACAAACAATATTGATCACCAGCAAACACTAGAACCGAGTATAGGGCTATCTGAGGGGTAATCCAATACCATAGTGAGAGCTTGCAGATATAATCAAGTGGATAAAGGGTAAAACCAACACTTACTCGAGGTCCTCGCTAAGAAACTAGAAGAGGAAACAGTGGCCAGCGTCGGGGAAGGGCATGGCAGCACGGGGTGCTGCAACCCTCGCCAAGCCACGTACATGGCGGATACTAAGGAGGGGGTAGCACTACATCGTTGCCAAAGCATCAGGAGAACACAAGAGGCGTCGGAATGCCAATTCACCGGCGTGGGTTAAACCCTAGGCACCAGTGAGGTGGCGGAACCACCAGTAGAGGATGCTAGAGACGAACCGAAGCGGATAGGATGACGCAACATCGTCAACATCGTCATCCCGTACCGCAGTAGCGGTAGGGGAGGTCAAGAGCGGACGTAATTGAGTGGCAACAGCGAGGCGAGCCACGGTCGCCAGAGGGAGAAGAAGAAAGGATAATGTCGGGTCGAGCGAGAGAGAGAGAGGTGGGCTGGGTCGGTGAGGCAGTCCAGTGAACCTCTAGGTTGGTTTGACCCAACCCAGTTAGCCCAAGACGGGCTGGGTTAGTCCAACGGGTCAGGCCCAGTTTTAAAATAAAAGTAGACTAGATTTAATTATTAAAAAGATTAAAATAACCTCAAATACAAATTAATCTGTAAGAAAATAAATAAAAATCCTAAAATACAAATAAAATACCTATGTGTTCATAAAAAGTAAGCTAGTCAATAAAATTAGTGGATTGTACTTTAATGGGATAAAATTAGGTTAATTATTTTTATGATATAAATTACTTATGGAATTTTATAAAAATAAATAAAGTACCTATAAATAAATAAAATTCACTTTTACAATCCTAAATAGGTATAGTATTTTAGAAAATACTAAATTGTATTTCTATTTAATAGAATGTTATCCCCTAAATTAAAACACTTATTCTTTAATGGAATTTTAAGAAAATATTTATAAGAGTTAAAATTAAATAAAAACTAGTTTTTGTTGGAGATATGCCCAAGAGGCAATAATAAAGTGGTTATTATAATATCTTTGTGTATATGATAAATGTTTACATCCCATGCTATAATTGTATTAACCGGAAACATTAATACTTGTGTGTTTTGTAAACAAAAAGGAGTCCCTAGTAAGCCTCTTGTTAAGCTAGGTTGTTGATTAATAGATGATCATGGTTTCCTAGTCTTGGACATTGTATGTTATTAATAACAAGGTCATATCATTGGGAGAATGATGTGATGGATACACACCCATAGTAAGCATAACATAAGATCAAGTCATTAAGTTTGTTTTGCTACAAGCTTTCAGATACATAGTAACCTAATCCTTCGACCATGAGATCATGGTGAATCACCATCGCCGGATGAGTACTTTGATTACATCAAACGCCACTTTCATAATTGGGTGGTTATAAAGGTGGCATTGGGTATTCTGAAAGTATGTGTTGAAGCGCATGGATCAAATGTGGGATTTGTCCATCCATATGACAGATAGATATACTCTGGCCCTCTCAGTGGAATGTCATCCAATTAGCTTGCAAGCATGTGACTAGGTCACAAGATATGTCATATCACGGAATGAGTAAAGAGTACTTATCGGTAACAAGGTTGAATTAGGTATGGAGATACCGACTATCAAACCTCGGATAAGTAAAGTATCACGCAACAAATGGAATCGGTACCATATGTGAATGGTTCATTCCATCACGAAGTTATCATTGAATATGTAGGAGCCATTATGGATCTCTAGATCCCACTATTAGTTATTGACCGGAGAGGTATGTCGATCATGTCTGCATAGTTCACAAACCGTAGGGTGACACACTTAAGGTTCATTGTTGTTTAAGTCGATATGGAATTTGAGTTGGAGACCAAATGTTTTTCGGTGTCTTGGATTGGATCCAGGACATCAGAAAGAGATCCGGAATGGTCCAGAGAATAAGATTCATATAAGGAAAGTCATTTTCTTGGGTTCGGAAATGTTTTTGGTGTTTTAACCAGAAGCTTCTAGAATGTTCTAGAGGGACCACCAGTGGGTCCACCACACCGGGAAGGGCCACTTGGGATGTGGAATGCCTTGGGGGCCCTAGGGTCCATCCACACCAAGTCCAAGGGGGCCAACCGGCCATCACTAGGAAAAAGGGGAAAACCCTAATTTGGTAAGGGGGAAACTCGGGGCCAAGTTCCCACCTCTCCCCCTTGGCCGCCGAGTTGGGGAAGGACTCGGCCAGGGGTGGGAACCCTGGACGTATCCCCATCTATATAAATAAGGGTGGGGGCGCACCCCTCCTCCCTCATCTCAACCCTAGCCGTCGGCCTCCTCCCTTCTCCACTGTCTTGCTCTGGCTTAGGAAAATCCCTACAGGATCTTCTCCTCCACCATAATCACCATGCCGTCATGCTACTGGGATTCTGAGGGGATCTACTACCTCCGCTACCCTCTGGAACAGGGAGAGGAAGGTCTTCATCGACTCTGTACGTGTGACCGAGTGCGGAAGCGCTGCCGGAACACGACGCCAGAAGGATCGTCTATGTGATCTTGAGATCGATAAGTGATCGACTGCATAAACCACGAAATCTGATCACGTTAAACACTTTGGATCTACGAGGGTTAGTTCTCTACAATCTCGTTGCACCAATCTCGTAGATTAGATGGCTTCTCCATGGATTATATCTTGGTTTTATGTGTTCTTGCGATAGAATTTTTTTGTTTTCCATGCATCGAACCCTATAGTTTTAAACTCTTACATTAATGTATATTATCACAAAAATAGATAATATTTACAAGATTTTAAGAATTATTAAGTATTAACTTTCTTTTAATAAAGAAACTTTAAGATTTTAATAATGTGGGTAAAACACGCAAATAAGATAAATAATAAAATGATGCATTGCGTTAGTATGCATGTTCATTATTGGTTCTTTAAATATTGTCCTTACCAGACATTATTGGTGTTTTATAGAAATAGAAGCTCAAGGTTGAGTGCAAGCATCCGTCTTCACTAACTTGCATTCACAAGGCAAGTTCATCACTTGCTCATGTCCTTTGATGTGTTTTACCAAAGTTTTTGCAACTTGTGTGTTATCACCTATGTTCTAATAAGGAGAAAGAAAACACTATTTTCTCAATAAAATAAAATGCTATTATCATCCTAAGTGATGATAGATATAAGATTGTCAATGGAACCTAGGATTCCATGTGCAGTAAGATCCATCATATAGGGATTAATAACCAATGACATTAGTGATTCTAGCACCATATATCACGCGTTAACCATGAGATTTGGAATGGGATGGAGAAGTCAGCTGGATCTTCTTCCTTTCACATGAATGGATGACCTTATCGTGAAGATGTAGATTCCGTACAAGGACTCAGCATGGGTGGGAACCCTTATGTCCCCACGATACTAATGTCTAGATTATCCGTGAGGGGTTGTCGGAGGTAGATCTGCCACTTCGGTGTGGGTTGCCAGGGACATAATCTGCTCACTGGAGTCTCCAAGGGGTTACCAGGGTTATATCTGCCTATATCGGGGTTAACGGAGGTATTCCCTCTTGGGGAGTCGTGTTCCATGTGGGGTCACGGAGAAGGGCAGTGATTGGCTTGGATCATCTATTAGGCCCCACATCACGGAATTTTGGACGGGAAATCAATCTCGGCTGTGCAACAAGGATTTGATCTCTCATGGGTAAAGCAACACACCTCTGTAGAGTGTAAAAAGTTGTGACATGTTACTCCCTGTTCCGGGAAGGATCTACGAACACGACAGGAAATGAACTCCATGAAGTTCTGGTTAACCTATGAAGGCTGATGGGCATAGTTTTTTATATTAAAATCAACCTTTGAAGAAATGTTTACAAAAACTGTATAGTGCCAAGGGCTGATAGTTCGAGGTGGTAGTTAGAGCATCAAACCTCCCACCTTGCATATAATGAACTTGCTGGGTAACGCTATTACTCACTCTTTCCTTTGATCCCCTGCTTAGACTCTGAAGAGCCAGAAGGTACCCAATGTATGCTACTGAAGGACAAGATGTCTACTACGAGGAACCAGACCTGTCCGGAGGAGTAGAAGGGGTGGACTACAAAATACGTTATCGAGTTGGAGGCAACAAGTCAGAGTACTTTCCTATAGTTATACCGTACTTAAGTTGAGACGAGCAACACAAACCCTATATAATAAGTTGTTGAGCTCAAGTTATGATATATGTTTGAAGTTTCGTTCTTCCACTGAAAATTTTAAGTATGGTTTGTAAGTTTGAATAACTCCGAAGTGATGATCTTTTGGAATTGTAATAATAATGTGTGTATGTTTATAATTTGGACCCGCAATGTTTCTGTTGTACCACTCTGAGGGATGTGTTATTTGCGGAACGGTGTTCTATAAGTGTCATGTCAATGACTATAGTGTACTACACATGTAGTGGTATGCTGGGTCACCGCACCTGGCCTATCTATATAAAGTCCAGGAGGGCACGACGAGTACGACAAATCCACAACCCTAGCATACACACTGCCAGATCTCATCTGCGCACCCCTGTATCCTTCAGCTTCGCCATTAATTAAGAGTAGACAAGCAGGAGTAAGGTTTCCCTCTGAGGGCCTAAACTTGGGTAAATCTCGTGTCCTGTGTTGCTTGTTTGCTATCCGTTCCACGATCTCCAGCGTCCCCTCCTTCTCCAAAACCCAAGTCCATAACAATGGGCATTGACGAGTCGAACCCTCGTCAACCGGCCATGCTTGTTTCTCTGTCTTCTACATCGCAATTTTGTGATTGTTGGCTGGGTGCCACTGGAAGTTCCACCCTCCCACTGGAAGTTCTATCCAGGGTCGCGTATGTGCCCAAAAGGTTAGATCTGGGAGCCCTTTAATAGGGGCCCCTCTTCCCCTTCGTGGGGGGATGCTCTTTTCTTGGTTCTTGGATTTCTCTCTCTTCCATTGTTGACCTTGAAGATCTTGACCTCTCCCTTCCCCCTATGATTCTTGCATATTTTTGAGGGTTTTGAGAGAGAATATCTAGATCTACAATCCCCCCAAACCAAATCCCTTCTTTGTGAAGGAATCCTTGGGATCTAGATCTTGGAGAGTTTTGTGTTATCCTCTTATGTTCTTCCTCCCTGATTCCCCAATAGATTTTGTAGCTTTGTTGGAATTTGGGAGTGAAGGACTTGCCCTTGCATTTGTTGCATAGGTTTGAGTTCTCCTCGTAGATTCGGTGAGTACAAGCTTGTGGGCTTGTTACTTTTGGGTTCTTGGAACCCTATACAGTTGTGTGGATGGTGTGTTAACTTCTTGAGGCCTCCATTGTAGAGTGGTGCCTCAAGCGTGTGGCCTTTTGTGTCTTTGTGGCCTTTTGTGGCTTTTTATCCTTTTGTGGTATTCTTGTTGGGATCCTCCAATTGAGTTATGGATATAGCCCCAACCTTGTATAGGTTTCGTGACCTCCCTCAAGTGTCCCTTAGTGGATCATGAGTAGGCCTTTGTGGCGATCTCATGAGAAAAGAGTTTGTTGTGGCGTCGATGAGTTGCATGCCTTCGCATCTGGGGTGAGGCCTTGTGTGTCGTTGGGTGAGCATCGAGCCACCACACCTCAAGGTGAGCCACTTGTGGCGTTCGGAGAGCTTTGCACCATCGCACCTCTCCAACAGAGACGTAGCTTCGTTGGAAGTGAACTTTGGGATAAAAATCATCATCTCCGCGTCCATCGATTATCTCTCGACCGATCCATTATGCATTTTACATTGTGATAGCCATCGTGCTTGAAGTATTTCATCTTGCTATCACCTTGTTGCTTGTCTTGCTTAGCATAGGTTATTGGTGCACTTAGTTGAACCCAGTGGTTAGGTTTTGTTCTCTATAAATTAAACGTTAGTTTTTATTCCGCATTTATTAGAGCCTAAACCTTAATATTTTTAAAATCCTATTCACCCTCCTCTAGGTGACGTCCTTTGCAATTTCAGGGAGCCTCGGCGATACGCCTCTCGAGTTCTTGGATCTATGTGAGTTGGTGGGTAGATTAGTCATCCAACGGTTCAGCGGAGCGAGATCATGTGCTAGCGAAGCACTAGTATGGTCAGGGTCCCCATGTGGCATGCATATCGTAGGGTGTGGTGTTTGATCACGAAGATCCTGAGTCTACCGAGGTCCTGGCTGATGTGGAGCAGGACGATGCTCCTTCGTAGTAACATGTGTCATAACTCGGGTAAGGGTTGGTTACGTAATAACTTGAGGGGTGACATTGGGATTACCTGCGTATATGCCCTAAGTTTGGTTGTCGTGGTAACCCACTACAGGGGCATAAACATATCCTACATTGGCGTACCCATGAGAGGGTACCGCGTACCCAAGGTATGAAGGTTGGCGGGGGCCTAAGAGCTGGGATTAAAGTATTTAGCCACATGGTACTAAAATGGTCGTATGGGCACCTAGCGGAGGGGGGAATAGTGAAGGGAATATGCCCGAGAGGCAATAATAAAGTGGTTATTATCTTATTCCTTATTTATGATAAATGTTTATTTTGCATGTTATAATTGTATTAATAAGGAAACATTAATACATGTGTGTTTAAAAAACAAAAAGAAAGTTCTTAGTTATGCCTCTCTTATAAACTAGCTCATTGATTAACAAGATGATAAAAGGTTTCCTGATCATGGACATTGGATATTGTTAATAACGAGGTCATAACATTATTGGAATGGTGTGATGAACATTCATCCGAAGTATAGCATTACGATCAAGGTCATTGTGTTTATATTGCTATAACATCATACGAAGTAATATTAGTCCTTAGACCATGAGATCATGTCAATCACTAACACCGGAAGAGTATCTTATTAACATCAAACATCACACCGTAACAGGGTGACTATAAAGATGGGTTCAGTGCTATGAAGGTGTTATGTTGAGGCTCATGAATCAAGAGTGGAATTTTTCCATACCGATGAAGGAGAGATATACTCTGGACCCTCTCGGTGATATCACATTAGTTAGCTTGCAAGCAATTGATTTGATCACTAGAATGTTATATCACGGGAACAAGAAAAGTGTACATGTCGGTAACAAGATCAAACTAGGTATGGTGATACCGATGATCGAATCCAGACATGTAATATATCGCGAGACAAAGGGATTGAGTTACATGCGTATAAGGTTCACACGATCACATAAGTCATCATTGAATGTGTGGGAGTCAGTATGGATCTCCAGGTTTCGCTTCTGATTATTGATCGGAGAGGGGTCTCGATCATGTCTACATTATTCGCGAACCGAAGAGTGACACACTTAAGGGATACTGACACCATTTGGAGCAAATATGATTCCAGAGAAAGAAATAGAAAGCGCGGGAATTTATTTCACTAGACACCGGAATTGTTTCGGTTGAAATTGTTGAAACTAGTTCTGCATATAAAATTGAATACTAACAAGGGGTTTTATGTGAATGTTTGTTAATTAAAGTAATTAACAAAATTATGAATAAATAAATAAAAGAGTTTTATTTAAATGAGAGCTTGCATTAAATTTGGTGAAAATTTAATGCATGTGAGTGGATTTTTGAGTGGAGGCATGTTTATGTGAGTGGAGGCTTTTCATTTTGAGTGGGAGCTCCACCCACATGAATATGGAAGAGGTGGGGCAGCCACCATGGCTGTGGCGCCATGCCCCTTGGGTGCCCTCCTCTCCCTATAAAAGGCCCCCTCTCCTCCTCTCATATCACACCTCCTCGCGAAGGATCTCTCTCCCCCTTTAGAATTCCCCCATGGTCTCGGATCAGCGAGATACATGTTCTCGGTGGCTTTTTCTGGAAGGATTTGTTGCTTCCGCTGCTTCGCTAGAGCGAGGGCGCGGAGGTTGTCGGGGTACCCGAACATTTGTGCGATCACGGATGCACCACTGCTTTGTGGTGCTGGACCTGCTGGACCGAATGGACTTCTTCTCGATCTTGATATCGGCAAGCATTCGACTACATAATCCACGAGTACAACCTTGTTAACGCTTTTCGGTCTTTGAGGGTATGCATTCTATGGATGTATATCCACCCGTTGCTTGTATCTAGTAGATAGATCTTGGTACTTAGTTGTTCCCATTGTAGGAATTTTTTTGTTTTCTATGCTGCGAACCCTACAAATAGGTGCTACTAAATTTTTAGTTCTTTTTCAATTTTTGGGTTGACACAAAGTAAATTCTATAGATATGCAACTACGATAATTTCCCTATATGCAAACCTATCTACTAAACAAGTAAAGAGAGGAGCGAGGAAACTGTAGTGGAGCACGCGAAGACACAAGGATTTGTTTTACCATAGTTCCTTCCTTTTTAAGGGAACTACGTCTGCGTTGGAGGGGTGGGCGGTTCTAAGACTACCATGCCACAATAGGCCTCACCCTATTCTCCGATGGATCTTGCCACAAAAGGCCTGATCCACCTCTCTACTATTGGTACCCTTCGAGGCGGGAACCGGTGCCTTTACAACTCTAGAGGGGCACACATCCACAACAAAATTGGAGGCTCCCGTAATGACAACAAGCTGTCACAAGAACATGGATTATCAAATAACCAAAACAAGGATCTATATATTTGCAAGAAATACTAGATCGAGGATCCTCAAAATGAATGGAGGGGAAGTGAAGCACTTGATTGTCGTTGATGAAGATCGAGCCCTCCTCCTTCGATTCCCCCAAAGAACGAGGGATTTGGGTGGATGAAAGTGGAGATCTCTTGGATGGAACTTGAGGAACATATCTTGTGTTTTTCGAATGAATCGAGAGTTCTGGCAGGAGGGGAGAGATGGGTTTAAATACCCTCTACCCAGAACTGGCCGTTTGAGAAATTTGGGGGTGGATTATCCGCCCCCCACTAGGGGCGGACTATCCGCCCTGGGGGAAAAATCCTCCCCAAAGCCGAAAAGTCCGGGGGAAAATCGCCCCCCTCACTGAGAGCCGCGCCGAGATTTCCTTGAAGAAATTCCTTGAAGGGGTGGATTATCCGCCCCCCAAGGGGCGGATTGTCCACCCTGGGGAAAAGTCCGCCCTAGGGCTGGAAAATCCGGGGGATTATCCGCCTCCTCACTAAGAGCCGTGTCGATCTTGCCTTTGAAAAAGTCCCGGGGGTGGATTATCCGGCGCCCTTGAGGGGCGGATTATATGGCCGGCAAAAACTCCGGCCCTGGCCGGACAGTCCGAAAGATATTCCACCCCCATATAGTGTGATGTGCCCTTGCTCCCTTTGTGATTGGGGAGGGGCGGATTATCCCCCCCCCTCCCCCCCGCAAAACACCTTTGAGATTCTTTTGATATTGCTAAGATCTGCAGGACTTCAACACACATTAAATAATCCTTGATATTGTTATCTAACACACATAACACTAGAGATCATGAAATGTTCTTTCAGTCTCCCCCTTTTTGGTGTTAGATGAAAATACTAGGATTTGCAATGAAACCTACTAACATCATCTTCAAGTAATGAAAGAGGCTCTAAAAGTGCAATGGACGTCGCCTAGAGGGGGTGAATAGGCTTTTAAAATTATTACGGTTTAGGCTCAAGTAAATGCGGAATAAAACTAACGTTTAATTTATTGAGCACAAAACCTAGCCACTAGGTTCACCTAAGTGCACCAACAACCTATGCTAATCAATACAAGCAACAAGATGATAGCAAGATATAAATACTTCAAGCACGATGGCTATCACAATGTAAAGTGCATAAGTAAAGGGCTCGGTTGAGAGATAACCGATGGACGCGGAAACGAAGATTTGTTTCCTGAAGTTCACTTCCAAAGAAGCTACGTCTCTGTTGGAGAGGTGCGATGGCACAATGCTCCCCGAACGCCACAATTGGCTCACCTCGAGTTGTGGTGGCTCGATGCTCACCCAACGCCACACAAGGCCTCACCCTGGATGTGGAAGCACACAACTCACCGACGCCACAAAAGGCTCACCTTATTCTCCTAAGTGCGCACCACAAAAGGCGGGCACTCGCTCCACTATGGAACACTTGAGGGCGTTCACCAAACCCGTACAAGATCGGGGCTAACTCCACAACTCAATTGGATGCTCCCAGCAACAAGGCCACAAACGGCTACAATGCCACAAAAGGCCAACAAAGCCACAAAACGCTGCAATACCACAAAATGTCAACAAGACCACCACACAACCGTCTAGGGTTACAAGAACCCAAGAGTAAGAAGCTCACAAGCTTGTACTCACAGAATCTCCAAGGAGAACTCAAACCTATGCAACAAATTCAAGGGAAAGTCCTTCTCTCCCAAATTCCAACAAAGCTACAAAGCTATTGTGGGGATAAGGGAGGAAGAACACAAGAGGAGAACACAAAACTCTCCAAGATCTAGATCCCAATGATTCCTTCACAAAGAAGGGATTTAGCTTGGGGGGATTGTAGATCTATATCTCCTCTCTCAAATACCTCAAAAATATGCAAGAATCATAGGAAGGGAAAGGGGAGAGGGAAATATCTTTCAAGGTCAACAATGGAGGAGAGAGAGAAAGCCAAGAACCAAGAAAAGAGCTAGTACCCACGAAGGGGAAGAGGGGCCCCTTTTAAAGGACACCCAGATCTGACCGTTATGGGCATTCGCGACCCTGGCCGGAACTTTCGGTGGGAGGCCAGAAGTTCCGGTTGCATACAGCCAATGGTCAGAAAACTGCGGTGCGAGAGACTGAAAACACGAGCCTGGTCGGAACTTCCGCCGGTCCACCAGAACTTACGGTGGAAATTCTAACTGACGTTCCGTCAAATAGAACACTTAAAAACAGAGAGGTTACTAAACGTGAGAGGAACGAGAGCCAGATATTCAACCGGAACTTCCGGCGACAACTAGGCCCGAGCGGAATTTCCGGTGGAACTTCCGGTCCAAATTCTGTCAAATACAACAAACCGGATAGAGAGGATACAGTACGTGAGCGGAAGGAGCACTAGAACTCCCATCGGAACTTTCGGTTGCGAAATGCCCTAGCTGAACTTTCCGATGGTTAGCCAGAACTTCCGGCCAGGGAAATTCCATAAACCAAAACTGCAATAACTTTCGCATCCAAACTCCAAATGATAGGAAACCAATATTGGGTATCACCTAGTGATAAAATACCATGAATATATATGTGATGTATCTCCCAAGGTGTGGAGCCGAAAAACTCGCAAGATCAAAAACCGCAATAAGATATGCAAGTGAAATCCTTATATGATGAACTAGAGCTTGTTATGATGATGACCACAAGCTCTAGATCCTCTCATGGACAAGAACCAAATAACAACCAAGAAAGATGATGCTATGTATGCAAAGGGTTGAGCTCCCTCCGAACAATGTGATCGATACACCCGCTTGAGAGCCCCTCTTGATAGTACGGCTATTTATCCTAAACCCGGTCTCCTGACTAACAACACGAGACCGACAAAAGAGAAGCACTATCAAGAACATACCTTTGCCTTGAGCATTCCACTTGAACTTGATGTAGAGCATCTTGTTCTTCTAGAGTGGGTACATATTTCTTGTTTGCTCTTGCTCGCTCTTGCTTGATGAAGGCTTGCAAATTTCTCCCCATACGCCATGGGGAAACCTCTTCTTGAACTTGTCTTCATCACTCCATGATCACGAGGATGGCAAGCCTCAAGCATGAGATCTTCTAGAGATGGCTCATTTTGAGCTCGCCCTTCTTCATCCCTTATTGAGGTTGATCCATCTCGATGCAACTCTTTGCACTTGTCTTGATCAACCTTCAAGCTCCTTCTTTCTTCATGATTCCAATGGGCACAAAGCCCTTGGACATTTCTTCATCTTCCAACCTTGAGACCAACACATGGTCCAAGCAATGCCAATGGACAAACCTACAAGTGAAACTCAATTTACACATTAGTCCATAGAGATTGTCATTAATTACCAAAACCACACATGGGGCATACATGCCCTTTCAGGATCCCCCTAAATGTGTGCATATCAATAACTTGCATTTGAACACAAATGCACACACTAAGGAACATGTCAATTTCATAAGATTGACGGCTATATCAAAGATGAGTTAGGAAAACACGTCATACCACCGGGAGATGAATTATCCAATATAATAAGCGATAATATTAGGCCTTGAAACATCCCACCATTTTGATGCATCAATAGATATGATTCCAGAATACCATATGACCATAGATAATTCCAAACTCCATAGATATTCTAGATTCCCTCACAGATAGTTTCACACATAAACGATAGTGCCACACACAACATAGTCTCATATAAAATGAAGCACAAATAGAAGGTCAATGCTAAAGGGACACAAGCAACCGATAAAGAGAATGAATGATAAAAAGGCAAATGCTTGCGCCCGACCCATGCAAATCCACGGAGACCTAAATAGAACTACTTCTCCCCCTTTGGCATAGAAACGCAAAAAAGGAAGAAGAGCGATGCTAACGCCACAATATATCACTCCTCGAAGTCCTCCTCGTCATAGTAGTCGTCCCCATCCCCTTCCTCTTCCTCCTCCTCATCAGCAGCTGGAGGAGTTGGCTCCCTAGGTGGTGCAGGAAATAGGTGACGCTCGAGCTCTCCATAGTTAATCCCTGAGGTGTTCCAGTAAGCATATGGTTCTGGAGCAGTAGGAGGAGGAGGATGGACAAACTGAGATGGTACTACAAACCCAAACTTGCAAGAAAAAATCAACTAAAAGCCAAGATTGGGTGTGTTTTCCATAAGAACACAAGATATGCAATAAAATCCAAAAATATCCAATAGAAACCAAATCTTCTCAAGGAAGAGGGCGGTGGCCGAAGCCACCATGTTGGAGCGCATGGCATGACACCGCAAAGATGTATCTTGAGTTCAAAACCAATGCTCATCGATAACCCACATATCACAAAATGATATTAAGGGAAATGATTTTTCTTGCTTTTGACATTATGGGGGGAGGGTTAGCCCAATAAATTAGGACCACACTCTCCTATGTCTATGCCCGCATCTAAACCAAATACATGAGGAAGTGCAAGTTAGTATGCAAGGGTAGTCAAGCCAAGCTCCTTGAATCTACGATATTTAGCTCATTCCTCAAGTAACAAAATCTTGCTTCATCAAGTGGCTTCGTGAAAATATCAGCAAGTTGTTTCTTCGTGCTCACAAAAGATAGGGCAATATCACCACTAGCAACATGGTCCCGAATAAAATTATTGCGAATCTCAATATGTTTTGTCCTTGTATGCTGCACCGGATTGTAAGCAATTTTAATAGCACTTTCATTATTGCATAAAAGAGGCACTTTGTCACAATTGACACCATGTCACTTTAAAGTTTAGCTCATCCATAATAATTGCGTATAAGCACTTGCAACAGCCATATATTCAGCTTCGACGGTTGAGAGAGATATACAATTTTGTTTCTTTGAAGACCAACACACTAGAGACCTGCCCAAGAATTAACATGCACCGTAAGTTGATTTTTGATCATCCTTGTCACCAGCCCAATCTGAATCAGTATATCCACATAGAGAGAAACTAGAGCCTTTGGGATACCATAGACCAAAATTTGGGGAATGAACCAAATATTTGAAGATTCTCTTGACCGCCACTAAGTGGCTTTCTTTAGGAGCGGCTTGATACCTTGCACACACTCCTACACTCAACAGAATATCGGGTCTAGATGCGCCGAGGTAAAGGAGAGAGCCGATCATGTATCGGTATACCTTTTGGTCCACATCTTTACCCTTTGGATTAAGCCTGAGATGACATTTAGTTTGCATTGGAGTAGCAACACCATTTAGATCAGTAATCTTGAACCTCTTGAGCATGTATTGGATGTATTTTGCTTGATTAATGAAGGTTCCCTATCTCAGTTGCTTGATCTCGAATCTAATAAAGAACCTTAATTATCCCATCATAGACATCTCAAACCTGCCAGTCATAAGCTTTGAAAATTTGTCATTAAAAGCTTGATTAGTAGAGCCAAAGATAATATCGTCTACATATAGTTGGAATACGAAAAGCTCCCCGTTAACATTCTTAGTAAAAAGAGTGGGATCGATTTGCACAACTTAGAAACCACGATCAAACAAAAGCTCTTTAAGGTGCTCATACCATGCACGTGGGGCTTATTTAAGGCCATAGAGTGCCTTACCAAGCTTGTAGACATGGTTCAGAAACTTGGGATCCTCAAAACCCGGGGGTTGCTTGACATATACCAACTCATGTAGAGGACCGTTAAGAAATGCACTCTTAACATCCATTTGCTGTAATTTAAAATTATGATGAGCAACATAAGCAAGGAGGATACATATGGACTAAGGCGAGCCACAGGAGCATAAGTTTCTCCAAAATCAATGCCTTCCACTTGAGAGAATCCTTGAGCCACAAGCCTTGCCTTGTTCCTTACAACTATTCCATTTTCATCTTGCTTGTTCTTAAAATCCACTTTGTGTTGATAACATTGCGGCACTCTTTGGGTTTTTCTAATAGCTTCCATACCTTGTTCTGCTCGAAGTTATTCAATTCTTCATGCATTGAAGCTACCCAATCTAGATCTTCAAGAGCATCGAAAACCTTCTTGGGTTACACCATAGAGATATGAGCTTGGTGATCACAGAAGCTCACAAGCTCACTTCTAGTTGACACTCTTCTTCTTAGATCACCTACAACCTTGTCAAGACTATGACCCCTTAACTCAAGGTTCCTTTCAGCACGTGTTTTGCGATGAGATTGAATCTCCTTATTGTTTCTTGGAGGGATTGCTTAAACATTTGGGACCTCGTCTTGACCACTACCCTGTCCTTCATCAATAACTTTATCACTTTGAACTAGAGAAGAACCTTGCCCTTGATCTTGATCAGGATTCTTAACAGAAGACTGTTGTAATTCTGGAGCTTCAGGGCTGGATAATCCGCCCCTAGAAGGGGTCGGATAATCCGGTTTGGGAGTTTCATCTTTGTTTTTCTCTTCCTGATCGCCCCTGGCATGAGTTGGAGTGCTAGGGCCGGATAATCCGCCCCTGGTACAGGCCAGATAATCCAGCCTGGGATTTTCAGCGCCTTCCTGTTCGTCCTAATTGCCCCTGGCACGAGGTGGAGTGTCAAGGCCAGATAGTCCGCCCCTTGGAGGGGCCGGATAATCCGGCCTGGGACTACCAGTTTGCCTAGATGATTGATGATCTTCAGGAGGTTGTGGTGTTGGTGCAATAGTTTCTCCATCATGTGGAGCTTGTTGATCTTGTGTAGGTGAGGGCTCTACTTGAGTAGAGCATTGTCCTTCCCAATCCGCCACAAGGGATTCCTCAATGGGGCGTAAAAATCCCACGCCCATTCTTCTTATGGCATCTTGGGGTATTTCAACATCTGCATCACAAACATCAACTTGACCCACATGGGAGCCATCATTCTCATTGAATTCCACACTACAAGATTCTACAACAGTTCTGGAGAGCTTATTGTAGATTCTATAAGTGTGGGATTCGGCACCATAACCAACAAAAATGCCTTCTAAAGCCTTAGACACAAATTTAGACAAACGAACTCCTTTGATAAGAAAGAAACACTTACAACCGAATACCCGGAAATATGATATGTTGGGCTTGTTACCGACAAGTATCTCATATGGCGTTTTGTCCAAGATCTTGTGGAGGTAAATCCGGTTTGATGAGTGGCATGCGGTGGAAATGGCTTTAGCCCAGAAGTTGTATGGTGACTTAAATTCAGCCAACATAGATCTAGCCATATCCATCAAAGTCCAGTTCTTCCTCTCGGCTACACCATTTTGTTGAGGGGTGTACGCAGCGGAATATTGATATCTTATCCCCTCTTCACTTAGAAATTCATTTAAGGTGTAGTTCTTTAACTCAGAGCCGTTGTCTCTTCTTATTGCCAAAATTGGGACATTGTGTTGACGCTGGACTTCATTGGCGAAATCAATGATGGTTTGTTGAGTCTCACTCGTTAACTTGAAAAAATAGACCCATGTATATCTTGAGTAATCATCGAATATCACCAAGAAATATTTCTTCCCACCAAGGCTAGCATGAGATGGAGGACCAAACAGATCCACATGAAGTAATTCAAAATACTCTTTGAGGAAACAATAGTTTTCCTCTTGTGGGAGAGTTGTGCATCTTGCCTTCAACACATGCCCTACAAACACGATCTTTGGCAAAGGAAACCTTGTCTTTTAGTCCAAGGATGTGGCCACCCTTGTGAAGACTTTGCAAAGTTCTCATGTTGACATGGGATAGACGGCGATGCCATAACCAGCCCGCATCGGCCTTTCTGAATAAGCACATTGGACCCGTAGTGGTTTTCCCCAAAAAGTCCACCACATACAGGTCATTTTCGACGTACCCAACAAAAGCGACCTTTAGAGACTTGCTCCACAAGAGTACCACTAAATCACCATCTATGAAAATAGCAAAGCCTATCTTACCAAGGGCATGAACAGAAAGTAAGTTGTAACCGAGGGTCTCAACAAGCATGACGTCCACGAGAGAGATATCGTGGGCAACCACAACCTTGCCGAGACCCAATACCTCTGATTTCGACTTGTCACCATAGGAGACTGTAATATGATCATGGTTTGGTCTCATCTCCGTGATGATCTCTTTGCTTCCGGTCATATGACTAGTGCACCCACTATCCACCACCCATTTGGAACCACCGGAAGCATAGCCCTACAAGAAAGTTACTTCTTGGTTTTAGGTACCCATTTTTCAATGGGTCCTCTCATGTTAGTAACTAGGGTCTTTGGAACCCAAATAGACCAAGCAATATATTCATCAAAAGGATCAACATAGTTAGCATATATATCACCATATTAATCACAAAATAGCTCATAATTAGGATTATTAGGCCCTGCAAAACCAATATGGACAATTTTTCCCTTTGTGATGTTCTTTCCAACAGTGCTTGTCTTTGCTTGTGCATTCTTGGTCTTCCTTTTCTTGTTCTTCTTCTTATTTGACTTGGGAACATAGCCAAATCCCTCTTTTACAAGGTTTGATCTTTGCTTGCCAAGAATATCATCAAGAACTCCCTTACCTTTGGAAGTGGAGGATTTGGCAAGCTCATCTTCCACCCTAGCACTTTCTTCATGAACATATGTTGGCTTAGATGTGCTAGGGATATCATACTTAGTCAATCGGATTTGGATATCATAATGAGACTCATTGAGAATAGAGAATTCACTTTCCAAAGCCTTGTGAGAAATGTCAAGTTTCTCCAACTCCTTGGAGAGTCTAGCATGAGCAACCCCAAAGTCAACTTTTTCTTTATTTAGTTTCTTTGCTTTGGCTACTGCATTGTCATGTTCCTTTACAAGCTTGGTTACAACTTCTTCGTGTGATCCTCTTCTTCTAGAGCATTTTTTAGGGATGCAATATCCATTGCATCCTCCCTTTCAATCATGCCCTTTTATTCAAGAAGCACTTCATTTTGGGCCAGCTGGTCCATGAGAGCCTCAAAATGTCTTTTGTGCTCACCTTGCAAGTTAGTGATAAAATAGTCCAAAGAAATAATTTCTTCCTTAACCTTTATACTAGTAGGATCATCCATGTCAATCATAGCCTTAGGAAAAGAAGTGATGGAAGATGATACCTCAAAACCTCTTACCATGAGGCAAATGACGTTCTTGTTGATGATGTTTTCATTCAGTGAGTCGAAGAGAGATGTCGATGTAGACGTGGTGACTATGGCAGCCACCTCTCGTGAGCTATCATCCTCTTCTTCATCTTCGCTTCCCGATGAATACTCCTCTTGAGCCACTAAGACAATCTTTGGTTGCCTTTTGAATATAGCATTCTTCTTCACAGATTGCTTTTTTCGTGGAGCCTTTAACTTCTCTTTGAGGATGAGCCTTCATCCACTATCCTCTCTACTTTGATAAGGACACTCGGCTATAAAGTGTAGCCGGTCTCCACAATTGAAGTAGGTTCTCAGCTTGGGACCGTTTTCCCTTCTTCCATTAGCTCCACTCTTGCGTTCAAGTTCAGATTTGGCTTTGGCTGGATCCTTCCAAAATTTTCTGACATAGAAGGGCATGTACTCGCCATGGTCCCTCTTTACATCCTTGGGACAATCCATAGCTTCTATGTCATCCTCGTCTTGTTCAGCCACACTTGTCTTCAAGGCCATGTCGACCCCCTTTTGCATTCCAATGGCTCGTGCACGGGCATCTTCGGCGTTCTTGGCAGCCACTTTGAAAGCTGTCATTTCTTGCATTACCTCATTGGATGTCATTAGGTGGTAGTTATTCCTCCCTTGGAGACTCTTAAAATCTATGGGCTCAAATGGCATAAGATCACTAACATACTTTCTCTTGATCCACGCATCATCAATGTGGGAAGCACCATGATTTCTGAAGGTGGTGGTCTATACATATCCTCGTGATCTTATCCATCCATCACATATAACCCTTCGGCTTGGTTACTAAAAGCATTATACCTATTCCTTCTCATGCTTTAATTTCCAATGAAGAGCTCGGTTAGGGCATCCCAAGCTTCCTTCGATGTGTTGAGATGTTCTATGTGGGGCATGTCTTTGGTACCCACACCAAGCTGGATAATGTGTAGAGCCGTTGCATTGAGTTGACTGTCTACAACCTCTCTTCTTGTTAGGTTGTTTGGATCTCACACATGAAGACCATTCTCTATGATTTTCCATAACTCAATGAAGGAGCTGCACACATGAGACTTCCTCAAAAATTTCCATTGATTAAAAATAGATGCTGAAAGTTTGGGTTGATCAACCCTATTATGTATATGAGGGTGTGGGATAGGTGTATCAGGTGAATACACATGAGAAACCTCATTGTATCCTTCCTTACCACTATCCTTTTTCGATGAGGAGCTCTTACTTGTGCCATCACCAACCACCTCGTTCTCTTTGGAATTAGTGTTATCATTTTCCTTAGATTGCGAGTGGTGGCCTTAGAGGCAGATGGAGGTGGTGCTGCGGGTGTGGAGAGACGCATTATCATTTGACGCATCTCTTCCATATTAGCTTCCATAGAACTAATCAAGGTTGTTTCCAACGTATTGACATCATTCATGGTGACTATTTCCACAGCATCACTCCCATCTCCCTTGGTACCCATACTTCTCTTAGGCGGTTAAGACCGAATAAAGAGTCGGGGCTCTGATACCAATTGAAATGGATCGTATGGGCACCTAGAGGGGGGAATAGATGCTACTCAATTTTTAGTTCTTTTTCAATTTTAGGCTTGACACAAAGTAAATTCTCTAGATATGCAACTACGAGAATTTCACTATGTGCAAACCTATCTACTAAACACATAAAGAGAGGAGCGAGGAAACCATAGTGGAGCACGCGAAGACACAAGGATTTGTTTTACCATAGTTCCTTCCTTGTTAAGGGAAGTACGTCTGCATTGGAGGGGTGGGCGGTTCTAAGACCACCACGCCACAATAGGCCTCACCCTATTCTCCGATGGATCTCGCCACAAAAGGCCTGATCGACCCATCCACTATTGGTACCCTTCGAGGACGGAACCGGTGCCTTTACAACTCTAGCGGGCACACATCCACAACCAAATTGGAGGCTCCCGTAATGACAACAAGCTGCCACAAGAACAAGAATTATCAAATAACCAAAACATGGATCGAGATATTTGCAAGAAATACTAGATCGAGGATACTCCAAATAAATGGAGGGGAAGTGAAGCGCTTGATTGATATTGATGAAGATCGATCCCTCCTTCTTCGATTCCCCAAAGAATGAGGCCTTTGGGTGGATGAAGGTGGAGATCTCTTGGATGGAACTTGAGGAATGGATCTTGTTTTTTCGAATGAACCGAGAGTTCTGGCAGGAGGGGAGAGATGGGTTTAAATACCCTCTGCCTAGAACTGGCCGTTGGAGCAATTTGGGGGCGGATTATCCGCCCCCACTAGGGGCGAACTATCCGCCCTGGGGGGAAATCTGCCCCAGATCCAAAAAGTGTGGGAGGGGAATCTGCCCCCCTCACTGAGAGCCGCGTCGAGCTTGCCTTGAAGAAATTCCTCGAGGGGGCGGATTATCCGGCGCCCCCAAGGGGTGGATTGTCTGCCCTGGGGAAAAGTCCGCCCCAGGGCCAGAAAATCCAGGGGATTACCCGCCCCCTCACTAAGAGTCGCGTCGAGCTTTCCTTTGCAAAAGTCCTCGAGGGGCGGATTATCCGGCCCCCTTGAGGGGTGGATTATCCAGCCTGACAAAAAATCTGGCCCTGGCCAGACAATCCGAAAGATATTCCGCCCCCACACAATGCGCCGCGCCCTTGCTCCCTTTGTGATTGGGGAGGGGCTAATTATCTGGCCCTTGGCAGGGCCGTATTAGCCGCCCCCCAAAAACACCTTTGAGATTTTTTTGATATTGCTAAGATCTGCAGCACTTCAACACACATTAAATAATCCTTGATATTGTTATCTAACACACACAATACTAGAGATCATGAAATGTTCTTTCAGGTACGCTTATAGGTGGCGCCGACACGAGGCTCCTAAGACCGCTCCTATACCATTGAAGTATCCCTTGCGGGAGGTCGACATAGTGCTAGGGTGTATTCTTCTTCTGGTATGGGAGCCTTGGGGTGACGGATACTGAATCCCCATGACAGCTCCCATAGTTGAGGTAGATCAAATCTGCACGACGCGAGTATCCCCTTCCTCATGCGCCAACTATCAAAGGATAGTTTTCACGTTCCCACGACAATCTCCCTTCTAAAGAGCGAAAGAGAGTTTATTTTTTCGGCAATCAACTTGGTTCGGTAGGTTTGGATATCAAAGACAAAGATATGGGTGTAATGGGGAAGATTCCCTCAGAATTTATTCATAAGGTGATTAAGAGATCGTAGAAGTGGTTTACAAGATAGATATCGATAGGTTTATAACAGTACCCGACGAGAATATGAATCTAGGGTTTATGACTAAGTCTAATGGCTTGTCTTGGGCGAATATGGAGTGTACTATTTAGTGAATGTCTTCCAGTATATATAGCCATCCATGGTGTAAGAGTCTCCCCTAGTCATGACAGGTCTTCATCTTTCCTTGCACATTAAGTCGGTCTTCGATCTTCATTGCACGCTCTGCGTCCTCCTGAATCCTATCCTCCGAATATGTCTTTGGGCGAATATGGAGTGTACTATTTAGTGAATGTCTTCCAGTATATATAGCCATCCATGGTGTAAGAGTCTCCCCTAGTCATGACAGGTCTTCATCTTTCCTTGCACATTAAGTCGGTCTTCGATCTTCATTGGATGCACGTCTAGTCTCCAGGATCCTCTAGAGCCGTCTTGCAATATGTCGCTTGAGAGCTTCAGGACATGATCCTTAAGGTCACAGACACGAGGGTCTTTGTCGGCAGGAATATGGATGATGGCCTATGTGAAATACAAGCCCAAATGCACTCATAAACGACACCTTGTTTCTAGTGTCACGCTATTTGGCTCTCTCATAGAAACAGAAAACACCGCCACAAGCAAAGGCACAACCCGGAATGCTACCAAAGACCATGAACCACCATGTGGGCTACCAAACGACATGACCATACCCCCTCAATGAATTGCTCTAAGGAGACGCAAAATAGTTACAAGGTACACACATGCCCTAGATAGAGCTGCAAGTGGGACCCCGCAAAAGTCCCACTTTTAGTTGACTAAGAGCATCTCTAGCAGATACCGCATCTGGCCATCCCGCAAAACGCGTTTGCGGTGAACCGCATCTCGTGTCCGCGGTGCCAAAAAGGCTGAACGAAGCAGATGCCGCATAGTGTACCGCGAAACCGAATATTCCTTTTTACGGGTCAGGTATGCCATATATGTTCCGTCCCATCGTGTGTACTGCAAAAGAAATGTTACCTCAAAGCACACAATTCAGTGTTTGAACGAGAAATAGAACAGAATTTGGACATAGCTATTACTAAATTAGGTGACATAATTCAATGAGAAGCTTATCTAGCACAGTGATTCAAAAACAAGCTATTCAATCATACTACTAACAAACTATTAAAGAAAAACCCTAATCTATGTTGCCGCTTCCGTGTCATCTTCTGTGCCGCCGTCTGCCTCCTCCGCGTCGCTTCCACTATCATCAATCTCGACGATTCCGGCATTGTTCTCCTTCCTCTGGAACTATTCCCAATGCGCCTCGTCGATGATGGTGTAGATCGTGCGGCCATGAACGGCCCAGAATCGCGCCCTCCCTCTAGGGTTGAGGAGATCGGGGTGGACCTTCCGCCGGCAAACGACGCAGAGGGCAAGCTCTGCCCTGTGCTTCTTCTTGAAACGCTTCCGCCAATACGAGCTCGCGGGCGCGTAGAGGGCCAGTGTCCTCTTCCACTCCGGCAATTGGCGGCTGCAATCCTCGATCTGACGAGCCAACTCGGCACCGCGCAGAACCGGCGCCACCGGCACCATGGCATAGCTGAGTTCTCAGCCGACCGAAAGCGTCACGCGAGGCAGCGCGAAGGTGTCGTAGTGGGCGAACATTGCAGCCTCGTAGAAGTTTAGATTGGGTCTCGTCATTGCAGCAGGAAGGAAAGAGAGAGTGATGGTGGAGAGGAGAGAGAGAATGGGGGTGGAAATGGCCAACGGCGGCGGCTATGCGGGAAGTAGGTGAGGAAAAAATTTACTACCACCAACCGAAACGTCACGATGCAGTGAACCACGTCCTGAGTTCTCATACGGTATACATGCAGCACGGAAGGCCATATTTGCGATGAACAAAAAAAAAACGTGATAGATATTGCAATATCTGTAATAATTATTTTTTAGACTATGCACCACAAAGTGATGATTATTATACGGATTGGCTACAGATAATATCTGCTAGAGATGTTCTAGAAAATCTTCAAATAAACTAGAAGCACCATTTCCCTATTTCCTTTTCGGGGCCGTGCTCTGCCCGATCGAAAAGCCGACCGTCGGCAGGCGTCCCGGCCAGGGCGACGCTGACACGCCCCAGCAAATGATTGGCTCGCCGAGGCGGCGCTCGGCCGGTGGCACGGTACACATGGCCGGGATCGACCGGCAGTGCACGATACAGGCGGAAAGCACCAACCAACCAACCATCGCACCACAGCAGTCGGCTCCTCGGTAGATCATCCGTCACCTAGCGTGGCCGCGAGCCAACAGGAAAATCAAGAAAAAATGGCGTCATTCTGGCCCGCCATGACCCTGCTGTTGCGTTGCGTGGAAAGCGCTGGCAAAGGGTCGGCGGTAGCGCCAAAAATGGGGCACGGGCTTCTCAGTCTAGTGGTGTCCTTCTTTATTCGCGCCTGACCTGTTTGTTGGAATAGGAACGAAGCTGCAGCAGGCTCGATTTGGGCCAGACAAGTCTAATTGTCTTTTCGTAAAAGGTTGTATTTGCCTTATAAGTTTGTTAATCAGAGAATGGTTGAGTCAGCATGCATGATCTGAAACTTAGCAAGCTTTACACGTTTTCCTAGTCTCCTGCCCGCGTGCCAACTGATCTGCGTGGTTGAAAAAAGATGGAGAACTCGATCATAAGTAAAAGTTTGCTTAATACAAAAATGACAGTGTTCCCAGAATATCTATATAAATATTTTTCTTCAAACTTCTGATTTTATCATTTTTCATGCTTTTGCTAATCTTCCAAACATTTCTCATTTTTTCACCGAAGAGAATTTTTTTGTGAGGAAGTATACGATGAAAACTCCATGGAAACCATGTCTTTCAAAAGGTCTCAAAAGATACAGCAAGGCTACAAAGATGACGGATTTGGCATGCCATACACACTGTCAAAAATTGGTGGGCCGAAAGGATCGGACGATCGAAGGAAGTCTTGGCCTTCTCTTGCAATGTTAGTTTCATAGAAAATTTGGAAGGAAAAAAATACCCGCGTCTTTTGAAAACCCACTCTACTATCTCAACCATGCTTCTGTCGAAATCAAAGATGAGGAGGCGATATGGTGTCTCACCGGAGCAAAAAGCTTTGAGTAATGTAATCCCGCGAGAGCATGCTTTTCTGGTTTTTTTTTTTTGGGTCTTAGCCGCTCTCGGCCAAGATTTGGTTTGTAAAACCTCTTTATTCCTTAATCAAGAAAATGACAAGTCTTTTGTCTTGTTTAAAAAAATTAAAGTTGAAGTTCAAACCCATATTCATTTTGGAGGTAAGAAAAAATGAAGTATGCTTCAACATTGATGTCCAACTATGTGTCACTATCCATAGCTTGTTGTTTTTTCGTACCTCCCAAGTGAACTCTTCTTTTATACTGAAATTATAAATGTTTGTAGAACATCACCTTACTGACATACTCTCTCCGTCCATAAATATGTGTACATCTAGGATTGTCTAAGTCAAAGATTTTAAAATTTGACCAACTTTATTGCATATAGTAGCAACATATATCACACCAAATTCATACATTATGAAACTTCACTTGAAAAGGGATCTAGTGATACTGTTTTGGTGTCCTTAATATGGCTATGTTTTTCAAAATAACGATCAAACTTTAAAAGAGTTAACTTAAGACAAAGTTAGAAGTACACTTATTTGCGAACAGAGGGAGTACTGCATTTTTCAGAATTTTTAGAAACTATGTAACATAAACTTGCTATTCATTGGTTTCTACCGTAACTAGATTTCCTTTTCTCTATAGGAGAGACGATCAGGATCTACCCATTGGATTCGAAAGTTCGTCCCAATAATCCGCTCCAAAAAAAAATTGAGAACACAGTACAACATTGATGCTCACAAACACGTATATACACTCACTCCTATGAATGCACACACGCACATCCTATCCTATGAGCACCTCTAGAGGATTGTGCCAGCAGATCTTAAAGTTGACGAAGTCACCGTAGACGTCTCATTGTTGAAAGACACGTCACCTATCACTGAAAGAATAGCACGAGATAATCCTAAAATAAATACAAGTAAATGCAAACGCTTATGCCAAATCTAGAACTTGAACCTAGATAAACTGGTTTCACCACAGAAAGCCCAATCATCAGAGCCAAGCTCCATTTGTAATCCGCTCCATTTTTAAGACGAACAACCCAAACTCCGAACTACTTAAACGTGCAAAAAATCACCTTGTTAAAACTACCGGCAACATGCATCCATAATTCTGAATGTGGACACGCTAATAGTCATCGCAACTCACCACACCTTTGTCTGCTGGGAGTCGTGACGATCGATCGACATGACCTGTGCGAAAGCTAAGCGTACGCACGACGCAGGTACAACGCATCTACTAGTGCTTTGCTGCTTTTGCACTACCGGTTGAAACCATAACAGTGGTTCTTCTTCCTCCGGTCTAAAAGTTCAGTCATGCTTTGTCATCATTTTCCTAAGCTAGCTCTAGCTAGCTACCTGCGTGTTCATCACTACTCTAGCCTAGAGGTGTTGGAACTAAATTAGCACTTTGGTTCTTCCTGTTTTGTTCGAGGGAAAAAAAAGGCGCTTTATTTCTTGACTTTCCTAGTCAGCCCGACGTGTGCTGGCAGTATTTTTATCGAGCAGCGTATGTCGATTTGGATGCTGAAATAGAGCCTTTTTTGGTTATGTCGGTACGCTTACGTAAAGAATTTGTCGTTTTTTTTATTCCGACACCTGAAAGTACTTGCACGTGATATTAGGCAAGTTTTGAGATTTTTTTTTGTCCCAAAAAGATGCATGTGTGCTATAGATCGAGCTAGTGTTTCTTAGCGACCCACATTTGTCTTTACCGGTCCTTTCAAAATGTAGGGCCGCTTTCCATCAGGCAACGGTGAAAAAAACTAGCCCCCATGGCCGGCACTGCATCTGAATTGCAACCCAGCGGTGGTTGCCACTAAGCGAGCACAGCAACGTGAACAAAAGTAAGAAGAAAGAAAGGGCAAGTTTTTTAAGTCCCTTCAAACTAGGTGGGAGCTTGACCCTACCTGAATAGATGGATCGAATCAAAACCCTCGTGCAAAAGAACCACACCCTGCTGCAGAGCGAAGGGCGTGATACAGATCTTTGGCACTCTCCACTTTCAGCTGACATATAATCATTGAAACAATGTTTTTGCCACCACAAACTTGAGCTATGCTCTCACAGCAGGCTCATCCATTTTGAACACAATAAGATATTTTTTTAGACTAAAGGCTCAAAGAGGCCGATTTTGAATTAACAAAGCCCTCGATCGGCAAGCCTTGACCCATGTGTAAAAGAGATCTTCTTCGTGGAGTTCTAAGCGGTTTGACACATGGCGTCCTGGATATCTAGATCGGTAGTGCACGTCTGTATTATTAGTCAGTGTGGCTTCAATAGGATACACTGTGAAGGTTCGCTTTCTTGTTGGTGCCATGGTATTGATAGAGGTGGAGAAAGTTATGATGAATGCGATTAGAGGACTTAAAGTTACGGCGGAGGGGTGAGTTTGATGCGATGAAGACTATGTTGCACAGGCTATTGTACGGATTTGGCTTGCGGGGCAATTTTCCTGTCCATTCGGACACGTCGTACCTGTATGTCGGGTGTCTGGTGACTTCCAGCAGTGGCCTCAGCAAGCGGAGACGACATCACCGGAGGACCATATTTTTGGTGGTGTTCCTTGAGTACCGAGTCAAGATTTCCAGGGTGAAATCCCAAAGTTTGTCCTTTATTGATTGTATATGGCAATGGTCTTGTTTAAAGCATTGTTCTCAGCGTTTCTTTAGGGTGAAAATATAAGATCTTTCATCAAACGATGACAACGTTTGTGCATTGTTTCTTTTTTGAGGACGTTGCTTTTGGAGAACCTCTTTTGTGGTCTAGGTGTTGTCTCTGGTGGTGGTTAAAGTGTTGTTGATGCGAGTGATTGATAACTGTGGTGGGTCATTTTCTCTTCTTTTTTTTTTGGCTATATGTATCTTTGGTGTCTTCAGGCATCTTGTTGTGTAGACGCTAGATGTAACTGAAATATTCGTGACATTAATAAATTCCCTTTTATCAAAAAATTGTGCAAAAGAGATGGAAATGCAATATACCGGTGATAGCTTGCAGACGAAGAAAGGCACCACTGCTAGAGCCTTGCTTTTCCATACACACACAGCAAAGGCCGGTGAGAGGGAAATGCATCTCTATCCAACTAGCGAGAGGGGTACACTGCTATTACTAGTAGTACCAGCGGCCGGGAGCAGGAGCAGAAAGCACCGAACGCATGCACCCGAAAGAAGGCCGTGCACACGCACTACTAGTAATACGGAAAAGAAGATGGGCAAAACTGGCTAGGCCGGTAATGCGATGCCGATGCAGAATCTAGCACTAATTGTCCCTCAGGGGATCCCCCATACGTGCCAAGAGTCAAAGGTCCGCCTTGAGATTCTTCACGGAGACACCACGGGACGGTCGACACGACGACGCGGGCCGGCCGGCCGGCAGAACATATTCGTACGCCCGGCGGCTAGCTAGCTAGCTTGCTCAGAGATTCGGCCGGGTAGTAGCTTCCTTCTAGTGATAGCTCCTGCATTCTAGTGATAGCTCCTGCATCACTGGAAAAAAAAAAGGAGAAAGGAGAGGTTGTTAAGATAGCTCCGGCGTGGCTAGCTAGAAGCAACTATGGATGGCCATAGTTGGCAGTACCAATTTGGTGCCTAATCAGCAGCTTTGCAGGCAAAGAGGTCTAGTTAGAGAAGGCATGCGGTGATCACAGGAAAGCACATCGAGATCCAGCATGTGTATAATACAATAAAAATGATTGGCATGTATTCTGTGTTTCAGAACAATCCTAGGATAACAGTTATTCCTTCAAAAAAAAAAGATAACAGTTATTCTCCATATTAAGACTGAAAATGAGAGTGGGCACCGGTTACAGACGTGTTTATTTTTACATCTGTTGTTTATAGACTTACATGGCATCCGATCAACATTTAGTGGCACACGGAAGTAGCAGCATCATATCTACATTCAGGTAAATATGCACGCTAGCTAAGTTCACAGCCGAAGCAAATTATCACTCGAGGAATGAAAGAAAACCTTATGTACACATTCACAACCAGACCAATGTGCTCCTGAAGAACTTCAGCACAAAGCAGCCCGCTTCAGAGAAGGCCTTCTCCCATGATGCTGGCGGTGTTCTCTTATTGTTCACGTGGGGTCGGCACTATAACTGACACAACACTTGTATTCAGAGGTGGAAACTGTTCTATCATCCGGTTTACTCCTGTCAAGCACATTCAAGGCATCCTCTTCTCCTTTAGGAGTTAGATACCATTGCCCTGTCAAAAACCTCAGGGCAAACTGGCATTCACGCCGCTGTTCATCTTCTCCTACCATATCCTTGGTAGAAACCACCGGCGGCGTGGTGGCGCCTCCCACCTCCCCTGATCCAGCCATCCCAATTGCCCCGCCCACCTGATCTAATACTGCTGCCTGTATTGCTCCCTCCTTGGCCCCAGTTCCCCATTTGTGAAGATCCACCGTTCATTTCCTCTTCCTCCCTCTCATTGTATTCAAGGATCCTCCGCTTGATGTTCTGCTTCTCCTCGAGCTCAGCAGCCTCTTGCTGCTTTGTGCTCTGTACAAGAGCAGAGTCACTGGGGATGAACATCTGCCTTGTCTGTTGTTTGTGCCCTTTCTTCATTAGCACCTTAACACGTACCTTGCTGCCACCACCAGCGTTGCCACCCTCTTCATCCACAGTTTCCTCTCCACTCTCAGACTCTGTGGCTCTTGGGTCCTTCGAACTTTCAAGGACATTCATTGGTACCTTCATGTTCAGAGTGGACCTGGAACGCACCTCAGACTTACGTGACTCCAGGCTCTCGTGTAGAAGGGCTTTCAGCTCACGGTCAAAGTCTTCTTGCTCCTTAAGATCAATCTGAACGACCTTTTGTCTAACCTCAACACCTTCGTCTTCGTCAGAACCAACAGCCATCCCATCATCCTCGTCATCACCTTCATTCTCTGATGCATCATTTGATTTCTCCTCAGACAGAAGATCTTCCTCATCTTCACGACCATCAATGCTGCCGCTATCTGAATAGCTCTCACTATCTGCGCCTTCCCCGTGATCCTTTCCATTTCCCTCAGCTCCATTTGCTGAACCCCTGCCATTAGAAGCACCATCATGTGGCTGCTTTTTCTGAGATTCATTGTCTGAGTGCCTTTCGCTTTCAGGCTTCTCCACTGAGGCTGCAAGCTCGTGTTCTTCGAGCTCAGCTAATGCAGAGTTAAGTTCATCCATTGATGAATATCTGGTCATGTTTGGTCTTAGATCAGCAAACAAATCCTGAAAGAACATATGGATGAGCACGCTAAAGAAAATGCGCAAGCAAAGCTATGGAATAGATTTAATTCTGCATTCAAAACTACAGAACTATCATGTAGACTTGTCCGTAAGATAAAAATAACAGCAATAAAACAGGGTTCGTCGCAACAACATTATTACCAGACAACAACAAAATGTGTTGACCTAAGATATTGGATTGTTCATTTGTATAATGTTTACTTTGGGACATGTGCCTTGCTGCCGCTACAAAAGTCTGAGGCTCGACAACATATACTTCTCTCTCTTTTTACCTATTGCATTTAAGTTATAATAGCATCCAGCAGCAAAAAAAATGTGGAGTACTATTGCATATTCTCTAAGGGCAGGAAACGGGCCTGGCATCCTGGTTCAGATATTTGCTTCCTGGGTGCAAAAAAGAATATCATATGTAGCATGCAATAGGATATGGTTTAAAAAGAAACATCACATGTTAATTCTGGAGGTCGTTTGATACATGCATGCATTCTTAGTTTTCTACAAGGTAACTTGGAGGTGGCACTTCAGAATGAAAGTTGGTGGCCGACAAGCTCAAACATCATGCCCGTAACATGGAGAAGCAGTGCGTGTCATCAGGTCTTCATCTTCAGACGGATGATAATGCGAGAGTCTGTCATCATGCTGTCGCTAGTTCAGTGTTGCTGTTTTTTGTTCTATTAAGCTTTTTAATCTGCAAGTGTAATGACCTCATGGGACTTGGGAGGACTTTTCCCTGCTTATACTATTTGAGCTATCGGTTGCTGACTAAGTGTGAGAAATGTAGTTGCTAGAGGCTTGTTAAGTATCGGTCCTGCACTCGCCTGGGTTCAGACAGTCAGGTTTCATTATGATTGTAAAAAAGTACAAGTCCTAAATAAGTCCATGGATCTTCAGATGTCCATAAAAATGTATTCGGCTATTAGTAAGTCCACTGATCTTCAGAAGCCCATCAGAATTCCTTGGTTAACTATTACAAATGCGGATGCTACTATTGCTACAGTAAAGTCATTTCACTCATAGGTCAACTGTTTTTCTTTACCAAATAATCAGAATACAGAACCTACTAGATGAATATTCTTGTCTACCAACATTAGAAATTTAAATAAATCTAATGGTATCTAAGAGCTACTAGCTATTTCTTTACTTTATAGCCCAGCATTTATAATGGTAAACTCTTATTGCTATTTATGTATGTTGGCAAACTGTTCACACAAGAAAGGAAGTAACAGAAGTATTTATACATGTTGGGAATTTGGATACATCAGAAAGAAACTAACCTGGATGTCAAATTCTATGTCAAGTGGTAAGGGGCCTTTCATAATAATATATCTTTGAAAATGTAACAAGAACTTGTCAAGCTTTCTTTTGGATGAGCCTCTAGTGAAATAATGACCACAAGTCTGCAGAAGTGTTATGATCAACCTGATCCTGAAGCAGTCTTCTGGTGGATCCAACACATCTTGCTGTGCAAGTAAGAAATGAAACAGTGAATGATCATTCTCAGACATAAGCTTGCAATAAGTACTACTTCTATCCACCAGATGATACAGTTTTTCTAGGAGGCGAATACTTATCCCGCATAAGAAATAATTTGATGGTTCTATATAGTTGTAAATTTTAGATAGCACAGTTTTAACATTTAAAATGTGCAAGAAGTCAAGAACACAAAGTAAATAATATTTTGATCTATTGAACTCTTCAGCTATACCATGAAAAGGAAAAAGGATCTGGTTAATCAACATCATTCTGATATATACAGTGCACCATATGATGTGCAACCACGCTCTGCACTTTGATTTGAGCACATCCGCATGAAATTTACTAATAAGAATTGATGCCGCTTTTAGTATTCTAGCAACTGGAGAATACAGCTCCAAATATAAATGTATTAGGGGGAAGGATGAACATTTGATGTGAATAGTAGCATTTAGCTTCTTTACTGTATCATTTGTCAGATTTTTCTAATTATGTGTACCCTTAAATTAGAAGGGAATTGAACTTAAAATTCTTATGTGGTAGATAGAGTAAATTAAGAGGTACATCGAGAATTGTTTTGGGGAATTTTGTGCTGATTTTGGTGCTCGGACCAAAAGCCATGTCATAGATTGACTGCATAGGGTGTTACCAACTTACAGCAAAACCCAATAATTCAAAATATAACTTCTATTATTAACATCTAATATTACTGTGAGAAGAAATTGTACTAAGTCTTTACGTGCCAGCATCCAAATCACATTACAGAAGCTAGCATTTCAACAATGATAAGGAATAGCACCAAAAAAGGAATTAAGGATAACAAAGTTCCAAGTTGTGCTAAAGGATGTAAGTGCTTACTTCATTAGTTCCATGACCGAACACAATGATAAGGTATAATGTCTCAAATACAACTGATGAGTCAATATGCTTGTAGCTGTACAGCTCTCCAAGAAATCTCATGTGCGCAAGTCGCCTTTGTTGCATCGCATAGTCGTTTAACTCCAGCCCAACCCTTATCTCTTCTAAGACCTAAATCAAATTAGAAAACAAATTAAACCAATTGGATGCCAGCTCGTTGCACCTGCTCCAAAATAAACTAAATACAGCCATTCTCATCAATCAAGGGGTAATTTTGCCCGCCACAGAAATAATTATTGCAATCAAACTTCTCTTGGGATCAAAGACTCGTTTAAGGCTTCAAATGAAGGAACTAACCTCATCTACCACTGCAACAGCAAAGTCGTCATGATAACGACTAAGCCCAGCAGTGAGAAGAGCAATCAGATGAACTTGACTGTACTTTCCTTTGTGAACCTTTAGAAAACACTTTACAAGGTATTGCTGACACTCTGCCCAAGGTAGCTTGCGTAACTGGCGAAGAACATGCTCAACACTTGATTTGTCAAGATCTGAGAAAAGCAACTTCCTTATGTACTGCAGAGGAAGAAAAAGAGGGTGTATTTTTCAATTGCACTCGATATATAAGTCTAATAAGAAGGATCAGAGAAATATAAAGGGCCAGAGAATTGGAAATCTTACTTGATACAGAGGTGGACGGACTTTTGAAACTCTGGCAGATCTTTCAGGCGGTTTACAAAGGTAGTAGGCATTTTCTACAAGTGTACTGTGGCGAGGATCCAAATTCTTAACATTTTTCAATCGCATCAGTATCTCCAACATGTTAGCCATGCGAATGGTAGTTTCAGGTGAACGATATAAAAAACGTCCGCAAGTCTCAAGAAGGTTGCAGGCCACATCAATGTTATGATGACTGAAATCATCCAGACAGGCCTACAAAATTAAACAAGATAAGCTACAGGTGGAAGTGCAAACACCATAGAAATTACTACACCGTGCATAAGAGTATAAGACAGTACCTTCAAACAACTAAAAACAAGAGCTGCAGGTGCAATTTTGAATTTGCACAGCTCCCCAATAAATCTTATGTTTTTTATTTTTGTTTCAATGTTGATTTGATCCTGAAAATGAACAGAACAGAGAAGAATAGTTAGTCACGCTACATCAGTTAATGTGGATATCCTGTTCCCCTGGATTTAAACTCCAAGTTCCTCCTAATTTAAAGAATGTGGGGGGAGGTTCTGGAGATGTTCAATCCATGATTTATTGTTTATATTGATATTAGTTGCTTAGCTCAGATTATAGAATTAACACTAAATCATAAATATTATCATGGATAGAGAAGAAAATTTGATATGACTAAGAAACATGAACTCACCAATGAGCAAAAGGAAGCAAAGGAATTACAAGCAAATATAGTCATACCTTCTTATTTATTAAGAAGTTGAACTCCTCTTCAAGCATGGCAAGAAGCATACTAGGGACATCTTTCATACATGATGACAATGTGGCAACCAACCGAGAATAGTAAGGTAAAAGCTCTAGAGAAGTCCTTGGAACACTGAATAAGGCCCGCACAAGTTTCTTCCGACTTGCTTTAGAATTCAGGTAGCAAAACTCAACCTGGAGAAACCAAAGTAGCTTGAGAATGATAATGAACCTTAAATACAGAAAGGTCAGACAACAGAATAGGAGTATATACCGTCAATTGATCAATAAGATCGCGGCTAACACATCCTGGCAGCCTCTGAAGGAGGTTGTCCAAACTTCCACCATCCAAGGCTCTTACTTTCTCTTTATCTTTTTCAGTTTTCCTGTCTAAATCCTTCTCTTTGGATTTTTCTGCATCTTTTCCCTTATCTTTTTCTTTGTCCTCGCTATGCTTGGCTACATCATCTGCCTTTCCCTCCAGTTGATCTTCAGTGGAAGAAGTTTGAGCAATGTCATGTACTTCAGTCTCTTGTTCCGCGCTGGACTCCTTCAAAAACAAAAGCCCATACAAATGATTTTATGTTGAACAAATAAGAAATGCTAAACAAGAGAAAACTGAAATTCCATTTACACTGCTTAAAAACAAACCATATGTTGTTCACCTTGCTATCCAGAAGAAATGAGCAAGAAGAAGCAAGAGGTGACTCTACACTCTAGATGTCAGAAAAGATGTTCACAAATGAAAATATCAGTTCTACACTGCTGATATGATGCAAACAAGCATAATAACAGAATGACACATTGTCATCTAACAATCCAGTTTACACCACTTCGAGAAAAATCCAGTTTATACAAAAGAAAGGTATTAATAAAATCTTCTCAGACAGTACCAAGCGAACTGACAGAATGTACTGCTTTGAAGGTATCAGATTCTTACGCTAGATAGTTCACGGCTCTTAGTGTGTTGTTCATTCGCCTTTTGTTCAGCATCTCCCAGTAACACAGCGGGCACAAATGCTCTGCTCAGAAAGTAGGTTTATGTAGTCAGAAGAAGAATCTAGTAAATAACAGAGTTAAGGTAGTTCAACACAAGCTAGATAATTATTAATAGTATGAAGAGAAACCTTAGATCAGGTAAAGATTCATAAAAAGTCTTGGTATCATCATCATCCCAAATAGGTTCTAGTACAGATGGTTCTTTTCCCAGAGAGGGGGTGACATCAGTTCCTGTAGTAACCCTTGTTGTATTCCCATCATCTGGCATCACTGGAGGCTGCAAGTCAATAGCTTCAGCTAACCTGTAAATGAAAAGGTTGCAGATCCTCATTAATCATACATAAATATAATATATGTACATGCTAGAAGGCACATAGTTAACAATTATTCAAGGAAAAAGTTGCTTTGTCCTTTCTAACATATTTTAGAAGATATACAACTGAACATTTATGGTCCTTGGTAACACTGAATGTAAAACATAATGAGCTTTAAATTAATTGAGATGATGTGTTCTCATTTTAATACATGTTTTTAGATCTTCCCCTTAGTAGAAAATATGAACAAGAAAATAGTGTTTGAATCTCAATAAAAAACAATAGTACAGATTACAGAATTGAAAGAAATTATCTGCTGAAATTGTCAGGTATGGGAGAAGCCGATACTATGCAGACAGTTTATGTTACCTCCTAGCTGCAATGAGTATGACTGTATGAATGAATCCCATTTCGTGTAAATACAAAATTTCCATATGATCAGATTATTTAGTAACATTATTAAGGAGATAGGGCATGAACAGTACCAACAAATACAGCTAGTAAATTACAAGGGCCAAGCCTGTGCTGTTGTATTCAGCAACAATAGACCCCAACAAGTAATTATATGTCACAAGCCTACGAATAACAGAACTGGACAAAACGAAAGCAGATTATGCTGCTATGTGTCAATACTCAATACACACATATTGGAAATGACATTCTCGAATATATACTCACGAGGATACACCACGTAGTAACTGATCAAAAGACTTCCGGAGTTTCTCATATGAAGCTGTGTTCTCATCACTTAGTTCCCCTTTGGCACTTAAAACTTTTGCATTCTCTGCCTCCATCAGACGAAGAGACTGGATATAGTGGATAGTTGGGTACATGCAGTAAGATATTAGATGGTAGGCAAAGACAAATAGGAGTCCAAATTAATAAACAGAAAGGGTGTAGTTACCGCATTTTCTGATTGTAGTAGTTCAGACACAGCATCATAGTAAGAGTTCAAGACTTTCTTGAAGAACTTCTTCTGATCAGCAGTAACATTTAGATCCTTAAAGAACTGCATCAATTTAAAATAATGTTGGTAGGTTTGCCCAGTATGGACACTGAAACATATCAGTCTTCTGACCAATTGGTGGCATATAGTGCAAACATTCGGCACCGGTAGACTTTGAGAATAGTGTATAAAACATCATAGGATGGTGAGAGCAGGCCCAATTATCAGAATCAGAATTCTATGCATGCAGGTCCCTCCCATGCTTAGGATCTAGTTTAAGTGTAAATTTTACATCAAAGAGTCAATTACAGTTCCGAAAGTTCCCAGCTATTTTTTTCATAATGCGCCATCTTGCTTTTATAAGCTTGATTCATGCCAACTTTGACATGAGTTGGACTCATCAATTTAAGTATTCCCTGGTCGTTTCTAAATTCTGCAAACAGTTACTCTACCTATTACAAAAAATGTAACTTTGGGACTCAATGATGTGCCTCAAACTTAGCAAAAACAGCTACTCTACCTATTACAGTTGAAGTCAAATGTGGTTATCATTTTGTTCGGAGACCATTTGATACCCAATAAAACTATGTTGCTACTTATATCTCTTACCTCATCATTTGATTCATGACCATGAGAACGTAATCCTATAAATAACCTCCCTTGACGAACAAAGGAAGAGAGAAGAGACAGATTTGTCTGAGTTGCTTCCCGGTCCTTCAAATGCTCCAGTGATGTAAGGTCTTTTATAATGTTTACAAAGATACTAGCATCTTCAACAATTCCAACAAAATACAGTTCAATCAGAAGCTTTAGGGTGCTTCTCTTCTTCATAGCTCTCGAATTTTTGTCTAGATCCAGATCCTCGCCAGATTTACCAGGAAAGAAGACCTTCAGTAGACCTTGTACAAGACAAGGTGAGAAGTCCTTGTATCTTTGATGAAGCAGTGAGCAAACCTACATTACATTGCTACAAGGGTTATTACGTTACATGAGTCCACATAGAAGTGATGTATTTAGAGGCTCACATGTTCATGATCAACTAAACCTCAAACTCTAAAGTGATGTGATGAAGCCATGTAACAGCTCGATGACAAATAAGCAAAAAAAACTGAAAAATGTAATGCAACAGCAAGATCTAAACCAATAAGTCCAAGTGAAATAATTGAGAATATACGTAGCAGCACTATGTAAACGATCACACCAAAGCAGGGAACATGCTTTCATTCTGTAACACGGAAGCTTGAAATAGACAAGTCCAATAAACAAAAATATCTTCATAAGGCACAGGGGACGGCCATATGACACGGGCAATTTTTTGCTCATGTACTGAGGTGATTACAAATTAACATCAATTACCTGAACTGCAGCTTGTATATCAGAAGAACGAAGTTTAGCTTCACAAATATAAGAAACTGCTTCGCTGACAAATTTGCTCAAGTTCACACTTTTCAACTCATCCATTAATCCATCCTTTTGTTCATCATTTATTGTTTTGAGCTTCTTTATAACTGTTGTATTCCGTTTAATGCTTGAGTCAAGAGTCCTCAGGTAGTTTACATCTGAAATTAGTGAATAATATCAGATCATACCAATGCCACAAAAACATGTACATGACTTGTTAAGATGAAAAAGTATCAACTCAGGATTATAAATATTAATCCTCATTTGAATAGAGAACAACCAAGAAACATAAAAGGAATGAAAATAAGTAAAAAGATGATAAAAGACTAGCGAAAATGGAGCAATTGAGTGAGTACAATCTTATTTTCATTGCTACGACAAAAAAGATATGTGTATAAACTACAGAGATAGTTTGATGCCTCATCCGCAACAAAAGCTCATACTGAGATGTTTGTTGTAAGGAAACTTAGATCTATAAAGTCAAGAAGATCATGCGATAAAATAAGAACAGATGAGCTAATAGATAGAACACAGCAATATACCGGTTGTCAGAGTGAGGTTGGGGGAAGAACTTCCTTTATAAACATGGCTGAAAAATATCAGGAACTTCAAGGTACATCTGAAACTAGCAAGGTAAGAAAATAGGAATTGTTCACCCTGAGATCCAGTTATATTTTCTCAATTTCATTCATGTACCGCCTACAATAATATATTTGTGTTTGTATTGAACAAAAATTCACTCAGTTCCTCCTCCCTCATATGCCTTTGAAGTTGTATTGAACAACCTCGTTCCACCCACCCTCTCCATGCACATGAATGGACATGTTAATGGCCGAAGTTCTCAGCCAAAAGGTTTACAAACAGTTTGCAGTCGGTTTGTTGTCCTGTGCTCTCTTGTGCAAATCTAGTTAGTTGTAGTCTCAATATTTACTGACTGGGATAAGCTTTTGCTATCGTGGTTTCAAAAGAAGACGGTTTAAATTAATTATCTTATCCAATATAAGAGAGATATAAATGTTTCTGGAAATTAAATCACGACTCAAATGGAACCTTGGTCTATTGTACTAGTCCTAGCACTACTACACACTGGTCACAATAATAGCTGATTACTTGTAGTTTAGTATAAGCAAATAAATATATATGAATTGCAAAGATGGAGACAATAGCAAGAAACTCATACTGTCTGCAACATCTACACTATCATTCATGCACTTTGACACACTGTTTGTTTATCATAGAAACTATTCACCGATAACAAGAATAAGAACAAAGAATGGTTGTAACACTCTTTGAATTCTTTTTGTGCAGTTGTACATTGCACGCATGCTATACATCAATATGACTTTAAGCAAATGAATTTCAGGCATTCAAATTAAACAGAACTTTCTACCACAACTTCTATGGAATGGACACTAATGGTAAATAAAAATGACTACCTGGTCTTTCAGGATTTTGGTTGCTTCGGCGAAGGGCAGTCTTCTGATCTATAAGTCTTTTATGTTCTTCAATACGAGCTTCCTGCATACAGTTCTAAGCAGTCACATATGAGTTATGAATCTCACATAAGATCTGTCAAAAAACCTAGGAACAGATGATGAACCACCTGAGCTGTACGCAATAATAAAATTTGAAGAAACTACATCGGATTATAAGGACTAGAAACATACAATGAGTAACAAAACTATTGTGTGTAGTACTAGCTGCCTGAACAAATTTCTATGTAAAGTTAAGCAAACTGTGTTTCACCGCCTGGATTTCTGTTGGTGGATAAGAACCTCATTAGATCTCAGTACTTACTAATCATAACAGACCTAGTGAACACTCAACAAATTAGAAACACTAACCATTAAGAACTTTAACCCTCTCCCTCATTGAATCGCAGCACTATCAGTGCCAAGCTTGGCAATAGCATAATATTAGGGCAGATTAGTAGCCATGGGTCAATACTGCAGGGTGGGTGAAGTAAAAGAAAGCCAATATGACAATTGCAGATTGGTGCATGTAATTGCAAGTTCGCAACGTCAGTAAATATAACCAGCAATGGTAGCATGTGTGTCGAACTTACAAATTAAATATTTCCGTCTTATTATCACTTATCAGAGGTTCCCTCGCAGGAGACATTACTGTATTAGGATTACCTCATCTTCCTGTTTGCTTTGGCGCGCCTCGTCGTCTTGCTTAGAGTCCGTAAGGTTCTCGCTCTGACTGTTATCCATTCTCTTCAAAGCTACAACCAGTTGGGGTCAGGGGCGGATCTAGATGGTGTGCCGGGTGTGCACCTGCGCACCCAGAAGTTGGGAAGGTCAGTGGGATTTAACTAATAGCTGGATGAAAAACGCATCATACCTCGAAACTCAATGGGCAACGACTACGGGCGGGGTGGAGACGCGGCGTTCCGACGAGGAAGAACGGGAACGGCGACGGCAGTGACGGCAGCGACGAGCGTGACAGGCGAGGGTGTCGGGGATGGGGAGCGGGACTGTGGTGGGCCGGATTGAGGTGCCTGAGGACGGGATTGGGGCGTCGGAGGCGGAGGCGGGGGCGGGAGGGGATTGAGGCGCCGGCGGTGACGCTAAGGTACGACACGGCGGTAACTACGGGAAAGATTTAGGCAAGGACTCAGGAGTCAGGACACGACGAGAAAAGGCACGGAAATAGAAAAACTAACCGTCGATGTGTTTGTTTGTGCTGAGTCATAGGTTTTTTTTTTTCAGTAGGACTTTCATTATTTAAAAAAAAACAGAACCGCCTTAAAAAAACGAAAATTACCTTAAAATCTTTGAGATGCCCTTTGACGGCGCGTCACCACTGCCGCTCCTCCTAGAGCCGACCTGACGTTGTTGGTTGCGGACGGCAGGTCGCCGAACGGGTCTATAAGGTCACATCTGTCTCGAAAACAAAAAGAATGAATCTCCGATGAAGCTCCTTGGATCCGAAGATCACCACGGCCAGAAGAAGTTCTTGAGGACCACACCACTCCCAGGAGTTTGTTCGAGATGGGACTGAAGTTAGGAAGACTTTATTGGAGAAGACGCTGCCGCCACCACCTGAACGACGTCCCACCAAACTTTTTGAACCTAAAAATAGGAAAAGGGAGCCCTCCCGTCGACAGAGGCCGAGATCCATCCTGCCTCCATGGTCCGAAGGCCACATGAGTAGGGCACATCACGGCGGTGCCAACGGGAGGCACGGAAAGACTAATCGCCTCCTACGCTCTTTGGAGATGTGACACCCCCGGAATCAGGGCTAGACACATCTCAGACCTATGTCTGATATAAGCCTAACCTAGAGCTCGAGAATATTCAGTGAGAGAATCGGTAACACAACAGTAACCCCTACGACACAAAGATATTACAGCAAGCTCATAACTGAGCAAAGGACCAGAATATTACAAGTAGAGGTCACTAACCACAAACATCAAACAACGGAAGGCAAATTATGCTATTAAGTATAGCAAACTTAACAAATGGCCTAAGAGGTCTGAAGCATAACGATGACGTCCCAATTCATAGATTCCAAGATGTCGACTGAGAATCCCAAGCTACTCGTTGATGTCGATATCGTAAGGAACTCTTCTTTTGGAGAACACTTACTCTGCTACAAAAGTATCAATAAAGCAAGACTGAGTACAGGGTGTACTCAACAAAACTTATGGTTGATGAAGTTAATTTGCATAAAGCCAACTTTCTTTATAAAAGAGGAGGAGTAGAATCTTGACTAGATAGAACCTTTTAAAAGGGGATAAGAAAACGATATCTCTAGCTTTGATCATCTTTGATATCCACCGAATTTTTATCAGCTGAACCTACCAACTAGGATCACCCCCTTGATCCTAAGGAAGCATCCTTAACAACACTTTACTTAACTTATCAAGTTTTACGATTAGGTTCAAGTTCTCTATGATCATCACGTTCGTTTCCAAGTCGTCCATAACTGTAGACACGGATTTTCGAAAAGATTAATACCCTGCACGGGTGTACAACTTTATCCATATGTACTAACCGACTCTTAATGCCAGTACATTAGCCCTATTCCTTGGAAGGCCGACAGAGGATGGTTAGACACGACATTTACCTTGCTTTCGCCGAGACCATGAGTCACGCACTAAGGAGATGTCGCCGTAACGGGTCGAGTCCCGAAGTTGGTCCCTAGAGATGTGTGTGAGGTTCAAGATTACGGAGGTCGTGCCTCTCTTATTTTCGGTCACGCTTACCTACCTGTTATAAATGTACCTCCTTCACCGCCTTCGACAAGAACCGGAATGTATATGCCAAATGGAACACCCGAACTATGTGACTCATCAAATGTATTAGGCAAGTTAGTTGGTCGAGGGGGTTCCAGGCCCCTGTGTGGCTGTACGCTCATCTTAGTTTAAGAGGCAAGAACTCAGGTCCTAGTGGTGGCAAGTAGAGACTACAAAAACCACAACCCACTATGGCCTCCCATACAAGCCTTAGCATTTTTAACTTTTATCTCTGATCATACCACGTCATAGTGTCATACTAGGTTCATTCGCATCTCTGATTCATCAACCAAATGGACCAGTGATAATAACTAAGCATGGCTAAGCACAATAGATATTAGCTCTCGCGATGCTTCATAAGCCAAACCCTAGTTATGTTAGGAGGCAGTGGATCGGGGAATATAGGCTACAAAGAGAACATGTACCAGATAGGATTACTTTATCTATCGATAAAAGACTTTGGAATCGTATGCACATGGCAAGAATTGAAATGCCTGAAAACATAGGATTATATCATGTGTGGGGCTATGCCTGCCTTGTTTGTTGATACCCAATTAGCAGACCTTCGGACACATGGTACTTGACTTGATTATAGTTGGTCAAGTATTGATCCTCAATCTTCGATGGTGTTGATATCGGTCTTTGATCTCGATCTCGATATCGTATTCTACCGGGAATAACCAAAACACCGGAAAGGAAAGGAAACAATCAACGCATGACATCGATGCAATGCTCAAGTAAGGATGATGATATGACAAGTTAAATAGAGTTGTAATATAAACCTAAGGCATGTTTGGTCATTTTAAACAGGGTCCGAAGGGTACAAACCCTAATTCAGGGGAACCTCGGAATCACCTGCACGGGTTCACTTTGTTCTTCTAACAAACTTGTTAGTTGAAGTTGTTGAACAATGTATGATTATGACTCTATTGTGTATATCTTTTTTCTAAATATTTTGATATATTATTTGTATTTTCTGATTTAAAATGAATTAGTTATGAATTTCTCCATTTTTTATTCATTTTAAATCATTTTTGAGATATTATAAAATAATTTACATTTTGGAATTACTTTAATGTTTTTATTAATAATCAGAAAACATTTCTGAAAATGTTTACTTGAATTGCAAAGGGGACCCACATGGCATACTTTTCTTATTTACAGAAATTATTTATAGAAAAAATTAAAATAAAAAGGAAACAGGGAATTATGACCTTATGCTGACGTCAGCAATGAAGGTGCTCTCAGATCAAGCAATGCCCCCAACGATCTGTTGCGCGCGAGGCCTTGTGGTTGGGCTTGCTGGAAAGAGGGGAGCGAGACGAGTCGAGTAGAGGTGGCGTCGCCCCCAAATGGTCATTAGAACAGTGTCCTTGACGAGCAACTGCGGTGGACAGCAGAGGTGCGCGGTGCTGCGGCAAACCAGCAAGCAAGGGAGGGCATGGAGGGGTGCGAGAGCACTAGCGTCTCACCGGGGTTGCGACGAAGGGGTCGGTGAGGCTCAGGAAGGACGGACGAAGGCGAATCAACGGTGTCCGACATCAAGAGAGGTGAGGTCGGCGGAGAGGATTCACGGTGCGCGGGGTCGATTCCTCCTACGAGGATGCTCAGCAAGGCAAGGCGGTCACGATGGCGTGCCTAGGAAGGGGCGGAACGACGGCGACGAGCGGCACCTGCGCGGCCTAGGGTTTCAGCTTCCGCGCGAGAGAGACACAAAGCGAGAGAGATGATGGAATGGGGATGGGGGAGAGAGCGTGATGCGGCTGTTCTTATCCTCCTCCTCGCAGGCGGCGGCGTGCATCACAGCATCGACGAGGATCGACAACGGTATCTCGGACACGCAGCTGCCTCGGTCGGTGAGGAAGAAGAAAAGGAGGCACGCCGAAGGGGTACGGGCTAGCTGGGCCACATGTGGGCCGAGAGTGGCCACATCAAAGCTTGCTAGTTGCGCGGGTTGCTGCGTGGGTGGGCGGCAGATAGGGAGAGAGAGAAGTGGGCTACTAGGCTGCAGTTGTTGCTCTGTTTTTTTTTTCAAAAGCTTTTTATTTTCTATTTCCATTTATTTGTTTATATTTTCAGTCTCAAAACTGTTTTAAGCATTTCCAAAATACAAGAACTTTTGTAAACATAGTAAAATACTGCAGGGGGGCTTATAAACAGTTTGGGCTCCTCACACTTGAACCTTGTTTTGAAATATTTAAAACCATTTGAATGTTTTTCAAAGAGGAAGGAACTAGGGTTTTAGGGTTCTCTTCTTTCTCTTAATGCAATGTTTATCAATCCATGATATGCATGCTAGGCTCATGATGCAAAAGACCAAACCCTAATTACTATTATTGAAACTAGGGGTGTTATAGGAGACAAAGGGGTAATTTGGTGTGGCAAGCGTCATAGCTACTGTGATGATAGGTTCATCATTTACTTGTAACGTGACGGACTCCCTTTGCATTTCTAGAGATCCTTGAACAATTGGGTTGTGCACCTGTTACCATTGAATCTGACTTGCTGAAATTAGTCCAAACTTGCAATGACATAATTGAGGTATGAAGTCTTATTTAGCTATCATGGCGTAGTGTTTTGTTAAGGCGAGTGCTACCATTGATGTCTCGTTCCAACATAAGGGGTGCAAACAAAGTGGCATATAATCCGGCAATAAATGCTTGTATATCGAAAAATTTGCTAGTTTGGGATAGTGATGTAACTATTTTATCTACTCAATAAAATGCCACTAGACATTCCTTAGAAAAAACACTCCCTTTGCAATTTGCATGCAAAGAATTTGAGTCTCTTTTTTGTACTCAACATTGTTTTACATTAGTTGATAAGATAGATTTATCTTATGTATTGCATATCGTTAGTGAAAATCATGTTATACATTTGGTTTCTGTTATTAGAGTTGTTTCTAACCATTATTATTTTCTTGCTACTTAAATTAGGGATAATTAAAAATAAACCATAACTTGCGAATAAGAGAAGACAACGCTTGCGAGTGATGACAACAACTTTGTGTATACCAACTCATTAGGACTCCAAGTACATAGTGTTGTAGCTGTTGGAGATATGCCCTAGAGGTAATAATAAATGTAGTTATTATTATATATCTTTGTGTTTATGATAAATGTTTACATTCATGCTATAATAGTATTAACAAGGAAACCATTAATACTTGTGTGATTTGTAAACCTAATTTGAAGTCCCTAGTATAGCCTCTATACTTCACTAGCTTGTTGGTTGATTGATGATGTGGTTTCTTTGTCATGAACATTGAGATGTTATCAACAACAAGATCATATCGTTAGGAGAATGATATGGTGGACATACTCCTATAGACAAGCGTAGCATAAAGATCAAGTCATTTCATTAGTTCAATTGCTATATGCTTTCTGATACATAGTAACCTAATTCCTTCGACCATGAGATCATGCATATTGCCTTTACTGGATGGATGCTTTGATGTCATCAAACACCACACCGTAACAGGGTGGCTATAAAGGTGGCATTGAGTGTTCGGAAAGTATTGGTTGAAACACATGGATCAAGAGTGGGATTTGTCCATCCACATGACGGATAGATATTCTCTGGCTCTCGGTGAAATGTCATCCAATTAGCTTGCAAGCATGTGACTGGGTCACAAGGGATCACATATCACGGGAACGAGAAAAGAGTACTTATCAGTAACGAGGATGAACTAGGTATGCAGAGATACCGACGATCATAACCTCGGATAAGTAACATATCGTGAGACAAAGGGAAATTGGTATCGTATGTAAGTGGTTCATTCGATGCAAAGTAATCGAGAAATATGTGGGAGCCATATGAATTTCCAGATTCCTCTATTGGTTATTGTTCGGAGAAGTGTCTCGATCATGTCCGCATAATTCACGAACCGTAGGGAGACACACTTAAGGATTCGACGTTGTTTGAGTAGTTATGGTATTATGAGAAAGAGACCGAATGTTGTTCGGAGTCTCGGATGGGATCCGGGATATCACGAGGAGATCCGGAATGGTCCGGAGAATAAGATTCATATAAGGAAAGTCCCATTTCGGAGTTGGGGAATGGTTCCGGTGTTTTCATCGGGAACATTCTAGAAGGTCCCGGACTGTCCCAAGACCGGAGGGGAAGGGTACATGAGTGTGTCATTACATATTGGAATGATTGCATCATGTACTAAGTATTCTTGCTGTCCCAAATAAAGGATTTATTTAAATCCTAAATTGAAAAGTCAAACGGCGTTTGAAAGTCAAACGCAGCTTTTGGGAAGTGGGAAAAGAGGAGGAGAGGTGGAGGCCGAGTTAGAGGAGGGTTCCTCCCCTTGGCCGGCGCACCTCCCAAGGCTGAGTTGGGGAGGAACTCCTCCCCTTGGCCGGCCAGCCCTCCAACCTATATAAGGAGGGGCAGGGCTCCCCTCCTACACACAAGTTTCCTATCCTCTAAACTAAACCCTAGATCTAGACCCCGGTTTAGAGCTATTCGGTTTAGAGCCTTCTAATTGGTTTAGAGCCTTCTAATTGGTGTGTCTAATTACTAGACCACTAATAGCCTCTCTCATAAGCTCCACCATACTGCACCGCTTAAGGCGGCCTGGGATTTCCCTCTACCTCCGTACCACGCCACAGTTGTCTTTGGAATCGCGAGGAGAGTGCTACAACCTCCATTTTCTTTGGAACAAGGAGAGGAAGGTCTTACGTCAATCCGAACGTGTGACCGATCATGGGAGCGCTGCGGGAACGCGGCGCCGGAAGGATCGTCTACGCGATCTTGAGATCGGAAAGAGTACGACTACATCACCCACGAGAATCTGCTCTCGTTAAACACTTTGGAATCTTCGAGGGTGAGTTATTCCATCGACTCGTTGCTGCAATCTAGTAGATAGATCTTGGCTTGTTTGTTTGTATGCGATAGAAAATTTTTGTTTTCCATGCTACGAACCCCTACAAAGGGTATCGAGCCGTGTCTATATGTAGATCTCACAGACGAGTAGAACACAATGGTCATTGTGGGCGTTGATGCTTTTATTGTAGATTGCTTTTTGTGTACTTTGCATCTTGCGGTATGTTGGGATGAAGCGGCCCGGGCTAACCTTACATGACATCGTTCATGAGACTTGCTCCACGCTTGACATGCAACTCGTTTTGCATAAGTGGCTTTATGGGTGCTGTTTCTCCTAGCATAGTAAAGATCCAATTTACAACGGGTAATCAACAATGCTAGTATCAATGTTGTGGTTCTTGTTCGTAGTTAGAGCGACACTTATGGAAAGCCCCAAACCACGTAAAATATGCAAAGAAAGTAGAAGCGTCTAACTTTGTTTTTGCAGTGTGCGATGATGTGATATGGCCATGATTGTGATTATATTTGATGTATGCAATGTTCCTTATTGTAAGTTGGCAACGGCGTGAGCCATATGGTTGTCTTTAATTTCTGTTAAGACCTGCGTCTATTCAAAATAGTTGTAATAGTTGAAGCTGGTGGGCTACAACCATGAAGAAGCGTCATTGACCTTGATGCTATACCGGTGATGATGGAGATCATGTTCGTGCTTGAAGATGGAGATCGGAAGCACAAAGAAGAAAGGCCATATCATATCACATATTATGAATTGCATGTGATGTTAATCCTTTATGCATCTTGTATTGCTTAGTAGGCAGCGGTAGCATTATAAGATGATCCCTCATACACATAAATTTCAAGTTCTAAAGTGTTCACCCTTAGTATGCACCGCTGCCAAAGCTTGCTTGAAGCACCACGTGATGATCGGGTGTCTTTGATTCCGCGGTGAATACAACGTAAGCAAGCCAGATTTGCTTATGCGGAAGCTAAGGTTTGATCTTGACGAGCCTAGCATGTATGCGGACATGGCCTCAGAACACGGATCGAAAAGGTAAAGCATGAATCATATAGTAGATATGATGAACATGATGATTGTTCGCCATTGAAACTATATCAACTCTCGTGATGATCGGTGTTGATGTAGTGGATTTGGTTCTGTGATCACTAAAACAATGTGAGGATGTTGTTTTGGTGGGAGTTCACCTAGTTTAATTTCATTAATTAATTTGAACTCAATTTGTCATAAACTTAGTCTAAACTATTGCAAATATGTTGTAGATCAATGGCATTACCATCAATTTTAATGCGTTCCTAGAGAAAGAAAAGTTGAAAACAATGGAAGCAACTTGGCGGATTGGTTCCGCAATTTGAGGATTGTCCTCACAATGGTAATTTGACCTATGTCTGGATGCACCGCTAGGTGACCCACTGCGGTGATGCTACCGATGAAGTAAAGAATGTTTACCTCGCTCGGAAGAATCGGTACTCCATAGTTCAGTGTGCTATCTTGTATGGTTTAGAATCGACTTGCTTAGAAAAGGTTTGAAGAGTCGATCCATATGATATTGTCGAGGATCTCAAATTAATCTTTGAGACTCATGCGGCAATTGAAAGTTATGAAGCTTCCGAAAGTTCTTTAACCGCAAGATGGAAGAGGGTAGCTCTGTCGGTGAGCATGTGCTTAAGATGTGCAGGCACGCAAATAAACTTCAAAGTTTGGGTATAGTGATTCCTAATACTTTGGGGTTTACGCATCCTCCAATCACTACCACCAAGTTACAAGAACTTTGTGATGAACTACAACATGCGAACATGAACAAAGAGTTGCGAACTATTTGCTATGTTAAAATCTGCAGTGGAGATCAAGAAAGAGCACCAAGTGTTGATGGTCAATAAGACCACCAAATTCAAGAAAGGCAAGTCTAAGCAAAGGGACACTTCAAGAAGGGTGGTAAGAAAGTTACCGCCGACGAAGAAGACCAAGGCTGGACCTAAGCACGATCGAGTGCTTTTTTGCAAGGGAGAAGGTCCTTTGGGCGGAATTGCCCAAGGTACTTGGCAGATTTGAAGAACGGCAACATCAAGAAGAAAGGTATATCGATATACATGTTATTGATGTGTATCTCACTAGTATTCGTAGTAGTGCACAGGTATTTGATCTTGGTTCGGTTGCTCATATTTGTAACTCGAAGCAGAGCTGCAGAATAAACGGAAGCTAGCGAAGAGCGAGGTGACGATGCGCGTAGAAGCGGATCAAAGGTTGATGTGATCGCGGTCGACGCTACCTCTTCATCTACCATCGGGATTAGTTTTATACTTAAATAATTGTTATTTGGTGCTGCGTTGAGCATGAACATTATATCGTGATCTTGTTTATTGCGAGGCGGTTACTTGTTTAAATCCGAGAATAATGGTTGTTCGATTTATATGAGTAACATGTTTCATGCACATGCACCTTTGATAGATGGTCTATTCATATTGAATCTCGATAGTGGAAATACACATATTAATAACATTGAAGCTAAACGTTTGAAATCAAGCGATAACTCGACCTATATGTGGCCTTTGCGTCTTGGTCACATTGGAGTGAAGCGTATGAAGAAACTCCATTCCGATGGACTTCTTGAATCACTTGATTTTGAATCACTTGAAAGATCGAGGCATGTCGATGGGTAAAATGACTAAGACTCCATTTTACGGTATAATGGAGCGAGCTACGGACTTATTGGAAATCATACATACCGATGTATGTGGTCCAATGAGTGTAGCATCATGTGATGGTTATCGTTATGTTCTTACCTTCACGGATGATTTGAGTAGATATGGGTATATCTATTTTATGAAACATAAATCCGAAACTTTCGAGAAGTTTAAGGAGTTTCAAAGTGAGGTAGAGAATCAACGTAACAAGAAGATTAAATTTCTACGTTCTGATCGTGGAGGTGAATATCTAAGTTACGAGTTTGGCGAGCATTTGAAGAAATGTGGAATACTTTCGCATGATTGACACATGGGAACACCACAGTAATGGTGTGTCCGAACGTCGTGTCGAACTCTCTTAGATATGGTTCGTTCTATGATGTCTCTTACAGATTTACCAATATCATTTTGGGGTTATGCATTAGAAAGCAACCGCATTCACTTTAAATAGGGCACCGTCTAAATCCGTTAAACGACACCGTATGAATTATGGTTTGGGAAGAAACCTAAATTGTCGTTCCTTAAAGTTTGGGGATCTGAAGCCTATGTAAAGAAGTTACAATAGGACAAGCTTGAACCCAAAGCGGAAAAATGCGTCTTCATAGGATGCGAAGGAAACTATTGGGTATACCTTCTATCATAGATCCGAAGGCAAAATCTTCGTTGCCAGAATGGATCCTTTCTAGAGAAGGAATTTCTCTCGAAAGAAGTATTTGGAAGGAAAGTAGAACTCGACGAGGTTGTCGAACCTTCTCTCGAAATTGCGAGTAGCGCAACCCGGAAGAAGTTCTGTGGTGCTGCACCAATAAGAGGAAGCTAATGATAGTGATCATGAAACTTGGTTGAAGTTGCTCTGAGCCTCGGAGGTCAACGAAATCGTACCACTCCAGTTGGTATGATTCCGTTATGAATGTCATGTTGGTGGACAACACGATGACCCGAGACATATGAGGAAGCGATGATGAGCCAGATTCCAATAAATGGCAAGAAGCCATGAAATCGAGATTGGATCCATGTACGAAAACCAAGTATGGACTTTGGTGGACTTAGGATGGCGGAAGGCTGTCGAGAACAAATGGATTTTCAAGAACAAAGCAGATCTTTGATGGTAATGTTATTGTTTATAAAGATCGACTTGTCGCAAAGGGTTCGACAAATTCAAGGAGTTGACTACGATGAGACTTTCTCACCGTGCGAAGCTAAAATCTGTGAGGATTATGTTAGCAATCGCTGCATATTATGATTATGAGATATGGCGGATGGATGTCAAAACAGCATTCCTCAATGGAGACATTGATGAAGAGTTGTATATGATGCAACCCAAAGGTTTTGTCGATCCTAAAGATGCTAACAAGGTATGCAAGCTTCAACGGTCCATCTATGGATTGAAGCAAGCATCCGAAGTTGGAATCAACGTTTTGATAAGGTAATCAAAAGTTTTGGTTTTATACAAACTTATGGAGAAGCTTGTATTTACAAGAAAGTGAGTGGGAGCTCAGAGCATTCTTAATACTGTATGTGGATGACATATTGTTGATTGGGAATGATGTAGACCTTCTTAATAGTGTCAAAGAGTATTTGAATAATAGTTTTCAATGAAGGATCTTGGCGAAGCAGCTTACATATTAGGCATAAAGATTTATAGAGATAGATCGAAACGCCAAATATCATTGTCACAAAGTACATATTTGGACAAAGTTCTAAAGAGGTTTGGAATGGAAGATAGCAAGAAAGGGTTCTTACCCATGTTTATATCGACCTTGAGTAAAACTCAAAGTCCGACATCGGCGGAAGAGAGAAAAGATGAGTAAGACTCCCTATGCCTCAGCCATAGGATCTCTAATGTATGCCATGCTATGTACTAGACCCGACATTGCATATGCTGTTAGTTTAACTAGCAGATATCAAAGTGATCCAGGAGTGGATCATTGGACAATGATCAAAACATCCTTAAGTACTTGAGAAGAACTAAGGATATGGTTCTTTCTTATGGAGGTGATGAACAGCTCGTTGTTAATGGTTACACCGATGCTAGTTGGAACACCGATCCGGATGATTCTAAATCACAATCTGGATCGTATTTATTTTGAATGGTGCAGCGATTAATGGAGGAGTGCAAAGCAAAGCGTTGTGGCGAGATCTTCAACTGAATCGGAATACATGGCTGCCGGAGGCTTCACAAGCGATATGGATGAAAGAGTTCATTACAGCTGGGTGTGGTTCCAAGTCTGTTGGACCCAATGTCTATCTCTTTGTGATAACATGGGCGCCATAGCCAATGCGCAAGAACCAAGGTCACACAAGAAGTGAAGCATATCAAGCTGCGTTTTCACGCTATTCGAGAACATATCCAGGATGGGGATATAAAGATTTGCAAAGTACACACAGATCTGAATGTGGCGGATCCGTTGACTAAACCTCTCCGAGGCAAAACATGACCAACACCAAACTGCCATGGGTGTTAGGTATATTACCATGTAATCTAGATTGGATGACTCTAGTGCAAGTGGGAGACTGTTGGAGATATGCCTAGAGGTAATAATAAATGTAGTTATTATTATATATCTTTGTGTTTATGATAAATGTTTACATTCATGCTATAATAGTATTAACAAGGAAACCATTAATACTTGTGTGATTTGTAAACCTAATTTGAAGTCCCTAGTATAGCCTCTATACTTCACTAGCTTGTTGGTTGATTGATGATGTGGTTTCTTTGTCATGAACATTGAGATGTTATCAACAACAAGATCATATCGTTAGGAGAATGATATGGTGGACATACTCCTATAGACAAGCGTAGCATAAAGATCAAGTCATTTCATTAGTTCAATTGCTATATGCTTTACGATACATAGTAACCTAATTCCTTCGACCATGAGATCATGCATATTGCCTTTCTTGGATGGATGCTTTGATGTCATCAAACACCACACCGTAATGGTGGCTATAAAGGTGGCATTGAGTGTTCGGAAAGTATTGGTTGAAACACATGGATCAAGAGTGGGATTTGTCCATCCACATGACGGATAGATATTCTGGGCCCTCTCGGTGAAATGTCATCCAATTAGCTTGCAAGCATGTGGGGTCACAAGGGATCACATATCACGGAACGAGAAAAGAGTACTTATCGATGAGGATGAACTAGGTATGCGAGAGATCTGACGATCATAACCTCGGATAAGTAACATATCGTGAGACAAAGGGAAATTGGTATCGTATGTAAGTGGTTCATTCGATCAAAGTAATCGTAGAAATATGTGGAGCCATATGAATTTCCAGATTCCTCTATTGGTTATTGTTGAAGTGTCTCGATCATGTCCGCATAATTCACGAACCGTAGGGAGACACACTTAAGATTCGACGTTGTTTGAGTAGTTATGGTATTATGAAAGAGACCGAATGTTGTTGAGTCTCGGATGGGATCCGGGATATCACGAGGAGATCCGGAATGGTCCGGAGAATAAGATTCATATAAGGAAAGTCCCATTTGAGTTGGGGAATGGTTCGGTGTTTTCATCGGGAACATTCTAGAAGGTCCCGGAATGTCCCGGCACTCGGAGGAAGGTACATGAGTGTGTCATTACATATTGGAATGATTGCATCATGTACTAAGTATTCTTGCTGTCCCAAATAAAGGATTTATTTAAATCCTAAATTGAAAAGTCAAGCGGCCATTTGAAAGTCAAGCAGCGATTTTGGGAAGTGGGAAAAGAGGAGGAGAGGTGGAGGCCGAGTTAGAGGAGGGTTCCTCCTTGGCGGCGCACCTCCCAAGGCTGAGTTGGGAGGAACTCCTCCCTTGGCCGCCAGCCCTCCAACCTATATAAGGAGGCAGGGCTCCCTCCTACACACAAGTTTCCAATCCTCTAAACTAAACCCTAGATCAAGACCCCGGTATAGATCTATACGGTTTAGAGCCTTCTAATTGGTTTAGAGCCCTCTAATTGTTTTGTCTAATTAATAGAACACTAATAGCCTCTCTCATAAGCTCCACCATACTACTTGGCTTAAGGCGAAGCCTGCGGGATTTCCCTCTACCTCCGGTACCACGCGTTGTCTTTCTTAGGAATCATGAGGAGAGTGCTACAACCTCCGTCTTTGGAACAAGGAGAGGAAGGTCTTCGTCAATCTGAGCGTGTGACCATTGCGGGAGCGCTCTGAACGCTTGGCCGGAAGGATCGTCTCGCGATCTTGAGATCGGAAGAATCGACTACATCACCCACGAGAATCTGCTCTCGTTAAACACTTTGGAATCTTCGAGGGTGAGTTATTCCATCGACTCGTTGCTGCAATCTAGTAGATAGATCTTGGCTTGTTTGTTTGTATGCGATAGAAAATTTTTGTTTTCCATGCTACGAACCCCTACAGTAGCAAATATATTTTTCCCACAACGGTGACTAGAAGGTTATCGAACTTTCGGGGAATTGGCTAGGAACTTCTCCTCTTTTCTTCTTCAAGCAACCTACAAAATAAAGTACTTGACTTTTGTTTCCGAGAAATACTTGGGGGTCTTGGCCAGCACATGAGGTGGTGTGCTAGACAACCCAAGTTCAAATCTCACATTCTCCTATATACGAGTAGTGTCTAGGTGTCTAGTTCCTCCTAGACACTCTTTCATCTTTTTGTTACTTTTGTTCCCAACTCAACCGTGTGGTTGTCAAGCATAAGTTTTTGTATTAGTAACTTGTAAATAAAAAAAGATAAAAACAATCTATAACTAAACAAGAAAGTAAAAAACAATAAGGTAAAAGTCTTTTGGGATTTTTGTTTTTGTTTGCTAATAGTAAAAGTGTTTTTTATTATAAGATTTAATTAATGCATAAAATGTAAAAGATAATAAAAGTAATAAAATTTGTTTTTAGAATAAAAATGGACCGGTTCATGGATTCACTTGTCTATTCTCTCATAAGGTGTAATGGACATAAAACAATACATAAGCAATATAGTATTGATAAAACTTCATTATGTGTATGATAAACATTCATATAGAGATCACGTACTATTTTAAAGATGATACAACACATCTCACTTATACTCCTCTAGAAGAGAAAAACTCCATAAAATTTAGAATTAAGAATAAACTGAAGGCTTCGCAGCAGAAAACAAAAATTATACTAGCTAGTATAACACCCGATGCCAAGATCTATCAACGAGTTCATGCATCAATGGGGATGGTGTTTTGGTGATATACCCTTATAGACTGAAAGCGGTACGTTCCATGGGAAATGTTGTTGATGTAGTCGTATACGTAGTCGAACTCAAGGTCGTGTTGCTCCTCGCACGTCACCTCTTGGTCCTTGCATGACATCCACTACATGAATCTGGACTGTACATGACGTTTTTTCACGATACACCCAAAAAACGTCATAGATCCATGATGTTCTTAGTCATTTCGTCGCAAATCGCTCCAAGGCCCTCCAGCCTGGTTATTCGTGACGTTCCATGTTTTCCTCTAGAAAAATTCGTCACGGATTTTGTCACAGACCCTGAAGCCCAGTTAAGCATTTTGTCCCATACGAAATCGTCACGGAATTTGTCAAGGGCCCATGGTTGACTCCCTTTTTTCGACGACCGGGCCATCCGTTCTTGTACCCCCACCCGTCAGGTCATTTTGCACGGAAGTGTCTAATAGTTGTTTTTCATAGTTTTGGCCGGGCCCAGCTACTAGTCGGTCTAGTAGAAATTAAATGCATAAAACCTGAGTATCGTGACCATAATTCGAACTCACGACCACACTCGTTTGGCTGCAATTTCCAACCACTGGACCAGGGCACTCTATTCTGATAGTTATAATACTTCGGCATTCTTATAAACACGTCCTAAATCAGCCATCCTTTCATATTTACACAGAAGTTTTCACTAACAACCGAGTTAGGCATTTCGTCTAAAGAGTCACGGTTTTGGCTGGGCACGACTATCAATCTATCTGATAGAAATTAAATCACAAAAAATAGAGTATACTGACTAGGAGTCGAGCTCATGACCACACACGTCCCCCGAGGTGCTCCAACCGCTGGTCTAGAGCACTCTGTTTATGATAGTTCTACTACTTCACCTTTCTTATACATATGTTCAAAATAAGCTATCCTTCCATATTTACATAGATGTTTTCACTAATAGCCTAACAGCTGGACAACACAACTATGTTTCAAACATAGCACTATTTCATATTTTTATACACATTTCTCAATCACATGAAGAAGAAGAAAGTGAAAGTGTAGGAAATTACAGCAAAAATCATCACACACCATATATCAACATCGAGATGGAACACAATTTTACAAATATATAGAGAATATGGTTCCTAGACAGTTCCAAACCAACTACACAACCAGATTTACTTAAGAGTTCAAAACCATGTAGACTACTAGGTTCACATACAGCTCCAAACCGACTACAAGTTCACTGATAACACATCCAACCAGCATAACCAGGTACTTTGTGCCCTCATTTTAGGTGACTAACATAACACATGAAGCCAGATATGGGCTCATCAAACAAGGTGAAAATGAACAAATCCCCTTTTTTATTCGAGCAGCCTCGACAACGTTTGGCCAGTTGCTTGTCATTTGGGCAACATCATTCTTGCCTTTTATGAACTGAACATGCTCACTACCTACATGATCTACGATTATGACAAGGATCTCCAAAGGCATATACCTGTTGAGGTGGGCATTGTTGTACCTAGCTAAAAAGTACTGGAGGTGAAGAATAAAGTTAGTTGATAACTATAGTTCAAATTTTACCATCTTGTCCTTCTTAGGAATGACATTTGAATTTTCATCTTGCACACATAGAGTGGTATAGGTGGTTGTTGTTGTGAAACAGCTCTAATATGTGCAGCTTGGTTTGAAGTCAATTCCATATCGTTTCCAAATCTCCTTGTAATCGTCGAAGTTCTCGCTGCCCTTCATTGAGGGACCTAGAAAGAAAATATTAGAAAGTAATCCGTAGAGGCATAAGATTTTTTTGTAACAAGGTAGAGGCATAAGAATGACTATAACATTAGGCCAATGTATATGAATCTAACCTCTAGTAAAGTCCCTCGGTTTCTCAGCTTTCTTGGCATATTTTATGATATTTTGTAGGATTGAGAAATTTCTTGGTGCCGTCTCCACGATGTTTTGCGTGATGGATTCCAAATTTGCAGCGTTCAACACCAAGTAGTCCTTCTAAAAATTCATTTAGAAATTTGAGGATTACTACGAGTATTATTATGATATAAATAAAATGGATCGTATGGGCACCTAGAGGGGGGTGAATAGGTGCTACTCCAAATTTTAGTTCTTTTTCAATTTTTGGCTTGACACAAAGTAAATTCTCTAAATATGCAATTACAAAAAAAATTCCTATAGGCAAACCTAACTACTAAGCATGTAAAAGGAGCGAGGAAACCTTAGTGGAGCACGCGGAGACATAGAGATTTGTTTGACCGTAGTTCCTTCCTTATTAAGGTATGTACGTCAGCGTTGGAGGGGTGGGCAGTTCTAAGACCACCACGCCATAATAGGACTCACTGTATTCTCCGATGGATCTTGCTACCAAAGGCCTGATCCACCTTTCCACTACAGTTACCCTTCGAGGCGGTAACCGGTGCCTTTACAACGCTAGCGGGACACACATCCACAACTAAATTGGAGGCTCCCGTGATGACAACAAGCTGCCACAAGAACAAGGATTATCAAATAATCAAAACAAAGATATAGATATTTGCAAGAAATACTAGATCGATAATCCTCTAAGTAAATGGAGGGGAAGTGAAGGGCTTGATTGCTATTGATGAAGATTTAGGCCTCCGTCGATTCCCCAAAGATCGAAGCCTTTGGCTGGATGAAGATGGAGATATCGTGTTGGAGCTTGAAGAACAGGTCTCGACTTTTTCAAAATGAATCAAGAGTTCTGGCAGAAGGGGGTGATACTGACTAAATACCCCTACCAAAACTGGCCGTTGGAGAAAATCCGCCCCGGGGAAAATCCGCCCCGGAGCCAGAAAATCCGGGGGATTTTCCAACCCCCATACAGTACGTCACGACTTGATCTCCTTCTCAAAATTCCTCGAGGGGGGCAGATTATCCGCCCTAGGCAAGAACTCTGACCCTAGCCGGACAATCCGGGGGATTTTCCGCCCCCATGAATTACGCCACGCCTTGGCTCCCTTTGGTGAATTCCTTGGGGCGGATTATCTGGCATAGCCGAACAATCTGGGGGGAAATCCGCCCCCATGTAGTACGGTGTGCCTTGGCTGCACTTGGAGTTGGGGCAGGGCTGGATTATCCGGCCCTTGGCAGGGGTGGATAATCCGCCGCCCAAATACACATTTTTGCTTCTTTTGAATATGCCAAGATCTGCAGCACTTCAAAACACATTAAATAATCCTTGGCATTGTTATCTAACACACAAAACACTAGAGATCATGAAATGCTCTTTCAACCCCCCTTTTTGTGTTAGATGACAATACTAGGATTTGCAATAAATTCCTACTAACAACATCATTCCAAAAGTGAAAGAGGCTCCCCCTAAATGTGTGCATATAGATAATTTGCATTTTAATACAAATGCTCACAAAAAGGTACGAGCCTATTTCATTGGATTAAAGGATACATACAGATGATGAGTTAGATTTAAAACACCATACCATCTGGAGATGAACTAACCAATATGATAAGCAATAATTTAGGCCTTGAAACATCACACCACTTTGAAGCATCCATAGATATAATTCTAGAATTCCATAAGACCATAGATAAATCCACACAGATAATTCCAATGAGCAATCCACACATGAACCATAGTACCACACGAACCACATATTCTCATACAAAAACGATCACAAATATAAGTTCAACGCTAAATGGGTACAAGCAACACGGTAAGAAAATGATAAAAGGCAAGTGCTTGCGCCCAACCCATGCAAATCCACGGAGACCTAAATAGAACTACTTCCCCCCCCCCTTTGGCATTGAAACGCCAAAAAGGAAGAAGAGCGATTCTAACGCCCCAAGAGATCACTCCTCATAGTCCTCCTAGTCATCGTCATCGTCCCCGTCCCCTTCCTCTTCCTCATCATCATACTCTTCATCATCATCATCAGCAGCAGAAGCAGGAGGTGTAGGCTCCCTCGCCGAGCAGGAAACAGGTGACGCTCAAGCTCTCCATAGTTGAGACCGGAGGTGTTCCACTGAGCATATAGAGCTGGAGCTGGAGGAGCTGGAGGGTGGCCTGACGCCCCTGACACATGATGAAGAATCAACTGCTGGGTGTGGGTTATCTCCTGGCGCTACCTGTAAGCCTCGTACTGGCCCTTTTGGGTATCAACCCCCATGCACAAGATGTTCCTCTGGAACCAGTTCAGCTGCTTGACCTCACGGGCCATAGAAGGCACTGGAGGTCTACGCCCACTAGCCTAAGCATGACGCATGAAGGACTCTGGGGCAGAAGAGGGATGGGAGGTCTTCTGAGACTTGTTGTAGATCTTCTTGGCCATGTGAACACCATCCAAATTACCGCTGAAATCCTCATGGGGAAGCATATGCTTGATGAGCATCATCATGTACGGAGCATAAGGAATGAAGTGCCTATTGAACATGGCATCAGTCATCTCGTGGTAAATGAATTCCATGACATCCAACCTGTATCCCACTGACGCATTGGCATTTGTAGCAAATTCGTGAGAGAAAGCAAGCAACTGCACAAGGTGACCACGAATCTTGTCATTATTGCCCCCACTCGGAGCAATGATGTACTGGAAAAGTCCAACAAGTGCTGCATACAGCGGTGAGAGACAATAGAGAGTACCAACCATGCCATTGGTAGCTAGGTATGGAGAGAGTGCAGTGTCCTTGTTGGGCCTTATCAGAGTGATAATGCGATGACCGGAAGGAGTGTCACAACCATGAAAGGAGTAACCAAGAACCTGACCAAAGGTGCGAAAATCAGACTGAACAAGGGTGCTCCCAGTCATCCACTTCATAGTGCGGAGCTCATCTCCACAGATCACAAGCATAGAAAAGGATTGCTTCACCACAGACGAATCATAGTTGCACTGCAGAGTCATGAGTTGGTGCAGCCCATCCTCTCAGTCACAGTTAAAGCCTCAACAAGTCTTGGCTTTGTATTTTCCTCATTCATATCCAGAGGGCGCATGGGGCGAATCTTGAGAGAGGCATAGATGTCATCATGAATATACCTGAAGTGGGCACACCAAAACAGATTGTCCTCCTGTGGCTCATCACTATCTGCCTCATCATATAGGTCACGGTGACGAATGGTAGAAAACTCAATGATATCCATATTCTTGTAGTTTACCCGAGCCTTCTTGCCCTTTCCCTTTCTCTGAGTGGTCCTCTTCATAGCCCTAGCACGTTCAGCCATCTTATCAGCCTCTCTTTGTTGTCTCATGTGTTCAACCTCGTCCACGACCTTCTTCGTTTGGCCTGAAGTAATGGGCACGGGGATGATGCTTGTAGGTCTTGGGAGCACTCGAACCACCTATGAAGTGAATAATATAGGTATCAAGGGGATAAGCGCACACACAAGTCCAAGAGGAATGCTAAAAACAGTAGTAAAGCAATCCATAGGCCAAATACACACGATACTATAAGCTGTGGAAATTCTGAAAAGGGGTGAACCTTCCAGGCTGGATAATCTGGCCCTGTCAGGGGCGGATAATCCGGCTCTGGCAAAAAATTTCAGATCCTACATAGATTCAAAGTACCGAAGTAGATCAGGCACTAGGGTTGATATACTATGGTTCCTAACACGCATATGAATCAAAGAGTGTCCTCTAAACCGAGTTTCCACCACAACCAACAACTTCCATACAAAAGAGATGAATGGGGGAGTTACCCTCACTCATTGGAGGAAGAGCTCGGAGGAGAGGGTACCCAGAGGCGCTGGGAAGAAAATCCGTGGAGGTCCTAGAGAATCTGGCGGTCGAATCAACTCAGGGGAGGAATGGGATGTCCGACAGCGGCTAGGAGGGAGAAACGGGGTTGGGGAGGAAGTGCTGCTCTGTTTGATCCCTTCCCCGACCCCTAGTCTTAATAGACAAAAACCGGCAGGGGCGGATTATCCAGCCCTCTCTGAACTTTCTGTTTCACACAGGTTCAGGCCAACGCATCCCAAACAAAAACCCTCATAAGGTATCAATGGACTTGTGTGCAAGAATAGATGGCTCGGGGATGAGAAAAGGCTTAGGTTTAGACCACCAAACTGAGATGGTACTACATACCCAATATTGCAAAAACAAATGGAATAAAATCCAAAATTGGGTGTGTTTTCCATAAGAACACAAGATTTCCAATAAAATCCAAAAAATCCATAAAACCAACTCTTCTACAAGAAGAGGGCGGTGGCCGAAGCCACCATGTTGGAGCGAATGGTATGACACCGCGAAGATGTATCTTGAGTTTAAAACCAATGTTCATTAATAACCCACATATCACATAATAATATTAAGGGAAATGTTTTTTCTTGCTTTCGGCATTATGGGGGGAGGGTTAGCCCAATCAATTAGGACCACACCCCCTTATGTCTATTCCCGCATCTAAACCAAAGAAAGGTAGAGATGTAAGTGAGTATGCAAGAATAGTCAAGCCAAGCTCCTTGAATCCACGATATTTAGCTCATTCCTCAAGTAACAAAACCTTGCTTCATTAAGTGGATTTGTGAAAATATCAGCAAGTTGATTCTTCTTGATCACAAAGGATAAGTCAATATCACGGCGAGCAACATGATCCCAAATAAAATGATTGCGAATCTCAATATGCTTTGTCTTTGTGTGCTGCACCAGATTGTGTGCACTTTTAATAGCACTTTCATTATCGCATAAAAGAGGCACTTTGTCACAATTGACACAATATTCCTTTAAAGTTCGCCTCATCCATAATAATTGCGTACAAGCACTTGCAGCAGCCACATATTTAGCTTCGGTGATGGAGAGATATATACAATTTTGTTTCTTCGAAGACCAACATACTAGAGACCTGCCCAAGAATTGACATGCACCAGAAGGTGATTTTCTATCATCCTTGTCACCATCCCAATCCGAGTCTGTATATCCACATAGAGAGAAATTAGAGCCCTTGGGATACCTGAAGGGAATATGCCTTGAGAGGCAATAATAAAGTTGTTATTATGTATATTCCAAGTATATGATAGATGTTTATTTTGCATGCTATAATTTTATTAATACGAAAACGTTAATACATGTGTGTTTAATAAACAAATGGAAGTTACTAGTTATGCCTCTCTTATAAACTAGCTCGTTGATTAACAAGATGATCAAGGTTTCCTGATCATGGACATTGGATGTTGTTAATAACAAGGTCACAACATTATTGGAATGGTGTGATGAACATTCATCCAAAGTATAGCATTACGATCAAAGTCATTGTGTTTATATTTCTATAACATCATACGAAGTAATCCTAATCCTTAGATCATGAGATCATGTCAATCACTAACACTAGAAGAGTATCTTGATAACATCAAACGTCACACCGTAATATGGTGATTATAAAGATTGGTTCAGTGCTACAGAGGTGTTATGTTGAGGCCCATGGATCAAGAGTGGAATTTGTCCATCCTGATGATGGAGAGATGTACTCTGGGCCCTCTCGGTGATATCACATTGGTTAGCTTGCAAGCAAGTGATTTGATCACTAGAATGTTATATCACGGGAACAAGAAAAGTGTACATGTCGGTAACGAGATAAAACTAGGTATAGAGATACCGATGATAGAATCTCGGACATGTAGTATATCACGAGACAAATGGATTAAGTTACTAGCATAAAAGGTTCTCACAATCACAAGAAGTCATCTTCGAATGTGTGGGAGTCAGTATGGATCTCCAGGCCCTGCTTCTGATTATTGATCCAAGAGGGGTCTTGATCATGTCCGCATTATTCGCGAACCGTAGGGTGACACACTTAAGAGACACCAACACCATTTGGAACAAATAGTTTCTAGACGAAAAGATTTACAAAGCGCAAGAATTTATTTCACTAGACACCGGAATTGTTTCGGATGAAATTGCTAAAAGTGTTTCTGCATGTGAAATAGAATACTAGCAAGGGATTTATGTGAATGTTTGTTACTTAATGTAATTGACAAAATTCTGAATAAATAAATAAAATGAGTTTTATTTAAAGAGAGATTACATTAAATTTGGTGGAAATTTAATGGGAATATGAGAGGATTTTTGAGTGGAAAAATAAAGAGGCTTTTTGGTGAGTGGGAGCTCCACCCACATGAATGGAGGGAGGGCAAGGGGGCAGCCCCCATGCACCGGGCACCCCCTTGGCATGCCCCCTCCTCATATATAAAGCCCCCTCTCCCTCTCTCATACACACACCTCCTCGTGAAGGATCTCTCCCCCCTCTAGTTTATTCCCCATGGTCTCGAACTAGCGAGATACATGTTCCCGGTGGCTTTTCGTTTGGAAAGAGTTGTTGCTTCCGCTGCATCGCTGGAGCGAGGAGGCGGAGGTTGCTTGGTGGCTTGTACGTGTGTGCGAGCATGAATGCGCTACTGATTTGCGGCGCTGGACTTCTTCTCGATCTTGAGATCGGCAATCGTTCGTCTACATCATCCACGAGTACAACCTCATTAAACTTTGTCGGTCTAAAAGGGTATGTTCTCTATGGATATATATATCCACCCATTCCTTGTATCTAGTAGATAGATCTTGGTACATAATTGTTCCCATCATAGGATTTTTTTGTTTTCTATGCTGCGAACCCTACAATACCATAGACCAAAGTTTGGGGAATGAACCAAGTATCGGAAGATTCACTTGACCGCCACTAGGTGGCTTTCTTTAGGAGCAGCTTGATACCTTGCACACACTCCTACACTCAACACAATATCGAGTCTAGATGCGCAGAGGTAAAGGAGAGAGCCGATCATGTATTGATATACCTTTTGGTCCACATCTTTACCCTTTGGATTAAGCTCAAGATGACATTTAGTTTGCATTGGTGTACCAATGCCATTAATATCCATCATCTTGAATCTCTTGAGCATGTCTTGGATGTATTTTTCTTGATTAATGAAAGTTCCTTCTCTTAGTTTCTTGATCTCGAATCCAAGAAAGAACCTTAATTCTCCCATCATAGACATCTCAAACCTATCAATCATAAGATTTGAAAATTCATCATTAAAAGCTTTATTAGTAGAACCAAATATAATGTCATCTACATATAGTTGGCATACAAAAATCTCCCCCTTAACCTTCTTAGTAAAAAGAGTGGGATCGATTTTCCCAACCTCGAATCCACGGTCTAGCAAAAGCTCTTTAAGGTGCTCATACCACGCACGTGGGGCTTGTTTGAGGCCATAGAGCACCTTATGAAGTTTGTAAACATGGTTTGGAAAATTGGGATCCTCAAAACCCGGGGGATGCTTGACATATACCAACTCATGTAGAGTACCATTAAGAAAAGCACTCTTAAAGTCCATTTGCTATAATTTAAAATTATGATGAGCATCATAAGCAAGGAGGACCCAAATGGACACAAGGCGAGCCACTAGAGCATAAGTTTCACCAAAGTTAATGCCTTCCACTTGAGAGAAACCTTGTGCCACCAATCTTGCCTTGTTCCTTACAACAATTCCACTCTCATCTTGCTTGTTCTTGAAAATCCACTTCGTGCCGATAATATTGCAGAAATATTTGGGCTTCTATACTAGCTTATAGACTTTGTTTCGCTCGAAATTGTTCAGTTCTTCATGCATTGCAACAACCCAATATGGATCTTCAAGAGCTTCGAAAACTTTCTTGGGTTCCACCATAAATATATGATCTTGATGATCACTAAATCTTGGTAGTTCCTTTCTTGTGGACACCCTTCTTATTAGATCACCCATAACTTTGTCAAGTGTATGACCTCTTAGTTCGAGGTTTCTTTCATCACGAGCTTTGCGACGAATTTCAATCATCTTGTTGTTTCTTGGAGGAATTTATTCATCATTTGAGTCTTCGTCTTGACCACTGGCTTGACCTTGATCAACACTTTGTTCAGCGCGGATAGGAGACGAAGAACCTTGCCCTTGATTTTGATCAACAACCATAACAGGAGGCTGCTGCCATTCTGAAGCTTTAGGGCCGGATAATTCTGCCGATGGAGGGGACGGATAATCCGTCCTAGGAGTTCTTGCTCCATCTTGATCATCCTGGCTGATTCTGGCACGAGTTGGAGAGGCCCGGATAATCCGGTGTCTCCCAGAAAATCCGTTCTGGTAGTTTCTGCATGATCCTGATCTTCCTCTTTGTTCCTGGCATCAGATGAGGTAGGTTCGGATAATCCGGCCTCACCCAGAAAATCCATCCTGGAGATTCCAGATGTTTCAGATGATGGCTGATCTTCAGAGGGTTGTGGTGTTGTGCAGTGGTTTCTCCAACATGTGGAGCTTATTGAGCTTATGTTGATGAGGGCTCGACTTGAGTAGAGCATTGTCCTTCCCGATCTGCCACAAGGGGTTCTCAATGGGGCAGAAAATCCCACGCCCATTCTTCTTATGGCATCTTGGGGTATTTCAGCATCTTCATCACAAACATCAACTTGCCCCACCTGGGAGCTGAAGGGGATATGCCCTGAGAGGCACTAATAAAGTGGTTATTTTGTATATTCCAAGTATATGATAGATGTTTATTTTGCATGCTATAATTGTATTAATACGGAAACGTTAATACATGTGTGTTTAATAAACAAACATAAAGTTCCTAGTTATGCCTCTCTTATAAACTAACTCGTTAATTAACAAGATGATCAAGGTTTCTTGATCATGGACATTGGATGTTGTTAATAACAAGGTCACAACATTATTGGAATGGTGTGATGAACATTCATCCGAAGTATAGCATTACGATCAAAGTCATTGAGTTTATATTGCTATAACATCATACGAAGTAATCCTAATCCTTAGACCATGAGATCATGTCAATCACTAGCACTAGAAGAGTATCTTGATAACATCAAACGTCACACCGTAACAGTGTGATTATAAAGATGGGTCCAGTACTACTAAAGTGTTATGTTGAGGCCCATGAATCAAGAGTGGAATTTGTTCATACCGATGACGGATAGATATACTCTGGGCCCTCTGGGTGATATCACATTGATTAGCTTGCAAGCAAGTGATTTGATCACTAGAATGTTATATCACGGGAACAAGAAAAGAGTACATGTCAGTAACGATATCAAACTAGGTATGGAGATACCGATGATCTAATCTCAGACATGTAATATATCGCGAGAAAAATGGATTAAGTTACTAGCATAAAGGGTTCTCACGATCACAAGAAAGTCATCGTTGAATGTGTGGGAGTCAGTATGGATCTCCACGTTCCGCTTCTGATTATTGATCTGAGAGGGGTCTCGATCATGTCCGCATTATTTGCGAACCATAGGGTGACACACTTAAGAGACACCGACACCATTTGGAGCAAATAGTTTCATGCTGAAAAGAATAACAAAGCATGGGAATTTATTTCATTAGACACCAAAACTGTTTTCGGGTGAAATTGCAGAAAGTGTTTCTGCATGTGAAATAAAATACTAGGAAGGGGTTATATGTGAATGTTTGTCATTAAGGTAATTGAAAAAATTCTAAATAAATAAAAGGAGTTTTATTTAAGCGAGAGTTTGCATTAAATTTGGTGGAAATTTAATGGGAATTTGAGTGGAATTTTTGAGTGGAGAATTGAAGGGCCAAATTGTGAGTGGAGCATCCACCCACATGAATGGAGGGAGGGTAAGGGGCAGACCCCATGCGGCGGACACCCCCTTGGGGTTCCCCCCTCCTCCTATAAAAGGAGCCCCCTCCCTCTCTCTCACTCACACCTCCTAGTGAAGGATCTCTCTCCCCCTCTAGTTTATCCCCCATGGTCTCGGAGTAGCGAGATACATGTTCCCGGTGGGTTTTCAGGAAGAAAGAGTTGTGCTTCCGCTGTATCGCTGGAGCGAGGAGGCAGAGGTTGCTCGGTGCCTCGGACGTGTGTGCGAGCACGGATGCACCGCTGATTTGCGGCGCTAGGACTTCCTCTTGATCTTGAGATCGGCAAGAGTTCGTATACATCAACCACGAGTTCAACCTTGTTAATCTTTGTCGGTCTTCAAGGGTATGTTATCTACGGATGTATATCCGCCCGTTGCTTGTATCTAGTAGATAGATCTTGGTACATAGTTGTTCCCATCGTAGGAAAAAATTTGTTTTCTATGTTGCGAACCCTAAAGTGGTATCAGAGCCAGATCTATACGTAGATGCTTTGCACGGGTAGTACACATATGTATATGTGGGCGATGATGATCATGTTATTGCTTCTTAGTTGTACTTTGGATATTGGTGGCATAGTGGAATAAAGCGTCCCAGACAAACTTTACATGTTCTCGCACATGAGACCTGTTCCACGCTTGACATGCAACTAGTTTTGCATAAGTGGCTAGCGGGTGTCTGTCTCTCCTACTATAGTCAATATCTAATTTGCAACAAGTTGTCAACAATTTGGTCATCCTCGTTGTGGTTCATGTTCGTAGGTAAGAACAGTTCTATCTTCGAAAGCCCTAAGCCACGTAAAAGTTGCAATGGATAAATTAGAAGCGTCTAGTTTAGATTGTTGTTGGGCTAGTGTCATGATATGGTGATATTGTAAGTAAAAGTATGAGTCGATACTCTTACAACACACATAACGTATAAGTTCCATAGACCTTGGACTTACACATAGAGGAATGATGACGATCATACCATGATGCACATGATGGAGATCAAGTGCAAGAACCATATCATTTCACTTTTCACATGAGATGTTTGTTGCATCTTATATTGCTTGTTTGGCATTTTACTAGCATAATAAGATGATCCCTCATTTAGATATCAAGATAAAAATGTGTTCTCCCTTAAGTATGCACCGATTATGTTTTGCCGCTCCAAGACATCACGTGATGATCGGGTGTTCTTGGATCCACGATCATATTTCGGGTGTAAGACAGTTTACACACGCGAATACTAAGGTTCTTACTTGGCAAGCCTAGCATGTGCAGACATGGCCTCGGAACACGGACCAAAAGGTTAAGCACGAGTCAGATGAAAGATATGATGCCCATTTGATGCTCGCCTTTGAAGCTACACCGACTCACGTGATGATCGGACTTGGTGTAGTGGATTTGGTTCATGTAATCACCAAAAAGGCACGAGGGACGTCGTTTTTGAGTGGGAGTTCATTCTTAATTTTGGATTAGTTGAACTCAATCTATCATAAACTTAGTCTAAACTTTACAAATTATGTTGTAGATGGCATCACCTGCTTTTAATTTCAATGTGTTCATGGAGAAAGAGAAACTTGCAATGAACGGTAGCAACTTTACCGACTAGGCCATGAATTTGAGGATTCTCCTCTTTGCTGCACAAAAGCAATATGTGCTAGAAGCGCCGCTAGGCTCCCCACCACTTGATGATGCCCCCGACAAGGAAAAGAACATCTATCTGACTCATCAGGAGGAACACAACTTAGTTTATTGTGGCATATTGTATGGGCTAGAGCCAGAACTTCGAAAGCGTTTCGAAAACTGCAATGCCTTTGATACAATGGGTGAGTTGAAAATGATTTTCGACACCCATGCTGCTGTAGAGAGTTATAATGCTTCAGAAAAGTTCTTTAGCTGCATGATGGAAGAGAACAACTCCGTTAGTGAGCATGTACTCAAGATGTCGGGTTACGCCGATAATCTCGTGTCCTTGGGAATAACGATTCCCATTGACTTAGGCATCCATCGTGTTCTCCAATCTCTACCACCTAGCTATAAGAGCTTCGTGATCAAATATAACATGCAAGGCATGAATAAGTCTCTCCCCGAGCTTCTGTCAATGCTTAAAACTGTAGAAGTGGAGATCAAGAAGGTGAAGGGTTTTGCGGCATAGTAAATCAAAATTTTCTACGGATGCGAACAGAGGGAAAGCCAAGATCTAATCTAGGAGATGCAAACAACGAGAGAGATTGGATTAGATCTTCATACCCTTGAAGATTCATACTGACGCGTTCGAACGTGGGTGATGTAGTCATACTCGCTTCTCCTCCTCGCGATCCGATCCGATCTAGCACCACAAGTGGCGATGCCTCCATGAGATGCACACGTGCGGCACCTCGACGTCTCCTCCTTCCTCGGTCCAGCAAGTATGGTGGAGAGACGGATTGGATCTACAACGCGACGGCGCGGTGTATGTGGTGGAGAGTTTCTGCAGCAGGGCTTCGCCTACACGCAGTCGGGAGGGAGAGAGAGAGGAGGGCAGCAGGGCGGCTAGGGTTGAGGAGGAGGTGTGTGTGTGGGGGGTGCGCCCCAGCCCTCTATATATAGAGGGGTGGGGGCCTGCCCTAACCCCTCCCCCAAGCCCTAGGCCGGCGGCCAAGGAGGGAGGAGTGGGGGGCAAGGAAACCCCCCCTTCTAGAAGGTCCAATTAGGGTTTTACCCTTGCTGGCCGGTTGGGCCCTATGGGGCCTTGTGCCCCTGGCCCAATGCGGCCAGGGCACTCCCTCATAGGCCCATGCCCCCTCCCGGAAGGTGGGTCCACGTTGGTCCCCTTCCGGAAGGTTCTAGAAGCTTCCGGTACAATACCGATTAACCCGGAACAATTTCGAACTCCAAAACCTGCACTGCCTTATATGAATCTTATTCTCTGGACCATTCCGGAACCTCTCGTGATGTCTCGGATCCCATCCGAGACTCTGAACAAAAACTCATAAACTAATCATCCAATCTATCCTAGCGTCGAGACACGTTAAGTGTGTGACCCTTCTGGTTCGAGAACATGCAGACATGATCTTCTATCAATAATCAACAGCGGGGTCTGGAAACCCATATTGACTCCCACACATTCATCGATGATCATATCGGATGAACCACGATGCCAGGATTCAATCAATCCCATATATATTCCCTTCGTCTCGCGATATTTTACTTGCCCGAGATTTGATCGTCGACACCGTCATACCTAGTTCAATCTCGTTCACAGCAAGTACTTTACTCGTTCCGTAATCTGATATCACTTTGTGATTAACCCCTTAACCACATGCTTGCAAGCGGTGTTGATATCGACACCGAGTGGGCCAAGTATATCTCCGACTTGGGAGGGACAAATCCCATCTCGATACATACAACCCAACAGATACTTTCCGATCACCTGAGAGACACCTTTATGATCACCCTCTCATAGGATGACATTTGATGACCTCAAAGCTTTCTTCCGATACCAGGGAGTTGTATTATCTCATGGTATAAGGAATACAATATTTGACATAGGAAAAGCTTCGCAAAGATGAACACGATGACACGATTTAATTGCTTCGCTTAGTTTGGGTCTGTCCATCATATCATTCTCCCAATGATATGATCTCATTATTAATTGACAACTCATGTCCATGGTTAGGAAACCTTAACCATCATTAATCAATGAGCTAGTCCATAGAGGTGTACTAGGGACACGGTGTTGTTCACAAACCACACAAGTATTAAAGTTTCCGCTTAATACAATTCTAGCATGGAATATAAACATTATCATGAACAAGAATTATAATAATAACATCTTTATTATTGCCTCTAGGGCATAATTCCAACAGTCTCCCACTTGCACTAGAGTCAATAATCTAGTTTACATTTGGCAACAATCTCACACCCATGGCACTGAGGTGCTGATCATGTTTTACACGTGGAAGAGGTTTAGTCAATGGATCTGCGACATTCAGATCTGTATGTACTTTGCTAATCTTCAGATCTCCATCTGCTATATAATCTCGGATTATATGAAACTTGCGGTTGATATGCTTGGTCTTTGGATGATATCTTGGTTCCTTAGCGAATGCTGTGGCGCTAGTGTTGTCACACAATATCTCCAGTGGGTCCAATGCACTTGGAACCACGCCAAGCTCAGTGATGAAGTTCCTGATCCAAACTCCTTCACTTGACGCTTCTGCAGCAGCCATGTATTTCGCTTCTCATGTAGATCCCAGCGATCACGCTTTGCTTGCAGCTTCTCTAGCTCACAGCTCCTCCATTCAAAATATACACGTATCCCGCGAGATTTAGAATCATCCTTGTCGATTGTCGAAACTAGCATCGACGTAACCTTTTCTGACGAGATGTTCATCACCCCCATAGACTAAGAACATTTCTTTAGTCCTATTTAGGTACTTTAGGATGTTCTTCACGGCTGTCCAGATGTTCACTCTGGATCACTTTGATATCTCTCGTCAAACTAAGAGCATTGGACACATCGGTCTAGTACACAAGATGGCATACATGATAGAACCTATGGCCAAGGCATAAGGCACTTTTCTCATAGCTTCCCTATCATTTACCGTAGGGCAATCGAGCCTTGCTCAATATCTTACGACAACATAGGCCTTTGAACCTTTCTTTGCCTTATCCATTACGAACCTTTTCGTAACTTTGTCTAGGTATGTACGGCTTAAAGCTATCGAGCGTCTTTGTCTATCTCTATAGATTTTGATGCCCAATATATAAGCAGCTTCACCTAGGTCTTTCATTGAAAAACACTTGTTCAAATAACTCTTCACATCGTTAAGCATGTTAATGTCATTTCCAATAATCAATATGTCATCCACATATAGTACCGTAAAAGCTCCCATCCCTCACTTTCTTGTAGATACAAGCTTCGTAGCAATTTGGAACAAATCCAAAGCTCTTGATCACTTGATCAAAACGAAGGTTCCAACTCCGAGATGCTTGCTTCAGTCCATAAATGGAACGCTGAAGTTTGCACACTTTATCAGCATCCTTAGGATCGACAAAACCTTCGGGTTGCATCATATACAACTCTTCATCAATGTTGCCATTGAGGAACGTAGTCTTGACATCCATCTGCCATATTTCATAATCATGAAATGCAGCAATTGATAATAGAATCCGAATGGACTTAAACATCGCTACGGGAGAGAAAGTCTCATCGTAGTCAACACCTTGAACTTGTCAAAAACCTTTCGCGACAAGCCGTGCTTTATAGATGGTAACATTACCATCCGCGTCCGTTTTCTTCTTGAAGATCCATTTGCACTCAACGGCCTTTCGGTCGCTAGGAGGGTCCACCAAAGTCCATACTTGGTTTTCGCTCATGGATCCCAATTCGGATTTCATGGCTTCTAGCCATTTCTCAGAGTCTGGGCTCATCATCGCTTCCTCATAGTTCGTAGGTTCACGTCTTCTACTAACAAGACAGTCAAGACAGGTTCGTACCACTCGGGAGGGGCACGCGACCTCGTCGACTGCGACGTTCGATGAACATCGTCGTCAAGCTTCATGATCCTTGTCATTAGCTTCCTCTATTGTTGGTGCGGTGACTGGAACAATTTCAGGTGCCGCGCTTACTCTCCAACTCAAGAGAAGGTTCAATAACCTCGTCTAGCTCTACTTTCCTCCCACTCACTTCTTTGAGAGAAACTCCTTCTCAAGAAAGGAACCGTTCTTCATGCATAAACACTTTGCCTTTAGTTACGTGATAGAAGGTATACCCAATAGTTTCCTTAGGGTATCCTATGAAGACGCATTTCTCGCTTTGGGTTCGAGCTTGTCCGCATCAACTTCTTGGCGTAAGCATCCCCAAACTTTAAGAAACGACAACTTAGGTTTAGCACCAAACCATAGTTCATACGGTGTCGTGTCAACGGATTTAGATGGTGCCCTATTTAAAGTGAATGCAGCAGTTTCTAATGCATAACCCCAAAATGATAACGGCAAATCAGTAAGAGACATCATTGATCGGACCATATCTAATAAGGTTCGGTTCCGTGCTCGTACACACCATTGCGCTGTGGTGTTCGGTGGCGTGAGTTGTGAAACGATTCCACTTGCTTTAAGATGCGTGAGAAAATCATAACTCAAATATTCACCTCCACGATCAGATCGTAGAAACTTAATCTTTCTGTTACGATGGTTCTCCACTTCATTCTGAAATTCTTTGAACTTTTCAAATGTTTCAGATTTATGTTTCATTAAATAGATATACCCATATCTACTTAAGTCATCGGTAAAAGTGAGAAAATAGCGATATCCACCGCGCGTCAAAATACTCATCGGTCCGCATGCATCGGTATGTATGATTTCCAACAAGTCCTTTGCTTGCTCCATCAAACCGGAGAACGGGGTTTTGATCATCTTGCCCATGAGGCATGGTTCGCATGTGTCAAATGATTCAAAATCAAGAGACTCCAAAAGTCCATCAGAATGGAGCTTCTTCATGCGTTTTACACCAATATGACCTAGACGACAATGCCACAAATAAGTAGTATTATCACTATCTACTTTGCATCTCTTAGCCTCAATGTTATGGATGTGTGTTTCATCCCTTTCGAGATTTAGAAGAAATAAACCATTCACAATAGGTGCATGACCATAAAAGATGTTACTCATATAAATAGAACAACCATTATTCTCTGATTTAAATGAATAACCGTCTTGCAATAAACAAGATCCATAAATAATGTTCATGCTCAACGCAGGCACATAATAACACTTATTAAGGTTTAAAACTAATCCCGAAGGTAAAACTAAGGAGAGCGTGCTGACGGCCATCACATCAACTCTTGATCCGTTGCCAACGCGCATCGTCACCTCATCCCTCGCATAGCCGCCTATCCGTAGCTCTGCTTTGAGTTACAAATATTAGCAATGAACCAAAGATCAAATACCCGTGCACTACAACGAGGGCTAGTAAGGAAAACATCAATAACATGTATATCAAATATACCTTTGATGGTGCCAGCCTTCTTATCGCTAAGTACTTGACGATTGCGCTTCGGTGACCCTTGTCCTTGCAATAGAAGCACTCAGTGTCCGGCTTAGGACCAGACCTGAGCTTCTTCTCAGCAGGAGCAACGCGCTTGCCGCCACCCTTCTTGAAGGGCTTCTTTGCACCCTTACCTTTCTTGAAGGTGGGGGGCTTGTTGACCATCAACACATGATTATCCTTTTTGATGTCCACCTCCGCAGCCTTCAGCTTTGCGAAGAGCTCGGTGATCGTATCAGTGGAACCAATCTGATTGTGAGTCACTACAAAACTTTTGTAGCTGGGAGGGAGTGATTGCAGAACCCTGTCAATCTTGAGCTCCTCTGGAATCTTGCAGTCCAGTTGCTCAAGACGTTGAGTGTAGCCCGACATCTTAATGGCGTGCTCACTAACGGAACTCCCTTCCTCCATCTTGCAGTTAAAGAACTTCTCAGAGATCTCATATCTCTCAGAACGGGCCTGAGTCTGAAATATGGTTTTCAGCTCCTCGAGAATCTCAAAGGGTCCGGGATAATCTTCAAAACGATTTTGAAGGTCCGATTCCATAGCAAACAACATGGTGCTCTTAATCACACCATAATCATCTTTGCGCGACTGATAGACAGCTTTCTCATCGGTGGTAGCGATGGCAGGGCATCACCTAACGCACTCTCAAGGACATAGTCCTTTTGACCGCCAGAGAGAATGATTCTCAGATTGCGGAACCAATTGGTGAAGTTAGACCCATTGTTTTTAAGCTTTTCCTTCTCAGTAAAAACATTGAAGTTGAAGTTGGACTTAGCCATTTGATCTACAATATTTGCAAGTACAAATTAGACTATGCTCATGATAACTAGTTCAACTTTTAATCAAATTACTAGATGAACTCCCACTAAATTCAACATCCCTCAAGTTGTTTAGTGAACACGATCCAAATTCACCACACCTAATCCGATTTTCACGAGAAGAGATGTGGTTTCAATGGTGGACAACAAAGTGTCGATCATATCATTCATATGACTCATGCTTAACCTTTCGGTTCATGTGTTCCGAGGCCATGTCTGTACATGCTAGGCTCGTCAAGTTAGACCCAAGTATTTCCGCGTGTGCAAAAACTTGCTTGCACCCGTTGTATGTGAACGTAGAGTATAGCACCCGATCATCACGTGATGCTTGGACACGACAAACTTTCGCAACGGTGCATACATGGGGAGAACACAGTTTTTATCTTGATCTTTAAGTGAGGAATCATCTTATAATGCTACCGTCGCGATCTAAGCATAATAAGATACATAAAAGGATAAACATCACATGCATATAACTTTATGTGACATGGTATAGCCAATCTTCGCGCAATGATCTCCATCTTGTGCGTGCCGGCATGATCTCCATCACTCCACCATGATTGCCTCCACCACGAATATCAACTACAACTATTGCTAACTACTTAGCGATAAAGTTAAACTATTACATGGCGTATAAGAAGTTGACACACAGGTCATACACAATTATAAAGACAACCATATGGCTCCTGCCGGTTGTGTACTCATCGACATGCAAGTCGTGAAACATTACAATACATGATCATCGCATACATTATACACATCACATCTTGGGCCATACCATATCACAGAAAACACTCCCTGCAAAAACAAGTTAGACGCCTCTACTTTGTTGTTGCATGTTTTACGTGGCTTATGGGAGTAGCATGCTAAGAACGATTCTTACCTACGGAAAGCCACAACGGTGATATTATGGTTGCCAAACTCCGGTGTTAATCCCATGACAACTATAGTGAGATAAACTGGCATCCACCAGCCGCATGTGTGGAACAAGCCACACGTCAAGTGCGGAGCCGGTCTAGCGAACGACGTCGCGTAAGGTTGGCCTGGACCGCTTCAATCTCACTATCCCACGTCATAATAAAAACACAAACAAGAGGCTTGCAACAGAAAACATCAACGCCCGCAAGAACCATGTTGCGTTCTACTCGTGAAACACATCTACGCATAGATCTAGCTCTGATACCACTGAAGGGTTTCGCGGCATAGTAAATCAAAATTTTCTACGGATGCAAACATAGGGAAAGCCAAGATCTAATCTAGGAGATGCAAACAACGAGAGAGATTGGATTAGATCTTCATACCCTTGAAGATTCTCACAACGGAACATTCGTCGGAACGTGGGTGATGTAGTCGTACTCGCTTCTTGTAACACCCTCGGAATCGACCCTATGCAAGTCTCAGCAATTCCCGCCAAACCCGCATAGAAACGATTCAAAGGTGCCCACCAGGCACTTGCGTGCGGGTGGAAAATGAAGTAATATCATTACACATTAGTCCACGATGGAACCCACAGAACAGATATATACAACAATGACTCAAAGAGTCAAGAATACAGATATACAATACAAAGATCCAAATCACCTTGAAAACAATACAGCGTCCGAGTACGGACAAGATGCAAATTGAGCTAAGAGCCCTGAGGAATAACCAATGGCGTCCATAACCCTGCCGCCAAGCGGAAGGGTAACCCGCTAACAACGTCGATCTCAAAACCTGCTTAAACAAAAGGGTGCCACAAAGGGCAAAGGAAAAAGAGAGCGGTCGATCGAGGCCAAGACACGGTGAGGCTAGAATTGGCCCGGTCCTCGCCTACATAGGTATGGTGGATCAAGCGGCAGCAGCATGCACTAAACAACCTATAGAGACTCGATATAACCGCCGGCCATCGAGAGGGATAAGAAAGACCTATTCGAACCAACCGATGCTACCACCAAACATACCCATCCTGGTATTTCCCCTCGAGACCAAACGAGGAAGTCAACCGAGAACTCACACTGGCAGTTTTATTTATTCATTATCGTTGCAGCAATTACTTGTCGGTATAGATAGTCATCCCGATATAATAAGCAGTGGGCGCTTTAGTTAACCATTCCGTTGTAGTTGCAACACTTACTAGTCGATACAATAAGCATGAGATATCCCAAACCAACAGTTGTTGGTACTTTTATTTAGCCATTCCGTTGTAGTGAAGCTGATTACTAGTCATATCGGATACAAGTCAAATTATAACATGAAACTTTAGTTATAGTTGTCTATGATCGAAACTGTGCTCCAAGTCGTCCATAACGCGGACACGGCTCCTCGAAAAGATTTAACCTGCAGGGTGCACCAAAGTTTCCACGCACCTACACCCTTGTTGTCGGATCGTAGGTACAAGATCACAAAACATACACCCAACGGTATGTTGGACGGGTTTCGGACACGACGCTTCCTGCACCCAAAGCAAGCACATGGGAGGCCACCCCACTAAGCTGCCCAGAAGTCGGCCGGTCTCGAGACGGACCCGTGGTTTGCGAGAACGGCTGTAACGACCGGGAACCCGAAAGTGTGGCTGGCTTGTCGATACCGCGAAATCATGCCGCGATCCAAAATAAGATAAAGGCCCACCATAGAATCATAAATAAAGGTAAAACATGGCATAAATGCAGGATAGTAATAAAGCCCCAAACTACTTTGTGGCCCTCGCAGATACATTGAAATCAGGTACTAAATCGATGGGGTGCCCACACCCCACCTGGTTAGCGCTCGATCTCTAGCAGTGTCAAGAAATCGAGGTCCTACGGGACACCAGTGAGCGGTTAAAAACCAAATATTGTCTATTACCCACCGGTGCCTCTGCATTTACCTACTTCAATTTTAGTTATTAAACGATAATTAAAGCCATGATCATATCCACCATTAAGCATGTGCCAACCACCCAACAACGGTGGAACATCGGCACCTGAAGCACACGAAAGCAACTACGACTCGCAAGGTCGATCGCTCATCAATCAACAGGCAATAGGAGGTGTCCAAGGCAATATAGAGGCTGCAAGAATTATAACAGGGGTACGGAAACTAAAGCATCGCAACACAGATAGCAATAGATCAAAAGGAGGAAATAAAGACTAGAAATGTAAAATAGGTAGAAAGGGGGAGAATGCTCGCCTGAAAAACATTGTTGAAGGTTCATCCGAAGATCGGGCCGACTCTCGCATCAACTCGTCGGCCTAATCCGTGAAGAAGCAAAGCACTAGAAGAAACACCGGATGCACTATTTAATACTACGGCAAAAGATCGGGCATGATGCATGTATGATATATGACATGGCAAGGATGCGATGCAACTAGGCAATATTAAGCGGAACCGGGGTCCCGACAATTAAATATAGGTTCATGTTGTTTGGATACCCCGCAATTTAAATGTTGTCTTAACAAGGCAAATTATATCACCGGTTCGATGCACAAATTTTAATGGACCCAATATTAGACTAGATTTGTTCGCATATGGAGCCTATATTAGACTAGAAAAGCCTGCATATAGCCTCTATATTTAATTATGGGTGAATTGACATAATGCCCCCAAACCACATGATATGAATGCGACATGATCAATTTAATATGCAACAAGTGAAATTATCATATATTAAAATATAGGGGTCTCGGATAGGGGTCACACATCTTGGTTCGACGATCTTGGAGGCTCGGGGTGGTTCGGGTCTTGGGGTCTCGGACATTGGCTCCGGGTAGACGGTCATGGCGTCCGGGAAGCGATCTTGGCATCCGGGGTCTCGACGTCGGACACTCTCGCTTTAGTCGTTCTTGGCGACTCTTCACGGCCACAACACTAATACAGACATACAAACACAATGAAGACACCTCTTCACGTCCACCAACATAGCACCACTCCAAGGAAGGCCGGCAACAGAGTCACTGCGGGAAACAGGGAGAGATACCACCACATCAGGGAAGCCTCACCAGAGAAACAGATAGACAGAAGGCTTATTGATCGGGATAAGCAAAACATCGAACATGTTGTGGGCAGGCTGCAGCGACACACTGAACTACCAGAGCAGATGACGTGCCCGCGCGGCACACCAGGATGTAAACCACGAAACCCGAGACATCGACGGCCGGCAGCAGGGGCACGAACAAGGCCACGTGGAGGAGCACCGTAGGCGGGCGGTAGGTCGTACGATGTGGTCTTTGGGGCGGGCGGGTCAACGGCGGGCGCATGAGGAGGAGGATCAAGGAAGGCGGCGTGGTCGCAGGCGTGGATCGACGAGCGGGCGAGGGCGGCGAGGCGAGAAGCCCTCGAGGCCGAGCGATGTCGTGGTGGTGGAGTGAGCGCCAGCTCATGGGGACACGGATGCAGATGGCGGCGACGGACGATCTTGAGAGAGGAAGGACCGGTAGCGCGGCGATCTCGACGCCAAGGAGAGGAAGGGCGCATGATGGCGGCAAGCCGGCTGCGCTGGCGTAGGAAGGGAGCAAGAGGAAGCGTCCAGGTTGGGAAAACGAGGACGAGGGGAACGGGGTTCGTGGCGGTCGTGGGGCTGCAGGGTGGGGCCACACGGTGTTGGCCATTGCACAAAGTGTGCGTGTGTGCAAAGTGTGGGTGGCGGCGGGTGAGAGGTAGGGTGAGAGAGGTGGTTAGGGTTTGGGGTAGAATTAGGGTTCCTTTTTGTCGGGCCGGGGTTGTAGGATGTTGTCTGCTGGGCCCTTTGGGCCTGGCCGGTGGCGGCCTTCCCCGGACAAAATAGTTTTATATTTTTTTATGTGTTATTTTAAAAGTCTTTTGCAAATACTTTTACTCAAACAATATATCTCACAAGACTGGGGATTTTATAATTTGAATAGAGGAGGAGATAATTAGAAACAAAGATAGGCTTTCAGGAAAAATAGTTTAGTGCAGAAATATGTATGATGATGTCATGATGATGTACAAAGATAAAACACAACGATTTTCTAGTAGTGATTTTACCCGGGGTGCTACACTTCTCCTCCTCGTGATCTGATCCGATCTAACACCACAAGTGGCAATGCCTTCGTGAGATGCACACGTGCGGCACCTCGACGTATCCTCCTTCCTCGGTCCAGCAAGTATGGTAGAGAGACATATTGGATCTACAACGCGACGGCGCGGTGTATGTGGTGGAGAGTTTCTGCAGCAGGGCTTCGCCTACATGCAGTCGGGAGGGAGAGAGAGAGGAGGGCAGCAGGGCGGCTAGGGTTGAGGAGGAGGTGTGGAGGGGTGGTGCGCCCCAGCCCTCTATATATAGAGGGGTGGGGCCTGCCCTAACCCCTCCCCCAAGCCCTAGGCCGGCGGCCAAGGAGGGAGGAGTGGGGGGCAAGGAAACCCCCCCTTCTAGAAGGTCCAATTAGGGTTTTACCCTTGCTGGCCGGTTGGGCCCTATGGGGCCTTGTGCCCCTGGACCAATGCGGCCAGGGCACTCCCTCATAGGCCCATGCCCCCTCCCGGAAGGTGGGGCCACGTTGGTCCCCTTCCGGAAGGTTCTAGAAGCTTCCCGATAATACCGATTAACCCTAACAATTCAACTCCAAAAACTGCACTGTCTTATATGAATCTTATTCTCCGGACCATTCCGGAACCTCTCGTGATGTCTCGGATCCCATCCGAGACTCTGAAAAAAAACTCATAAACCAATCATCCAATCTATCCTAGCGTCGAGACACGTTAAGTGTGTGACCCTTCTGGTTCGAGAACATGCAGACATGATCTTCTATCAATAATCAACAGCGGGGTCTGGAAACCCATATTGACTCCCACAAATTCATCGATGATCATATTGGATGAACCACGATGCCAGGATTCAATCAATCCCATATATATATTCCCTTCGTCTCGCGATATTTTACTTGCCCGAGATTTGATCGACCGGCCGCCATACCTAGTTCAATCTCGTTCACAGCAAGTACTTTACTCGTTCCGTAATCCGATATCACTTTGTGATTAACTCCTTAACCACATGCTTGCAAGCGGTGTTGATATCGATTACTGAGTGGGCCCGAAGTATATCTCTCCGACTTGGGAGGGACAAATCCCATCTCGATACATACAACCCAACAGATACTTTCCGATCACCTGAGAGACACCTTTATGATCACCCTCTCATAGGATGACGTTTGATGACCTCAAAGCTTTCTTCCGATACCAGGGAGTTGTATTATCTCATGGTCTAAGGAATACAATATTTGACATAGGAAAAGCTTCGCAAAGATGAACACGATGACACGATCTAATTGCTTCGCTTAGTTTGGGTCTGTCCATCATATCATTCTCCCAATGATATGATCTCATTATTAATTGACAACTCATGTCCATGGTTAGGAAACCTTAACCATCATTAATCAATGAGCTAGTCCATAGAGGCGTACTAGGGACACGGTGTTGTTCACAAACCACACAAGTATTAAAGTTTCCGCTTAATACAATTCTAGCATGGAATATAAACATTATCATGAACAAGAATTATAATAATAACATCTTTATTATTGCCTCTAGGGCATAATTCCAACAGAAGGAACATCAAGTGTTGATGATCAATAAGACCACCAGTTTCAAGAAAGAGAGAAAGGGTAAACCGAAGGGAAAGAAGGGTGGCAAGCCGGTTGCCGTACCTGAAAAGAAATCCCAAGTTGTCCCTAAGTCTGATACCGAGTGCTATTATTGCAAGGGGACTGGCCACTAGAAGCGCAACTGCCCCAAGTATTTGGCAGACAAGAAGGCCGGCAAGGAAAATAAAGGTATATTCGATATACATGTTATTGATGTGTACTTTACTAGTACTCGCAGTAGTACCTAGGTATTTGATACCGGTTCAGTTGGTAATATTTGTAACTCGAATCAGGGGCTACGGAACAAGCGACCACTAGCAAGGGGTCAGGTCAAGATGCGTGTTGGCAATGGATCAAGCATTGATGTGATCGCCATCGGAACGCTACCTCTCCACTTACCATCGGGATTAGTTATAAACTTGAATAATTGTTATCTGGTGCCAGCACTAAGCATGGACATTGTATCCGGATCATGTTTGATGCGCAATGGTTATTCATTTAAATTTGAAAACAATGGTTGTTCGATTTATATGAATGATATATTTTATGGTCATGCACCGATGATGAATGGTTTATTTCTGTTGGATCCCAATAATAGTGTTACACATATTCATAATGTTGATGCTAAAAGGATTAAACTTAATGATGATATATCCACATATATGTGGCACTGTCGTCTAGGTCATATTGGCATTGAACGCATGAAGAAGCTCCACTCGGATGGACTTTTGGAATCACTTGATTTCGAATCATTTGATACATGTGCGCCATGACTTATGGGCAAGATGACTAGAACGCCGTTTTCCGGTTCAATGGAACGGGCGATAGATTTATTGGAAATCATACACTCTGACGTGTGTGGTCCAATGAGTGTGTTGGCGTGAGGTGGATATCGTTATTTTGTTACTTTCACAGATGATTTGAGTAGATACGGTTATATCTACTTGATGAAACACAAGTGGAAAATCATCATAATAGAAATATCAAATTTCTACGGTCCGGCTGTGGAGGTAAGTATCTAAGTTACGAGTTTAGCACACATATGAAAGAGTGTGGAATAGTTTGACAACTCACACTTGCCGGAACACCACAACGAAATGGTGTGTCGGAACGTCGTAAACGTACTTTACTATATATGGTTTGATCTATGATGTCTGACAGACTTGCCACTGTCATTTTGGGGTTATGCACTAGAAACTGCCGCATTCACTTTAAACCGGGTACCATCTAAATCCGTTGAAAAGACACCGTATGAATTGTGGTTTGGAAACAAACCTAAGCTGTCATTTCTTAAAGTTTGGGGATGCGATGTTTATGTGAAGAAACTTCAACCGGATAAACTCAAACCCAAAGCGGCAAAATGCGTCTTCATAGGATACCCTAAGGAAACTATTGGGTATTCCTTCTATCACAGATCTGAGGGCAAGGTTTTCGTTGCCAAGAATGGATCCTTTCTAGAGAAAGAGTTTCTCGCGAAAGGTGTGTGTAGTCGGAAGGTAGAACTCGAAGAGGTTGTAGAAACTTCTCTTCATAGTATGGCGAGTAGCACAGCACCGGAAGCCGTTCTGGAGTTGACGTCACCAAATGAAGAGGGAACTAATGATAATGATCATGATGCTCCAAAAGAGAATACTACCAAACCTCGTAGGTCTAGCAGGACGCGTCCAGCTCCCGAGCTATACGAAAATCCTGTTATGAATTTCATGTTCGATGAAATTGATGACCCTGCGACATATGAAGAAGCGATGATGAGCCCGAATTCCAACAAATGGCTAGAAGCCATGAAATCCTAGATGGAATCCATGTACGAAAACCAAGTTTGGACCTTGGTGGACTTACCTCATGACCGAAAGGCTGTGGAGAATAAATGGATTTTCAAAAGAAAAACTGATGTTGATGGTAATGTAACCGTTTATAAAGCTCGACTTGTCGCAAAGGGGTTTCAAAAAATTCAAGGAGTTGACTACGATGATACATTCTCTCCCATAGCGATGCTAAAGTCAGTTAGGATTATGTTAGCAATTGCTGCATATTTCGACTATGAGATATGGCAGATGGATGTCAAAACTGCGTTCTTCAATGGCAACATTGAAGAAGAGTTGTATATGGTACAACCAAAGGGTTTTGTCGATCCTAAGAATGCTGACAAGGTATGCAAGCTTTAGTGATCCATCTATGGACTGAAACAAGCATCCCGGAGTTGGAATCTCCGCTTTGATGAGGTGATCAAAGAGTTTGGATTTATCCAAACTTATGGAGAGGCTTGTATTTACAAGAAAGTGAGTGGTAGTGATGTAGAATTTCTGATATTATATGTGGATGACATATTATTGATCGGAAACGATATAGATCTTTTAAACAGCGTTAAAAGTTATCTAAACAGCAAATTTTCAATGAAGGACCTAGGTGAAGCGTCTTACATATTAGGCATAAAAATCACAGGGATAGATCTAGGCACCTAATAGGGCTATCACAAAGTACATACCTTGATAAGATTTTAAAGAAATTTAAAATGGACAGAAGTAAGAAGGGGTTCTTACCTATGTTGCAAGGCAAGACATTGAATAGGACTCAAAGTCCAGCTACGGCGGAAGAAAGAGAGATAATGGACAAAGTCCCCTATGCTGCAGCCATAGGCTCTATAATGTACGCCATGCTATGTACAAGACCAGATGTGGCACATGCTATTAGTTTAACTAGTAGATACCAATCTGATCTAGGATCGGAACACTAAATAGCGGTCAAGAATATCCTTAAGTACTTGCGAAGAACTAAGGATATGTTTGTCGTATACAGAGGTGAAGAAGAGCTCGTCGCTAAGTGTTGTGTCGACGCTAGCTTTGACACCGATCCATATGACTCTAAGTCTCAATCCGGATACATATTTCTCATGAATGGTGGAGCGGTTAGTTGGAGGAGTTCCAAACAACCCGTGGTGGTGGGATCAACAATGGAGGCCGAATATGTTGCTGCTTCGGAAGCAGCTCAGGAAGTAGTTTGGATAAAGGAGTTCATAACCAAACTAGTTGTGGTTGCAAGCACGTTGTACCCAATGGTGATCTGTTGTGACAACAATGGTGCCATAGCCAATGCCAAAGAACCAAGGTCTCGCAAGAATTCCAAGCATATTAAGCGCCTGTTTCACTCCATTCGCGAGCATGTCAAGGATGGATATATAAAGATTTGTAAAGTACACATGGATCTCAATGTAGCAGATCCGTTGACTAAAACTCTCCCTAGAGCAAAACACGATCAACACCAGAACTCCATGGGTGTTAGATTTATTACTATGTAACTAGATTATTGTCTCTAGTGCAAGTGGGAGACTCAAGGGAATATGCCCTAAGAGGCAATAATAAAATGGTTATTATGTATATTCCAAGTATATGATAGTTGTTTATTTTGCATGCTATAATTGTATTAATACGGATATGTTAATACATGTGTGTTTAATAAACAAACAGAAAGTTCCTAGTTATGCCTCTCTTATAAACTAGCTCGTTGATTAACAAGATGATCAAGGTTTCCTGATCATGGACATTGGATGATGTTAATAACGAGGTCACAACATTATTGGAATGGTGTGATGAACATTCATCCGAAGTATAGCATTACGATCAAAGTCATTGAGTTTATATTGCGATAACATCATACGAAGTAATCCTAATCCTTAAACCATGAGATCATGTCAATCACTAACACTAGAAGAGTATCTTGATAACATCAAACGTCACACTATAACAGTGTGATTATAAAGATGGGTTCAGTACTACCAAAGTGTTAAGTTGAGGCCCATGGATCAAGAGTGTAATTTGTTCATCCCGATAATGGATAGATATACTCTGGGCCCTCTCGGTGATATCACATTGATTAGCTTGCAAGCAAGTGATTTGATCACTAGAATGTTATATCACGAGAACAAGACAAGAGTACATGTCAGTAAATAGATCAAACTAGGTATGGATATACCGATTATCGAATCTCGGACATGTAATATATTGCGAGACAAAGGGATTAAGTTACTAGCATAAAAGGTTCTCACGATCACAAGAAAGTCATCGTTGAATGCGTGGGAGTCGGTATGGATCTCTAGGTCCCGCTTCTGATTATTGATCTGAGAGGGGTCTCGATCATGTCCGCATTATTCGCGAATCATAGGGTGACACACTTAAGAGACACTAACACCATTTGGAGCAAATAGTTTCATGCTGGAAAGAATAACAAAGTGTGGGAATTTATTTCACTAGACACCGAAACTGTTTTCGGGTGAAATTGCAGAAAGTGTTTCTGCATGTGAAATAAAATACTAGCAAGGGGTTATATGTGAATGTTTGTCATTAAGGTAATTGACAAAATTCTGAATAAATAAAAGGAGTTTTATTTAAGAGAGAGTTTGCATTAAATTTGGTGGAAATTTAATGGGAATTTGAGTGGGATTTTTGAGTGTAGAATTGAAGGGCCAAATTGTGAGTGGAGCATCAACCCACATGAATGGAGGGAGGGTAAGGGGGAAGCCCCCATGTGCCGGCCACCCCCTTGGGGTTCCCCCTCCTCCTATAAAAGGATCCCCCTCCCTCTCTCTCACTCACACCTCTTCGTGAAGGACCTCTCTCCCCCTCTAGTTTATCCCCCATGGTCTCGGACTAGCGAGATACATGTTCCCGGTGGATTTTCAGCAAGAAAGAGTTGTGTTTCCGCCGCGTCGCTGGAGTGAGGAGGCGGAGATTGCTCGGTGCCTCAGACGTGTGTGCGAGCACGAATGTGACACTGATTTGCGGCGCTAGGACTTCCTCTCGATCTTGAGATCGATAAGAGTTCGTCTACATCAACCACGAGTTCAACCTCGTTAATCTTTGTCGGTCTTCAAGAGTATGTTCTCTACAGTTGTATATCCGCCCGTTGCTTGTATCTAGTAGATAGATCTTGGTACATAGTTGTTCCCATCGTAGGAAATTTTTTGTTTTCTATGTTGCAAACCCTACAGGAGCCATCATTTTCCTTGAACACCACACTACAATATTCTACAATAGTTTCGAAGAGCTTATTATAGCCTCTATAAGTGTGTGATTCAGCACCATAACCAATAAAAATACCTTCTAAAGCCTTAGGCTCAAATTTAGACAAACAAACTCCTTTAATAAGAAAGAAACACTTACAACCGAGCACCCAGAAAGGACATGTTGGCATCCCAGGCATCCCATTCTTCAGATACTTGCTGCACCACCAGGTCTGAATCCCCGAAGCAGAGGATCCGGCGAATGCTGATATCTTTTGCGAGCCGGAGCCCGTGTGCCAGCGCTTCGTACTCAGCGACGTTGTTTGAGGCGGTGAAATGGATCTACAACACGTACTCTGGCCGGTCTCCCTTGGGCGAGGTGAGAACGATGTCGAATCCCAAGCCCCCGCGCATCTTTGAGCCATCAAAATGCAGCTTCTAGTAATGTGAGTAGGGAACCGGTGGCAGGTACTGGCTCTCCGCCCAGTCTACGAAGAAATCCTCCACCCCCTGAGACTTGATGGTGATTCTTGGCTCGTACCGGATGCATTAGGCGGCTAGCTCGATGCCCCACTTGGCCACCCGGCACATGGCGTCCTTGTTTCCGAAGATTTCTCCCAATGGCTCGGTGGATACCATCGTAAGCGGATGCTCCTGGAAGTAGTGCTTGAGCTTCTTGCACACCAAGTAGACACCGTAGCACATCTTCTGGTGACATGGTTATACCTTGCGGGTATAAGACCTTAGCATACCTGGTCCATCCCAAGGAAGGCCCACAATAATATACACCAGCCCATGAAGACTTTCGGGTGGCCAGGGCCCATGACGCCTTCGGATCCTTGGAGAGCAAGACTAGAATAGATAGAATATTCAAAGGGGCAAACCCTAAAACCTGTACCGACTTGATCTGTGCCTAGGACCTGCCTATCTCTATATAAAGGCCAGGAGGGCACGACGAGGAGGACACTTCGTACCACCGCATACACACCTCCATGCCAGGTTGCATCTGCACACCCTTGTAACCTTCGGTTCCGCCATAATCAAGAGCAGACAAGCAGGAGTAGGGTTTTCCCTCCAGGGGCCTGAACCTGGGTAAACCTCGTGTCCCCATGCTACTTGTTTGCTAACTGTTCCGCGATCTCCAGCATCCCCATCTTCTCCAAAACCCAATCTCATAACAATGGGCATTGACGAGATCAATCCTTGTCAATTGGCGCCGTCTGTGGGAACTAGGGGCGCTGATTGTGCGATCGTGACGGTCCTAACCAAAGCGATCTACAAATCCGCAGCGACGGAGAGTCATCTCCTCTTCGGCTCTTTCGACTTCACCGCCCACTCGCCAGCCACCTTGAAGGACTTCGAGCCCATTGGCGACGGGCTCGAGATCCTGTTCGGGAGCTTCGCTTCTGTAAGCGCATCGGCACTCTCCGTCTCCCAGAGCAGGTGCCCCTGCCATCGATCAGGCCCGCTTCATGGGCTCCACACCCCATGCTACGCACATCGCCATCGGCAGATGAGTCCTATGACAGCAGCAGCTGCAACTCAGATCTGTGTGATCCACCATCGGAGGAAGGGACCTATGGTTCCGAATCCGAAAGCTGCGACAACAGCGATCCAATCTACGAGCGCTACCAATGCGCCACTCAATGGTAGCACCGCAGTCATCCAGAGTGACGTGGATCAGGAGCACAACCCGCCACCCAACACACAGGGTAGAAACAACGAGAACATGAGAAACCAGCCCCCCCGCCCAACGAGGAGGACACCAATCCCAATCGGATCATCCACCTTAGCGAGGAAGGATGGGCTCAAGCACGCGAAGCCGTGGCAGGCAACAAGATCCTGCCCGTGGGTGCCTCACGGATTCATCGATGAGATATACCTACCCGCCTGGTCGAAGAGCACAAGAAGCAGGTGAATATGCAAGAGGTGCTTGACAAGCGCAAGCAAGCGGCCTCGGAGTCCAGTGCGCGGCGAGCTGCACTCTCCGCCATGGGCGGCTCCAGCTCGCACGACAACCATGGAAACAAGCACCATTCTCGCACGGAGAACATGGACCCCAAGGAACGTCGCGAGGTGACTCGGACCCTCAACACGTCTTTCATGGAGATGGATACCGACGACAACATCATCCCGAAGACACCGCAAGCTGCGATCATGGCAGCCACCACATACCTCGCGTCCCATCCACCTCCGGTGGGGACCCGAAAAGGGCCATGCACAAGTCCGCACTTACCGGACTCAGACTCATTGGAGCTGCGCTCCACGGAGAAGCTCCTGCGGAGCCAAAGAAGAAGGCTGTAGTCAGGTTCAACCGCAGTCCCACGCCCTCATCCGACGAGGAAGAACACGACCTACCTCGAAGGCACAAGAGCTCGCGCCATCGTAGCCGCGATTACGACGCTCGAAGCGAGCTCACCCAACGTAGGATCAACAAAGCGCGTGCCAAGCGCGTCTGCTCGTCAGAATCTGAGGAGGACGATGATGAAGGAGAACTCTGTGGAGCCTGATGCTTCAGCAGATCCGTCCGGCGGACACGGATGCCGCGAAACTTCAAGCTTCCTTCGGACACTCCGAAGTTTGACGGTACACAGGACCCCAAGGCGTGGCTCAGCGATCACCTGTCGTCCGTCAAGCTACACGGCGGAAACAAGAACACCGCCTAATGCCTTCGGCCCATATGACAAAGCAACCCGGATCTGGCTCGGCCTATCCTGGATCCATCCGGTGGGAGGCGGCGACAGTTCATCCGAAACTTCAAGGGCACCAGCAAGAGGCCAGCCTCGATCGAGGAGCTACGGGCCTGCACCCAACGAACGAGCGAATCCATTCGCTCGTACATACTATGCTGGTCCAACACCAAAAACTCCGCGTCACACATCTCTGAGGAGAGAGCGATCGACGCCTTCAAGGATGGCGTCAAACGCCAGGACTTCAAGGAAGAACTTGGGCGCGTCAAGCCCGAGACACTCGACCACCTCATGGACATCGCCAATAGGTGGGCAGATGGCGAGGACTCCGTCCACCGAGCGCACTCGGAGGAGGAAGATGACTACGGCCATCGACATGAATGCCGTAGCAAGAGAAGATCGCGCGTCTACGATGATCGCGATGGACCTGACATGGTCGCGGCCGGCTACGGCGACCGCCACAGCAGCAGCGGATACCGTGGAAATAACTTACGCGACGAACGACGCCCAGCGCAGTCATGGCAACGTTGCGGCCGCGACGATGGACCCTCAGCATACGACAAACTGTCGGGTCCATGCACCATCCACTTCTACATCGACAAGCAGGATGGTAAAAAGAAGGCAAGCCACATGCTCAAGGACTGCCGCGAGTTGTAGAAACTCGGCGAGAGCATGTCTCAGATGAGGCAACAAGCCCCGAACCCTGGGTACGGGAACGCACCTACACCAGGTGAGTTTGCACACGGAGCTCCTCCACCACCACCTGCGGGACCCTCGAATCACCCAATCACACCCGCGCAGAATAATGGTGGGCACGAGTACCCCGTGCCGAAAGGATCACTGATGATCCAAAAAGGGCGCCCAACAAACAGGGTGCAAAAGAAAATCACCCGCCAAGTCAGCCTGGCCGTGACTACTCCACCAGCCATCACTGAGTACCTCAGCGGTTCGGAGTCCTGCATCACGTTCAGCTGCTCGGATCACCCCCGCCAAATCCCTCGTCCGGGTCATGCTGCCCTAGTGCTCGATGCACAAATCGGAGGATTCGATATGATCTGTGTCTTCATGGACGGCGGCAACGGCATCAATCTGATGTTCGCTAGCACCTTAGCAGCAATGCGGATCCCGTTGTGCAGCCTGGAACAATCCGACACAATGTTCCACGACATCGTCCCAGGAAAGGGCATATTTCCCCTGGGAAAGATATGGCTCGACGTCATCTTCGGCCAGCCCGACAACTTTCGGTGCGAACAACTCGAGTTCTAAGTGGTGGACTAGCCATCACAATACCACGCCATCCTCGGACGCGTGGCATTCGCAAGGTTCCTGGCAGTACCGCATTATGCCTACCTGCTACTCAAGATACCAGGACCCAGGGGCGTCATCACTGTCCAAGGGAGATTCACCCGATCGGATCACTGCGACAGGGACTTCAACAAAATTTCCTAGTCCTTCGGCATGCAGGAGGAACTCACAAGGCTCCGAGAAGTGACGGACAACGGGGCACCCCCAGTCTCGAGGCAAAACGCACCCGACATGTCGTTTGACTCCACAGTCAACACAAAGAAGGTGCAGGTCCACCTGACGGACGCCTCCAAGACGACGCTGATTGCCAACAACCTCAGCCCTGCATAGGAAAGCGCGCTCGTCGAATTCCTCCATGAGCGCTGGGAAATCTTCGCCTGGTGTCCTGCGGACATGCCAGGAGTTCCCAGGGAATTCGTCGATCATGCACTCAATGTGTTCCCAGATACCAAGCCCGTCAAACAATCCATCCGACGATTTTCCGGACCACGGGCCGAAGCCATTGGAGTCGAAGTCAACATACTGCTCGACGCCAACTTCATCAGGGAGATCAAGGAAAGCGAGTGGCTCGCCAACACCGTGATGGTCCCCAAAAAGGACACGGACATCCTGCGGATGTGCGTGGACTTCACATCGCTGAACAAGCACTACCCAAAGGACCACTTCCCTCTCCCTTGGATCGATCATATCATCGATTCGACTGCAGGATGCGAGAAGCTCTCCTTCCTCGACGCCTACTCAGGCTACAATCAGATTCGACTAAAGGTCGAAGATCAGGAGAAAACGGTATTCATCACGCCGTTCAGAGTGTTCTGCTACACAATGCCCTTCGGGCTGAAGAACGCAGGTGCCACGTACCAGCGATGCATGCAGGCATGCCTGAAGAACCATATTGGCCGCAACATACAGGTCTATGTCGACGAGATAGTAATCAAAACGAGGGAGGCCACAACACTGATCGACGATCTCCGCGAGACGTTCGACAACCTTGATTGATACAAGATCAAGCTAAATCTAGAAAAGTGCGCCTTCGGCGTCCCATCTGGTCAACTGCTAGGCTACTTCATCTCCCAGCGAGGAATCAAAGCAAACCCGAAGAAAATCCGGGCCATAATGGCCATGGAGAAGCCGAAGAACCTCAAGGGCGTCCAACAACTTGCTGGGCGAATCGCGGCGTTGAGCAGGTTCATCAGCCGCATGGGCGAAAAAGCCCTGCCTTTCTATCAGCTGCTACGCAAGGCTGACAAATTCGAATGGACGCGCGAAGCGGACGACGCATTCGAAGATCTAAAGCGGCTGCTCTCCACCTCGCCCGTCTTGGCCACACCAAAGGAGCGCGAGCCTCTACCGCTATACATAGCAGCTACACACCAGGTGGTAAGCACCGTGCTTGTGGTTGAAAGACCCGAAGATGGCAAGACCCATGGGGTCCAACGCCTAATCTACTACCTTAGCGAGGTATTGACACCAACAAAGCAGAGGTATCCTCACTACCAGAAACTCGCCTACGGCGTGTTCATGACGGCTCGTCGGCTAAACCACTACTTCCAGGAGCACCAGGTGATGGTTGTCAACGAAGCACCCCTGAACAGCATCCTGAACAACACGGAGGCCACAAGACACGTGGCCCTGTGGGGTATCGAGATGTACCCCTGGACATAATCTACGAGAAGCGCCATACGATCAATTCGTAGGTCCTACCAGATTTCCTAGTCCACTGGATGGAACTGCAGCTGCCGGACACTCCGGACATGACGTAGTCATGGACAATGCACTTCGATGGCTCCAAGCACGAAGCTGGAGGAGGAGCCTGTCGTGGTATTGCCGACGAGTACGCCATGGAGGGGTCCTCACAGTGCGTGTTTAGAGACATGGGGTAAGGCGGACGGTTGACGGGTAACACAACCAGTGTTCGGATCCCACGGTGGCGGAATCCTACTCCTGCTATAAATCACTATAATGGCAATACGCCGAGTTAAAGAGATAGGTTCGTTGTGCGAGGTGTGTGTAAAACGATACTAAGTTATGCCCTAAAGGCTCCCATAGGCCCGACTTATATAGTCGCCAGGTCCTAGGGTTACAGGGAAAAGTCCTAACCAGACAGGTCACAGAGTCCTACACTGTCTATTACTAGTCTTGTGTATCTTGCACTCCAAGGCTCCGGGTACGCTGGTGACTCCACCGTAGCCTTCCTTTATCCGGCATGGGCCTCCCTTCTGGATCCACCTAACTGGGCCGCCCAGCAGGCCACAGGCCATGCTACCGACTATGGGCCACCTGGGTTAGTCGGATAAGAGACATGCTATGAGGATACCCATATAGCATATCCCCAACAGTAGCCCCCGGAGAACTCCGAGATTTTGCGCCGTCTTGCCTCTTCACATGGAATGCTCCGTCTAGATGGATGTCGGCAAATCGTCAAGCAATATCTTGTAGTTATCCCAAAGAAACCTGCAAGGTTTTCTCCGTCTTCTATTAGTAAGTCGGAGAAATGCTGAATCTTCCATCGTACTCTTCCGTAGTCGGATTAAATCCGTCTATGCCGGAATCTTCGATGTGACGGCTCATCTACCATGTCAGTTATGATGACATAGGCTTAGGTCAGCGACGCCTCATAACTCACACATGCAGAGAACGCAATCATATCCGATTTTCCCACGCGAGCGATACGAACCGTTGGCGGCGGCGGTTGGAGACGTGGCGAAATTACCGCGCACGTTCTCGAACACGTCGTCTATGCGGCAACCGTCCGATTAGCTGCACGAATCTTGACGAAGAGCAAGATAAATAGTAATCGTGGAACACTTGCCACTTTTTTACCCTATTCTCTCGCGTCATCATCTTCTTCCTCCAGCCGCACGCCTCCTCGAGCTCTCCACGGAAAACCTCGAAGAAATCCTAGCCTCTCCCTACATCAGTCGCATCCTCCCTGTCCTCCATGGCCAGCATCAGCTCTTCCTCGTCGATGGCGGCGTCGAGCGAAGCCACGGCGAAGCCGGCGAGCTCCGTCGTCGTGCCCGCAGAGGGCCTGGTCATCCCCGCGTCGGCCGTGATTGAAACCACCGGGGGTGACCACAATCTGGCGGCGCTAGAGCCTCTGGAAGAGGAGCCAGACTCGCACAAGGGCGACTGGCGCGGCTCGGACATCACCGGCCACGACATCCAAGAGATGGTCGCCGAAGGCTAACTTCCCACGACGGAGGGGCTCACCTGGCGGGCGGCGCCGGCCGGCGAGGTGACACCTTCTCCCCAAGCCGGAGAAAAGGTGTACCTCAAGGCTCAGCTGGTACGCGGCGTTTCTCTGCCCATCTCCCACTTCTTTTTGTCCGTCTTGAATCACTTCAAGGTCCAACCCCATAACCTCTCCCCCAATAGTATCTTAGTGCTTAGAAACTTCACGGCACTTTGTGAGGGTTACCTAGGGATTAGGCCTAGGTTAGACTTGTTCGTGTACTTCTTCACCGTCAAATGTGAAGCCAGACATAGTAGGGAGGAGCTTAGAAACTGTGGCACCATAAGCTTCAAGATCCGACCTGGCTGGCGGTTCCCCGAAATCGTCGGCCACGAGTCGTGCAAAAACTGGCAGCGGACGTACTTCTACGGCCCCGACATTCCTTTGGCGGGCCGAGAAGTGACGTACCCGGACTTCGTGGATGGAGCCGCTGCTAAAGTTTCCACATGGAGATCCCATGCCTCCCTTCCCTCCGACCTCGACGCTTCTCGCGCAATAAGGTGGATCGAGTGGTTCGTAGAGATGGGTTTGACCGGCTTGGACCTAGCCATGTGCTGGTTCATCAGGCGAATCCAACCTCTGCAGCACCGCGTGAAGTTCATGCACGAGTACACCAGTGATCGAACGGATACCCTCCGGATCTCCGTGGATAACTTCTCGAGCAACTCCATCAAGCTCCGTCTGAAGGACATCGTCAAGGTGAAGGATAAGAAGCGCGGCTTCACCATCACCTGCGACATGTACATAGACGGCAAGTGCCCAAAGGTAGGTATTTATTTTCCGTGTATGACATTGCTCCAGTTTCTCCATCTTGCCAGTGCCATATTATCCAACATGGTGGTTTCTCACTTAACAGCTTAGCGATCTAGATGAGGACAACCTGGCTGCCCAAATCTACGATCCAAAGATGAAGGAAGTCACGGTCGTGTCCGACGATGATGTCCCGTTGGCGCGAAAGCAGAAGAGCTCCACCTCTAACGCTGCCGATGGAGGCAAGAAGAAGAAGACGGAGGGTGGAGCCTCCAAAAAGAGTACTGCCGCCCTTGAGGCGGAAAAGAAAAAAGCCACCAGGATGTTTGCCAAAGCGCCCCCCTAGTGTAAGCCTCTCATTCTCCGACATTGTCTTACTTATCTGTCTTATTCCTGTACTTATGCATTTTGCACGTTTCAGGAAGAAAGCCACAACCAGCCTCAAGAAGTCCTCCAAGACTCTTGGGGCTTCTAGAAATATCAAAGATATGTTGCACCGTGACTCCTCCCCCGCCATCGCCCCTGCTACTCCTGTCGTCAAGCCCTCCTCTGCTCCGACAAGCTCTCAAGTACAGGAGGCATCAGGCCCTTCCGTCATGGAAGTGGATTCTGGCGCATCTACCGAACTCACTGTTGTCGGCGAGCAGGTGACGCAGGAGAGCGCTGCTCTTCAAATGGCTGAAGCTCCGGCTAAGGATGCCATCGGTAGCGGCAAGGCAGTGGTGGGAGCTAGTACCTCTGCCGAAGGCGGCGCCCCTACTCCCCAGAAACCCTTCGAGTTCCCGAAGATAGTTTACCCGACGCTCCTGCCGAGTAACACAACTATGGTTCCTGGAGGAGTGCCGTCATCTCCGACGTGCGGTCTTGAGGAGCTACTCCACCAAGCAGATATCTTGCGAGGAAACAGCATTTCCTTCGGCAAGCTGCTAGCTGAGAGCGCTACAAACCTCAAGATTATTGCACTTGTAAGTTTTTACTTTGCCTTCTGCATTTCATATGAGTATCCCACTGTAGCCCCCGAGGATGTAGACGGAAAACCATAGGTTTTGCATCTATATGCTCTAAGAGTGACTAAGTTAGAAAAAACTCTCACTGTAGCCCCCAAGCATTTAGATGGAATGAATTACTCCGACTAGATGCTTTAAGAGTAGCATACACAGTGTTCATAATTTTCAATGTTGTAGCCCCCAAGCCTCTAGTTGTAACTGAATTAGTTCCGACTAGATGCTTAAAGAAAAGCTAAGCATATTGCTAAGTTAAAAACTCTCGCTGTAGCCCCCGGGCATCTAGGTGGGAAATCTCTGACTAGAAGCTCCAAGCATACCAAACAACGATTTTAACTTTGTATTTGTTTCCACAGAACGAGAATGCTCGGAGGGGCATGGCCAACGACAAGTACCAGAAGATGCGCGCAGATCTTGAAGCCAAAAAGGGTAAAACTGCCATCTTGAAGGAACAAATCATCAAAAACAAGAGTCTATTTTCTTTTTTGTGCATTTCCGTCTTACTTTTGTGCCCATAATATCCGAGAACATGTCGCCAAGGCCAAGGACATTGTCGAGCAGTCCAAGCATATCCAGCAGCTGGACAGCGAGAACAAGATCCTGAAGAAGGAGAGGAAGGAGATGCTGAAGATGCATGAGGATTCCATGAAAGCCCTGCAGGATTCCGCCTCCGCAGAGATCAATCGCTTGAAGGAGGAGCTTGCGATCCTAAAGGATCAGAAGCAAGCTGCTGATGAGCAAAACCTTGGCCACAGCGAGGCGTTTAAGCTCCTCCAACAAGAGAAGGAATCCTTGGCGGACACCGTCTGGCAGGCTAAGGCCAACATCTTCAGTAAGTGTCCTCCGCCTTGTATTTCTGTAGTCGAGATACTTAGAGTTTATTGAACTCATGCGCTCCTTGTCAGAATTTGCAGCTCCTATGGGTTTGACCCGCTCGGCTCCTTCGGACAAGGAATGTATGGTTCTTGCCGTCAACTTCATCAATACCGCCATCGCCCAAGCCAAGGAGATTGCCAAGCCCCTCCAAATTTATATCAAGGCCTCGGACTCCGTGGCGAAGTACTCGGAGATTCTGCGCCAAGCCCCCGAGCGTGTCGCGAGCTGGAAAGCTTTGTGCACACGGGCTGGCGCAAGGATGGCACTGTCTATGGTGAAGGCACACTATGAAGATGCCGACATCGACACGGTGACCTCTGGTATCCCCGACGTGGATGATGACGGCAAGGAAATCGGTCACGAAGCCATCCTGTCATCACTCGCGGGTTACAACACCATGGTTGCCGAGTTGGTGGACGTTGACTTCTTCGTGCCCAGGAACCTCATCGACAGCGTCAACCAGGATTCCTCCGAGTCTCATCACAGCGCCGACTTCGAGGGTGATTCTCCGGCTGGTGATGATGTGGCCTCCAAGTCTCCTGCGCCCAAAGAATGAAAAACACTTTGTAATTTCTGTTTCACCTTTGGCGTGTGCACGGAAGAAACTTGGTGACGTAATCTTAAGGCAGAAAACAATGGTTGTCGTATCCTGCTACTTAAGAACTAATTCCCAGTATGTATATATTTTTTAAGCAAGTGCTGGCTTATCCATTACTCTGGTTCTTATGCTTGACTTTTCATGAGTCGGAAGACTCGTTGTCGGAACCATGCACTTAGGTGATGATGCCCAATGGCACCATCAATAACCTGAGCACAAAATGGCTGACAATAAGTGCTGAAAGTCACTACTCTAGAATCCACATAAAAACAACAAAGAACGTGTAGACAAGAAAACTTAAGCTAACGCCCGTAGGCGGAATTTTCACAAGTGCAATCGCAAGACGTGTGCATAAAGGTTTTATATGATCCAAAAATAAACACTAAAGGAGGTAAAAGACTCAGCAATATGAGTGAACCAAAGAGCTTTATTTCATTGATCATATAAGAAGTACACAATTAGATAAAAATGCTAAGTGTAGAAAGGATGTAGCTGTGCTATGTTCCATGGCCGATCAAGCTCCGGGTAGTCATCATCCGGGTCACGTCGCTTATGCTTATGATCCTCGTTGGGTCTATCCTTAACTTCACGATTGTCGACAAGGTAGTAAGACCCATTGAGCAGCGCCTTGCTTATGATGAACGGTCCTTCCCATGGCGGGGATAATTTATGCGACTTCTTCTGCTTAAGTCGGAGTACTAAATCCCCCTCTTTAAACGAGCGATGCCGAACGCGGCGACTATGGTAGCTGTGTAGCTTCTGCTGGTAAATGGCGGATCTTTGGCATGCCAAAACGCGCTCCTCCTCGAGAAGGTCCACATCTAGGCGTCTGGATTATTCAGCGTCATCTTCGTTGTAGGCGGCAACTCTTGGTGCGTCATGGAGGATGTCGGAAGGTAGGATGGCTTCTGCTCCATATACCATGAAGTAAAGGGTGTAGCCGGTGGATCTGTTGGGTGTGGTTCGTAAACTCCACAGCACAGATGGCAATTCTTCCGCCCAGGCTCCAGCTGCTCTATGTAGTGGTGCCTCAAGACGTGGCTTGATTCCCTGCAGAATTAAACATTGGCTTGCTCAACCTGACCATTGGACTGTGGGTGTGCCACAGATGCAAGGTCAAGTCGGATGCCTTTGTCCTAGCAATATGCCTCCACTTCTCCGAGTGACAAGTTGCTTCCGTTGTCGGTGATGATGCTATGTGGGAGACCAAATCTCACCACTAGATCCTGGACAAACCGAAGGGCAGTTGCCCCATCAAGCTTTCTAATGGGTTTAGCTTCTATCCATTTGGTGAATTTGTCAACTGCTATAAGCAGATGCGTAAATCCACACGGTGCCGTCTGTAACGGTCCCACCATGTCTAGCCCCCAGACTGCAAACGGCCAAGTTATTGGTATTGTTCGCAATTCTTCAGCAGGAACATGTGGTTGTCGGGCATAATACTGGCATCCCGTGCATGTCTCAACCAGCTTGTCGGCGTCATTCGCCAAAGAGAATCCTTGCCGGAAGGCTTTCGCGACCAATGATCGAGGAGCGGCGTGATGCCCGCAATCTCCGAGATGGATCTCGCGCAGGATTTCCATACCTTCTAGCTGGGAAACGCACTTTAAGTATACACCAGTAGTGCTCCTTTTATAGAGTTGCCCATTGATTATGGTATAACCCTTTGCTCGTCGTACTATTTGCCGTCTTTCGACCTCGTCGTCGGGCAAAGTTCCATGTTCGAGATACTCCATGAACGGTTTTGTCCAAGCCGGAGGGATCTTTGTCACCATGTTGACGAAAGAGTCAGCTCTATCCGGGTTGTCGATGTCAGCGCCCTTCACGGATGGTGTGCATAGATGCTCTAGGAAAACTCCTGGCGGAATTTTCTTGCGCCCTGATCCAAGCTTAGACAGTACATCAGCCGTCTCGTTTTGCTCCCTAGGCACATACTTGACTTCGTAGCCCAAGAAGCTCTTGGATATCTCATCCACTTCTTCGCGATATGCCGCCATCATAGGGTTCCGCATGTTCTAGGTGCCAGCCACCTGCTGGGCAACCAAGTCAGAATCTCCACAGCAAACTATGCGCTTGATGCCAATATCCTTGGCTACACGTAGTCCGTGAATGAGTGCTTCATACTCCGCCATGTTGTTTGTAGCCTCGAAGTGGATCTGCAGAACGTAGTGCAGCTTGTCTCCTTTTGGTGACTGTAGCAGTACACCAGCCCCCGAGCCGTTGAGCAACTTTGATCCGTCAAAGTGCATCACCCAGTATTGTGGTTCTGGCAACGGGGTAACATCTGGCATCTCCGCCCAATCTGCAATAAAATACGCCAAAGCTTGTGACTTGATAGCGTCGCGTCTCTCGTAGGTGATCTCGAAGGTGGCAAGCTCAATGCCCCACTTCGCGACCCTTCCTGTAGCGTCGCTGTTGTTGATAATGTCGGACAGTGGAGTCTTGCTCACTACTGTGATTGGGTGCTCCTGAAAGTAATGCCTCAGCTTCCGCGAAGCGAGGAATACTCCATAAGCTATCTTTTGGTAGTGCGGGTAACGCTGCTTGGACTCCGTCAAGACCTCGCTCGCATAGTAAACTGGTCGTTGAACTTCGTGCTCGTAGCCTGGTTCCTTCCGCTCTACGACGACGACGATGCTGATAACCCGGTTGGTTGCCGCCATTTAAATTAACAGGGGCTCACCAGGTTCGGGTGCTGTAAGGATGGGCGCTGAGGAAAGAGTCTCCTTGAGCTGCTTCAATGCTGCATCTGCTTCGTCCGTCCATGTGAATTTGTCCGCCTTCTTCAGCAACTTGTACAACATCAAAGCCTTCTCTCCAAGTCGGCTGACGAACCGACTAACTGCTGTAACACAACTTGTTAGTCGTTGAATGTCCTTTAGGCATGTCGGACGGTTTATGTTTAAGATGGCCTTGATTTTCTCCGGGTTGACCTCGATTCCGCGCTGGGAAACGATGAAGCCCAACAATTTGCATTGGAACCCGAAGACGCACTTCTTAGGGTTGAGCATCATGTTGTATTTCCGGAGATTATCAAAGGTTTCTTTTAAGTCGGAGATTAAGTCGTTTGACTTTTTAGACATCACCGCAATATCGTCCACATAGGCGTGAACATTCTGACCATTTTGGTCGTGAAGGCAACATTGCATTGTCCACTGGTAGGTAGCACCTGGGTTTTTCAGCCCAAAGGGCATCGTGACATAGCAAAACGTGCCATATGGAGTAGTGAACGAAGTGCCCAATTGGTCCGACTTCCTCATCTTGATCTGGTGGTATCCTGAGTATGCATCAAGAAAACACAAAAGTTCCGAGCCAGCCGTCGAGTCAATGACTTGGTCAATGCGAGCCAAAGCAAACGGATCTTTGGGACATGCTTTGTTCAAGCCGGTGTAATCAACACACATTCTTAATTCATTGGTTCCCTTTTTGGGGACAAGTACAGGATTGGCCACCCATCGGGTGTGAAGGACTTCTCGGATAAACCCAGCCTTAAGTAACCTAGCTATCTCTTTGCCAATGGTGCGTCTCTTCTCATCTCCGAAGCGTCGTAGAGGTTGTTTCACTGGTTTACATTTTGGATCTATGTTTAAGCTGTGCTCGGCAAGTTCCCTAGGTACACCTTTCATGTCGGCAGGTTGCCAGGCAAAGATGTCGCTATTCTCACAGAGGAACTCGACGAGCGCGCTTTCCTATTTGGGATCCAGGTTCATCCCAAAGGCGACGGTCTTGGAGGCATCGCCTACCACAAGTTCCACCGGCTTGGTCTCGATGGCGGCCTTGAACGCAGGAGCGGAGTCGGAGATCTGCTTCTTCGACGCGGGCATCTCTGAGTCATTGACCTTGCTCTGGATCTCCTTGAATTCTTCGCTATAGAGGACAACTTTTGCAACAGCTGCTTCATTGATCTCGCAATCCCGTGCCTTGGTAAAGCTTCCGGATACGGTGATGACACCGTTTGGTCCGGGTATCTTGAGCTTGTTGTAGACGAAGCATGGCTTGGCCATGAACGTGTGGAATATGTCGCGGCCGAATATGATGTGGTACACGCTCTTGAAGGGGACCACCTCAAAGGCATGCGCTCTTGGCGGTAATTATTAACGTCGCCAAAGGCTACCTGAAGTGTGATGCACCCAAGGGACCGAGCCTCCCGACCAGGAACTACGCCATGGAACACGGTGTTGGTCCGCCTTAGGTTTGCCTCCGTCAAGTTCATCTTCTGCAGTGTATCTAGGTACATGATGTTGGTGCTGCTTCCACTATCCACCATGCACTTGGTGAACTCCACGCCGTCAATCAATTGGTTGATGACCATGGCGTACTGGTTCTCTGTGGGCACAAGGTCTGGGTGGTCCGTCCTGTCCCAAGTTATTGGAACCTCCGACCAGCGCAGGTATTGGGGAACTGGGGGGAGAGTGGCCATCAGGATCCTTAGAGAGGTCTTCTGTTGTCGGACGGTGGGGGTGCCAAGGAAAGTGTGGTAGACTGGGCCTTCTTTGCACAGGGGTTCTTGCCCTTGTCGTCGCTCTTGGCGGCGTGCTTGGGGTCAATGTCCTCGCCCATGCCACTTGAATCCTTAGACTCCTCCTCCTTCTTCTTCCCCTTGCCCTTGCCTTGCGGTCTGTTCTTCCGACTTTGCTTGTAGCCGGACTCCGGGTCTTCCTTGAGGTAGTTGACGAACTTGCAGTGTCGATTGGTATGGGTGGCCTTGCCGTTGGCGTAGAGGTGTACGAGGCACGGCATATCGCGGTACTCCTCGTAGGTTTGGGGAACGCAGAGCAGCGCCGAGTTGGTTTCACTTCCTCGTTGCTGCCCGCGGCCTGCTCCCCTTCCTCGGCCACGTTGTCCGCCTTCTCCTCGTCCTGCAAAACTCATAGCGACCATGTCGGTAGATTGCTTTTCTTCTGGAGCGGTTTTCCGCTTTGTACTGCTGTTCCTCCGAACTTGGGTTGGGTCGGCCGTTGCCGGCAAAGAGCCACGAGCATCGTCGTTGGCAGCTACGAACTCACTAGCTAACTGAATCATCTGATTCAAGTCAAGCTGATGATTGTCCTGCAAGCTCTTTAGCTTATGTCGGAGCAACGTACCCCTTTCCAGCCCATCGATGAAGGCGGCCATGGCGGTCTGAGCGTGCACTCCTGCGTAGGAATTCTTCATGTCCAGCCAGCGGGAGAGGTAGGCGCGAGATGTCTCGTCTTTCTCTTGCACGCACCGCTGTAGATCGCCCATAGTGCAGGGACGCTTGTATGTACCCTCAAAGTTCTTGGTGAATGCTTCTTGCATATCCAGCCAGTTGTAGATAGATCTTTCCGGCAAGTCGTCGATCCATTGACGGGCCGTGCCCGCCAACATTAACGGGAGGTACTTCACGGCGATGTTGGGGTTGCCTCCGGCAATCTCCACCGTGTTGCCGTAGTCCTGCAACCATGTGGCTGGTTTGGCGGTGCCGTCATAGGGCTTGATGGTCTTGTCGATCCGGAAACCTTTGGGGTAAGTTGCGGACCATATTGCAGGTCCAAAGCAACGTGGTCCCAGGTATGGTCCTTCCCGGGCCTCGTGGATCTTATCGATCCGCGAACGTGCGTCGTACGGATTCGGGTTCTTCTTCTTGTTGTCAACAGGGGATGGGCTGCGTGAACGACGCGGGCCTCTTACGTCATGGTGACTGCTTGGTGGCGACGGAGGCAGAGGTGGCGGTGGGTTAGCCTTCTTGCTGTTACCCTCCTTCGACGCCTCACGCCTATCACGGTTGCTTGTCGGACGCGGAGGGTCGTGGTGTGACCTGCTCTTGTGTCCTTGGTGGCGCTCTTCATCATGACGGGTCTATGCCGTGTTGTCGCGGATGACGATGCCACACTGCTTTGGAGGGGGCATATCCGTACGGTGGTGAGCCTTGTAATCTTCCTGACGTCGGGGGGATCGGGGCGATGGCGATGGGCGGCGAGGTCGGGCTTTGTCTCCGTGGTCGGAGAATATGGGGATAGCATCCTTCCTATTGCGCGCATCCCTCCGTCTTCGTTCTGATGAACCCGTCTGTGATCCGACATCCTGAGGAGATCTGTCCCTTGGCGGTTTGTACTGGCTAGATCGGCAGAGCGCTGGGTTAGACTCAAGCCTCTGAGAGGTGGCCTTTTCCTGATGCTTTACCGCCTTGGCCACTAGGTCATAGACCTGTTTTACTGCCTCAGGCGATCTATCCTGCTCCAGAAGAGTCTTGGCGATGGCGAGGTTAAGGAGTGGGGTGGGCATCACCTACTTGCCTTCACTATCAATGTATGGCTTGGCCTGTGCAAGCTTCGAGGGAGCCCATCCTAGGTTGCGCCGTACACCAGGATCGTTGATGACGCGAGCCGGAGCCTTCTTAGCCTTCTGCTGCTGCAGCAGAGTCTTGTACTCGGCCTCCATTGCTCTAGCTTTCTCTATGGACTTCTGCGTGTTGACCAGATCTCGATCTAGTTTAGCGCCTTGCTCCACGATGGCTTGCGCCTCCTCCAGCAGCTGCTGGCGCTTCTCGTCAACTGGGTCACATTCCGGATATGATCAACGGTTAGTGGCTCGACGAGGAGATTGCCGTACATCACTCTATCAGCTGGAGTAACATGGGCTGCTGCCGACGTGGATGCTGGAGGCGGCAAGTTTGCGGTGTTGTTGTTGCTCGGACCGGTGCCGAGTTCCTTCTGCTTCTGCACTGGGTTAGGCGGAGGAGGCATGACCTTTGCGTGATCATCATCGGCAGCAATAAGTGGCCCCTTCCCCTTTTCCAGCACCGTAGGCGGAGCTTGCCCGGGTTGATCTTCATCCATCGTTGTCCCAATGGTGATGAACACCCCTCGAGACATGACGGTGTTGTTAGCTTGTTCGTCGCGCGAGTACTCCTCCTCCATCTCCTGCATAACAGAGTCTAGCTCTTCTGGGCTGAAGTCTATCTCCTCTGAATCTGCACTGAAGTCAGCGTAAAGTGCGTCAATGACAGAGTCGGAGGGTGCCAGGACTTCCTCGATGACGAGCGGTGGAGGTGCAACAGCCTCGACGATGACTGGAGGTGGTGGTGCTACGACGATGGCGGCCGGAGGCGGTGGCGGCGGCTGCTGAACCGGAGGTTCTCCGTCTCTAAGCGCGAGCTCCATCTGGGCTGCCGCATCAGCTGCCGCGTAGCTATTGATGGTACTCACCATCTCTTCGAGGGTAAGGCGTCCTGTTGCCTGCTGCCGACGTAAAGAATGTCGGAGAAGCGTTCCACGGTCCATTCCTTCCATGAAGTGATACAAAGCGTTATCATCAGGGTAATTGGCCAGGTCGGCCCGTATACGGAGCCACCTGGCGAGGTAGTCGCGGGGGTTTTCGCCCTCTCTCTGAATGCAGCGCGCCAGATCGAAGATGGTAACCAAGCCGACGAACTTGGATCTCTGCTGTCCAGACGCGCGGACAAAGCCGGCGGATTTGCAGTGATCTTCCACCTTTATATCCTGCACATGGGCGGTTTGGGTGGGCCTTGAATTTTTCTGATCTTTGCCGGCAAACTCCGAGGAGAGATCCGACATCGATCCTTCTGCGAACGTATCCTGCCCGTAAGCGGTCCGTGCGGGTCTTGATGCTTTCGGATCTTTGCTGGCAAACTCCAAAGAGAGATCCAACATTGATCCTTCCGCGAACGTATCCTGCCCGTAGGCGGTCCGTGCGGGTCTTGATGCTCCTCCGACTCCCAGGGAACTAGTGCCCGAGTCGGTTTCGCCGATGAAGAGGTGGATGTCTCCGATAGGAACGATCGAACACCGCGTAGGGTTCGTCTTCGCCGGGATCCAGAACTCGTCAGGGGGATGATCGGAACGTTGCCGGAGAAGAGAACACGGTCGATGGCTACGGTTTCGCCGATTCCCGCGAAGATCTTGGTCCTCGCCCGCTGAAGAGCCTGAAGCGCCTCTTGCCCCACGGTGGGCGCCAACTGTCGTGGTATTGCCGACGAGTACGCCATGGAGGGGTCCTCACAGTGCGTGTTTAGAGACGTGGGGTAAGGCGGACGGTTGATGGGTACGAGGTAACACAGCTTACCCAGGTTCAGATCCCACGACGGTGGCGGAATCCTACTCCTGCTATAAATCACTATAATGGCAATACTCCGAGTTACAGAGATAGGTTCGCTGTGCGAGGTGTGTGTAAAACGATACTAAGTTGTGCCCTAAAGGCTCCCATAGGCCCGACTTATATAGTCGCCAGGTCCTAGGGTTACAGGGAGAAGTCCTATCCGGACAGGTTACAGAGTCCTACACTGTCTATTACTAGTCTTGTGTATCTTACACTCCAAGGCTCCGGGTACGCTGGTGACTCCACCGTAGCCTTCCTTTATCCGGCATGGGCCTCCCTTATGGATCCACCTAACTGGTCCGCCTAAGTTACGAGCCATGCTACCGACTATGGGCCACCCGGGTTAGTCGGATAAGAGACATGCTATGAGGATACCGATATAGCATATCCCCAATAGAGCCGGGGTCATACTGACCTCCCCGCAGGGCGACAAGATGAAGTACGTCCTCCGGATGAAATTTCAAGCTTCTAACAATGAAGCCGAATACGAGGCCCTCATCCATGGCATGAGGATGGCCAAGATCTGCGGCGCGACGCGCCTGGTCATCTACGGCGACTCGAACCTCGTCGTCCAGCAGACGATGAACAAGTGCGACGCACACGCCGCCAACATGATCGCGTACCGCGCACTCTACAACTCACTAGAAGGAGACTTCGACGGCTTCGAGCTTCTGCATGTTGGGGGAGAAAGCAATGAAGAAGCCGACAGACTCGCCAACATCGGCTCCACCTGCGCATGGGTGCCACCAGGTGTGTTCCTCGAACAGATCTGCGTGCCATCCATCAAAAGGAAATTCCCTAAGGGATCACCTGAAGAAGCAGAACACTCGAGGGCTGCGCTACCCGACGGACAAGAAGGACCCGAAAAACTCGACACAGAGGTCACAGTGGTCAACCTGATGCAGGTCATGGCAGTCGAAGAAACGTGGACATGGCCGTACCTCAGGTACCTGATAGACACGGAACTACCTGATGACCTGACAGATGCCCGACGCATATCTCGCCGGTCCAAGGCCTTCACAATCATCAATGGCGAGCTGTACAAGCGCAACATTTCGGGTGTACTCCAAAGGTGCGTCACCACCGGTGACGGCAAAACCATCCTCCAAGACATCCACGAGGGCATTTGCGGCCATCACGCGGGTAGCCGAGCCCTTGTCGCCAAAGCTCTACGAGCTGGATTCTACTGGCCAACGGCCATGAACGATGCCAAGGACATCGTCCAAAGATGCAATGGATGCCAGAGGTTCGTAGATAAACCACACGCACCCGGATCGGACCTCAAGCACATACCTATGGCCTGCCCCTTTGCCCAATGGGGCCTCGACATGATCGGCAAACTGCCCAAGTCCTCGAAAGGAGGTCACGTCTACCTCCTAGTGGCAGTCGACAAATTCACCAAGTGGATCGAGGCCATGCCCATTACTAACCAAAAGGGAAAAACGGCCGTAAAATTCTTCAAATCCATTGTCTACAGGTTCGGCGTGCCGCACAACATCATCACCAACAACGTGTCGAACTTCATCTCCAAAGAATTCCAGGACTTCTGCGAAGACCTCGGAATCAACATAACATATGCCTCCGTGGCTCACCCGCAAACGAACGGGTAGGTCGAAAAGGCCAACGGCCTCGTCGGTGGCGGCATCAAGAAGCGCCTAATGAACCCACTCTAGTGACTCGCAGAAGCCTGGACACAAGAGCTACCCTCCGTCCTCTGGAGCTTGCGCACGACGCCAAACAGTTCAACTGGCTACACGCCCTTCTTCATGGTGCACAGAGCCGAAGTCGTGCTGCCTGCAGAGGTACGCCACAAGGCCCCATGGTTCGTTGCCTACAGCGAAGCCGAATCGACGTCCGCACTCGAAGACGCCGTTGACACACTCGACGAGGCACGCGACATAGCCGCAGCTCGATTAACGGTCTATCAATAGAGCCTCCGCAACTACCATAGCTGTCGGCTGCGCCCAAGGTCCTTCGTCGAAGGAGACCTAGTCTTGCGACTCAAGCAAGAGCGACCGAAGAAATTCGAGTCACCCTGGGAAGGACTCTACGTCGTCACCGAAGTCATCCCAGGTGGCTCCTATCGCCTTAAGCACGTGGAGTTCGGAGTCGCATACTCCAACCCATGGAACGTCGCATAACTACGACGCTTCTACTCCTAGCTACCCCCTCCTTTTAGTTTCAATAAGGCTGCTCAGCCAAGGCTACTTAGCCGAACAATGTACCTCCTCAATACGATATGAATAAATCTAAGTGTCTCGCCCCAAAAATTTGTCTATTATTCGCATTTTCTTCATGTTACAACACACTCGGGGGGATCCCCTCACCTCACGACTTCGTCGATTGAGGATAACACGTGTACACATGAGTAGCTGACCACGTCAGGCTAACGAAAAGGGCACACATACAAACAAAGCACCACGTGCTAAACAACAATCAACCTTTACAGCAAAGGGCATAACACGCCCAGTCGAATACATACAAATTTTACATCCATCTTTTTACAGGTCCTACCTATTCTGAAGAATCACCTGCGCACGCTGCTCAAAGAGATCTACAATTTGTTCGGCATACTGCCTTACAGCCGCATAATGTGGACGCATATCCCACACGCCACCATCCGGCCGAAGAGGCGGCCCAGCTGCCACAGCAGAAAGATCTACATCAGGGCGATGTAGCCCCACGAGGGACAGCGCAGCCTTCACCCCTGCAACCAGCTGATGCCGCACCAGCTCCCTAACATGATGCACATTTCGAAACTTCGCCAGCAGGCCCCAGAGAGTCGATGGTGCCTCATCCAGGGGAAACATCACGTGCAGAACTGACGCCAAAGAAGTTTTCACTTGACGCAAGACACTGGTGAACACGATCTCAAGACATAATACAAGGACCATGGCACGATCGCGGTCCATCCAGAAAAAACCGCTGGCCTCCATGTCTTGCTGGGTCAGGCAGTTGATCCGAACAACAACACACTCCTTTTCCTCCTTAGGAACAAGGTTAGCTTATTACCAAAAAAAGGAACAAGGTTAGCTTATTACCAAAAAAAGGAACAAGGTTAGCACCTGCAACACTTGCAAAGTAAGATGACAGGCCAACAGGCACATCCGAGAAAAGAGCAGCAGCTCGAAAAAACTCACATTGAAGCTTTTCGGCCAGACGATGCAACTCCCCCATCAAATACTCCTCTCTGGCGGCGCCTCGCTCTGTCTTCGACTTCCAAACATCAGCGTGGCCTCGAACTCCAAGTAATTATTTCTCAATAATACGGATGCGGTCACGAAGAAACACAAGCTGCGACGCATCATCCAAGGATGGCCGCAGCTGCGGCGCAGACGAAGTATCAACGAGATCATCACCCGAAGGTCCCTAGAGGAAAAGAAGGCAGGGATATGAACAAACACACGAATGAACAAAGAGCTCGGAGATTCATTATATGCAGCAAAAAGCCACTGCGTGGCACAAGGAGTGTTCATAGATACATTACAACAAAAAAAACAAAAGCTATCCTACAACTACAAGGCCTAAGAAGATGTAACCTGAGTAGCCTCGGAGCCGGATTGCCTGCTCTTGGCCTCCCCCTACTACCTCACCACGTACTCAGCCAGCAAGTCAATCAGCTTCGGCCCATAGCGTTTACAACGGGCAGCATAGAGGGCGAAGGCTACCTCGGATCCGTCTGCAGATGTTGGCATCTGGGAGGTGACCTGATGAAGATCCAGCTCCGCTCCAGACGCCAGGGCCATCGCCAGCCCCATGGATGCACCGATGCCTTTCTGCTTGTGCTTGTACGCTGCAGGTGCATCGGCTGACAGCGCATCCGCCAACAAGTCGACATCCTCGAGGGCGACGCCCTTGGGGACGAGCTCCTTGTCGAAGCGCCCGAGAACCTCTTTGGCCTTGGCAAGCAGCCAGATCGCGGCCCTTCGACCGCCGCAGTGGCATCATCCAGAGCACTTCCGTGCTCCAGGGCACCACGGTCAAACTCGATGCCTGCTCACCCGAAATAGCCTTGGCTGCAGCCATCAGCTTTTCGGATACCTCTCTCTCACGCGAAGACACGGCGGTGGCAAGATGCTCCACGTAGTCCGTAGCCTCCTGCTGCAGGTGCTCCTTGGCCGCAGCTGTGTCGGCTAGCTCCCGCTCGAGGCGCTCCTTTGCACCAACGGCGTCCTCGGCCTTCTTCTCCGCTCGCCGAAGGCTCTTTTTGAGAGCATCAAGCTCGCGGAGGGCGGTATTGTTTTCATCTGCAAACAAAAGAACATGCATCAGATTGAAGGAAAAGGAAGCAGAGGAAGATGAAAAAGACCAAGTCATGAACGTACCCTGAAGCTGCTTGAGGCTGGCCTCCAACACTAGGTGCTGCTGCACCAGCTGGCTGGTGCCTTGGACAAAAGGCTACAAGAAGACAAAACTTGTTAGGAAAAAGGCTCGGGGGATACGCCCAAGGAACGAGCAAGGCAAATCACGCATACGAAAAAACGCTCGAGGGCTCCCCCCGAGGCACGTACAAAAAAGAAAGGCATGATCAACAGATCATCCGACAGATGCTTGGGGGGCTCCCCCCGAGACACAAAACAAAAATGATCAGCAGATCATCCGAAAAATGCTCGGGAGCTCCCCCCGTGACAAGAACGAAAGCACTTACGTGGTCAGACGACGACTCCAAAGGTTCGGCTGTAGTCTTCTGGGGGACAACCACCCGAGCCTCCTGTGAAGAAGGGTTCGAAGCAGCACCCTCAGAGGTGGCCACCGTCTCAGGTGGAGGAGGAGCAACTTTCGACTCCCCCACCATCTCCTGAGCGCCATCGCTGAAGGAGCCATCGGAGGAGTGGCTACAAAATAAAACATCAGACAAGTACAAGCAAGCAAAATCGAAAGAGAGCAAAAAGCAACTGAAGAAACTTATGAGTCGAGATCGCTCAAGTCGAAGACAGGCGGAGTCCTCCTGCCTTTCTTCTCCTCTTTCTTCTCTTCCTTCTTCTCTTCCTTCTTCCGCTTCGCCGGCGGCTGCGGCGCCACAACACGCACGGGCATGGCTGGAATAGGAGAGGAAGAGCCACCATCACCCCCACTGTGACGCGCGAGGCACGACGGGTTCCTAGGCATCGGCGGAGTCGAGGCATCCGACGATTCGCTCGAGCTTAGTGTCCGCTTTCGAGTCTGCTCGTCGCTCGACTCAAAGGTTTCTTCAGCTGGCGACCGCGCCGAGGGAAGCTTAGACATGGAGTCCACTACCTCATTGTCCGGTGCATCCGGAAAAAGTTCGGGTAGTTGAGGCGCCATGCCAGGTACCTTGAACTCCTGCACAAAAGAAAACAAACTCTCAGACTAAACAAATTGCAAAGATACGCAGTCGAAAAAAGCACTACGTGCACGTCCCAGATCTACACCTATGGCACCGGTCGAGAGGCCCTGAAGGGAAGGGTCTGCGAGCTACCCGGAATGTCCTCGTCAGCCTTAAACTTCAGCAGTGGCCGGAGGATTCCGTCCACATCCCCCTTGGAGAGCTCTCCAGTCGAAACCCTAGTCGGGCCATGGCAGCCAGAATAAAGAAACATCGGGTGCGCCCTAGCCTGGAGTGGCTGCACTCGACGTTTGAGGAAGGTGCGGATGATATCCACACCATTGACCTCTTTATCCGGAATCACCTGAAGATCCTCCACCCGACGATAGAGCTCCTATATCTCCGCCACCTCACCGTCCAAGATGTGGTTCTTCCAGGACCTCTTCGGCTAGATTTTCTAGGAGGGGTCGAAAGGAGCAAGGCCAAAGTTCTGCCCGGCCACTGTGGAGTCGCGGATGTAAAACCATCGCCTCTGCCAATACTGGACATACTTAGACATAGAAAAATAAAAGAAGAGAAAGTTGGATTTAAGGGAAATGATGCAACCGCCGATGGGATACATGCCATCAGAGCCAGATTGCCTCTTCACGGAATAGAGCTTCCGGAAGAGGCCAAAGTGTGGCTCGATACCGAGCCAGCACTCGCAGAAGGTGATGAAGCAGGCAATGTGAATAACAGAATTAGGCGAAAGATGATGGAGTTAGATGCCATAGAAGAAAAGCAACCCACGGAGGAAATCATGGATCGGGAAAGAAAGGCCCCGAAGGACAAAAGCGACGAACATGACTCGAAACCCAGTGGGAGGATGGGGAATTACCTCATCACCAGGAATCCTGACGGCCTCCCTATCCTGCGGGATCAGACCCCGCTCACGGAGCTTGCGGAGATCGCCCTCGAGGGTCTCCGATCGTCGCCAGCCACCATCGGTGACGCGAGTAGTGGTGGAACCCTTCTTGCCACCGGTGGCAGCACTAGTACCAACTGCGGTGGAAGCCTTCTTGGACTTCCCCATCGCAGTGCGGCGACGGCGACAACGTGAACGCAAAAACAAAGATGGAAAGGTTCGAAGAAATTCTAGCGCGTAGCAAGGAAAAATCACGGAGATGGAAGCAGTGAAACAAGAATGGCTGCGGTGAAAACAAACAAAACTTTTCCCCAATGATTATAAGGACGAAGAAGACGCACTGTGACCGTTCATCGGGAAGCCCTAGAGCCAACATCAAGATCCGACCGTCCACATGTCAGCACGGCAGCGAAGCGTCGCTCACACGCCGTCCACTACGCACGGAAATCAAGGCGACGCCGTAATTATCTCCACATTGCGCGGGACCAGTCAATTCAAAGTCAGAAGGTGGGATACATGTTCGTCCAGTCACGTCATCTCTGGCGCCGCAGACGCTTGAGGTCACCGATAGTCAGCAATGATGTCATCAAGGCTATACTATAAACGGTTACAATTCTTTGGCTACACAGCTAAGAGTACTCAATCGAATCTACGATTCGACTAACTACTTGGGGGCTATGTAACTACCTCGGTGAATTACGCTCTTAGTTGCAAGCCTGGATGAGCGGAAATGGTTAAAATAGTACGGTGGGGCCAAATGCCACTCACAGGTAGACCTTTCGGCCGTCCTAACCATTTCCAAAACATCGGGACAAGAACGAGCGGCGTAATCGGCAGGCGAAGGGATCAACTACATACACAAATGAGTATGTATGCAAGCCACCATATAATAGTCCTCAGAGCCATTCCATCTAAAAGAAATAGAAATATTGCAACGCCATACGGCAAGATCCAAATATCCTAGATAGATATAATAGTTTAGGATATCTCCTCATACATCAAACATCAGAGTATCAGGCGGAAGCGGAAAACAAGATCCGAGTACGGATAAGAAGCAAATCGGCATAAGATGCCCCATAAATAAACGCATCCCGCCCACAGATCTCATGGATCCCCGTTCCCGGAATCTCTACACCGAATGATCGTTGCCCACATCGTCCGTCTCCTCCACCCAGTATCCATCTTGCGAGCTTACCTGTTCATCTGAATCAAACAATTTATCGTGTGAGACCCTAGGGGTACTCAGCAAGTCTTTATGCCTCTAAAGGGGACACAACCTGGGGTGACGCAATTGTAGCAAAAGATAATACCTAACAATTCTATAGATACTCGCTAACCATCCGCCTAACCAAAGATAGACGGATGTCCGTGAATTAATAACAATAGTTATAACAGTAATATTAACAGATCCATCCTCCTCGCTACCAACGAGGAAGCGAACAGCCCCCATCCGCTGGCAGTTTTATTATCCATTCCATGAGTGTTGCACTATTTACTAGTCGTACTTAGTCAAATTAAAAGTGGTACTTTAGTTATACTTGTCTATGATCGAGAAACTGTGCTCCAAGTCATCCATAACCCATGACACGGCTTCAGAATATTTACCTGCAGGGTGCACAAATAGCAACACACACTCGATCAACCTCGAAAACCAAATCAAAACCCAACGAGGCATTCACGACAAAGCGATCACAGGATTCAGAAATATTTCAGGGGCCATCCCATTAAGCTACCCGCAACGGTTGGCCGGCTCAGACGGACTCAAGGTTTGTGTGGACGGTCAGAACGATCGGGAACCCGAAAGTGTGACTGGCTTGTCGATACAAAAACGTGTCACGATCCTAACAAGACAGTGCTCCTCGCACAATCGTAAATAAAGCAAGAAAGCATGGCATAAGTACAGATAGTAATAAAGCCCCAAACTACTTTGTGGCCCCAAGAAATAAGAATGAATCAAGCTCTGGCTCGTGGGGTTCATAAGCCTCCGGATGTGGATAGCGAATATTCAAGGAACAGGAATCAAGTACTCGGGTCCTACGGGACACAAGTGAGCATGAAAACCAAATAGATATTGCTCACCGTGCCACTTTCATTAGTTATCCCATTACTACTCAGGTTAAGTTATTTAGGTACCTCGTTATCCATCAGACACTCACATACCCTACACATGCTGTTCTACGACCCGCATGGCTCAAACAACTCCTGTAGTAATGGCTCATGGGATGGAGGAACAAGCTTCGGTGGGGTTTAAAAGTAAAGGCTATGCAGTACTTGGGATTCAGATTAATGCAATCGCGACTCCATGATGCAAGAATAAGATAGAGGCAATAGGTACTATATGTATGCAAGCATGTGGTAGTGCTTGCCTGGCAGCTCAGTTGAAGCGAGAGAAGGATCTGGGTAGTGCTCCTGGGTTTCTGGATATATCCCCTGCTCAGCGTCTATTCGAAGAAGAACCAAACAAACAATGGCCAACATAAATAGAGTGCACAAGCATATGAATAAAATGCGACAAGCAAACAATCATGCCATGATGAATGATGCACAATTTGTATGGCAATAATATAGCATGGCATGGGTGAGGTGTGGAATACAAGAATAAAGCATTTTATGGAGTTTTAGTCACCTTTTATTCTCAAATAAGTTGATGTATACTTTATATTTATATGATGAATGCTGCAATTCAGAACATGGAATGCATAGATAGAACGGACTCGTCGCGCTGATCGATTTAGACATATCATTTGTCAAATTCTGAGTTATAAAACAAAAGTTATTAATTAATTAAGAAAAAGCGTTTTTATTGCAATTAAACAATTTCGAAAATTTGAATTAGTCAAACATTAAATTGGATGGCAGATTTGAAATCCTCACATTTTTCTGATTCAAAAACACATATCATTTGTAAAATTTGGATTTGTCAAATAAAAGTTATTATTTTCTAGATTTAAAACATATTTAACATTTTCTGAAATTTTTCTGTTTGGTAAAGCGTTTGATGGAACTTTTTGTACCTGAGCGTTTCTAGCCTGGTCATGATAATGGTGGGCCGCTGAGCTATTGTGTGGTTGACTGGGTAGGGCCGAGGGTATGACAAATGGGTTGCATGGGGGCTGCGGTTTGAGATGTACAGAAAGTAAGGGGGCTATTTAGAAAAGCTTCAAGAGGGTTGATTGAAAACTGAAATTTGAGATCTAAAATTCGATTGAAACTGGCTTGAGTTCTGAAGAAGATGGAGTCCCAACGGTTGGGAATTTGAATGAGCCTTAAAAACAAAAGTTGGAGATGTCACCAAGATCTACAACTTTGAAGAAGCAAGTTTACACAAAGGAGCAACGTACCCTCCGAAAAACATGGATGAACAGAGAGGATTCAGTTTTTGGACAGGAAAACACAGAAAAATTCCCTGACTTCAGTGGATGTTTGCGAGAAAACTATGGGGAATTTGACGATGCGGCAAAAACAAAAGTTAGGGATCTTCTCAAGACCTGCAACTTTGCCGAAGGGAGTTTCTTCACACGGGGAACGGTTACGCCAGAAACAAGTCGAGAAGAGGCCAGGTTCAACTTAGAAACGTGACAGTTTTCTGAAACGCAGATTTCTGGTTGGTCTTCGTCGGAAGCTATCTTCGCCTATGGATATCCGAATCGAGCTCCGTTTCATCCTGTGGCTAGTTGGTAGATTGGGCATGATGTTTTGTTCAAGAAGTTTTTCTAGGGGATGTCTGCATCCGCCGGGAAAAATGAGAGAAGAAGGGACCTGGGAGTTCACGTGCAGCTGCATATTTCGTGTCGTTCGTGTTCTAGACTACACCGGCTAGGCGCGGCGTGCGGGCGCGGCAAGCGGGAGAGAACCAGGGGACATGAGAGAGGGTATGTGGCTCACCTTGGGGTGGGCGGTGGAGGCAAGTTCGCGGCCGATGGCGACGATAGAGGCAGACGTGAGCGCGGCGACATCGCAACGATTCCTTGTGCGCTGGCCTTCTCCTCCGGCTCCTGATTGCGACGGCGTGCACCGGAACACCGGCGGCGAGGCAGACCATGGAGGCGGCTAGGCAGAGGTGAAACGGGGGGAGAAGGAGATGGGGTGGTGATCTGGATCGATATGGAGGAGTGGTTGGGCTGTCTTGCTTGCCCTGCTTGCTTTATGCCGAGGCAAGGGGAGGGAGTACGGCGCGGTATAGGGTGGGGCTGGCGATCACGTGCTGAGGAGGGAGGAAGAAAAACAGGGGCGAGGGGAGCTGACTCAGCTCCTCTCGGCTGATCGAGCCGGACCAGGAGAGGAGGGAAACGGATTAGGAGGGGAGAGGCCGGGGTTTGGACAGATTGGTCCTGGGAGGATCGGCGCCAGGGGAAAACCTCTCGGCTGATCTGCTTAGGAAAGAGTAGAAAAGAGAGAAGAGAGGGGAGATCACATGGCTCCCACACGTGCCTACATAAAGGATGGAACACCACAGATGGAAAAAGAGTGAGAGGGGGAGATTAAGGATTAGGGTTTAGGAGAGAGGGTAGGTGTTAGGGTTTGGTTTGATAGGGTTTAGAGGGGTAGATGGGGTAGCCTAGGGCTGGGGTTGATGCTTCGGCATGGAGGGGTAGATCATGGGGTAGGGTTTAAAGAGAGGGAATAAGGGAGAGGGATTAGGGTTAGAGAAAGAAAAGAGAGAGAGAGACTAGGTGAGAGAGGGCTTTGGTATGCATGATCAAGAGAGAGAAAAGATGGGCATGGGGATGATCCTACAAGCTCATGCAAGGCTCTACACAAGAGAGGTGGATGAGGTTTGATGGCACAAGGCAAGGAACAAAGCAAGGTAGAAAGGATTGAGAGAAAGAGAGAGATGAGAAGATGATCCACTCAAAATCAAATAAAACCAAAGGAGAACACATGGTGGTGATGGTTGCATGGCCCATGCAAGATAATAAATGCCATGTATTATCCTTGTGAAAACAATAATGATGATATGGCATTATTCTTATGCATTCCCAAGAAGTGGAATAAAGCCAAGCAAAAGAATTTATAGTATTAGATCCACCCCACCCACATGAGCTAGAGAATAAATTCAAAAGGAAGAACTACAAGCTCATGGTTTAATGGGATGGTGGAATTATAAGGTGGTGACAAAGAGAGGTGGTGGAATTTAGATGAAGCCAAAGAAAGGTGGTGGAGTTGAAAGAGAAATGCCCCCAACTCAACTTGGGCATTAAACAATATATCAATAACCAAATACAATATCAAGAGGCAAATACAATTAATAATGCATATGAGAGAAGAACCAAAGAAAGAGGGTTTTATATGATGCTCAAATGCAAGGTGGCATGATGACATGAGCATGATATAATTATGATGCAACAATTATATATAGGAAGTAGCATTTATATAGACTAGGCTAGTAGCATTGCAATTGTTAGACAATTGGGATGCTACAACTCTCCCCCACTAAACAAGAATCTCGCCCCGAGATTCCTAGGAAAAAGAAAACAACCCAAGGAGAGGCGGGTGTTCGAACGAAGGTGACCCTCACGTTCCCAAGTTGATGAACATCAGAATAACTTGCTAGACTTGTTGCGAGTCTTGCGTTTTGCTTGAGAAACAACGGTTAGAAGAGTTGAAGGATTGTCGTGAGACAGGAAGGATAGGATGGACATAGCTTCGGTTTTCTCAAGAAACATGATAAAAGACCAGAACCACTTGTGAAAGAAAAGGAAAAGATGATGTATCAAGGATAAAGAAAGACACGCCGTTAAGATTAAAGATTTACCGATACTAGAGAGGATGAATCTTTGTCTCGCCGGAAGAAAAGAGCTAGGTTGGAGAGGTTTGACCCACTATGACAATAGCATCGTATCTTCTCTCGGATTGAGAAATGAAATACGGAAACAATATTGCCTTCAAACAATAGAGTCCCTTGATATCCACAGAAAGATTTAGTTAGACATCGTCGGATTAGATTCTTCTTGCGCTAGTAAGAACCAAAGGATCACGCAATTGAGGTGCGCGGATATAAGTTCCAGAGATGGATGTGAAGCTAGATCATGGTGGAATCCCGAGAAGCAAAGAATATGGAGGATCTGGAGTTTATTGTAGATATACTTATTGCTTTCTTTAGCCTTGAGGCTAACGCAATAGATTTGCGGCTGATGGCATCAACCATAATTGGCTTTACCACAGGAAAAGAATTGATGAAACAAAGAGAGATAGTTTCCTTTCATCTTGTTTGGGGATGCCGAGCATCGGTAGAATGACGAGGACAGAAAAGAGTTTGCGTTTGTTTCCACCAGATAATTGAAGATTTTGCTCCATCTAGAATAGACAGACCACCAACAAGAGATTATTGATTACTTTCTTCGAGAGGGCACTCCAGAAAAACAAGGACGGAAGTAAAAGTATCAAGGAGTAAAGGCCACTTCTAACTTCCGTGGAATTAGTGAAATCACATAAATTCACCAATTCAATGTACAAGCGCGAATGATAAGAGTAGTGGTATGGTAGCTACTCCATCCCGCACTCAAAGCATTACTCCGCACATGAATAAGAAAACCATGCAACCCAACTACCGAAACAGACTGAAGGTATTGACAAAACTCATGGAACTTCGTTAGAAAACAAGGATAGATGCAAACGATTCACCGGATCCAAGATAGATAAGGGTGATTATGTTGTCGTCATATCGTAAGTAACCAGCCACCGGAAAGATATGAAGGAAGATTACGGAGAAGAACTGCAAGATTCAACAGCCACAGAAAAGATAGCACCAACTTGAACAGAAGGAATACAAGATCTGGAAGGTCTTCATGGCCTCCGGTGGATTGAGCATATACGATAGAGCGAGAGGGTTTCAAGAGATTACTTAACGAGATAGAGGTGAAAAGAACTCCATGTTGTTCTTGAAAAGATTGAGAGCGGTTTAGCGGTCTTGAGGAAAATCTTTAGCGGAACGACGATGATAACTTGCCAACAAGGAATAACTCCAGATTGGTTGAAGATGGAGGATGGAATTAACAATGGACTTGCTGATTCCAGAGTTGAAGCGATCTATTTAGCAGAAGGACATGGCCGAGATAGGTGACTTCATAAAGTCAGAGTTCTCACTTTGAGACTTTGCACACAGGCAGTGCTCACGAAGCTTGAGAGAAAGAGACACAGATGATCTTCCATGTCCTTCCATTGATATCGAATAGGCAAGCATATTATCAACATATACCACCATGGATTAACAGGATATTCCCAGAATATCAAGTTCAAGAGGCGGGAGAAACGAACAAATGCTCGAAACACTTTCTGAGCTCAACGCTCTTTGGAAGATCGATATTAAGAGCACGGGTTCGTGTTGAAGAAGATGCACTGGAAGAATAGATTATCTGGTCCTTCGGAAGAAAAAGAGATGTCACCTGGTTCACATTGTCGGTTGGATCACCGGTTACAAAGATAAAGAGATCTTGGATAAAGAAACGATGATAGCTCATACCTCAAGCAAAGCTATCAGAGACGAAAAGATGCAATTCCCTCGTCTCAAAGAGAATTTTGCAGATATGGAGTTCAAAAAGATTTGCAGCATGATGGACAGATGATAGACCGCCGTAGTGCTTTGAGAAACTCCGGATTGCCAAAGATGCTTGAATATGCATAGATATGATCACGGTGTACTCAAAATCACAGGAGATAACCGTCACCATTTGGAGGATAGAGTTGATAGCATTTTTCCATATTCCACTCATGATAAGTGTCATATAGCTATGCCGAGAGCCAAATTACAATCACCAGCATCGGATCGACACATGTTATGTAATTAGCCCAAGAGAATTGGAGATGAAATGAAACTCTAGGATTAAGCGCCGGTGACAAAAGAATGAGTTATCATGGACATGCTGATAAAAGGGAGATAGATAATGTTTCACACACGACTGGAAAGGAGTGTGGAAACACAGATGTATCAAAGAAATTTTTTCCGCATTTTTCGGCATTAAAATACCAATAGATGCGCAAAAACACTTATCAGGTAGAGATTAGCAACTCCACATTCTGTGAAAGCATGCTGGAAGGAAGAACACCCTTAAGACGATGGCACCGGTTAACAAGGAGTCAGATAGATCGCGCCGGTTTTCAAAAGCCTGTCAGTATGGAATGTACCAACAGTTGATAACCAAAGGCAGATTGTGATAACAAATTGGATGCAACAGATAGACAAGGAATTACACACACACACACACTTTCTATGGTACCACGGAAACCCAGAACACGTGAATCCTAGTTTGAATTTTAAGAAGAGGATTGAAAACGTTACACTTTCTTACCAGAAAAAGGTGGGTGGGTGGGTAAGAAGAAAAGTGGAAGCAGTCCTACTCTCGCGTTTTGTTTTTCCCTAGTATACATAGCTACCAAAAATATTTGCTAGACTGACAACGACCATTTGGCTGAGACCCTGAAGGGCGGGATGACTCTGATACCAATTGTAACTACCTCGGTGAATTACACTCTTAGTTGCAAGCCTGGATGAGCGGAAATGGTTAAAATAGTATGGTGGGGCCAAATGCCACTCACAGGTAGACCTTTCGGCCGTCCTAACCATTTCCAAAACATCGGGACAAGAACGAGCGGCGTAATCGGCTGGCCAAGGGATCAACTACATCCACAATTGAGTATGTATGCAAGCCACCATATAACAGTCCTCAGAGCCATTCCATCTAAAAGAAATAGAAATATTGCAACGCCATACGGCAAGATCCAAATATCCTAGATAGATATAATAGTTTAGGATATCTCCTCATACATCAAACATCAAAGTATCAGGCGGAAGCGGAAAACAAGATCCGAGTACGGATAAGAAGCAAATCGGCATAAGATGCCCCATAAATAAACACATCCCGCCCACAGATCTCACGGATCCTCGCTCCTAATCTCTACACCGAATGATCGTTGCCCACATCGTCTGCCTCCTCCACCCAAGATCCATCTTGCGAGCTTACTGCTCATCTGAATCAAACAATTTATCGTGTGAGACCCTAGGGTACTCAGCAAGTCTTTATGCCTCTAAAGGGACACAACCTGGGTGACGAATTGCAAAAGATAATACCTAACAATTCTATAGATATCGCTAACCATCCGCCTAACCAAAGATAGACGGATGTCCGTGAATTAATAACAACAGTTATAACAAGAATATTAAGATCCATCCTCCTCCTCGCTACCAACGAGGAAGCGGACGAACAGCCCCCATCCGCTGGCAGTTTTATTATCCATTCCATGAGTGTTGCACTATTTACTAGTCGTACTTAGTCAAATTAAAAGCGGTACTTTAGTTATACTTGTCTATGATCGAAACTGTGCTCCAAGTCGTCCATAACCGCATGACACGGCTTTCAGAAGATTTACCTGCAGGTGCACAAATAGCAACACACACACCGATCAACCTCGAAAAACCAAATCAAAACCCAACGAGGCATTCACGACAAAGCGATCACAGGATTCAGAAATATTTCAAGGGGCCACCCCATTAAGCTACCCGCAACGAAGTTGGCCGGCTCCGAGACGGACTCAAGGTTTGTGTGGACGGCTGTAAACGACTGGGAACCCGAAAGTGTGACTGGGCTTGTCGATACAGCAAAAACGTGTCACGATCCTAAACAGTACAGGTGCTCCTCGCACAATCGTAAATAAAGCAGTAAAGCATGGCATAAGTACAGGATAGTAATAAAGCCCCAAACTACTTTGTGGCCCCAAGAAATAAGAATGAATCAAGCTCTGGCTCAGGGGGGTTCATAAGCCTCCCGGATGTGGATAGCGCGAATATTCAAGGAACAGGAATCAAGTACTCGGGGTCCTACGGGACACAAGTGAGCATGAAAAACCAAATAGCAGATATTGCTCACCGGTGCCACTTTCATTAGTTATCCCATTACTACTCAGGTTAAGTTGTTTAGGTACCTCGTTATCCATCAGACACTCACATACCCTACACATGCTGTTCTACGACCCGCATGGCTCAAACAACTCCTGTAGTAATGGCTCATGGGATGGAGGAACAAGCTTCGGTGGGGTTTAAAAGTAAAGGCTATGCAGTACTTGGGATTCAGATTAATGCAATCGCGACTCCATGATGCAACAATAAGATAGAGGCAATAGGTATTATATGTATGCAAGCATGTGGTAGTGCTTGCCTGGCAGCTCAGTTGAAGCGAGAGAAGGATCTGGGTAGTGCTCCTGGGTTTCTGGATATATCCCCTGCTCAGCGTCTATTCGAAGAAGAACCAAACAAACAATGGCCAACATAAATAGGGTGCACAAGCATATGAATAAAATGCGACAAGCAAACAATTATGCCATGATGAATGATGCACAATTTGTATGGCAATAATGTAGCATGGCATGGGTGAGGTGTGGAATACAAAAATAAAGCATTTTATGGAGTTTTAGTCACCTTTTATTCTCAAATAAGTTGCTGTATACTTTATATTTATATGATGTATGCTGCAATTCAGAACATGGAATGCATAGATAGAACGGGCTCGTCGCGCTGATCGATTTAGACATATCATTTGTCAAATTCGGAGTTATAAAACAAAAGTTATTAATTAATTAAGAAAAAGCATTTTTATTGCAATTAAACAATTTGGAAAATTTGAATTAGTCAAACATTAAATTGGATGGCAGATTTGAAATCCTCACAATTTTCTGATTCAAAAACACATATCATTTGTAAAATTTGGATTTGTCAAATAAAAGTTATTATTTTCTAGATTTAAAACATATTTAACATTTTCTTAAATTTTTCTGTTTGGGAAAGCGTTTGATGGAACTTTTTGTACCTGAGCGTTTCTAGCTGCGGTCAATGACTGGTGGGCCGCTGAGCTGACTGTGCGTGGTTGACTGGGTAGGGCCGAGGGTATGACAAATGGGTTGCATGGGGGCTGCGGTTTGAGATGTCTGTAAAGTAAGGGGCTATTTAGAAAAGCTTCAAGAGGGTTGATTGAAAACTGAAATTTGAGATCTGAAATTCGATTGAAACTGGCTTGAGTTCTGAAGAAGATGGAGTCCCAACGGTTGGGAATTTGAATGAGCCTTAAAAACAAAAGTTGGAGATGTCGCCAAGATCTACAACTTTGAAGAAGCAAGTTTACACAAAGGAGCAACGTACCCTCCGAAAAACATGGATGAACAGAGAGGATTCAGTTTTTGGACAGGAAAACACGTAAAATTCTGACTTCAGTGGATGTTTGCGAGAAAACTGTGGGGAATTTGACGATGCGGCAAAAACAAAAGTTAGGGATCTTCTCAAGACCTGCAACTTTGCGAAGGAGTTTCTTCACGGGGAACGGTTACGCGAAACAAGTCGAGAAGAGGCCAGGTTCAACTTAGAAACGTGAGCTTTTCAAACGCAGATTTCGTTGATCTTCGTCGGAAGCTATCTTCGCCTGTGGATATCCGAATCGAGCTCCGTTTCATCCTGTGGCTAGTTGGTAGATTGGGCATGATGTTTTGTTCAAGAAGTTTTTCCAGGGAAGTCGCATCCGAGAAAATGAGAGAAGAAGGGACCTGGAGTTCACGTGCAAACTGCAGATTCGTGTCGTTTGTGTTCTAGACTACACCGGCTAGGCGCTGGCGTGGCGCTGCAAGCGGAGAGAGCTGTGGACATGAGAGAGGGTGGCGCAGACCGTGGCTCACCTTGGGGTGGCGGTGGAGGCAAGTTCACCGATGGCGATGCAACAGAGTGACGTGAGCGCGGCGACATCGCAACGATTCTTGTCCGCCCTTCTCCTCGGCTCTGATTGACGGCGTGCACGGAACACCGGGCGGCAGACCATGGAGGCGGCTAGGCAGAGGTGAAACGGGGGGAGAAGGAGATGGGGTCGTGATCTGGATCGATATGGAGGAGTGGTTGGGCTGTCTTGCTTGCCCTGCTTGCTTTATGCCGAGGCAAGGGGAGGGAGTACGGCGCGGTATGGGGTGGGGCTGGCGATCACGTGCTGAGGAGGAAGGAAGAAAAACAGGGGCGAGGGGAGCTGACTCAGCTCCTCTTGGCTGATCGAGCCGGACCAGGAGAGGAGGGAAACAGATTAGGAGGGGAGAGGCCGGGGTTTGGACAGATTTCCTGGGAGGATCGGCGCCAGGGGAAAACCTCTCGGCTGATCTGCTTAGGAAAGAGTAGAAAAGAGAGAAGAGAGGGGAGATCACATGGCTCCCACACGTGCCTACATAAAGGATGGAACACCACAGATGGAAAAAGAGTGAGAGGGGGAGATTAAGGATTAGGGTTTAGGAGAGAGGGTAGGTGTTAGGGTTTGGTTTGATAGGGTTTAGAGGGGTAGATGGGGTAGCCTAGGGCTGGGGTTGATGCTTCGGCATGGAGGGGTAGATCATGGGGTAGGGTTTAAAGAGAGGGAATAAGGGAGAGGGATTAGGGTTAGAGAAAGAAAAGAGAGAGAGAGAGACTAGGTGAGAGAGGGCTTTGGTATGCATGATCAAGAGAGAGAAAAGATGGGCATGGGGATGATCCTACAAGCTCATGCAAGGCTCTACACAAGAGAGGTGGATGAGGTTTGATGGCACAAGGCAAGGAACAAAGCAAGGTAGAAAGGATTGAGAGAAAGAGAGAGATGATAAGATGATCCACTCAAAATCAAATAAAACCAAAGGAGAACACATGGTGGTGATGGTTGCATGGCCCATGCAAGATAATAAATGCCATGTATTATCCTTGTGAAAACAATAATGATGATATGGCATTATTCTTATGCATTCCCAAGAAGTGGAATAAAGCCAAGCAAAAGAATTTATAGGATTAGATCCACCCCACCCACATGAGCTAGAGAATAAATTCAAAAGGAAGAACTACAAGCTCATGGTTTAATGGGATGGTGGAATTATAAGGTGGTGACAAAGAGAGGTGGTGGAATTTAGATGAAGCCAAAGAAAGGTGGTGGAGTTGAAAGAGAAATGCCCCCAACTCAACTTGGGCATTAAACAATATATCAATAACCAAATACAATATCAAGAGGCAAATACAATTAATAATGCATATGAGAGAAGAACCAAAGAAAGAGGGTTTTATATGATGCTCAAATGCAAGGTGGCATGATGACATGAGCATGATATAATTATGATGCAACAATTATATATAGGAAGTAGCATTTATATAGACTAGGCTAGTAGCATTGCAATTGTTAGACAATTGGGATGCTACAGGCTACTCCTATTAGGAGCGCTGGCCGCGCACCCGAAAAACGATCAAAGTACTACACCATTGAACTATTCTTCGAGTCCTACGTCGAGTCTACGACTCCACTACGGACTTGGGGGCTACTCCCATAGAGAGGATGGATTCAAGCATCCGAAAAATTTGTGTCCTACGGACCTACGAGTCAATAAAGACTGAGTTAAAGTATCTGTTCAAGTCTACGACTCGAACAGACACTCGGGGGCTACTCCCATAGGGAGCGCTGGTCGCGCACCCCATGAATTTCTTTGACTGTGATCCTTCGGATCAGTATGCAAAAACTTTTCGGCAACTCTGCCCCAGTTAATGCTAAGTGAGAAACATCCTCCTTGGCCACCCGAAACACCTCCGCGGTGATAAACATTCGGATGCTGCGTCTATGACGCAAAGATAAGACCTACAGATACCATCTGATGGCCTGGTAACACACACGACTGTGCTCTGCTAGTAAAAATCCGTGCCAACAGGCACGACGAAAAATCCCGATGGACGTGTTGGGTACATCATTTGAAATTTACTAGAATTCCACTCCTGTAAATCCTCCGCGGCCTGAGTCGAATTACGCCAGCATATGTTCCGGATTCGAGTCGAGGGACTCGAATCTGAAGAAGATCGTGTTGTTTTGTCCTAAGACAGTTAAATGACCCTGATCTGTCAGGAGAGTCAGGCACACGCATTAACAATCCCTACACACTAAAATCGTTCTCTAGCGAAACAGAGATAGCTGCACCCGAAAGATTGAAGAGTCCTCAGCCGAATCTATGATTCGACTAAACACTCGAGGGCTACTGACATGGTTATACCCTGTGGGTACAAGACCTTAGCATATTTGGTCCTACCCAAGGAAGGCCAACAAGAATATACGCCAGCCCATGAAGACTTTCGGGTGGCCAGGGCCCATGACGCCTTCAGATTCTTGGAGAGCAAGACTAGAATAGATAGAATATTCAAAGGGGCAAACCCTAAAACCTGTAACCGACTTGATCTATGCCTGGGACCTGCCTATATCTATATAAAGGCCAGGAGGGCATGACGAGGAGGGCACTTCATACCACCGCATACACACCTCCACGCCAGATTACATTGGCGCACCCCTCTAACCGTCGGTTCCGCTGTAATCAAGAGCAAACAAGCAGGAGTAGGGTTTTCCCTCCGGGGGCCTGAACCTGGGTAAACCTCGTGTCCCCGTGTTGCTTGTTTGCTAACCGTTCCATGATCTCTAGCATCCCCATCTTCTCCAAAACCCAATCTTATAACAATGGGCATTGACGAGATCAATCCTCGTCATCTGGTAGTGGGGATACTTCTTGGAGAGGGAGAGCACCTCGCTGAGGTAGTATACGGGTCGCTGAACCGGCTGGGCCTTGCCTTCCTCGCGACGCACCACCGACAGGACGACGCTGATGAGCCGATTGGTGGCGGATATATAGAGCATCACCGGCTCCTTCTCAGCCGGCATGGCTAGCACCGGTGCTGTGGATAGCATGCCCTTGAGGTCATGAAATGCGGCATCCGCCTGCTAAGTCCAGGTGAACTTGTGTGTCTTCTTCATCAGCTGGTAAAGTGGAAGTGCTTCCTTTCCAAGCCGGTTGACGAATCGTCTGAGGGATTCCAGGCATCTGGTGAACTTTTGGACGCCGAGCAGGCTCTTAGGCGGCTGCATCCTCTCGATGGTTGCGGTCTCCTCCGGATTGGCCTCGATCCCTTGGTGTGACATGAGGAAACCGAGGAGCTATCCGGCTAGCACGCCAAAGATGTACTTCTCCAAATTCAGCTTCATCTGGTATCAGTGGAGATTCGCTAACATCTTGCCCAGATCCTCGAGCAGGGTCTACTTCTCCTTCGTCCTGATGACGACATCGTCCATGTAAGCGTGCACATTCCGGCCGATCTGCGAGTGCAAGCATTTCTGCATGCAACACTGATAGGTAGCACATGCATTCTTTAGGCCGAATGGCATGGTTACATAGCAGTAAGCCCCATACGGGGTGATGAACGTTGTTTTCAACTGATCAGCCGGATTCAGCCGGATCTGATTGTAACCAGAATAACAATCAAGGAAGGAGAGCAAATCACAGTCGGCCATAGAGTCAATGACTTGATCAATACGGGGGAAAGCGAAAGGGTCTTTCGGGCAGGCCTTGTTTAGGCTGGTGTAGTAGATACACATGCGCCAGGTCTTGTTCTTCTTCAGCACCAGGACTGGGTTGGCCAGCCAGTCCAGGTGGTACACCTCCATGATGAAGTCGACAACGAGTAGCCGGGCGATCTTGTAGCCGATGACCTTCCCCTTGTCCTCTGTGTAGCGACGGAGTGGCTGCTTGACCTGCTTGGCATTCGACCGCACATGGAGTGAGTGTTCGGCGAACTCCCTCAGCACACCCGACATGTCTTTGGGAGACCATGCGAAGATGTCTTGATTCTCACGGAGGAAGTCGACGAGCGCGCTTTTGTATTTGTTGTCCAAGCCGTCACCGATGGTGACACACTTGGAGGGGTCAGCCGGGTCGAGCGGGATATGCATGGTCTCCTTGGAAGGCTAGAACGCCATGTCCCCAGCCGGCTTCAGGCCAACTGGCACCTCCTGTTGTAGCATTGCAACATTGCGCATCATCTCGCGCTTCTCCTCGGTGATGAGCAGGGACTCGGCTATCTTCGTGCCCTGCGCCACGCATGCCATGGACCGCATGTAGCAGTCGGACACGGTGATAATGCCATTCGTCCCTAGCAACTTCATTTTGAGGTATGCGTAATGGGGGACCGCCATGAACTTTGCGAGAGCAGGGAACCCTAAGAAGAGCATGGTAGGTGCTGGCGAGATTCACCACCTCGAACTAGATTGGCTCGCGCTGGAAGTTCTCCTCCGAGCCGAATATGACATCCAGCCGGATTTTTCCCAACGGGACACACGGGGGGTCTAGGAGCGACGCCATGGAACACGGTGCTCGAGGGCTGTAGGTCGCGCTCTCAGATGCCCAGCTTCTCCATGGAGGAACGGTAGAGCAGGTTGAGACTGCTCCCATCGTCCACCAGCACGCGCGAGAATCGGCAGGTGCACACGTCAGAGATGAGGAGAGGGTCTAGCACCATCGCGTAGCCCTCGGGATGTGGGAGCAGATCCGGCTGGTCTTCCAGTCTCTAGGTGATGGGGGTCCTGGACCAGTTTAGGTACTAGGGGACCGGAGGAATGACAACGTTCACCTCCACAGCACGCTGCTTCCGGCTGCGACTGTCAGTCGTATCGACCTCGAAGATGTGGTAGTTCTTGTACTGCCGCGGGTAGGCCCCGTTGTTGTTGTTGTTGTTTTTGTTGTTGTTGTTGTTGTTGTTGTTGTTGTTGTTGTTGTTGTTGTTGTTGTTGTTGTTGTTGTTGTTGTTGTTGTTGTTGTTGTTGTTGTTGTTCGCTTCCCTAGCCGGTGGTGGGGGCCGCTAGGAGGGGGTGGGGGATAGGTGGCAAGCCAGCCTGCTCCTTGATCTGCCAGGTTTAGCTGCACTGCCGAGTGGTGTGCGTAGCCGGCTTGAAGGCGCCGTTGTGGTACTTGCACGACCCATCAAACATCTGCTCAAAAGTGAAGGTGTTCCTCTGCTCTTGTCATTTCCAGCCGGTGCACCTTGCACCGCATTGACTTGCCTCTGGTGATATCGAGGGCTTTGCTTCTCAATCGGGCGCTTGACCTGGTAGCGGTTGTCGCTGTCGGTCCGCCTAGAAGATCCGGCGTCTTCGCCTTGATTTTCCCTAGCCGGATCGGTGAGAACCGACCGGCCTTCCGTATTCACCCAGAGGGGCTTCTTCATTGCCGCATTCGCGGTGGCGTACTGATCAGCGATGGTCATCAGCTCCGCCATGGTCTTGGGCTCGTCACACAACAGCCGGTGGCGTAGCATCGTGCCCTCTCGACACCCTTCGATGAAGAAACCAATTGCTTGGTTCTCCACCACCCCTTTGCAGGAGTTGCACAGCTCGGTCCAGTGGGCGAGGTACTCGCCATCCGACTCGCGATCTCCTTGGACGCACATAGAGAGATCATGAGGTCTACTCGGACGCTTGTAGGTGCCGTTGAAGTTCTGAATGAAGACCTTCTCGAAGTCGGGCCAAGCATTGATGTTGTTGGGCGCGGGGATGTTGAGCCAGGTTTTGGCCGAACCGGTCAACATGGGAGGGACATAGCAAACCGCCACGCGCTTGTTGCTATGGAAAATTCCGACTGCCGTGGCGTAGTCGGTCAGCCAGTCTTCCGGCTTCATGCTGCTGTGTACTTGGGGGTGTCCCGTGGCAGGGAGAACTTGTCGGGTAACAGTTCCCTCCAGATATGCGACCCGAAGAAGACTGGCCCGGTTACGTCTTCCTCCTCCATGATGCGGGTTTGCGCCAGGAGGTCGATTCTATCGCGCGCATCCGGCTCAACCGGATTGGGTGCTCCCACCTGGCTAGTGAGGCAGTGAAGGGATACGGGTAGGCTACACTAGCGCAAATCAAAATTTTCTACCGTGTATACCAGGATTACTGTTGTCATAGATCACGAGATTACCACTAGACGCGCAGTTGCGGAATTGATGAAGCGCGTCAAGGCAGTGCAGACGTTCCACGTCTCCTCCTTATCCTCGTCCCACGAGAAGCTCCCCTTGCGCGGCTCGTCCAAGCGCTACAGATGCAGCGCCTCCGAGTTATCCACACGTACAGGGTGGAAGTGTCAGACGCCGGACTGCTAGGTCCGCGCGCACGACACAGGCGTGAGGAGTGGCGGCTGGGTGGAATGATCTCAGGTCTAACCCTGGCCAACTCGCCCCACCCTCTCTTATATAGGCGTCCCTAGTGGGCTTCTACATTAGCAGCCCATTAGTAGCCTAAGCCTGGTCTAATTCAGATCCAATCCTCATTAGGCTTCCAGCCCCTTAAGTGTGTGACCCTATAGGTTCATATGCGTATAGACATGACACGAATACACTTATTCTGTCAATAGTTGGTAGCGGCCTCTAGCAAGACGTGCCAACTCCTAAACGCATACAAAGATCATATCGGACGAACCATCACAAGGTTTAGTACATGTCTTTCCTTTTGACTCACGATATTTGGTCTAGCTCCAAGCTGACCTCCCTTTCTCGATACTGTGATTCAGAATCCCTTTACTAGGTTAACTCTTAACCATATGTAGCACGGCCATGCATTTCTGGATCCGATCACTAGAGGGGCCCAGAGATATCTCTCTCAAGTAGAGAGGGGCAAATCCCATCTTGATTGACCATGCCTTGCAGCATGCTTTAGGACAAACCTGAAACCTACCTTTATAACTACCCTGTTACGGTGCAGCATTTGATAGCCCCAAAGTAGGTCGATCCACATCTCAAGTACATGCGACAATCTCAGGTCTAAGGACAAAACGTACACGATGTGTAGAGAGAGAGCTGCAACTAATTGATAGTCTCAAGTTGGGTCAGTCCAACCCCATGTTCATAACATGTGTCCACATCATTGGTTTGACATCTCCATGTCTATGACTTGCGAAACATAGTCATCAACCAATCGATGTTCTAGTCTAATATTCACATGTGTCCTCACATGAACTCCGACTAGGGACAACTATTAAATAACCATACAAGTAAAGAGTTTCACAAACAATTCACATAATTGCCAATCAATACAAGTTGCCTGATATGGATATTCAAGGAACATTACAATAACTCATGGATACATATGAAATATAATCATCTCTATGATTGCCTCTAGGGCATATTTCCTTCAGGCAGGATGGGAGATGGGGTGGGGGTGGCCTTGGTCAGCCAGAGGCGATGGTGCCGCGGTCGGTGGGTGACTCGTGGCGCCCTGGTCGCCGCGGGGTTGGTTGCTGCCGGAGTGGCGACGTTTGGAACGCGTGCGAGTGCGAGGTTGACCAGGATAAGCGGAGTACTCGGTCATGCGAGGGCCTCTTAGGTTGCCTCCAGTCGGATGGTTTCCACCGTGTCGGCTCCTGCCTCATACGCGACCAGAGCAGCCTTAGCCTGCTCGTCAGCCACTTGCAACAGGTGCTGCACCCGCTAGAACTGCCGGATCCTTTCCTCCCCCTCCAGGTGAGGTATTTCCTCCATGACGGCTCGTGCCGCCTAGACATTCTTGACTGCGGTGTCATACACAGGCGGCAGGAAGTACATGGGGAGCCCCGAATCGACATCTTGCTCGAAGCGAGCCCCTAGTTCCCCCCTGCGGAGCTACATGGATCCCAGCCAACTCGGGTCTAGGTTAGCTGGAGTGAGGCTGTGGGCGTGGTGGTACTCACGCATGTTGCTCTCCATCTGGTACTTGGTGGAGGCCAGGCCCTAGGCCTGGTGAAGCAGTCTTTCCCATGTCGCCTTGATTTTTGCGGCCGCCTCCTATGGGTCATCGCCCAGATCGACCAGAGTGAGGAGCTCCTCGATGACTTATTCCACCACGCCCTTCCCATGCAAGGGGGTGGACGTGCCGGCTATGTCGCTGGTGCGCTCATGGGCGGGTCGGCGGTTGTGGCCTGAGCCAGCCAACAATACCTCCACGCTACGAGGCGCGACGAGCGCGTTGTCGGCTGAGGGTAGTGACTTAGCGAAGTAGACGATCTCCCAAGGAAAATCCTTCGGCATAGTGGCGACGTAGATGGGCAAATCGCCAAACAGCAGGACGGAGCCGCCTGCCGGAAAGGTGGAACCGGTAAAGCAGCGGGTGTTGTCGATGACGCAATCGAACTTGCCCAGGGTGAGCATGAGCCCGAAGGCCACAAGCTTGCCGGATGAAGTGCGGGGTCCCGTGCGGAATGTGACTCCGGTCGCCACCATCTCTAGCCCCATAGTGGGCGCCAACTGTTGTCGGTGTGGAAACAGTAGTGCCTGAGCATGCTAGATAGAGGTGTGGGAGCAAGCAGGGAAGCGAGCAACAACGACCGTAGGCAGGATTAGGCAAAAGAAAGCATTGGGTACACAAGAAGTACCTAGGTCCGAGGCCCTCGTGGTGAGGTAACACCCCTACTCCTGTCGATATGTCTATCTCAATGAACACCAAGAACTACAAAGGCTCCTTGAGCTGTATTGATGTGTGCTAGCTAGAATGAGAGACCAACCCTTGCTATGTTGTCCCTGCCGCCCCTTATATAGGCCGAGGTGGCATGGGCAACGACATGGCCGACTAGCGGGCCCCCGCCGACTATGTCACCTATAGTATCTGGCATGGCAGGCGTGTTCCCATAGTGACGGCCATGCCCGCAACCGTAAGCTACAGTGGCTGCCGTGCGGGTAGTTGCACATAGTACCACCTATTGAACACTGTTACAGTCGTCATCGGCAAAGTCTTTGGTATGGGCCAAGTGTCTGAGTCTTCTCCCCATCCTGCCTGCCGTCCTGGGCGTACCGCGTACTGTACGCTATGTCATCTTATACTCCGTCTGTCTTGGTTATCCGGCTAGGTCCTCCTAGCCGGCCGTCTTCCTTGTCCGTCTGGCTTGATCACCTGGCTAGGTTGTCCTACCAGCTGGCTATCTTGTCCGTCTTACTCTATCCGGCTGGGACGATCCAGCCTGCTTGACGCCTTGGGAGATGCTTCTTATCCAGCCGTTTGGTTTGCCGGGCTGCTCTGTGTCTATCCCTCTCTTTAACCTGCTTCTGAGTTTTTACATCCGGCTGGGATCAGCCGGCTGGCAGTTACATTGCCCCTAAATCTTGCCCGGTTAGCCTACCCGGGGGTGATCCTCCCGACAGTATTACATACCCCTTTTATCATTAGGCATTAGTGGCAGGGTTTAGAGAGATATTTCATGAAATATATGAAGAATATCTAGTTTAAATGCGGACGTGGATGGCTATATTTCACATCCATCACCCGTGAGAGATTTGTGGCTGACAGTAAGCTTTTGGATGATATCGATATGGCGAGCACCAAATTCATGGTAGTCTATAAGCTCCAATGCTCCCTTTGTGCCAATCAATTTTATTTTGAGCCTAACGGTGATGTTCACCAAGTTTTTCTTCCATTTGTCCATGCTTTTGGTTTGCCAGGAAAACAGAGTTGGGTCCTTAACGAGGAGGAGTTCTAGCAAGCAATAATTTTCTTTGGGAGGATTGTACCCCCGGGAGGGAACCCCAACTGAGAGAACGCAGGAGGCAGCCAACAATAGCAAGAGGGAATCGGAGACAGGGGCAGACGACGGCGAGGCTTTCTGGGCGGGGGATGAAGAGGAAAATAGATGCGGGATACCGCATCAAGGCGCCCCTGCACCGATATATGTGAGACGGATGGGCCTCGATGCGGTACCACAAAAAAGTGCGATATCTACCCATTTACGATATCTGAAAATGCTATTTTTAGTCTTCAAAACCGCATATCGGCCTAAACTTTTGTGGGCCGACCGATATACGGTATCGGTTAGAGATGATCTTATGTCCGTTAAGAGAAAGGGAAATGATTCCACTCCCCCGGGGATACCACAGTTCCATCCCCCGGGTCCTTTTTTCCTGTGCCCCGCGTGCGTGCGTGAAGTGGGCAGGTCCCACCCACTCTACGTCTCTCCTCCAGAAAACCGTCGCCTTCATGGATATTCGGATCGAGCACCGCCGCCGGCAAGGCCCCCTCCACGAGCCACCGGATCTCCGCTGCCACCCACTCCCTTCACGCCGCCGGCCTCCCATCTCCAACTACGGCATACACCGGCCCCGCTACTACCTCCATCAAAGATCCTCGTCGTCGGCCACCACCTCCATGGGAGCGGCCACACCGCCCCACGTACGACCTCCCCTTGGCCTCCACCTCGTGATCTTGCCTCGCCGCCGGCCCCATCTCCTATGAGCCCCAACTCCACCCGAATCGTGCAGTCCGTCGTCAATGACGATGGGGATCACCTTCGGCTGGGCCTTGCCTAACGAGGCGTCCTTCCCGGTCCTTCATCACCGCTCTCATCGCTAGCAGCGGCGGTTCTGTGAGGGCAGCCCGACACTGCTGCTAGGCTCCACCTCCGGCTTCGTGGTCATCGTTTTATAGTGGAGCCACGACACGGTGCTACACAGATAGGAAGACAATGCTACTGGAAGTGGTCATTGTTGCTACAGATGAAGAGTCATGATGCTACCGGCCAATAGATGCGTTTTGATATTTTTGCTACAGGGTAGTGCTATAATAGTAGCAAGTTTTTGCTATTTCTCTTCTATGCTTTTGCTACAATAGCACAAAGTGTTTGCTACGACATTTTCGGTTTTGCTACAACCAATATCTACGGTTTTGATACGAGATCTCCGATGAGGAATATCCGACGATGTCCCTTTTGCTACATTACAAAAAATATTTTGCTACAACCGTTTTGTGGTTTTGCTACAACCGTTTTGTGGTTTTGCTACAATAGCGCAAAGTTTTTGCTACAAGGTCTCCGGCGAGATCTCCGGCGAAATTCTCCAGTGAGGTCTCCGGCGAGTCTCCGGTGAGGTCGGGTTTGCTACATTAACACACATTTTTTGCTACACGGTCACCTGGGAGATCTCCGGCGAAATCTCCGACGAGATCCAGTCTAATTCTCTATTTTTTAGGCCGAACCGTTTTCTGATACATGTAGCAAAAACGAGACTATTTATAGCAAAAACAAGACTTTCTATAGCAAAAACGAGATTTTAATCTAAAAAAAGACACATGGTTGGTTGGAAACCCGGGATAAAAAAACACAAATCCCCGGGGACGCCTAGGGCTGCCATAGATAGGGCTGCGATAGCAGCAATGCGCCTTTTGCGTACACGCGTGCTTTTCAAATCACTAGAGCGATCTGTCGCCAATATGCTATCCACCTTTGCACGATGACACGGACGTACCTAGGTGACAAGGACAAGAGATCTTTACGCCGCGCACACGCCTCGCTTCCAATACGTACGTACCCGCCCGTGCGCGGCGCAAATGCACGAGTCACATGCACATGCAGGGCGGAGACAAACAACAAAAATGAAATCCATCGTAAGAGCCTTCAATTTCCTCCGACCAAAAAGAGACAATTAAATTAGCAGGACACCGCCGCCCAATCCATTGCTAGAGGACTAGTGCTCCTGGACAATCTGAAGAAACTGATCAAACCAAAAACGAAAACCGCATGATACTGTTCGTGTTTCACTCAAGAATCAAGATCTTCGGGACTTTTAACTAAACAAGGACAACAACAAGATGACCCAAGATAAAGGAAACAAGCGCGCGTGAAGTGTTTCGCCGCATTCACCAATGCCGCCGCCGCCGCCGCCGGTTCTCACGGGAGCACGCGGTTGAACACCCGGGACACGTCAGACGGCCGGACGGGCTTCACCAGGAAATCCTCCGCGCCTTCCTCCAAGCATCTGATCAACAACAAGACAAATTAAGGTGGTCTCCCGGGGTTAATTAACAGTAAACATCAGAACATTGCAGGGCATGCTGGTAAAAATGCAGACCTGCTGATTCTTGTAGGCACGTTCTCCGAGGACATGATCACCACGGGGATCTGCTTCAGCTTGGATGACTCCTGCACGATTTTAACCTCGTAATTAAACCAGATCATATCCAAATTGAAGCAGTTTTGGGCAGCAACGCAGCTGGACTTGGAGAGGAAGACATTATATATACACACCTTGACCTTCTTTAGGAGCTCGTATCCCGTCATCTCCGGCATCCAGTAATCCGTAATTATCATGCCCACGTTGTTCTCCTGGATATATAGGATCCCCAAACATAAAAGAAGATCAGAAATATTCATTCATTCACATACTGCTAAAAATGCCAAAAGATTACGGCGAATAATGCAGGTACAGATCGAAGGCATACCGATCCTAGCAGCTCCAAGGCCCTCTTCCCGCTATCCACGGCCGTCACTGCAACGCACGAAAGCAACAACTTGGTCACTCGGTCCTCATGCCGGCAAAACAGCAACTGAAACCAGATCCTCAACAGCTCTATAGCTACGTACTCACCACGGAACCGAGAGTTGCGGAGGATGCCGGAGATGACGGCGCGGTCGACGGAGCTATCGTCCACCGCGAGAACGTGCAGCGGCGCGCCGCCCCCGCCAGCCGCCGCCGCCGCCCCCACCACGCCTCCGGCAACGCTCGACATCTCAGAAGCTTCGCGGAGATCGATCGGTAGCGCTAGCAGATAACAGAAGAAGATACGCTGTGATTGTCTCCGGGCAAACTGTAATCGCTCTCGGCTCTCTTCAGTCCTCGCAACCAGCAGGGGCCAGGGTGGTGCGTTTATATACAGGCGACGCAGACGCAGGGGTCAAGGGGAGGTCAGAAGGCAGCGTAGCGCGGGAGATCCCGGCGCAGCTGCGCGGGGATATCGATCGCGATACGGACCGGGAGACGGATACCGAGGCAGGATCAATTGCGCATGCGCACGGCACACGTGCCCGATGCGTGTACGCGTACGTGCAGCCGTGCAGGAAATCTTCTGTCGCCGCGGGAAAAAGGAGAGTGTATCGGAGGGAAGCCAGGCATTTAACTCTCGCTCCTGCCTGTCACGGCCAAGGACATGATCTTCCCCATTTAATGTGCCGAGAGTCCCGCTGATGCGTCGTGATCCCATCGATGATACTGCCGCGATTGCGATACGAGCTCCGTCGATCTGTGGATTCATATTGATTTGCATGTGCCGTAGAACGTTTTATTTGCTGCTGGCGATACTGTGTTTTGGTGGTGTTTATCTTTGTCCTGCCTATGGCTAGCTCTTGGCGCTGGAAACCCGTGAGAGGCGGCCCGGCCTAGCCTTCGGCTGCTGCCCATGCCAAGCCAATTAGGGTATCTAGCCGCGCTAAAACGTGTTAGAGTTCGATTTAGCGCGCGAGCGGCGAAAACGGGCGACCTAGCAGTCACTGTAAACTAGCCTGTGGTCGCGCGGCAATTTTCCCTATCGCACACCGCACATATGGCGCTCACACTTCACCGCGCGGCAAAACTCCACACACGCGCGAACTCTGCACTACCATTGAAAAATCCACACGCCGCCGCCACCGCCCTGCTCCCGACTTGCACCGTCGCCGACGATATTCCGGTGATAGACAGCTACATCGGCGCTCCTCCGACCCCTCCCTAGTCCATGTACCCTAGCGCCACCGCGGGAGGAGTTCCGCCACCGCTCGCAAACCCTATAGAGCCAGCGCCACGATCCCTACTGTTGGCGTTTCCGTCACACGCAAGAACCTCTTCGCGCCACAACGGCCAATGAAAGACCAGGGCATTGTGTCCCACCACCCCCGCCCGCTGCAAATGTAAGAAATGTCGCCCACAAGCGACCGGCGGGCTCTGCCACAAAGAAAGGGAAGACCGGCGCCGACAAGTGGCTACGGAGGGATGAGAGGCATGGGAGCACCACCTACGAGTGACTTTGGATGCATGGGAGCACCACCACCGGGGTGGATTCATGGACTCCATGGTTTCTCCAATACCTCCTACGAGTGATGCCTGCGGAGATTCTGCAACGCATGTCAACACCACTCAAGTTTCAAACGACGAAGAAGCACACATCGGAGATGGCAATGAGGATTATAATGATGTTGATGTTTGACGATGTCCATGCTTGATTAGTTTGTGTGAACTTTAGTTATGTTGAACTCGTTTTTAAACTATTCCATGATAAATTTATTGGTGGACTTATATTTTGTGTCTTTGATCTTGTTGGATGCTATATTTGTGTGAATTTAATGTTTGTGCTAGGCGCGTGCTGCAAAATACAGCGCACGGTGAATCGCTAGGATCCGTGCACTGCATAATACTACATCTGATGAGACATCATCCATCTGCGCGCAAAAACAAAATACAACGCGCTACAAACAACTTTTATAACGCTAAAATATAGACCGCATGTTGGAAATGGCCCTGGTGCAACAAAGCCACCATCGGCGCGTAATGGCTATCTGCCACTGCTTTTGTCGAGAGATTCACAGTTTTGCTTTGGTGCCCCCGCCCCCTTCTTTTGCAAATTTTGACAACAGAAACTCGATACCCATTCATTTTGAATACCGTATGAATCCATCCAAAGTTCGTATGGTCCTTTTAGACATATACTGACATACACATATACTCACGTGCCTGCGGGAGGCAGAAATTAAGAGGTATATATAGTAGTAGTAAAAAAAATTCAAATGTGCCATAAAAAGACATAGATCACGATAATGGAAGTAAGATCGTCTGGTGAGAACGTGAAGTTTACACGGGTCAAAAGAAAAATAACCGATACAAACTTAAGTTTAAGAGGGGGACACCGAAGCATACCTCATTCACAGATTAATGGTAAGGGCATCTTCACCGGGCCGTCATCCCAAACGGTCCGTTTCTATCCGTTTGGGTCGGGCCCCGGTCGATTTGGGTAGGAGGTCCGGTCTGTCCGGCCAGCCGCGCCCAGCAGCGCGACCCATTTGTTCGTGCTGGGCGAGGCATTTTTTTTTGATTCAAACACAAACAGTTCGCGCTAAAAACATGCAAGATTCGAACTTAATTTACATTCGAAATATATAAAATAAAATTTAAACTACTACTAGCCCTAGGTACTGAACTTCGTGCGTCGGCGCCACCTCGTCCATCTACGGGTTAAGGTCGATGTACTCTGACAGCGTCCATAGGTTAGGCGGCGGCAGGACCGGAGCGAGAGCAGGAGCAGGCGGGTTGACCACTTGCCCAGACCACGGCTCCCAACCGTGCTGGAGGTGTGCCAGCTCCATCCCCACCTGCGGTGCGATCGTAGGCGCCCAACCCGGCAACGGCGGCGGTGGAGGCAGCTGGGCATTCGTCTCCGCCACCATGCAGGTGAGCTGGAGGGCCTCCTCGTAGCCGTGCCATTGGGCCTCCTCCTCCTCGCGCGTGCTGGCCGCAATGGCCTGCTCGGTGAAGACGTCCTCATCGTAGCCCCAATCCAGCACCTCGCGGTACTCCGGGGGCAGGTTCGCGGTGACGTCGTCCGGCGCCTCCTGTTTGACGATGACGTCGTTGTTGTTGTCGTCCTCGCTGCTGAGGTCGGCGTCGGAGTGGTTGTGGACGCTCTCGTCGTCTGAGTCGATGTCGGGGATGTCGTAGACCTCACATGGCTGCAGGTCGCGGCGGATGGTGGTCGCGCGCCGCGCCTTGTGCTCCCACTCGAGGAACTTGATCCAGTATGCCTCGGAGTGGTAGCCTCTCTCCCACCGTTGGGCCTGGGGGAGATTGCTGATCTGTCAGCCCTCTGCCCGCCTTGGGCGGTGGCGGCACCGGGATACGGTCCCGCTTGAGGTGCCAGCCGGTGGGAAGGGAGACATCCCTGCGCTGGATGTTGCGACCAACCCTCCAAAGGCGCTCACACTCCCCGACGCGGTAGTACCGCCCGGTGCGGTGTTCCCGCGGTGGCGGGTAGTCCCCCACGGGGTCGCTCCGGAACTCCTCCGACCGCGGTGAAGTTTGCAAGGACGTGCCGCGGAGGAAGGCCGGCAGCCGAGAGCCACGACTGCCAGATGCTTTGTGGTCGTTCTTGCTCCGCTTCAGCCACGACAGGGTCTTCATCGTTGATGGTGCTGGTGGTGGTGGTGGCAGCGGCGGGCTAGGTTTTGCGATGGAGAGAGGTGAGGATGACAGCGCAGATGGGCGTATGGTTAAATAGCTCAGCCTCCCGTGAACGCGCGCAGCTTCCCGCTCCTTCGCCATCAATGTCGGCGCGGGAACACATGCGGCGTCAGTGTGCCGTCTTGTCGCCATTGATGCGCGCAGGCTGCCGCCGGTCAGCCTTCCGTGCAACGCCTTTGAATCGCTGTCACGGTTGCGTCTAAATCGGTGTCATTGACCGTCTGAATCAGTGCCGCCGGTAAGCGGTGGTTGGCGGGTGGGCCAGTGGACGAGTCCTCGCTGTCCGCGCGTGTCCGGGCCGACGCAATCGAGCCCCGGAGTAGATGCATGGATGGATCGAGTCGGGCGCGTTTCGCCGGATGGGTAGCCCCGCTGAGACGCCGCGCGGACAGTTTCGGACACGCGCGGATCGGATGGGTGGGCACAGTGAAGATGTCGTAAGAGCAACCATGAGCAGGCGAGTCGCCAATCACACTATCAATCTACGTCTACGATCGTGTGCACGCGTTGTGCAGTGGGAAATTGGACAAGTAGCTACCTGTGTAAGGACTTGAGGATTAACATCCACATGGGCTCGACGGACCCACAGCATCCAGGATCTGGCAGGAAGCAAGTACTCCACTGACGTTATGAACGGGGAACACTTGGGAGCTGGGAGAAATTGAAACACTCGAGTCAAAACCCCTACGTACGGTGAAGATCGTATCTGCCATGACAAGAACATTTCAATGCGCAACGAACCGTACGTAGCAGAGCTAGCTAGTCAGGCTTGATGGCGTTGTACGGTAGCTTCCCAATATATCTACCGGAGACCAGCCTAGCAGGGAGCAAATCTTTTGGCTGGATGCAACGTGCAAGCGCACTGGCAGAGGGCAAGTACTGTGTGGCGAAAACTACAGCTACAGGGGCGAGAAGGTGTCAACCACTGAGCACGGTCCACGAACTGGCGGGCAGTAAAAGAGTATCCGATAGCTGGATCTGGAGGGACTGAACATGCAAGCTATCTAGGCGGCAGACTCGTAGTGTCAGCGTGGGTAGCGTCAGTGCATCATCTCATGCCGAAGCCGTTAGGGCCTCTCCATCTGCCCGACCTATCCGATCGTCTTAAAAGGTCCGTTTTTTCGTCTATTTAGGTCGTGCCGCGGTCGATTTGTACAGAGGATCCGGCCTATCCAGCTAGCCGCGCGATCTAATTGTCTGTGCAGGCGGGCGTTGGCGTCATCGCTGGACAGAGATACAAATCAGTTAAAAATGGCGCTATCGCTGGCCAAAAACACATGGAATTTACTGGCAAATAAGATGGCTTACCGCGCCATCGCCCTTTGGGCATCACCAACAAGTGGCCCGTGGATCTCAAATGTGCAAAATGAGGCAATATCATATGACACCTTCTCTGATCAGAAAGTTGCAACTACTGTCGCCATTGCCCTTCAGGCATCGCGAGCCCCGATGGCCTGTTGCCCCTTGCAACCCAAGCCCTGCGATCGGGGTCGGCGATGCTATCCACGTCGGTGAGCATGATGGCGTTCTCCTCGACCATGGTCTTGGCTTCGGCCTCCAGCACCCTAGACCTGGCCGCGTACTCCTTGGCATTGGCTTTGGCCTTCATCGACTTCGCATTGGCCTCGATCTCCATTAGCCTGGCCTTGGCGTTGGCTTCCTCCACCTCGATGAACCTCGTCTGCAGCTCGACAAAGGTCTTGGCGGCGGCCTCTTTCTCTTTGCGCCGCCTCTCCTCCCTCTCGGTGATAGCCTCTTCCTTCTTCTCCAGGATCTTCTTCAAGGTCTCCTAGAATGCCAAGGAACCAGCCTGGCGGGCGAGGTCGGCCTTCGTGGCCTTGTGGCCACCATGGTGGCGGGCACGGCCGACAGTCTTATTGCTTGTAGAGGTAACGAAGCCTTCGTCATTGTCGGCGTGGGTGGCGTCAGTGCGTCAACTCATTCCCAAGCCGTTATAGTTTCTCGCTGCTAGGAGTCATTTGGGTCACACCAGAGAAAATCGGTTGCCTCGCAATTATTTTTATGGAATTTCTATCCAGCATGCGCCCGCTAATTTTGCTGTTTCAATGGAAGCGCGACAACCGCCCAATCGAGATTTCACGAACTAGATTGAGGCGGGCGGGGTGAAACTGCTCACGTTCAACTCTCTGCATTGGATTAGAAGCGGGCGGCCTAGATCGATTCGGGCGACGTGGATAGAAACCACCTGCCTGCGGACACACCGCACCCTGAGGCCCCACCACACCCTCCACTCCATTAGGCCAACTCCAACGGCCCCCCGCATTTTGGACATCGGTTTTGTCTGAATCTGTCCGTTTGCTGGGGTGGAGGACAGGCCGTCCGGGCTCAGCCCGGTTGTGTTGGCCTGTGCCCCCAACGGCCACTCACCCGCAAAAAAAGTGCAGAAAAAAACAAGGACAAAAATAATTAAACATATAATATATTAGGTCTTGTCGTGGGTCCCCCGGTCACAAAATATACACATAAAAAATAAAATGCCCCAATATTATGGGGTGCCTTGGCGTGGAAGGGAGGCGAGGCGGTGGGCGTTGTTGCTGGCCAGCCAACGCCTTGGTCCTGCGGCTGCGCCGCCTACTCCTCCTCGTCATCGTCAGCAAGGTCGACGAAAACCTGCGGCGAGGGCCGGAGCGGTAGGCGGAGGCGGTGCCGGGAGTGCGGGCGGCGCTGGGAGCGCGGGGGACATCTGGGCTTGCGCGGCCACCCAGTACCCGTGCAGCACCTAGGCGGTGTCGTACTACCTCTTCTCCTCCCTAGCTGGGACGCGAGGATGGCAGCCTAGAGCTCCTCCTCCGTCATCGGCCGGCGCTGCCGCTCCAGCACCTCCCCTTCCTCCTTCTTGACCGCCACCAACCGGGGCGACTTCGGGTCATCCTCCAGCTACGGTCAAGGCCACACCTCGGACACGACAGTGTCGGTGACCGGTAGCACGACTAGTCTAGGATGCCGGGCTGCGGCGGTGGGAAGTGGAGGCCGCCGTCGTTGTCTTCCTCCACACCAGAGTCCTCCTCGTGGGACCCCTCCCAGTAGTCCTCGTCGTTGTCGTCGAGGTTCTCCAGGTGGGCCTCAATGGCCTCGCGCCGGTCCGCGTGCTCCGTCTCGAACCACCGGTCCCAGACCGGCGAGTCGATGCAATAGGCCGGATCCCGTCGCAGAACTGGCGGAGGAGGGCCCGACACCGATAGATCTCACGGAGACGCGCATGGCCCGAGCTTGGGATGGACGACTCCGGCACGCGGGCGCTGTTGAGGTGCTACCTCGCCAGCAGGTGGATGTTCGGTCACGGGCAGGGCATGCTTGCCTCGGCGAGCATGCACGCGGCCTCGAGGCTCATGTATACGCGCCTCTCGGAGCATAGGCGCGGCGGCGGGCCATGGAAGAAGGAGGAGCGCCAGGGCAGCGACCTAGACACCAAAAGGTGGCCACGACCGGTGGAGGTGGAGGAGCCAGCCTCGTGGTCGTTCTGGCCTCGCTGGAACCAGCCTTCCAGCTTCCCTTTAGCATCACGGCTGGTGAGGGCCGGCGAGGGAGGAGCTTGTCGGCAGGGAGGGAGCTAGGGTTTTGGGGTTTGCCAAATGGGGAGTGTAGAGTGGAGTGGATGTGGATGGGTACGATGCGGTTCCATTAAAAAGGACGTGGTCCCTCTCTCTAGGACATCGCCAGGTGGGACCCGAGGAAGACTCGGTTGGACTGCCCTGGATGAGGCTGGCGTCCGAGCCCTCGCAAACCAGCCCCAGGTTTTGGCATGGTTTGCGCCAAATCGGGCCGCGCCGTGCTGTCTGGTCCATTTGCGAATGCGCGTTGGGCCTTGACCTCAGTCCGGGAGGACACGATCGGACGTGCGGAGTCCATTTGCGGGGGGAGGGGGGCGTTGGAGTTGGCCTTACTCCTCCTCGATCGTTTCGGTTTTGCTCTCGACCCCGTCTCCTCCTTCCCCTGCCTCTGTTTCGGTGATTTCTGCGATTTCCCTGTGTTTGGTGAATCTCTGACGCATTTCTAGCCAATTCTGGCCCGACCTAAGGTACCTCCTTCTCCACCCCTGCTTATTACATTCCTTCGTTGCTTGTTCGTGCGTATTCATTAGATTTCTAGTAGTTTGCTTGAGTTCGGTCTGAGCTGTTTTAACCGTTGAGGTTATGCTTGCCGATGTTTCCGGCTCCCGTATAGTAGTGCGCGCTTCGATTTGTTGCTCGAATTTCCTATGCTAGTCGCTATTTCCTCCTCACTGCCATTAGTTTGTTTTTCGTACGATTTTTCCTGGTGACATTGTGCTAATCATGTAGGGTTATGGTAGTTTTGTCTGCCCCGTGTAGACCGAGAAGGTTTCCGAAGGTAAGGTTTGCGACTCGTAGTCATTTATGGGAAGGGTGATCCGGGTGTTGTTTGGTTTGTTGATGGTGGTGACATAGTCAGTGATTTTGAAGGTACTGTTTGGTAGCCTGCATTCATTTGTGGGCTCACTGGAGTGCCACACTCATACAACCCAGAAACGACATTGTGCAAGTTGTTTGGTAGCCTACATATCATTTGGTACACCGGTTGGGCAACTAGGAACATGTTATTTAGTTGCCTGCACATTGCGCTTTTGACCCATGTCATGCATTTCCTCCTTGTTTGGTTCACATACAACACTAGTTGTGGTCACCTTGAACTTTATTATGGTGAGGTTACCATGACCGGGTTGAGAGGAAGACCACAAACATGGAGAAGAACACATAGTCATTACTCAGACAAGCATGATCCCCACAAAGCATGATCCCAGCAATCATGATCCCCACAAAGCCTGATCCCCACAACCATGATCCTCACAAACATGAACACCACAATCATGAACAACACAAGCAAAAGGGGGTCACAGTTGAACATGAACAAATGAACACTCTTTAACAATCATAACAAGCATGGTCATTGCCAAAAGGGGATCACAGTTTAACATACATCCATGGTGTTAATATACCACCACATCAAAAGTGGGTTTCATCCTACCACCACCACCAGTTCACAATCAGCAGTACAAGAAGGTGCAACAAAAGAGTCAACCATCAAAGATTTCCTTGATCTTCTCCATCTTGGCCTTGTTAGCGTCATTGGCTTTGAACAGTTCATAGAGCGTGTACTCTAGTTTCTTCTTTTCCTCCTTGAAGATCTTCCGGTCCTCATCCCATTGCTTCTGATTCTCTTTGATTACCTCAGCCTGGGATTTCTACATGGTCTTCAACATCTCAACCTCATTCCTCAGCTCTTCAGTCTCCTCAGATCTCACATTGTTGTCATTCATCCTAGACAAGTTCTCCTCCAACACCTTATTCTCTGTTTCTTCGATGAATTTCTTCACATCAACCAGCAGACTTGAGTACTTTTTTGTCAAGCTTCCTATTCTCATCAGACAATTGCTTCACCAACTTCACATTCTCAACCCTCTCGTTGATTCTTGCACTGCTGGTATCATCATACATCCCCCATAGCTTCGCAATTGCATTCTTCGTAGCATCTGTCCATTCGTTGTCCACCCAAGCCACAAACCAATAGTTTTCGACCTCCTACGGGTTAGTAATTTGTTGGCACATGCCTACTACTTGGCAGACGAGTGAATGGAAATACAAGAAGCTAAGAACTTATGTTCTAAACTTGGCAGAGGTAGAATTTGCGGCCTGTGTTAGTTCATTCAAATTCAACACGCCTGGCAGGCTCAAGTTTGTGGATGCAGCAGATCTCGAAACAATCTTTCTCTGTGCCACAGAAGCTAGGATTTTTGTAGGAGTCAGGAGCATAGTCCATGTCCATGATGTCCTAGTAAACCAAATCAAGTTCATCTGATTGTAAATCGAGAATTCCAAACTTGCTACCAAACCCTAACCCTATGAAAGAATTGGGGGAAAGTGGACTTACCCCTAGATACGATTCAGAGGAGCTATCGTCGTCATTCAAGCTTGACATGGAGCCTGCCCCGGCGGTTTTGTATTTTTGGGGACATCATCGTTGTTGTTGCTGGTGGCTGGATTTGACCAAGGAAAGGTGAAGGAGGAAAAGGTGGATCTGGTTTCGGCGGTGAGCGGGTAGGGTGTGTCTCGACAGGAGGTGTAACACCCCGTCCACTCCTGGGCCCGGGGGGTGTCACTCCTGGCAGCTTAATAGGATATATAGACTGGCCCCACAGACCAACACTAGTCTTTTCTACGCACTTTGTCCTCACTCGTGCGCACCCGGTTACCCACTTCCCGGTCCGTCACCCATCCTAGAATTGCTCTAGGCCAAGCATGCTTAACCTTAGAGTTCTTTTCGAATGAGCTTCCGGAAAAGAAGATGCAACTTGTTGATATGGGTATCCTATCAATCCTATTAAGCCATGTGCCTAGATCTCACATACACCCACCCTTTAGAAGATCGATGCCCTCATTGATCAAGCACACCCCAGGAACATTCCCTCTTGGCACGCGTCTGTGCGTCTAGTGCCGGCACATGTGCCATGCCGTGTCCACTCCGGGCCACACGCGCCATGCTCCACATGTCCCGCCACTAACCCGCACACACCCGTGTAATCGCAAGGACCTGGCTCTGATACCACTTGTAACACCCCGTCCACTCCTAGGCCCGGGAGGTGTCACTCCTGGCAGCTTAATAGGATATATAGACTGGCCCCACAGACCAACACTAGTCTTTTCTACGCACTTTGTCCTCACTCGTGCGCACCCGGTTACCCACTTCCCGGTCGGTCACCCATCCTAGAATTGCTCTAGGCCAAGCATGCTTAACCTTAGAGTTCTTTTCGAATGAGCTTCCGGAAAATAAGATGCAACTTGTTGATATGGGTATCCTATCAATCCTATTAAGCCATGTGCCTAGATCTCACAGGAGGTGAAGGAAAGGATCCTGCCCCTATTCTAGGCCAGTGGTAATCTCCCGCATGCGCCATAGTCGGCTAAACTCGTGCATGGGAGCGCCGCTTTTGCATCCACCAGGCGCACAAGGGTGGCTCACTGGAAACAGCCGATTCGAGCATAGTAATTGGGCCTGGCCAAATAGACTGCTTTATGGTTCACGCTGGCGCAGCTCAACGCCTCGTGCAGGTAACCAAATAGCCCAATTTTGCCTCCCGCTGGCCTACCCGGGGGTATGCAGGCTACCAAACACACCTGAAATGTGAGAGGGTATGTATGTGTTGTTCCTGATCTGAATAGAATGTTGACAAGCATACAACGCAATATCTTTGTGTTTGCATTTAAGTTGTCAATGACTTGCGTGTGTGTCTCACCTTCGTGTAGTGGATAGGTTGTTCTGTGCTAACTATCAATAGGCATGATTACCATTGTACTTGTTAATGTAAGCATTTTGATGTTTGTAAATTTATTGCACACTAATTTTTGTGTATTGCTCAAATCTTAACTATTCCTGGATTACTATAACTACAATTCATGGGTAACTTCATATGTAATGGGTGGCCAACTCCTTGAATTTTTTTAAAACACTTTGCGACAAGTAGTGCTTTATAGACGATCACATTACTATCGACATCAGTCTTTCCTTAAAGATTCATTTATTCTCAATAGCCTTGCGAGCATCGGGAATATCAACCAAAGTCCATACTTGGTTGTTATACATGGATCCTATCTCAGATTTCATGGCTTCAAGCCATTTTTTGGACTCGGGGCCTTCCATTGCTTCCTTGTAGTTCGCAGGGTTCGTCTTGTTCAACCAACATGACCATGTTAACAAGATTACCATACCACTCATGAGTAGTACATAATCTTGTAGACCTGTGAGGTTCAGTAGGTGTCTCGATGTGATTATCATGATCATCATTTGCTCCCATTCCAATTGATGAGGATGGTCCCGCAACATGTTCTGTTGCGGCCCATTCAGTATTTGGAGATCAGGGTCAACAATCTTATCGATTTCTACTTTCCTTCTACTTACACCTTTCATGAGGAACTCTTTCTCGAGGAAGGTACTGTTCTTAGCGACAAACGTTTTGCCCTCGTTCTTGTTGTAGAAGGTGTACCCGATAGTTTCCTTTGGATACCCTGTCGTGGTATTGCCGACGAGTACGCCATGGAGGGGTCCTCACAGTGCGTGTTTAGAGACGTGGGGTAAGGCGGATGGTTGACGGGTAAGAGGTAACACAGCTTACCCAGGTTCAGATCCCACGACGGTGGCGGAATCCTACTCCTGCTATAAATCACTATAATGGCAATACGCCGAGTTACAGAGATAGGTTCGCTGTGCGAGGTTGTCTGAAGTTGTCTATGCTTGTGCCCTAAAGGCTCCCATAGGTCCGAATTATATAGTCGTCAGATCCTAGGGTTACAGGAAAAAAGTCCTAGCCGGACAAGTTATAGAGTCCTACACCGTCTATCACTAGTTTTTGTGTATCTTGCACTCCAAGGCTCCAGGTACGCTGGTGACTCCACCGTAGCCTTCCTTTATCCGGCATGGGCCTCCCTTCTGGATCCACCTAACTGGGCCGCCCAGCAGACCATAGGTCATGCTACCGACTATGGGCCACCCGGGTTAGTCGGATAAGAGACATGCTATGAGGATACCCATATAGCATATCCCCAACAGTAGCCCCCGGAGAACTCCGAGATCTTGCACCGTCTTGCCTCTTCACATGGAATGCTCCGTCTGGATGGATGTCGGCAATCGTCAAGCAACATATTGTAGTCCTCCCAAAGAACCCTGCAAAGTTTTCTTCGTCTTCTATTAGCAAGTCGGAGAAATGCTGAATCTTCCATCGTACTCTTCCGCTAGTCGGATTAAATCCGTCCATGCCGAAATCTTCGATGTGACGGCTCATCTACCATGTCAGTTATGACGACGTAGGCTTAGGTCAGCGACGCCTCATAACTCACACATGCAGAGAACGTAATCATAGCCGATTTTCCCGCGCGAGCTATACGAACCGTTGGCGGCGACAGTTGGAGTCGTGCCGAAATTACCGCGCGCGTTCTCAACCACGTCATCTACGCGGCAACCGTCCGATTAGCTACACGAATCTTGACGCAGAGTAGGATAAATAGTAACCGTGGGACACTTGCCACTTTTTCACCCCATTCTCTCGCGTCGTCTTCTTCTTCCTCCAGCCGCACGCCTCCTCGAGCTCTCCGCTGAAAACCTCGAAGAAACCCTAGTCCTCCTCGCACCAGTCGCACCCTTCCATTCCTCCATGGACAGCAGAAGTTCCTCCCCGTCGATGGCGGCGTCGAGCGAAGCCACGGCAAAGCCGGCAAGCTCCATCGTCGTGCCCCCAGAGGGCCTGGTCATCCCCGCGTCGGCGGTCATTAAATCCACCGGAGGCGACCACAATCTAGCGGCGCTAGAGCCTCTGGAAGAGGAACCAGATTCGCACAAAGGTGACTGGCGCGGCTCAGACATCACCGCCCGCGACATCCAAGAGATGGTCGCTGAAGGCTACCTTCCCGTGACGGAGGGGCTCGCCTGGCGGGTGGCGCCGGCCGGCGAGGTGACTCCTTCTCCCCAAGCCAGAGAGAAGGTGTACCTCAAGGCTCAATTGGTACGCGGCGTTTCTCTGCCCATCTCCCACTTCTTTCTGTCCGTCTTGAATCACTTCAAGGTCCAACCCCATAACCTCTCCCCCAATAGTATCTTAGTGCTTAGCAACTTCGCGGCACTTTGTGAGGGTTACCTAGGGATTAGGCCTAGGTTAGACTTGTTTGTGTACTTCTTCACCGTCAAACGTGAAGCCGGACATAGTGGGGAGGAGCTTAGGAACTGCGGCACCATAAGCTTCAAGATCCGACCTGGCCGGCGGTTCCCCGACATCGTCGGCCACGAGTCATGCAAAAACTGGCAGCGGACGTACTTCTACGGCCCCGACATTCCTTTGGCGGGCCGAGAAGTGACGTACCCAGACTTCGTGGATGGAGCCGCCGCTGAAGTCTCCACATGGAGATCCCATGCCTCCCTTCCCTCCAACCTCGACGCTTCGCGCGCAATAAGGCGGATCGAGTGGTTCGTAGAGACGGGTCTGACCGGCTTGGACCTAGCCATGTGCTGGTTCATCAGGCAAATCCAACCTCTGCAGCACCGCACGAAGTTCATGCACGAGTACATCGGCAACCGAAGGGATACCCTCCGGATCTCCGAGGACAACTTCTCGAGCGACTCCGTCAAGTTCCGCCTTAAGGACACCGTCAAGGTGAAGGATAAGAAGCGTGGCTTCACCCTCAGCTACGCCATGTTCGTAGATGGCAAGTTCCCAAAGGTAGATATTTATTCTCCGTGTATGACATTGCTCCAGTTTTTCCATCTTGCCAATACCATCTTGTCTAACACGATGATTTCTCACTTAATAGCTTAGCGATCTAGATGAGGGCAACCTGGCTGCCCAAGTCTATGATCCAAAGATGAAGGAAGTCACGGTCGTGTCCGACGACGATGTCCTATTGGCACGAAAGCGGAAGAACTCCACCTCTGACGCTGCCGACGGGGGCAAGAAGAAGAAGACGGAGGGTGGAGCCTCCAAGAAGACTACCGCCGCCCTGGAGGCGGAAAAGAGAAAAGCCACCGGGATGTTTGCCAAAGCGCCCCCCCCTAGTGTAAGCCTCTCATTCTCCGACATTGTCTATTTATCTGTCTTGTTCCTGTACTTATGCATTTTGCACATTTCAGGAAGAAAGCCACAACCAACCTCAAGAAGTCCTCCAAGACTCTTGGGGCTTCTAGAAATATCAAAGAAATGCTGCATCGCGACTCCTCCCCCGCCATCGCCCCTGCCACTCCTGCCGTCAAGCCCTCCTCCGCTCCGACAAGCTCTCAAGTCCAGGAGGCACCAGGCCCTTCCGTCATGGAAGTGGATTCTGGCGCCTCTACCAAGATCGCTGTTGTCGGCGAGCAGGCGACGCAGGAGAGCACTGCTCTTCAAATGGCTGAAGCTCCGGCTAAGGATGCCATCGGTAGCGGCAAGGCAGTGGTAGGAGCTGGTACCTCTGCCGAAGGCGGCGCCCCTACTCCCCATAAACCCTTCGAGTTACCAAAGATAGTTTACCCGACGCTTCTGCCGAGTAACACTACTATAGTTGCTGGAGGAGTGCCGTCATCTCCGACGTGCGGTCTTGAGGAGCTACTCCGACAAGCGGATATCTTGCGAGGAAATAGCATTTCCTTCGGCAAGCTGCTAGCCGAGAGTGCTACAATGTAACATCCCTAAAATCATGTTTTAAACTTATGCATAGCATCCATGCATCCATGAGCATATGATTTTCATTTCAAACAAATCAATTCAAAACAGAAGCATTTGTGCTTATTATTTTATGTAAGTTTACTCAAGCCTTGTGCTACTTGTTTTGAGAAAAGTACTGTTAACCATTCAGTACTGTTTAGAATCCAAACTCAAATGATTTCAAAAACTTGAGCAAAGTCTCAAAGCAAAATATGAAATAAAACCAAATCTATGCCTATTATCACACCTCATAAAGTCAGGGTTTTATTTTTTATTTTCAAAAGACCCAAGTGTGTTTGAGTGAACACATGTGTTTGACACTTATTTGAGTACAAGTTTGATTGTACAAAAGCCCTGAAAAGTTTTGGAATCAAACAGATTTGAATTGAAGTTTGAAAACCATTTCAGAAAAACAAACAGAAAAAGAAAAAGCTTAAAGAGAGAAAAAAATAACACATAGCCGAATCTGGCCCAACCAGCCCAGCTAAGCCCAACACCCCACCCCGTGAACCGTTTTCTTTCACTCACCCCCGCACCCACCGAGTGACTGACAGGCAGGACCCACTCCCTCTCCTTTCCTCTCGCTGACAACCACGGCCCACACGATCATCGTCGTCTCCACCCAGCGACTGATTCATCCCCAAATCATACAGGCGTTCCCTGTTTTGATTCACGACGTCAATTCACGTTGAATGCTGGAGTAAATCTCGCTCGTGACCATGCTACTTAAACCCCCTCTGCCCCCTCTCCATTTCCCCCCAAACTCCGAGCACAAAGCGCCCCCAGGCTGCCCGCATTCAACCTCGCACCGCCGCAGTCAGAGAGCACTCCGGCGACCGATTCCGGTGAGTCCCGTGCGCCCCTCACCCTCTGGTTCTTGCAGACAGCCTCGCCACTTTCTTGCGTGTCTACTGACACCGCTGGTTCCCTTTATATTTCCCCAGGTCGTCGATTCCGTTCAACACCGCAAGCTCCCGACGACAACCTCGACTCCGGCGAGCAAATTCCATAAGCCCTTTGCGCCCCTCCGCATCTGACTCACACGAAGTTGTTCGCCACTGTCTTGTGCATCATCTGGTGCCGCTTGTTTGTGCTAGGGAGACCAGGAGCGTCGCCAACGTCACCGTCTACTCGAACCCGACGCCGCCCGCAACTCCGACGAGCTCCAGCAGCCCACTCCGTGCGCCCCTTGCCAAGCCGCCGCCAGGTTGAGCATCAGCACGTCGCCACGGTTCTGGTAATCCCTTCCGACGACCCTAGGGCGACACAGAAGCGCCCGGTAGGCGTAAGCTCGCCACCGCCGATGCCGCTAAGCGCCGCTCAGCTTTGGTCGCTTGATCCATAGCCGTCAGATCTAGATCTAGCGCATAGGATTAGTTCACTTAACGAACTGTTATGAATAGATCTAGGCCGTGCATATTATGTTGATCCAACGGCTCACAGGCGCGATCCTTAGCGAAGCGGTACGGGCTAATTAGAACAAGACGCGTGGCAGCAGTTAGATTTAAAAGACAGAATTTGAATCTGATTAATGTTCAAATTTGTTTTGGCTATAACTTTTGATCCCCATGTTAGAATTTGACAAATTTTATACCGTTGGAATCAGGAAAGCAAGCTCTTTCTAAATATGCAATGTTTTTAATGTTTTGCTTCTGTTAAAATGTTTTTTTTGCAGAAACTTGTGTAGGGCTAATTTTAGTATATGAAATGTTTAGGAAATGATTTAGGGTTTAAATAAATGTTGTTTGGCAAGTTTTTTTTAACTTGTTTATGATTCAGTACTGTATACTTGCTTTGTTGAGTTTTAAAAATCATCACATATCATTTTGCATGCATGCATATATTTTTGATTGTATATGTTTTGTATGTGATTGTGGCTATGATTCTTTGTGTAGATTTTGGTGCTAGTGATTGTGATTGTGAGGAGTGTAGCTACTCTCTAAACTACCAAGGCAAGTGGTACTTCATAAATATTTCTATCCCCATGTTTTATACTAAGCATTAGAAATATTTTGCTAAGTCTTGCATGTTATTATTTTTGCTTATGCCATGTTGGGAAATCCTAGTAGTTGTAGAATTGCTAGGGAATCTCTAAGTTAAGTTACTATCTATGCCATGCTTAGCCTAGCTAGTAGCAAACAAGGGTTGGTGAAATATACATGCTATGATGAAAATATTTCTAAGTCTTTGGACTTGTGTTTTGCCTAATAAAACAACTAAGTTAATGAAACACCTGGGTGGAATGGAAGGAATGGTTTATGTTGAGTGGTTACACAAGGCCCATTTATATGGTTTACCTTGTGTATCTCACTTGTGGTAAGCCACCCAGGAACAAAGAGATTTTAGAGGCCAAGTGTTAAGAAGCTTAGTGCACCACTTGGCAATATGGGCTCTGCCAGGATCACATAGGTTGCTAGAACTTAGCCATTTGGACAGTTGGTGGTAGTGGGATGATAGGTTGGAACGCGTCCATTTGGTCTAAGGGAAGGCTTCTGAAAGGTCCTGTCTTGGTGAAACCAAGTCTGGTGGGGAAAGTGCACAACCTCTGCAGATGGAAAATCTAAGTACTTAGCCATGTCCCTGGTAAAGGACAATTTGAGCATCAAGACATGGAAGCTATCAAGAATCTCCTCATCCCAATTTCTAAGTAAAAACTTGTGGGTGAACAAGGGTGAAGGACCTCAATGTCTATTGGTGGTTCCTTGGGAAAGTTTTGACAAAGAAAAACTTAGTGTTTTCAACTAATAGGCAAAACCTATTTTGAGCAAAGCAAGCCAAGCTACACTTAGCCAAATTGCATATAGTATCTAGACCACCTAAATTATACTAAGGTATCACTTGCCAATACTATTCCAATGTATTGACCCACTGTGGCTGTAACTTGTGATGTTGCAGGTTACTCTGATGAGGATTAGGTGTCATGAGTCTACACTCAACATGTTTGCCTGTGGCTCATGAAGATGAAGACTTTTATTTATTTACTTATTCAAACTCTTGTACTAGGCCTGTGGCCTTGGAGTTGTAAAGACTATGTTTATCTCTGGAATGGCTGTAATAAAGACCTTTGTATCTGTGTACTTCATCTTAAACTGTGGATGCTAGCATTGATCCAGGGACTAGCATTGCAATCACAGGGATCCTTTTCCTTTATAAAGGAGGGATCTTACATACAAACCTCAGGATCATTGCACTTGTAAGTTTTTACTTTGCCTCCTATATTTCATATGAGTATCCCACTGTAGCCCCCGAGGATGTAGACGAAAAACCATAGGATTTACATCTATATGCTCTAAGAGTGACTAAGTTAGAAAAAACTCTCACTGTAGCCCCCAAGCCTTTAGATGGAATGAATTATTCTGACTACATGCTTTAAGAGTAGCACAAGCAGTGTCATAATTTTCAATGCTGTAGCCCCCAAGCTTCTAGTTGTAACTGAATTAGTTCCGACTAGATGCTTTAAAGAAAAACTAAGAATTTTATGAGTTAAAAACTTTATACTGTAGCCCCCAAGCCTCTAATCGAGAACTGAATTAGCTCCGACTAGATGCTTAAAGAAAAGCTAAGCATATTTGCTAGGTTAAAAACTCTCGCTGTAGCCCCCGAGCATCTAGGTGGAAAATCTTCGACTAGAAGCTCCAAGCAGACCAAACAACGATTTAACTTTGTATTTGTTTCCACAGAACGAGAATGCTCAGAGGGGTATGGCCAACGACAAGTACCAGAAGATGCGCGCAGACCTTGAAGCTGAAAAGGGTAAAACCGCCATCTTGAAGGAACAGATCATCAAAAACAAGAGTCTGTTTTCTTATTATGCATTTCCGTCTTATTTTTGTGCCCATAATCTCCGAGTACACACTATGTACTGTGTTTTCTCCGACTTGCAGAACATGTCGCCAAGGCCAAGGATATTGTTGAGCAGTCCAAGCATATCTAGCAGCTGGACAGCGAGAACAAGATCCTGAAGGAGGAGAGGAAGGAGATGCTGAAGATGCACCAGGACTCCATGAAAGCCTTGCAGGATTCCGCCTCCGTGGAGATCAACCGCTTGAAGGAGGATCTTGCGATCCTAAAGGATCAGAAGAAAGCTGCCGATGAGCAAAACCTTCGCCATAGCGAGGCGTTTAAGCTCCTCCAACAGGAGAAGGAATCCTTGGCGGAGATCCTTTGGCAAGCCAAGGCCAGCATCTTCAGTAAGTTTCCTCCGCCTTATGTTCCTGTAGTCTGGATATTAGAGTTTATCGAACTCATACGTTCCTTGTCGGAATTTGCAGTCCTATGGGTTTAACCCGCTCACCTCCTTCGGACAAGGAATGCATGGTTCTTGCCGACAACTTCATCAACACCGCCATTACCCAAGCCAAGGAGATTGCCAAGCCCCTCCAAATATATATCAAGGCATCGGACTCTGTGACGAAGTACTCGGAGATCCTGCGCCGAGCCCTCTAGCGTGTCGCGAGCTGGAAAGCTTCATGTGCACGGGCTGGCGCAAGGATGGCGCTGTCTATGGTGAAGGCACATTATGAAGATGCCGACATCGACACGGTAACCTCAGGTATCCCCGACGTGGATGATGACGGCAAAGAGATCGATCACGAAGCCATCCTGTCATCACTCGCGGGATATGATACCAGGGTTGCCGAGTTGGTGGACGTGGACGTCTTTGTGCCCAGGAACTTCATCGACAACGTCGACCAGGATTCCTCCGAGTCTCATCACAGCGCCGACGCCGAGGGTGTTTCTCCAGCTGGTGATGATGCGGCCTCCAAGTCCCCTGCGCCCAAAGAGTGAAAAACACTTTGTAATTCTTGTTTCACCTTTGACGTGTGCATGGAAAAAACTTGGTGATGTAATCTTAAGGCGGAAAACAGTGGTTGTCGTATCCTGCTACTTTAGAATTAATTCCCAGTATGTATATATTTTTTAAGCAAGTGCTGGTTTATCCATTAATTCAGTTTTTATGCTTGACTTTTCGTGAGTCGGAAGACTCGTTGTCGGAACCATGCGCTTAGGTGATGATGCCCAATGGCACCGTCAATAACCTGAGCACAAAATCGCCGACAATAAGTGCCAAAAGTCACTACTCCAGAATCCACATAAAAACAACAAAGAACGTGTAGACCAGAAAACTTAAGCTAACGCCCGTAGGCGGAATTTTCACAAGTGCAATAGCAAGACTTGTGCATAAAAGTTTTACATGATCCAAAAATGAACACTAAAGGAGGTAAAAGACTCAGCAATATGAGTGAACCAAAGAGATTTATTTCATTGATCATATAAGAGGTACACAATTAGATAAAAAATGCTAAGTGTAGAAAGGACATAGCTGTGCTATGTTCCATGGCCGATCAAGCTCCGGGTAGTCATCATCCGGGTCACGTCGCTTACGCTTATGATCCTTGTTGGGTCTATCCTTGAGTTCACGATTGTCGACAAGGTAGTAGGACCCATTGAGCAGCACCTTGCTTATGATGAACGGTCCTTCCCATGGCGGGGATAATTTGTGTGACTTCTTCTGCTTAAGTCGGAGCATCAAATCCCCCTCTTTAAACGAGCGATGCCGGACGCGGCGACTATGATAGCTGCGTAGCTTCTGCTGGTAGATGGCGGATCTTTGGCATGCCAAAACACGCTCCTCCTCGAGAAGGTCCACATCTAGGCGTCTGGATTCTTCAGCATCATCTTCATCATAGGCGGCAACTCTTGGTGCACCATGGAGGATGTCGGAAGGTAGGATGGCTTCTGCTCCATATACCATGAAGTAAGGGGTGTAGCCGGTGGATCTGTTGGGTGTAGTTCGTAAACTCCACAGCACAGATGGCAATTCTTCCGCCCAGGCTCCAGCTGCTCTATGTAGTGGTGCCTCAAGACGTGGCTTGATTCCCTGCAGAATTAATCCGTTGGCTCGCTCATCCTGACCGTTGGATTGTGGTGTGCCACAGATGTGAGGTCAAGTCGGATGCCTTTGTCCCAACAATAGGCCTCTACTTCTCCAAGTGATAAGTTGCTTCCGTTGTCGGTGATGATGCTATGTGGGAGACCAAATCTCACCACTAGATCCCGGACAAACCTGAGGGCAGTTGCCTCGTCAAGCTTTCTAATGGGTTAGCTTCTATCCATTTGGTGAATTTGTCAAGCCCTTTCTGAGCGGAATCGTAAATCCACATGGTGCCGTCTGTAATGGCCCCACCATGTCTAGCCCCCAGACTGCAAACGACCAAGTTATTGGTATTGTTCGCAATTCTTCAGCAGGAACATGTGGTTGTCGGGCATAATACCGGCATCCTGTGCATGTCTCAACCAGCTTGTCGATTGTCGCCTTGATCGACGATAGAATCCTTGCCGGAAAGCCTTCTCGACCAAAGATCGAGGAGCGGCGTGATGCCCGCAATCTCCGAGATGGATTTCGCGTAGGATTTCCATACCTTCTAGCTGGGAAACGCACTTTAGGTATACACTAGTAGTGCTCCTCTTGTAGAGTTGCCCATTGATTATAGTATAACCCTTTGCTCGTCATACTATTTGCCGTCTTTCTACTTTGTTGTCGGGCAAAGTTCCGTGTTCGAGATACTCCATGAACAGTTTTTTCCAAGCCGGAGGGATCTTTGTCACCATGTTGACGAAAGAGTCAGCTCTATCCGGGTTGTCGATGTCGGCGCCCTTCACGGAAGGTGTGCGTAGATGCTCTAGTAAAACTCCTAGCGGAATTCGCTTGCGCCCTGATCCCAGTTTAGACAGCAGATCAGCCGCCTCATTTTGTTCCCTAGGCACATACTTGATTTCGTAGCCCAAGAAGCTCTTGGCTATCTCGTCCACTTCATCTCGATATGCCGCCATCATAGGATTCCGCGCATTCCAGGTGCCGGCCACCTACTGGGCAACCAAGTCGGAATCTCCACAGCAAACTATGCGCTTGATGCCAATATCCTTGGCTACACGTAGTCCGTGAATGAGTGCTTCATACTCCGCCATGTTGTTTGTAGCCTCGAAGTGGATCTGCAGAACATAGTGTAGCTTGTCTCCTTTTGGTGACTATAGCAGTACACCAGCCCCCGAGCCGTTGAGCAACTTTGATCCGTCAAAGTGAATCACCCAGTACTCTGGTTCTGGCAACGGAGTAGCATCTGGCATCTCCTTCCAATCTGCAATAAAATCCGCCAAGGCTTGTGACTTGATAGCGCCGCGTCTCTTGTAGGTGATCTCGAAGGCGGCAAGCTCAATGCCCCACTTCGCGACCCTTCCTATAGCGTCGCTGTTATTGATAATGTCGGACAGTGGAGTCTTGCTCACCACTGTGATTGGGTGCTCCTGAAAGTAATGCCTCAGCTTCCGTGAAGCAAGGAATATTCCATAAGCTATCTTTTGGTAGTGCGGGTAACGCTGCTTGGACTCCGCCAAGACCTCTCCTACATAGTAAACTGGTCGTTGAACTCCGTACTCATAGCCTGGTTCCTTCTGCTCTACGACGACGACGATGCTGATAACCCGGTTGGTTGCCGCCATGTAAATTAACAGGGGCTCACCAAGCTCGGGTATTGCAAGGATGGGCGCTGAGGAAAGAATCTCCTTGAGCTGCTTCAATGCTGCGTTTGCTTCGTCTGTCCACGGGAATTTGTCTGCCTTCTTCAGCAACTTGTACAGTGGCAAAGCCTTCTCTCCAAGTCGGCTGACGAACCGGCTAACTGCTGCAACACAACCTGTTAGTCGTTGAATGTCCTTTAGGCATGTCAGACGGTTTATGTTTAAGATGGCCTTGATTTTCTCCGGGTTGACCTCGATTCCGTGCTGGGAAACGATGAAACCCAACAATTTGCCGGCTGGAACCCTGAAGATGCACTTCTTAGGGTTGAGCATCATGTTGTATTTACGGAGATTATCAAAGGTTTCTTTCAAGTTGGAGATTAAGTCGTTTGATTTTTTAGACATCACCGCGATATCGTCCACATAGGCGTGAACGTTCCGACCAATCTGGTGGTGAAGGCAACGTTGCATTGTCCGCTGGTAGGTAGCACCTGCGTTTTTTAGCCCAAAGGGCATCGTGACATAGCAAAACGTGCCGTATGGGGTAGTGAACAAAGTGGCCAATTGGTCCGACTTCCTCATCTTGATCTGGTGGTATCCTGAGTATGCATCGAGAAAACACAAAGTTGAGCCCGTCGAGTCAATGACTTGGTCAATGCGAGGCAAAGCAAACGGATCTTTGGGACATGCTTTGTTCAAGCCGGTGTAATCAACGCACATTCTTAATTCATTGGTTCCCTTTTTGGGGACAAGTACAGGATTGGCCACCCATCGGGTGTGAAGGACTTCTCGGATAAACCCAGCCTTAAGTAACCTAGCTATCTCTTTGGCAATGGCGCGTCTCTTCTCATCTCCGAAGCATCATAGAGGTTGTTTCACTGGTTTACATTTTGGATCTATGTTTAAGCTGTGCTCGGCAAGTTCCCTAGGTACACCTTTCATGTCGGCAGGTTGCCAGGCGAAGATGTCCCTATTCTCACGGAGGAACTCAATGAGCGCGCTTTCCTATTTGGGATCCAGGTCTGTCCCAATGGCGACGGTCTTGGAGGCATCGCCTACCACAAGTTCCACCGGCTTGGTCTCGATGGCGGCCTTGAACGCATGAGCGGAGTCAGAGATCTGCTTCTTCGATGCGGGGATCTCTGAGTCATTGACCTTGCTCTGGATCTCCTTGAATTCTTCGCTGCAAAGGACAACTTCTGCAACGGCTGCTTCGTTGATCTTGCAGTCCCTTACCTTGGTAAAGCTTCCGGATACGGTGATGACACCGTTTGGTTCGGGTATCTTGAGCTTGTTGTAGACGAAGCATGGCTTGGCCATGAACGTGTGGAATATGTCACGGCCGAATATGACGTGGTACACGCTCTTGAAGGGGACCACCTCGAAGGTCATGCGCTCTTGGAGGTAATTATTGACGTCGCCAAAGGCTACCTGAAGCGTAATGCACCCAAGGGACCGAGCCTCCCGACCAGGAACTACGCCATGGAAAATGGTGTTGGTCCGCCTTAGGTTTGCCTCTGTCAAGTTCATCTTCTTCAGTGTATCCAGGTACATGATGTTGATGCTGCTTCCACTATCCACCATGCACTTGGTGAACTCCACGCCGTCAATCAATGTGTTGATGACCATGGCGTACTGGTTCTCCGTGGGCACAAGGTGCAGGTGGTCGAGTCTGTCCCAAGTTATTGGAACCTCCGACCAGCGCAGGTACTGGGGAACTGGGGGAAGAGTGGCCATCAGGATCCTTAGAGAGGTCTTCTGTTGTTGGACGGTGGGGGTGCCAAGGAAAGTGTGGTAGACTGGGGCCTTCTTTGCGAAGGGGTTCTTTCCCTTGTCGTCGCTCTTGGCGGCGTGCTTGGGGTCAACGTCCTCGTCCATGTCACTTGAATCCTTGGACTCCTCCTCCTTCTTCTTCCCCTTGCCCTTGCCTCGCGGTCTGTTCTTCCGACTTTGTTTGTAGCCGGACTCCGGGTCTTCCTTGAGGTCGTTGACGAACTTACAGTGTCGATTGGTATGGGTGGCCTTGCCGTTGGCGTCGAGGTGTACGAGGCACGGCATATCGTGGTACTCTTCGTAGGTTTGGGGAACACGGAGCGGCGCTGCTGCCCGCGACCTGCTCCCCTTCCTCGGCCACGTTGTCCGCCTTCTCCTCGTCCTGCAAAAGTCATAGCGACCATGTCGGTAGATTGCTTTTCTTCTGGAGCGGTTTTCCGCTTTGTACTGCTGTTCCTCCGAGCTTGAGTTGGAACGGCCGTTGCCAGCAAAGAGCCACGAGCATCGTCGTCGACAGTTGCGAACTCACTAGCTAACTGAATCATCTGATTCAAGTCAAGCTGGTGATTGTCCTGCAAGCGCTTTAGCTTATGTCGGAGCAGCGTGCCCCTTTCCAACCCATCGATGAAGGCGGCCATGGCGGTCTGAGCGTGCACTCCTGCGCAGGAATTCTTCATATCCAACCAACAGGAGAGGTAGGCGCGAGATGTCTCGTCTTTTTCTTGCATGCACCCCTATAGATCGCCCACAGTGCAGGGACGCTTGTATGTACCCTCAAAGTTTTTGGTGAATGCTTCTTGCATATCCAGCCAGTTGTAAAGATCTCTCTCTGGCAAGTCATCAATCCATTGACGGGCTGTGCCTGCCAACATTAACAGGAGGTACTTGACGGCGACGTTGGGGTTGCCTCCGGCAATCTCCACCGCATTGCCGTAGTCCTGCAACCATGTGGCAGGCTTGGCTGTGCCGTCATAGGGCTTGATGGTCTTGTCAATCCGGAAACCTTTGGGGTAAGTTGCGGACCGTATTGCAGGTCCAAAGCAATGTGGTCCCAGGTATGGTCCTTCCTGGGCCTCGTGGATCTTGTCGATCCACGAACGTGCATCGTACGGCTCCGGGTTCTTCTTCTTGTTGTCAACAGGGCATGGGCTGCATGAACGACGCGGGCCTCTTCCGCCATGGTGACTGCTTGGCAGCGATGGAGGCGGAGGTGGCGGTGGGTTAGCCTTCTTGCTGTTACCCTCCTGCGACGCCTCACGCCTGTCACGGTTGCTTGTCGGACATGGAGGGTCGTGGTGTGACCTGCTCTTGTGTCCTTGGTGGCGCTCTTCATCATGACGGGTCCGTGCCGCGTTGTCGCGGATGAAGATGCCGCACTGCTTTGGTGGGGCCATATCCGTACGATGGTGAGCCTTGTAATCTTCGTGGCGTCGGGGGGATCGGGGCGGTGGAGATGGGCGGCGAGGTCGGGCTTTTTCTCCGTTGTTGGAGGATATGGGGATAGCATCCTTCCTGTTGCGCGCATCCCTCCGTCTTTGTTCTGATGAACCTGTCTGTGATCCGACATCCTGAGGAGATCTGTCCCTTGGCGGTTTGTACTGACTAGATCGGCAGAGCGCTAGGTCAGACTCGAGCCTCTGAGAGGTGGCCTTTTCCTGCTGCTTTACCGCCTTGGCCACTAGGTCATAGACCTGTTCTACTGCCTCAGGCGATCTATCCTGCTCTAGGACGGTCTTGGCGACGGCGAGGTTAAGGAGTGGGGTGGGCATCACCTGCTTGCCTTCACTATCAATGTATGGCTTGGCCTGTGCCGGCTTCGAGGGAGCCCATCCTAGGTTGCGCCGTACACCAGGATCGTTGATGACGCGAGCCAGAGCTTTCTTAGCCTTCTGCTGCTGTAGCAAAGTCTTGTACTCGGCCTCCATTGCTCTAGCTTTCTCTATGGACTTCTGCGTGTTGACCAGATCTCGATCTAGTTTAGTGCCTTGCTCCGCGATGGCTTGCGCCTCCTCTAGCAGCTGCCGGCGCTTCTCGTCAAGCTGATTCATGTTCCGGATATGAGCAACGGTTAGCGGCTCGACGAGGAGATTGCCGTACATCACTCTATCATCTGGAGTAACATGGGCTGCTGCCGACGTGGATGCTGGAGGTGGCAAGTTTGCGGTGTTGTTGTTGTTCGGGCCGGTGCCGAGTTCCTGCGGCTACTGCACTGGGTTAGGCGGAGGAGGCATGACCTTTGTGCGATCATCGTCAGCGGCAATAAGTGGCCCCTTCCCCTTTTCCAGTGTCGTAGGCGGAGCTTGCCCGGGTTGATCTTCATCCATCGCTGTCCCAATGGTGACGAACACCCCTCGAGACATGACAGTGTTGTTAACTTGCTCGTCGCGCGAGTACTCTTCCTCCATCTCCTGCATAGCGGAGTCTAGCTCTTCTGGACTAAAATCTATCTCCTCTGAATCTGCACTAAAGTCAGCATAAAGCGCGTCAATGACAGAGTCGGAGGGTGCCAGGACTTCCTTGATGACGGGCGGTGGAGGTGCAATGGCCTCGATGATGACTGGAGGTGGTGGTGCTGCTACGACGATGGTGGCTGGAGGCGGTGGTGGCTGAATCGGAGGGGCTCCGTCAATGAGCGCAAGCGCTGTCTGAGCTGTCGCTTCGACATCCGCGTAATTCTTGTGGTGTTCACCATGCCTTGAAGGTAATAAATCACGGCCTTTGCTGCATATAGAGAATGTCGGAGAAGCGTGCCATGGTCCAGTCCTTCCACAAAGTGATAGATAGCATCATCATTGGGGTAGTTGGCCAGGTCGGACCATATACAGAGTCACCTGGCGAGGTAGTCGCGGGGTTTTTTGCCCTCTCTTTGAATGCAGCGCGCTAGATCGAAGATGGTAACCACGCTGATGAACTTGGATCTCTGCTGTCCAGACGCGCGGACAAAGCCGGCGGATTTGAAGTGATCTTCCACCTTTATATCCTGCACAGGGGCGGTTTGGGTGGGCCTTGAATTTTTCCGATCTTTGCCGGCAGACTCCGAGGAGAGATCCGACATCGATCTTTCCACGAACGTATCCTGCCCGTAGGCGGTCCGTGCGGGTCTTGATGCTCCTCCGACTCCCAGGGAACTAGTGCCCGAGTCGGTTTCGCCGATGAAGAGGTGGATGTCTCCGATAGGAACGATCGAACACCGCGTAGGGTTCGTCTTTGCCGGGATCCAGAACTCGTCAGGGGGGACGATCGGAACGTTGCCGGAGAAGAGAACACGGCCGATGGCTACGGTTTCGCCGATTCCCGTGAAGATCTTGGTCCTCGCTCGCTGAAGAGCCTGAAGCGCCTCTTGCCCCATGGTGGGCGCCCGTCTAGCTCAGTTGGTAGAGCGCAAGGCTCTTAACCTTGTGGTCGTGGGTTCGAGCCCCACGGTGGGCGCCAACTGTCGTGGTATTGCCGATGAGTACGCCATGGAGGGGTCCTCACAGTGCGTGTTTAGAGACGTGGGGTAAGGCAGACGGTTTACAGTGCAGGTAACATTACCCAGTTCGATCCTGACGGTGGCGGAATCCTACTCCTGCTATAAATCACTTTAATGGCAATACGCCGAGTTACAAAGATAGGTTCGCTATGCGAGGTTGTCTGAAGTTGTCTATGCTTGTGCCCTAAAGGCTCCCATAGGTCCGACTTATATAGTCGTCAGATCCTAGGGTTATAGGGAAAAGTCCTAGCCGGACAGGTTACAGAGTCCTACAACGTCTATCACTAGTCTTTGTGTATCTTGCACTCCAAGGCTCCGGGTATGCTGGTGACTCCACCGTAGCCTTCCTTTATCCGGCATGGGCCTCCCTTCTGGATCCACCTAACTGGTCCGCCCAGCAGACCATAGGTCATGCTACGGACTATGGGCCACCCCGGTTAGTCGGATAAGAGACATGCTATGAGGATACCCATATAGCATATCCCCAACATACCCTACATGGATACACTTTTTCACTTTCGGTTTGAGTTTGTTGGTTTGTAGTTTCTTAACATAAGCTTCACAACCCCAAACTAATAGGAATGACAACTTTGGCTTCAGGTCATGCCATATCTCATACATCATCGTCTCCATGGACTTGGATGGCGCCCTATTTAAAATGAATGAGGCATTTTCTAACATGTATCGATAGAATGATACTGATAAGTTGGTAAGAGACATCATAGACCACACACTATCTAATAGAGTATGATTACGTTTCTCATACACACCATCATATCCAGGGTCACCATCTAGTTCTCCATTTCTTTGTTGATGTTCTTGGTTTGGAGGGGGTGGTGGAGGATGTTGTCGATGATGTTGGTTGTCTTCTTGGCGATGTTGTTCTTTGGGATTGACGATTGATGTTCTTGTTCTTCATGTCCTGGATGGTATATGTTGTTGTTGTTGGAATTATGCCCTAGAGGCAATAATAAAGATGTTATTATTATAATTCTTGTTCATGATAAAGTTTATAGTCCATGCTAGAATTGTATTAAGCGGAAACATTAATACTTGTGTGGTTTGTGAACAACACCGTGTCCCTAGTACGCCTCTATGGACTAGCTCATTGATCAATGATGGTTAAGGTTTCCTAACCATAGACATGAGTTGTCAATTGATAATGAGATCATATCATTGGAAGAATGATATGGTGGACAGACCCAAACTAAGCGAAGCAAGTAGATCGTGTCATTGTGTTCATCTTTGCGAAGCTTTTCCTATGTCCAATATTGTATTCCTTAGACCATGAGATAATACAACTCCCTGGTATCGGAAGAAAGCTTTGAGGTCATCAAACGTCATCCTATGAGAGGGTGATCATAAAGGTGTCTCTCAGGTGATCAGAAAGTATCATTGGGTTGTATGTATCGAGATGGGATTTATCCCTCCCAAGTCGGAGAGATATACTTGGGCCCACTCGTGTCGATATCAACACCGCTTGCAAGCATGTGGTTAAGGAGTTAATCACAAAGTGATATTGGATTACGGAACGAGTAAAGTACTTGCTGTGAACGAGATTGAACTAGGTATGACGATACCGACGATCGAATCTCGGGCAAGTAAAATATCGCGAGACGAAGGGAATATATATATGGGATTGATTGAATCCTGGCATCGTGGTTCATCCGATATGATCATCGATGAATGTGTGGGAGTCAATATGGGTGCCCAGACCCCGCTGTTGATTATTGATAGAATATCATGTCTGCATATTCTCGAACCGCGGTCACACATAACGTGTCTCGACCCTAGGATAGATTGGATAATTGGTTTATGAATTTTTGTTCGAGTCTCGGATGGGATCCGGGACATCACGAGAGGTTCCGAATGGTCCGGAGAATAAGATTCATATAAGGCGATTGCAGTTTTGGAGTTGAATTGTTACGGATTAATCGGTATTGTAGAAGCTTCTAGAACCTTCCGGAAGGGGGCCAACGTGGTCCCACCTTCCGGGAGGGGGCATGGGCCTATGAGGGAGTGTCCTGGCCGCATTGGGCCAGGGGCACAAGGCCCCATAGGGCCCAGCCGATTCTAGATAGATTTAACTCGTTTAAATCTAGGGATAGAATTTCTAGAAGAGGGATAAGTTTAAATCGTTTAAACTAGAGATAGGCTTGGAGGAGGGGCTAGGCTGGCTGGCCGCCACCCCTCTATATATAGAGGGCTGGTGCGCCTTCCCACACACATCTCCTCCAAACCCTAGTAGCCCTGCCTTCCTCTCTCCCTCCCGACTATTTGTAGGCGAAGCCTGCTGCAGAAATTCTCCACCATATACACGCCGTCGTGTTGTAGATCCAATCTATCTCTCCACCCTACTTGCTGGTCCGAGGAAGGAGGATCGTCGAGGTCTGCGTGTGCATCTCACGGAGGCACCGCCACTTGTGGTGCTAGATCGGATCGGATCGCGAGGAGGAGAAGCGAAATGCGACTACATCACCCACGTTAAATGAGCGTTCCATTGTCAGAATCTTCAAGGGTATGAAGATCTAATCCAATCTCTCTTGTTGTTTGCATCTCCTAGATTATATCTTGGCTTTCCCTCTGTTCGCTTCCGTAGAAAATTTTGATTTACTATGCTGCGAAACCCTTCAGTGGTATTAGAGCTAGATCTATGCGTAGATGTGATTCACGAGTAGAACGCATAACATGGTTGTTGCGAGCGTTGATGTTTTCTGTTGCAAGCCTCTTGTTTGTGTTCTTCTTATGGCGGGATAGTGAGATTGAAGCGGTCCAGGCCAACCTTACGCGACGTCGTTCGCGAGACCGACTCCGCACTTGGCGTGTGGCTTGTACCACACATGCGGCTGGTGGATGTCGGTTTCTCTCACTATAGTTGTCATGGGATTAACACCGGAGTTTGGCAACCATAATATCACCGTTGTGGCTTTCCGTAGGTAAGAATCGTTCTTAGCATCTACTCCCATAAGCCACGTAAAACATGCAACAACAAAGTAGAGGCGTCTAACTTGTTTTTGCAGGAGTGTTTTACGTGATATGGTATGGCCCAAGATGTGATGTGTATAATGTATGCGATGATCATGTTTTGTAATGTTTCACGACTTGCATGTCGATGAGTTCTAACCGGCGAGAATATATGGTTGTCTTTATAATTGTGTATGACCTGCGAGTCAACTTCTTATCGCCATGTAATAGCTTTACTTTATCGCTAAGTAGTTAGCAATAGTTGTAGTTGCTATTCGTGGTGGAGGCAATCATGGTGGAGTGATGGAGATCATGCGGAGCGCACAAGATGGAGATCATTCTTGTGATTGGCTATACCATGTCACATAAAGTTATATGCATGTGATGTTTATCCTTTTATGTATCTTATCATGCTTAGATCGCGACGGTAGCATTATAAGATGATTCCTCATAAAGATCAAGATAAAACTGTGTTCTCCCCGAGTATGCACCGTTGCGAAAGTTAAATGGTCCAAGCATCACGTGATGATCGGGTGCTATAGACTCTACGCTCACATACAACGGGTGCAAGCCAGTTTTGCACACGCGGAAATACTTGGGTCTAACTTGACGAGCCTAGCATGTACAGACATGGCCTCGGAACACATGAACCGAAAGGTTAAGCATGAGTCATATGAAATGATATGATCGACACTTCGTTGTCCACCATTGAAACCACATCTCTTCTCGTGAAGATCGGATTAGGTGTGGTGAATTTGGATCGTGTTCACTAAACAACTTGAGGGATGTTGAATTTAGTGGGAGTTCATCTAGTAATTTGATTAAAAGTTGAACTAGTTATCATGAACATAGTCTAATTTGTACTTGCAAATATTGTAGATCACATGGCTAAGTCCAACTTCAACTTCAACGTTTTTGCTGAGAAGGAAAAGCTTAAGAACAAGGGGTCTAACTTCACCAATTGGTTCCGCAATCTAAGAATCATTCTCTCTGGCGGTCAAAAGGACTATGTCCTTGAGAAAGCGTTAGGTAACCCCCCTGCTGCAACTGTGCCGGCTGATGAGAAAGCTGTCTATCAGTCACGCAAAGATGATTATGGTGTGATTAAGAGCACCATGTTGTTTGCTATGGAACCGGAACTTCAGAATCATTTTGAAAACTATCCCGGGCCCTTTGAGATTCTCGAGGAGCTGAAAACCATGTTTCAGACTCAGGCCCGTTCTGAGAGATATGAGATCTCTGAGAAGTTCTTTAACTGCAAGATGGAGGATGGGAGTTCCGTTAGTGAGCACGCCATTAAGATGTCGGGCTACACTCAACGCCTTGAGCAAGCTGGTGCAAGATTCGGAGGAGCTCAAGATTGACAGGGTTCTGCAATCACTCCCTCCCAGCTACAAAAGTTTTGTAGTGACTCATAATCAGATTGGTTCCACTGATACGATCACCGAGCTCTTTGCAAAGCTGAAGGCTACGGAGGTGGACATCAAGAAGGATAATCATGTGTTGATGGTCAACAAGCCCTCCTTTAAGAAAGGTAAAGGTGCAAAGAAGCCCTTCAAGAAAGGCGGCGGCAAGCGCGTTGCCCTGCTGAGAAGAAGCTCAAGTCTGGTCCTAAGTGGGACCTTTGGTGCTTCTATTGCAAGGACAGGGTCCTTTGGAAGCGCATAATGTCCGAAGTACTTAGCGGACAAGAAGGCTGGCACCATCAAAGGTATATTTGATATACATGTTATTGATGTTTTCCTTACTAGCCCTCGTTGTAGTGCACAGGTATTTGATCTTTGGTTCGTTGCTAATATTTGTAACTCGAAGCAGGAGCTATGGAATAAACGGTGGCTTGCGAGGATGAGGTGATGATCTTGGCGTTAACGGATCAAGAGTTGATGTGATGGCCGTCGACGCGCTCTCCTTAGTTTTACCTTGATTAGTTTTAAACCTTAATAAATGTTATTATGTACTGCGTTGAGCATGAACATTATTTACGGATCGTGTTTATTGCAAAGGTTATTCATTTAAATCGGAGAATAATGGTTGTTCTATTTATATGAGTAACATCTTTTATGGTCATGCACCTCTTGTGAATGGTTTATTTCTTCTAAATCTCGAAAGGGATGAAACACACATCCATAACATTGAGGCTAAGAGATGCAAAGTAGATAGTGATAATACTACTTATTTGTGTAATCGTCTAGGTCATATTGGTGTAAAGCGCATGAAGAAACTCCATTCGATGGACTTTTGGAGTCTCTTGATTTTGAATCATTTGACACATGCGAACCATGCCTCATGGGCAAGATGATCAAAACCCGTTCTCGGTATGATGGAGCGAGCAGCGGACTTGTTGGAAATCATACATAGCGATGTATGCGGACCGATGAGTGTTTGACCTTGGTGGATATCGCTATTTTCTCACTTTTACCGATGACTTAAGTAGATATGGGTATATCTATTTAATGAAACATAAATCTGAAATGTTTGAAAAGTTCAAAGAATTTCAGAATGAAGTGGAGAACCATCGTAACAGAAAGATTAAGTTTCTACGATCCGATCGTGGGGGCGAATATTTGAGTTATGATTTTCTCACGCATCTCAAAGCAAGTGGAATCATTTCACAACTCACGCTACCCGGAACACCACAGCACAATGGTGTGTCTGAGCATGATCGAACCCTATTAGATATGGTCCGATCGATGATGTCTCTTACTTGATTTGCGTTATCATTTTGGGGTTATGCATTAGAAACCGCTGCATTCACTTTAAATAGGGCTCCATCTAAATCCGTTGAGACGACACCGTATGAATTGTGGTTTGGTGCTAAACCTAAGTTGTCGTTTCTTAAAGTTTGGGGATGCGAAGCTTACGTCAAGAAGTTGATGCCGGACAAGCTCGAACCCAAAGCGGAGAAATGCGTCTTCATAGGATACCCTAAAGAAACTATTGGGTATACCTTCTATCACAGAACCGAAGGCAAAGTGTTTATCGCAAAGGACGGTTCCTTTCTTGAGAAGGAGTTTCTCTCGAAAGAAGTGAGTGGGAGGAAAGTAGAGCTAGACGAGGTTATTGAACCTTCTCTTGAATTGGAGAGTAGCGCAGCACCTGAAATTGTTCGATTGCTTTGCACCAACAATAGAGGAAGCTAATGACAAGGATCATGAAGCTTTGGATGATCTTTGCTCTCTTGAGCGTCGCAGTCGACAAGGTCGCGTGCCCCTCTGAGTGGTATGGCAACCTGTCTTGGTCTTGTTAGTAGAAGACGAACCTCGAACTATGAGGCGATGGCGAGCCTAGGCTACGAGAAATGGCTAGAAGCCATGAAATCCAATTAGGATCCATGAGCGAAAACCAAGTATGGACTTTGGTGGACCTCCTAGCGGCCAGAAAGGCCGTTGAGTGCAAATGGATCTTCAAGAAGAAAAGCAGCGGATGGTAATGTTACCGTCTATAAAGCACGGCTTGTTGCGAAAGGTTTTCGACAAGTTCAAGGTGTTGACTACGATGAGACTTTCTCTCCCGTAGCGATGTTTAAGTCCATTCGGATTTTATTAGCAATTGCTGCGTTTCATGATTATGAAATATGGCAGATGGATGTCAAGACTGCTTTCCTCAATGGCAACATTGATGAAGAGTTGTATATGATGCAACCCGAAGGTTTTGTTGATCCTAAGGATCTTGATAAAGTATGCAAACTTCAGCGTTCCATTTATGGATGAAGCAAGCATCTCGGAGTTGGAACCTTCGTTTTGATCGGTGATCAAGAGCTTTGGATTTGTTCCAAATTGCTACGAAGCTTGCATCTACAAGAAAGTGAGTGGGAGCTCGGTGACGTTTCTGGTACTATATGTGGATGACATATTGATTATTGGAAATGACATCAACATGCTTAACAATGTGAAGAGTTATTTGACCAAGTGTTTTTCAATGAAAGACCTAGGTGAAGCTGCTTATATATTGGGCATCAAAATCTATAGAGATAGACAAAGACGCCTGATAGCTTTAAGCGGTACATACCTAGACAAAGTTCTGAAAAGGTTCAGAATGGATAAGGCATTGAAAGGTTCAGTGCCTATGTTGTCAGGTAAGATATTGAGCAAGGCTCAGTGTCCAGCTATGATAAATGATAGGGAAGCTATGAGCAAAGTGCCTTATGCCTCGGCCATAGGTTCCATCATGTATGCCATGCTGTGTACTAGACCGGATGTGTCCAATGCTCTTAGTTTGACGAAAGATATCAAAGTGATCCAGAGTGGAACATGGACAGCCGTGAAGAACATCCTAAGGTACCTAAATAGGACTAAAGAAATGTTCTTAGTCTATGGGGGTGATGAACAGCTCGTCGTAAAGGTTACGTCGATGCTAGTTTCGACAATCGACAAGGATGATCATAAATCTTTACGGTGATACGTGTATATTTTGAATGGAGGAGCTGTGAGCTGGAGAAGCTGCAAGCAAAGCATGATCGCGGGATCTACAGTAGAAGCGGAATGCATGGCTGCTGCAGAAGCGTCAAGTGAAGGAGTTTGGATCAGAAACTTCATCAGTGAGCTTGGCGTGGTTCCAAGTGCATTGGACCCACTGGAGATATTGTGTGACAACACTGGCGCCATAGCACTCGCTAAGGAACCGAGATATCATCCAAAGACCAAGCATATCAACCGCAAGTTTCATATAATCCGAGATTATATAGCAGATGGAGATCTGAAGATCAACAAAGTACATACAGATCTGAATGTCGCAGATCCATTGACTAAACCTCTTCCACGTGTAAAGCATGATCATCACCTCAGTGCCATGGGTGTGAGATTGTTGCCAAATGTAAACTAGATTATTGACTCTAGTGCAAGTGGGAGACTGTTGGAATTATGCCCTAGAGGCAATAATAAAGATGTTATTATTATAATTCTTGTTCATGATAAAGTTTATATTCCATGCTAGAATTGTATTAAGCGGAAACATTAATACTTGTGTGGTTTGTGAACAACACCGTGTCCCTAGTACGCCTCTATGGACTAGCTCATTGATCAATGATGGTTAAGGTTTCCTAACCATAGACATGAGTTGTCAATTGATAATGAGATCATATCATTGGAAGAATGATATGGTGGACAGACCCAAACTAAGCGAAGCAAGTAGATCGTGTCATTGTGTTCATCTTTGCGAAGCTTTTCCTATGTCAAATATTGTATTCCTTAGACCATGAGATAATACAACTCCCTGGTATCGGAAGAAAGCTTTGAGGTCATCAAACGTCATCCTATGAGAGGGTGATCATAAAGGTGTCTCTCGGTGATCGGAAAGTATCATTGGGTTGTATGTATCGAGATGGGATTTGTCCCTCAAGTCGGAGAGATATACTTGGGCCCACTCGTAATCGATATAAACACCGCTTGCAAGCATGTGGTTAAGGAGTTAATCACAAAGTGATATTGGATTACGAACGAGTAAAGTACTTGCGTGAACGAGATTGAACTAGGTATGGCGATACCGATGATCGAATCTCGCAAGTAAAATATCGCGAGACGAAGGGAATATATATATGGGATTGATTGAATCCTGGCATCGTGGTTCATCCGATATGATCATCGATGAATGTGTGGAGTCAATATGGGTGCCTGCACCCATTGTTGATTATTGATAGAAGATCATGCGCATATTCTCGAACCCTAGGTCACACACTTAACGTGTCTCGACGCTAGGATAGATTGGATAATTGGTTTATGAATTTTTGTTCGGAGTCTCGGATGGGATCCGGGACATCACGAGAGGTTCCGGAATGGTCCGGAGAATAAGATTCATATAAGGCGGCAGTTTTTGGAGTTCGAATTGTTCCGGATTAATCGGTATTGTCTAAGCTTCTAGAACCTTCCGAAGGGGGCCAACGTGGTCCCACCTTCCGGGAGGGGGCATGGGCCTATGAGGGAGTGTCCTGGCCGCATTGGGCCAGGGGCACAAGGCCCCATAGGGCCCAGCCGATTCTAGATAGATTTAACTCGTTTAAATCTAGGGATAGAATTTCTAGATAAGGGGAGAGTTTAAATCGTTTAAACTAGAGATAGGCTTGGAGGAGGGGATAGGGCTGGCCGCCGCCACCCCCTCTATATATAGAGGGCTGGTGCGCCCCCTTCCCACTACACACATCTCCCTCCAAACCCTAGTAGCCCTGCTGCCTTCCTCTCTCCCTCCCGACTGTTTGTAGGCGAAGCCCTGCTGCAGAAATTCTCCACCATATACACCACGCCGTCGTGTTGTAGATCCAATCTATCTCTCCACCCTACTTGCTGGTCCGAGGAAGGAGGAGACGTCGAGGTGCAGTGCAACTCACGTAGGCACCGACACTTGTGGTGCTAGATAGTAAATGAACGCGAGTAGGAGAATAGAGTACGACTACATCACCCACGCTCGTTAACGTTCCACTGCTTAATCTTCAAGGGTATGAAGATCTAATCCAATCTCTCTTGTTGTTTGCATCTCCTAGATTAGATCTTGGCTTTCCCTCTGTTCGCTTCCGTAGAAAATTTTGATTTACTATGCTGCGAAACCCTTCAGTTGTCACATCGAGGTTAAGCATTATAAGCTTCATTATTTGGTGGTGGATCTGTTGGATATATGCCCAAGAGGCAATAATAAAATGGTTATTATTATATCTTTGCGTTTATGATAAATGTTTACATCCCATGATATAATTGTATTAACCAGAAACATTAATACTTGTTTGTTTTATAAACATAAAAGAAGTCCCTAGTAAGCCTCTTGTTGAACTAGCTTGTTGATTAAAAGATGATCATGGTTTCCTGATCATGGACATTAGATGTTATTAATAACAAGATGATGTCATTATGAGAATGATATGATGGACACAGACCTATAGTAAGTGTAGTGTAAGATCAAGTCATTTAGAGTTTGTTTGCTACAAGCTTTCAAATACATAGTAACCTAATCCGTCGATCATGAGATCATGTTAATCACCATCACCGGATGAATGCTTTGATGACATCAAACACCACTTTCGTAACTGGGTGGTTATAAAGGTGGCATTAGGTATTCTGAAAGTATGTGTTGAGGCACATGGATCAAGAGTGGGATTTGTCCAACCATATGATGGATAGATATACTCTGGGTCCTATCGGTGGAATGTCATCCAATTGGCTTGCACGCATGTGACTAGGTCACAAGGGATGTCATATCACAGAACGAGTAAAGAGTATTTATCGGTAAAGACGTTGAACTAGGTATAGAGAAACCGATGATTAAACCTCGGATAAGTAAAGTATCATGCGACAAAGGGAATCGGTATCATATGTAAATGGTTCATTCGATCAATAAGTAATCATAGAAATGTGTGGGAACCATATGAATTTCCAGATTCCTCTATTGGTTATTGATTAGAGAAGTGTCTCGATCATGTCTGCATAATTCACAAACCGTAGGGAGCCACACTTAAGGATTCAATGTTGTGTAGTAGATATGGAAATGAGTTGGAGACCGAATGTTGTTTGGAGACTCGTATTGGATCCAGGACATCACGAGGAGATCCGGAATGGTCTGGAGAATAATATTCATATAAGGAAAGTCCTATTCCGGGGTTCGGAAATGTTTTCGATGTTTTCACCGGAATCTTATGGAAGGTTCTAGAAGATACACCACCCCGGAGGGGGCACATGGATGCGCCATTACCTAGTGGGGAATGCGACATGGTTCCCTAGGTAAAGTCGGCCAAGGCTAGGAAGTGGGAATCAAACTCTAGTTTGAATAGTCAAAGTCTAGTTTGAAAATTCAAATCCCAAATTTGGAAAGTCTAAATCCTAGTGGAGGAGGGAAAGGAAACCCACAAGGGAAAGGTTTCCCTCTCCCTCCTTGTCGTCGGCCGCAAAGGATAGTTGGGGGAGGACTCGGCCTCACCCTATCCGACTCTCCCACCCATAAAAAGGAGGGGGTGAGGCGCCCCCTTGGCCCTCACCCCAAACCCTAGGCCGCCGCTGCCCCCCAAGATGCTAGCGTCCTAGACCCTCTCCAAAGACGCCGCCTAGCCCTAGCCGCCGGTTCCGCCTCCTCCCCTTGGTGTCTAAACCTTAGTCGCCGAGTCTCTCTCTAATCCACCATACCTAATCCGGCTTAGGCGAACCCCTGCAAGATCTACTCCTCCACCTCCACCACCACACCATGTGCTGCTGGAATCGCGAGGAGATCTACAACCTCTATTGTCTAATGGAACAAGGGAGAGTAAGGTATTCATCGAGTACCGAATGTGTGATCGACTGCGAAAGCACTGCCGGAACGTGGCGCCAGAAGGATCATCTTCACGATCTTGAGATCGACAAGTGAACGACTACATCAACCACGAGAATATGATCGCGTTAAACGCTTTGGATCTTCGAGGGTTAGTACTCTATGAACTCGTTGCACCGATCTCGTAGATTAGATCTTGGATTTTGTGTGTTCATGTGATAGAATTTTTTTGTTTTCCATGCTTCGAACCCCTACAGTGGTATCAGAGCCGTGTCTATGCATATATCTATTGCACGAGTAGAACACAAAGTTTTTGTGGGCATTGATTCTTTTGTTGTCGATTTCTTTTTGTGTACTTTGAATATTGCGGGATTGTGGGATGAAGCGGCCCGGGCTAACCTTACATGTCATCGTACATGAGACTTGCTCCATGATACGTTGGAAACGTATCTATAATTTTTGATGCTCCATGCTTGTTTAGTATCTACTTTGCTTTACTTGTCTACACTTTGAGGTGCTTTTTACATGTTTTCTGGTACTAACCTACTAACAAGTTACAACAGTGCCAGATGCCTGTTTTCTGCTGTTTTTGGTTTCAGAAAAGCTAGTAAAGAAATATTCTCGGAATTGGACGGGACAAACGTCAAAGTCAATTACTTTCCATGGCGAACAAGAAGTATAGAGGGGAGCCGAAGGGGCCAGCCAGGAGGGCCAGACCCACCCCAAGAGCGGGGGGGCCCTGCCCCGTGCCTTTCTAGGGTTTGGCCGCCCTGGCGACTGCCTCGGCCTCCCCCTTCGCCTATAAGAAGCCCCCGATGCAGAAACCTGAGTACCCGATCAAATATCCACGAAACGGTTTGTAGCCGCCGCCACCACGTCCCTAGATCGGGGGGAGGGGATCTAAAGTTCTTCCGGGCACCCTGCCAGAGGGGAGATCATCCCGGAGGCCTTCTCTCCGGTATGATGCGTGAGTAGTTCCACCTTGGACTATGGGTCCATGTAGTAGCTAGATGATTGTATCTCCTCCTTTGTGCTTTCATGTATAGATCTTGTGAGATCCGTTCATGATCAAGATCTAATCTATTTGTAATCATGCATGTTGTGTTTGCGGGGATCCGATGGATATTGAGATTATTATGTTGGTTTTATTAATGGTTTTATCTTTATGATTCTATCATGTCTGTGTTTTTTGTGATCTTGCATGGTCTCCGTTGTTAGTAGCTATCTTGGCCAAGTAGTTGCTAGTGACTCCAAGATGGGGTATTTATGCTCGATAGTGGGTTCATGCCTCTAGTTTCCAAGGGAAGTGACAATAATCTCTTCGGTTGTAGATGTGTTGTTGCTACTAGGGAGAAAACAACGGTCTCTTGTTCATGGAACATGTGGACTGTTTACCTTACACACTTTGCTTAAAGCAGTTGTCCATTGCTTGCAACATAATATTGGAGGGGGTTTGGATGATAACCTGAAGGTGGACTTATAGTCATAGATGCAGTTGGATGGCAGTCTATGTATCTTGTTGTATTGCCCAATCGAATATCATAGGATCTTTCTGACTAGTAATTGCATTGTTATTCCTTGCTCAGTTCTTGTTAATTGCCCTGCTGTAATTTGTTTACCCTTCATGCCATGTTGTTTATCTAAGGAGAGCACCTCTAGTGAACTATAGACCCCGGTACAATCTTTACCATTGATACATATTCCACTGTTACTTGTTTACTTGCTGCAAACCATTACCTTCCACACCATATGTTTAATCCTTTGTTACAACAAACCGGTGAGCTTGACAACCTCACTGATTCGTTGGGGCAAAGTCTTGAGTTTGTGTTGTGCAGGTCTCCGCGTTGCTTGCAACACTTGTGTGACGTTTCCTTCCTCCTACTGGTTCGATAATCTCGGTTTCTTACTGAGGGAAAACTTTCTACTGTGCTGCTTCACACCTTGCTCTTGGGGTTCTCAACGAAGCGCTCCTACATCAATTCAGCGCTGCATTAAGCTTTTCTGGCACCGTTGCCGGGGAGGCTAAGGACGTCTTCACTAGGGGAATCCTTCACTTCCTTTCTCTTTAGTTTGTTTTTAGTTTGCTTTGTTTCTTTTGCTTGGTTTTGTTTGCCTCTTTTCAAAAAACCCAAAAAATTAGTCTAGTTTGGGTTGCTTGCTTATTTCAAAAATACAAAAAAATTAGTTTCTACTCTAGCTGTTGTTGTTGTTTTTGGCTTGCCCACCTTTGCCAAAATGAACTCTACTGAGAACACCAAGTTGTGTGACTTCACTAGCACCAACAACAATGATTTCCTAAGCACTCCTATTGCTCCACCTGCTCCTGATGCTACCTTTTATGAAATTAAGCCTCCTTTGTTGAATCTTGTGATGAGAGAGCAATTTTCTGGTGTTGGTTCTAATGATCCTGCTGCTCATCTCAATATCTTTGTTGAACTTTGTGAGATGCAGAAGTATAAGGATGTAGATGTAGACATTATTAAGCTCAAGCCTTTTCCTTTCTCCTTCAGGGGAAAAGATAAAGAATGGTTGCTTTCTTTGCCTAAAAATAGTATTGATTCTTGGACTAAGTGCAAAGATGCTTTTATTGGGAAGTGACATTACCTTCCACGCCATACGTTTAATCCTTTGTTACAACAAACCGGTGAGCTTGACAACCTCACTAATTCGTTGGGGCAAAGTCTTGAGCTTGTGTTGTGCAGGTCTCCACGTTGCTTGCAACACTTGTGTGACGTTTCCTTCCTCCTACTGGTTCGATAATCTCGGTTTCTTACTGAGGGAAAACTTGCTGCTGTGCTGCTTCACACCTTGCTCTTGGGGTTCCCAACGAAGCGCTCCTACATCAATTGAGCGCTGCATCAAGCTTTTCTGGTGCCGTTGCCGGGGAGGCTAAGGACGTCTTCACTAGGGGAGTCCTTCACTTCCTTTCTCTTTACTTTGTTTTTAGTTTGCTTTTTTTTTCTTTTGCTTGGTTTTGTTTGCCTCTTTTCAAAAAAACCCAAAAAATTAGTCTAGTTTGGTTTGCTTGCTTATTTCAAAAATACAAAAAAATTTGTTTCTGCTCTAGCTGCTGCTATTGTTTTTGGCTTGCCCACCTTTGCCAAAATGAACTCTACTGAGAACACCAAGTTGTGTGACTTCACTAGCACCAACAACAATGATTTCCTAAGCACTCCTATTGCTCCACCTGCTCCTGATGCTACCTTTTATGAAATTAAGCCTCCTTTGTTGAATCTTGTGATGAGAGAGCAATTTTCTGGTGTTGGTTCTGATGATCCTGCTGCTCATCTCAATATCTTTGTTGAACTTTGTGAGATGCAAAAGTATAAGGATGTAGATGGAGATATTATTAAGCTCAAGCCTTTTCCTTTCTCCTTGAGGGGAAAAGCTAAAGAATGGTTGCTTTCTTTGCCTAAAAATAGTATTGATTCTTGGACTAAGTGCAAAGATCACTACTAGGAAAACGGCTATAGGTAATCAGCACATCCGTGGCTCACATGGTTGAAGTGCCCCACGGCTAAAATAGGCGTGGCGCACATGACTATAGTGCCATACGGATATGTGTGGGCCAGGGCCCTGTTGGCCGCACGCCAAACATCTGTAGCGCACTATAGTCATGTGCGCCATGGTTGTTAGTGTCAGCAAGTAGGCGCACATGTGGGGGTGCGCCCCCTCTGCTGTGAAACGGCCACAAACATCTGTGGCGCACTCTGCCTAGTGCGCCACAGGGAGTAGGAACATCTGTGGCGCATATGGCATAGTGCGCCACAGATGTTCTACTCGTGCGCACTAGGGCGTGTCACGGATGTGTCGATTTTTAGACAGCACTTTATGTGCACATGTGTGACCACATCCACCACCCCACACTTCACTTTCCCCTTCTTCTTCCTCCTTAGATCTAGTCGGGATCTTCTCCTTCCCACCTCAATTTCTCCACCCATTCACCATTTTTAGCATGTAAAACTTGCTTTGGATGTTACATAAGTAATAGAGGAAGGTCTCCGGTCTCTCATCTCCTTCTCCGGTCGATGCGTGCACCTCTCCTTTCCATCTTTCTCGCGATCAGTCTCTCATCTCGGTAAGTTGTCCATGTAAGGATGTGTTCATGTGTATATGGATGATGTGCTCATATGTATGTAGATGATCGATGCTCATGATGTGTGTATGGAGAGGATCGATGGTCATATGTGTGTGTATATGGAGAGTATCGATGATGCTCATGCATGTGTGTATGGAGAGGATAATGATATGTTCATGTGTGTATGGATCGGTCTCTCTCTCTCTCTTGTGTTTGTATGTGAACAAGTTGCCATTTGTTTTGCCAAAATGTTGATTCATTTCCATTTTGGCAAGACTTTGGCATTTCGCAAAGGTCCTAATTTTAGGATAGGTCATGCCGAAATTTTCTATCGACCATTGCATGCATGCATTCATTATGTGGTTCTAATAGACTTCAAAACTGTACCGTGTACACCGTGCAGGCAAAAATGGTCCGCATAATGAGTGAAGGCATTGTGGCTAGATTTTTGAAATGTGCGACGCCCCACATGATACGAAATAACAAGACAGATATAAGATGTCCGTGCAGAAGATGCAAACTCAACTGGGTGATCGACCCAGATTCGGAATAGCGCACCGCTCCTCCATGGTTTCATGGATGGATACACTCGTTGGATAAGCGATGACGTAGACGATGGAGATGGTGAAGGTGGCCAACATGACGATGATCATCATCACGGCGAGAACAGGCGAGATGATGAAGAGTCTCCTGGAGATGGTGAAGGTGCGGAAGCAGACCGGGATGATGATGATCTAGATGCCGAAGGAAGCGCAGCGATGGAACAACGCCGCTGGGTGCGGGACCCTTATGTGCAAGAGATGCTTCTCAAGCGCATTTAGTAACGCCAGCTGCCGCTAGAGAGAAAGCCAAGCTTGCGCAACTTGAGAAAGACGGTTACTCCATTGTATGAAGGATGCAGGCCCGATGATACCCGGTTGAATGTAACGCTCAAGGCTATGGAGATGAAGGCAAAACACAAATTGAGCGACGCAAGCTTCGACGATATGATGGCATTCTGGCACGATCGTCTCCTGGAGGGGAACACATGTCCAACTAGTATCGAGGATGCCATGAAAATCGTCTGTCCTCTCGATCTACCGCACATTAGATATCACGTATGCATCAACGATTGCATCATTTATCGGGGCTTGGACGCGGAGAAAACCACATGTCCGGTGTGCGGCGTGAGTCGATACAAGAAAGGGAAGAAAGCACCTCGAAAAGTGGTATGGTACTTTCCTATCACTCCTCGTCTGCAGCGCTATTTCGCGGACCCTAAGGAAGCGAAGCTCATGCGATGGCATGCGGAAAGGAAGAAGCCAGGAGATGATGATGATGACCCCGAAAAGGATGAGCTGCTGACGCACCCTTCAGATGCTAGCCAGTGGAAAGCATTGGACCACGAATTCCCAGAATTCGGTGGAGATTCGAGGAACATCAGGCTTGGTGCGAGCACCGATGGACTCAATCCGCTCGGTAGCGAGCAGCACGCACAGCACTTGGCCCGTGTTTGTATGGATGTACAACCTCCCTCCATGGTTGTGCATGAAGAAGAAGTACATACAAATGAGTATGCTAATTCAAGGGCCGAAACAACCTGGTACCGACATCAATCTGTATCTCGGGCGGTTGAAAGAGGAGCTAGCCACGTTATGGGAATCTGGCGGAGACAATACTTACGACGCCGTCGCACAAGATTATTTCACTATGAGATCCGCGTTGGTCACTACGGTGCAAGACTATCCAGGTTGCGGGTATATCTCGGGGCAGGTTATCCAAGGATTCTGCGCATGCGTTAGGTGCATGGATAACACAAACTATCTCCAACTAGAGAAAGATCCAGGGTCATCGAAAACCGTGTTCATGGCGCACCGGAGGTGGATCGGCAAGAATGATCCATGGAGAAAACGTGGAGACCTGTTCGATGGCAAATCAGAGACCCGAGGAATCCCAGAGCATAGGAGCAGCGAAGAAGTGGAAGAGTTGCTGAAAAACTGGAAAGATTGTCCTAAGCCTGGAAAGAAGCGAAAGAGGCAGCAACAAGACAATCCGCTGATGAAGGTATGGAAAACAAGGTCTGTTTTCTAGGAGTTGCCATACTGGAAGTTTCTCCGCACGCCTCATAGCCTCGAAATCATGCATATCATGAAAAACGTGTGCGAGAGTCTGGTCGCCACCATAATCAACATGCCAGATAGGACGAAAGATGGTCCGAAAGCAAGGCACAACCTGATATGCTTGGGTATCCGGAAGGAGATTCACGGAGGACGCACTACTCCTGATGATCAGGAAGATGACGATGATCATGAGTCAGAGACGACACAAGGTCGTCGGAAGGGTAAAAAGTTCAAGAAGAACGAATATTACTGCCCTCCTTCTTGCTTCACTCTAAGCTAGGATGAGATCAAACAGTTTTTCAAGTGCCTTCTAGGAGTCAAATTTCCTTACGGCTACGCGGGCAAGATAAGCAGATACCTAGACAAGGCGAAGCAGAGGTTCAGTGGCATGAAGTCTCACGACTGTGCCGTGCTAATGACGCAGGTACTTCCGGTCGCACTAAGAGGGATAATGGACGAGCACGTCCGTGAAACGTTATTTGGCCTATGCAAGTTTTTCGACGTCATCTCTAGGAAGTCGATTGGCGTGAATCAGCTCGGGAGGCTACAGGAGGAGATCGTGGTGATACTATGTGAGCTTGAGGTCTACTTCCCACCCGCATTCTTCGACATTATGGTGCATCTGCTGGTCCATGTCGTGGAGGACATCGTACAACTCGGGCCGATGTTCCTCCGCAGCATGATGGCGTTCGAAAGGATGAACAGACACATCAAAGGATACGTTCGCAATAGGTCCCGTCCAGATGGAAGCATAGCCAAGGGCTTTCTGGCCGAAGAGTGCATCTCTTTCTGCACGAATTATCTAGACATCGAGAACCCTGTCGGTCTTCCCGTCAACAGGCACCTTGGCAAGCTCGACGGATCTGGTCACCGAGAGGGTCGTCGCATACTGCATGCAGACTTCGATTTTCAACGTGCAGACTTTGATCGAGCAAACCTTGTCGCGCTACAGCATTTAGAACTGGTCGATCCTTGGGTACAGAAGCACAAAAGGTTAATCGAGAAGAAGTACAGTGACCGGGGCATACAGAGGACACAGGGAGAAATAATCAAAGAGCACAACTCAGATTTCACGCGTTGGTTTAGGCAGACGCTCCTTGATAATCCCCCGCGATCGCATTCTTCTGACACGGAAAAGATCATATTCACCTTGTCGCAGGGACCGATGCAAAACCTGGTGACCTATCAGGCGTATGATATCAACGGCTACACATTCTACACGGAGGAAAAGGACAACAAGTGTGATTATCAGAACTCAGGCGTAACGTCGGAATTCTACACCGATGACAACGTGAAGGAAAGATTCTACGGAAGAATCGAGGAGATCGGGGAGCTCGACTACTATGGAGAAAAGGTGCCGATGTTCCGTGTCAGATGGGCAAAGAGCGTCGAAAGAGAAGACCGGTATTTCACAACCATGGTTATACTCGAAGCAGCCAAATCCAAGGCCGCCGGTGCAAACGTGGCCACGAAAAATGAACCGTGGGTACTGGCTACCAAAGTGGACTAATGTTTTTTCATTACTGACCCGACAAAGCCTAGTCGTGTTGTCGTGAGGAGAGGAAAAAGAAACACCATCGGAATGGATGGAGTCGCCAACGAGCAAGACTTCGACCAGTACGGTGATCCAAAGATTGAAGATGACGACGACTACGATGCAACAACATACATCACAAGAAGAAAAAGGACAACCCTACCCAAAAAAGGTAGTCCGTTCGAAATAAGAAACATTAAAGTGCCGGGGCTAAATTATTCAACCGCGACAAAGAAGGGAAAAAAGATTGTAAAACGCTAGCAAAAAAAATATTGTAAAACGCGTGGTCGAAAAAGATTGTAATATTCATGGACAAATTATTATGAAATTTAGTTATACTTTGAATCATATTTGTAACACTTTTATGACATATATCACCACTTTTGGGCATTTTTGGAATATTTAAAAGTATTTTAAAAACAAAACAAAACTTGTGGCATATATCACCACTTTTGGGCATTTTTTGGAACATTTAAAAGTATTTTTAAAATAAAAATAAAAAAGTGGAGCACCAGGATTCGAACCTGGGTGCTCATAGTTTAGAATAGAGCTAAGGCGTAACTAGTGGGATAAGACAAGATTATTGTTAACTAGTGGGTGGCCGCCCACTTAACTGATAGTCCAACCCACATAGGCGTAGCGCGCCCTGGCCAAGTGCGCTATGGATAACCGTAGCGCACTTGGCCAGGGTGCGCTACGCCTATGTGTGTTGGACTAGTCAACCGCGCGTGCCACGTCCGCCTCTCTCATCCCCGCATCTCACAGACACCGCCACCGCCGCTGCTTTCTCTCGATCCGCCATCGCGCCGCTGCTTTCTCGACCACCGCCGCGCTACGCTCTCGAGGAGGAGGAGGCCCGCGCCGCTACCGATCCGTGGAGGAGGAGGCCCGCGCCGCTTGTGGAGGAGGAGGATCTCGCACCGCTCGAGGAGGTGGAGGCCGTCCGCCGTCGTCACGCCGTCGCCGAGGTGAGCGTCGCCCCTCCCCTGTCTCTCCCTCTCTCCCTCTATCTCCCTCTATCCCTCTCTCTCCCTCTATATGGTGGCCTCGGACACGCCAGAGTGGATGTCTGAGCTCGCGCAGCCTTTCCAGCATGCTTTGTAGACGGCGATGCGCGCGCCAGGGGCAATGCCGACGGCTCTGCCTTTAGCGTAGTCGACATGGATGCACACATGCCGAATCTATCCAACCCAAGTTGGGATTTGGTGGCCGCGTAGTGGACAGGGAAGGAAGGGAGTTTGTCAGATTTGTTAACATCTGATTTGTTGCCAAGAGAAAACGTCCTGACAAATTGAGAGCATAATAACAAGATAATAGACATGACGCTCTAGTCATTGCTCCTTACCATCCCCAGTTTCTTTGCAAGAAGGCAATACATGGTGCTCTAGTCATTGCTGAATTGTGTTGCTTTAGTTAGTCAGTCTGGTTCATTACGTCGAACATCAAAATTGGTGGGATGGCAAGAACCTACTCCACTTATCTCCTCGTCCGGAACCATTGCGATATGTAAGTTTGTGTTATATGAAGCGTAGTTTCAATGTTGCACGGAATTTGATTAAGACCACAAGTGCTAGAATAGTACATTGCCTGCAGTGCAAGACCTATTTATTTTTCCAATATGTTCTTGAGCATTGTATAATTGGATGACCGAAAGCTAATCCTGAAGTCCTGAGCTCCTATAGAACTAGAACTAGCAGGTTCCTAACTGTTTTAAAGGAGAGAGAATATAAAAATCTAATTTGTATAACTACAAGTGGTGAAAATTGTATCTTGCTATATTTATCCTGTCAGCATATATTTATTATACACAGTAAAAACTATTTTCTATTTTGATGCTTTGTTACTGTGATAGTTCATCAGTAAAAAATATTCACATTATTTTACTTATTTGCATATGGAAGGACTAAAAGCATGTGATGGTCTTGGGCCTCTTAGTGCTGAACCTGAGGTGATGGTGAGGAATCTTACCGAGGAGGATGAGTTCATGATCATCGGTTGCTCCAAGAGCACAACGACACTGTTGCTTGTTGTAAAGACTTAGTTGATGAGGCCATCAAGAGAAAGAGCAGCGATAACCTTTTTGTAGTTGTCGTGTGCTTCAACTCTAGAGCGGCGATAACCTTTCTGTAGTCCCATTTTTCCTTAGCCTAGCTTGGAATATCTTGGTTTAGTATTGCCCCTATCTCATAACTTGAGATAGTTGTTGAGTAAGTGACAGATGTAAAATATTTTGTGGCTAATATTATCTGTACTTGGAAGTATTGTTCGTTTTAGGCCCCTACTCTCACCTTCATGAATCTGGAATCATAATAGAGGTATCATGGATAGCAGCGGGTTGTTCAGTGATCACTAATTTAATCTGTACTTGCAAGTATTACTTGCTTGTTTAAGGTCGCTCTTCGCAAATCTGGATTGTTAATAGATTGTTCTGATCATTCTTGTGGTTACTGTGTTTGTGAAGCTTTTGAGTGCTATTGAAATCAATAAATGCTAATTTGGAAAACTTTGCTCTTGTAGATCTTTATATGTATGCACTTCACAGTGAGTAAAGCATGAGCCATTGTCACCCAGTTGTGATCCACGACCCAAAATGTTTGGTTGTCATCCATGAACCAAAATGTACTCTGCGATCCATAATAAGTGTCGGTATATTGTTTTGTCATCATCATTACGTGGTGCAGGCCAAGCAAATCATACCCAGGCGTCATACTACATTTAGAGTAATGGCTGACTCTCACAGAATGGCCCATGTGCTCTGGATTAGGTAGTAGTTTTAGTGCTGAACCATCTTTAGGCGAGGTGTTGCTTGCTTATTTGCTTATTTGCTTTAGTGATGAAATGCTCCTGGTGATGAAATGCTATAAACTGAAACAAGACAGTAGCTAGTGTGTAATGCTGTGAAATGCTTATTTGCTTATTTGCTTTAGTGATGAAATGCTAACAAAAACAAGGCAGAGCTAGCTGTGTATACTATTTGCATTTTACACTCTTTATGCTTCTTGAAACCTGACCTAAGTCAAACAAACAACTGCTAAGTCCAAACCAAAAACCAGAAACTGCTAAGACCAAACCTGAAACACAGCCATTTATGCTTGATGTACTGTTTGTGTGTTGGCCATTTATTCTAGTTGCTCCATTTTTGCCTGAAACAGATTTATTGTGTGTTGGTTGTGCAGTTATGCTGGCTATACTGGGCCATTTATGCTGGTTGTGCTAGCTATGATGGCCATTTATTGTGTGCTAGCTATGCTAGCCATATATATGCAGGTTCTTGTATGAAATGAGTCCCAATTTTTGCCGGAATGTTGATTAACTTCCGTTTCGGCAGAAATCGGGCACTCCTAGTTTAAGAAAATTAGCAAAGGTCATGCCGGATTTTTCCGTGCATTTAACCAATTATTTGTTTTTTATTAGTGCGAAGATGTGTGACAACAACGAGGCTGGATGTTCTAAGCACATCAGCGCTGAAGGAGAACTCAGACCTCCGAATAAACAATTGACATTCTGGGAGGCGGCCCAGCGGCTACAAGACGATGAAGAATACCATCCTTCGGAGAGCGAGGATGATGAGATGGAAGATGCGGAGGAAGAAGCCAAAGGAACGGCGAATGATGAAATCACTGATGGCGGCGAGGGCACAGGGAGTGGTAGCAATCCTCCTAAGAAGAAGAAGAAGAAGCCGAAGGACCGGCGGCCGAACACGGTCGGCACGGTCGGGGAGGAAATTACCGAAGTGAGCCCATCAGGGGTTCCTTTGGAGCCCGACCTTGTCGTCAAAGGGTACGGTGGGCAAGTGGCGTCGATCACCCGGACAACCATCTCGATCAACACCGAGAATCTCCGGCATAAAGATAATGGCCACTTGCGCACACTCCTCTTCGAGAAGCTGCACGCAAGATACAAGTTCCCCGCTAAGTATCAGAACACAAATTATCATGTGAACGAAGTAAACAAATCCGCCCTCACAAAGATGAGCACCGCCTGCCACCGGAGAACCCGGATAAAGAAGAAGATCTATAAAGAAGGCAAAAGTCTCGAGGAGATCCAGAAGATTGACCCGCAGATCACCGAAGATCAGTTCCGGGAGTTCAAGGAGAGGTGTGAATCCGAAAGAGCCCTGGCCAATAGTAATCGGGGAAAGGTGTTGCAGGCGATGAATATAGGTCATCACCATCTCGGATCTGGTGGATACAGAACCGCAGAGGCCAAATGGAATAAGGAGGACGAAGAGTATAGATCCAAGGGGATAGAAAACCCCTTTGCTAAATTCGAACCCGGGCAGGTTCGAAACTTCATCAGGGCCCGTTACCATGTGGACCCAAAAACCAAACAACTCACCGCGGATCCTGCGGTGAAGGAATTCGAGGAAATTGTGGTAAGTATAATCTAATTACCGCGGATCAACTCGATTGCAATCTAATCGATGATCTAAATGATTCACTGTTACTTCTTCTGCAGGAGGAGGAAATTGTTGCTAGTCATGGATCCCAGGGTTCCTCATCCCAGGGGTCGACGGCGGCCACCCAGTGGGATAACCCTTTTAACAGGGCGATGAACCGGGCCAAGAAAATAGAGCTGGTTACGAAGAAGCCGTCGTCGGCTGGCCGTATGGCCGGCCTCGGGGGTAAGAATTGGGTGGATCATTTTGCTCCACCGCCGAGGATGCATGTGGCGCCGTCGGGAAGGAGCGAGGAGGAAAACCGCGAGGTTCAAGAACTTAAGGCACAAGTGGCGCGGATCCCGCAGATCGTCCAAGACAACCTGGCAATCACCCTCACGTCCTTCATGCCTACCTTGGTGGAGTCAATAGCGAACTGGACTGCGGGTGGTCGAGTAGGGTCGTGCTCGATTCCAAGCATGGTCAGCAGCCACTCGAACAACGCGGCGCCAACGAATCAGGCGAACTACGTGTTCGTGACTCCGCCCGCTAGCACCGTGGCGCCGCAAGTGTTGGTGACTCCCCCTGCCATCACCGCGGCGCCGGAGTACATGTTGGTGCCCCCCTGCCATCATCGGCGGATCTTTGAGCTCCAAGCACCCGTCGGTAGGGAGAATACACCGGCGGCCAGCACCGCGCCATCAAGCAGCCCTTCCATCTCTTGCACGCCCGTCGCTGTATGCGGTGCGTCGACATTAGCCAATCTCGACGCCATCACGGTAAACAAATTGCTTTAATTACCGCCTTTCACGCCATCTATTACTCTTATGGCATCTCTAACGACGTCGTACATGTTTTCCGCAGACGGATGTTCCTTGCACTCTCTTATGCTACGTGAACAACGAGCTGAGGGATGTTGCCAAGGGTACCATCGTTCCACCCTTGCAGCGCACGTTCCACTCAAGGCCGATGTCAGATAGCGTGCATAGGGTTAAAATTAGTCGGGTGCTAAGGGGCTGCGACGACCTGGAACCTCCCATTCAACCCCAGGCGGATGAAGAAGAGCCGTCGTCTCGAACTTGCTTGACTTATTCTTGCTATGGCCAAAGAGCATGATCCGTTTAGGGGACGGAGGGCCATCGCGCCCACAACAACGACACCGTCGTGCGGCGACAAGCGGTGGCAAGGCTACCGCCCTCGCCATCACCTCCACGGTGGGTCGGATGATCATGTTGATGATATGCACATGGCGCAGATCCGCCGAGGACGGCGAAGACCGGAATGATCACTTCTTTAGCACTCAGTTTGGCAGCGAAGAAGACCTGGTGGTGGCCCCACGAGAAAGCCACTATCGCAAGCGTCCGTTTGGTTCTCGTGAGACGCCCAGCTTGCGCCTTCTGAGCCAGCTGATACAACCAACCGCCTTTATTCTAAGCCCCGACACACTACATAGGGCGTCCGGTGCTCAGATGCGGTGCCTGCCCGCTCTCCAAAAGGAAAAAAGGGCGGGAAAAGAAAATCTAGCGGCTCGAGCCAGCCGTGGCGTCAACAACTGCGAATCCGATCAGGTTTCGGGACGGGCCACCAAGACCCGAGGGTATTATGTGGAGGATTCATGTGGCGGGTGAGCCCATGCTACCTAAGAATTTGCGGAAGCTCGCCAGTTCGGAACTGCAGAGTGTGCATGACGGCGTGCTGACGATAGAGAGACGCCTTCTATCGGAGAAAGATCCCTCGCACCCGGTATTCGTGGTTAAGGTGCCACCAGGCTTGGGCTTCGTTGACAATGCCCCTGCGGATCTGTTCTTCCTGCGGTTCGACGACATCTTCAATATGTTCCACCTATACCCGCTGCACTATACCATGGTCCGTCTGTTTTCTCAGCCTGGCCATGCAGATCATTAGAGAGAACACACCGGGCATCGCTATAGTGGACCCCTACTACATGCGTGACGGCTGCTTGGGTTCCCCCGCCGAACGACGTATTGTGGCCTCGTACCTAAAAAGAATCCTCGTGGCGAACAAGACAAAGGAATACATTCTCGTGCCTTACTTTCCCGAGTAAGTCGTTATTCACTCGCCACCGTCGATTGGCTTTATTAGATCATCATCAATCTATATCCAACACATTCCATTTGAATTTTATTCGCAGAGATGAACACTGCACGCTCATCTCCTTATCGCCGAAGCATTCCCACGCCACGTATTTCGACTCGGGGAGTCTAGAAAAAAAGAAAAACTACGACAAGATCAAGGAAGTTCTGGATGATGCTCTCACTGGCTTTGCCTCGACGGAAGGCACCACCTTCGTGCGTACGAAGGTCAAGTTCGGCAGGCACGTCTTCAACCACGTAACGGAGTTCCCCTGCGTGAAGCAGCCGGAAAACAGTAAGAAGGAAGCCTACTACGCACTCCATCACATGAGGGCGTTCCTACTTGACCAGCAGAATTCTACGCTGCGGATCATCTCAAACAAGCAATGAAGCAAAGGCCAAGATCAATGATTCAGATATTAGACAAGAGATGTATCGCATCCAGCAGCTTTAGCAATCATCTTTCGTGATGTCATGACTTCGGGGGGGATCTTCTACGGAGGAAATGTCCCGAATAACCGTGACATAGAAGATCGCCTAGAGATGCAGGGTGACTATAGGAAGTTCATGACGAGACAAGGCGTCCTCCCATTCCCTAAGCCGAGCCAGAAGGCTTGATGTTGTCCTAGTTGTAGTTACAAACTATAGATGACCTTTGTGTGTGTGTGGACAAACTATGAATCATCGCTTACTTCTTTTGCTTATTAATATTATATATCAATCAATGCTTGGTTTTTTGCTTACTCTTTCGTCCTTTGCTCACTTTGGTCCTTCTTTTTTTCCTTACTCTTTTTTTGAGGATAATGCCGATGATTGAAATGTCGTGGCACACTATATATGTGAATGTGCTACGATGGGATTGTGAGCCTTGTGATATGCACAAGTCCAGGTCTTGTGCATCCTACTTGGCTTACTAATCCATCGTAGCATATTCCTGTGTCCAACGACCTATGCATATATATGAGGCATTCTTTTCGAGTTATTTTTGTCTTTTTCGAGAATAATGTCGATGATTGAAATGTCGTGGCACAATATATATGTGAATGTGCTACGATGGGATAGTTAGCCTTGTGATATGCACAAGTCCAGGAATTGTGCATCCTACTTGGCTAACTGTTCCGTCGTAGCATATTCCTGTGTCTAACGACCTAGCTAGTTATATATGAGGCATTCTTTTCGAGTTATTTTTGTCTTTTTCGAGAATAATGCCGATGATTGAAATGTCGTGGCACACTATATATGTGAATGTGCTATGATGGGATTGTGAGCCTTGTGATATGCACAAGTCCAGGTCTTATGCATCCTACTTGGCTCACGGTTCCATCATAGCATATTCCTGTGTCCAACGACCTATGTATATATATGAGGCATTTTTTTCGAGTTATTTTTGTCTTTTTCGAGAATATGCCGATGATTGAAATGTCATGGCACAATATATATGTGAATGTGCTATGACGGGATAGTTAGCCTCGTGATATGCACAAGTCCAGGAATTGTGCATCCTACTTGGCTAACAGTTCCGTCATAGCATATTCCTGTGTCCAACGACCTAGCTAGTTATATATGAGGCATGCTTTTTTAGTTACGTTGGTGCCGATGATTGAAATGTCGTGGCACACTATATATGTGAATGTGCTGCGATGGGATTGTCCGCCTTGTGCTATGCACATGTCCAGGTGTTGTGCATCCTACTTGGCGGACGTTTCCATCGTAGCATATTCCTGTGTCGAACAACCTAGTTATATATGAGGCATGCTTTTTGAGTTTGGTCTTTTTGATTTAGAAGTACTTTCTATAAGTGTATCTTCATATGCGACTTTAATTATATATGTTTTTTTCAATCACGGGTTAATTATTATTGTCAACTTATAGATGACGTGGTACGTCGTGTACAAGGGACGGGTTCCCGGAGTCTACGATGATTGGGAAGACTGCCGGAGACAGGTGCACCGTTTCAGCGGCAATAGCTACAAAGGGTACAACACTATGGCGGAGGCGGAAGCTAGATACACGCGCTATCTAGTGGGAGTTAGGACAAGGAACCGGATGAAGACCTACACCTTCGTCGCGGCGGTGATCATGCTTATCTTCTTTGGTTATTTATCCCGCGTTTGTGTCTAGCTAGTTTAGATGTCTAGGTGAGCTTCTGAGCTCTAACTTGTTCGATCGACACATGTATTCGCATGTCACCAACTACTACTTTGTAATTTGATCGAAACAATGTAACTTAGACTATGTATTCATGTATGAGACTTATCTATATGTATTTGTTTCAATCTTGTTTTTCATATTGTGTATTTATATATATAATTGTATATCTTGTATCTGTGTGTGTATATCTGCTGTAATATTGTATATAATCTGTATTGTATATAATCTGGCTCGGAAATAAAAAAAACAAAAAACACATCTGTGGCGCACATGATCTACCTTCTGTGGCGCACTACACCTAAAGCGCACTATGGAAGCTTAGTGGCGCACTATGTAGTGCGCCACAGAAGATCCTAGGGGTAGCGCACCTGCCCAAACATCTGTGGTGCACTAGCAGGTGCGCTACGCCTGTCTCTACATAACCATGGCGCACTAGGCAGTGCGCCATGGCTGAGAGATAGCCGTAGCGCAAGGCACGTGGCGCACTGCTAGTGCGCCACAGATGATGTTTTCAGGTGCGCCACTAAAGGCCATTTTCCTAGTAGTGGATGCTTTTATTGGGAAGTATTATCCTCCTGCTAAAATTATTGCTATGATAAGTGACATTATGAAATTTAAACAACTTGATAGTGAACATGTTGCTCCAGCTTGGGAAAGAATGAAATCTTTGGTTAAAAATTGCCCTACTCATGGACTCACTGCTTGGATGATTATCCAGACTTTTTATGCAGGTTTGAACTTCTCATCAAGAAATCTGTTGGATTCAGCTACTGGAGGTACCTTTATGGGCCTCACTTTGGGGGCTGCAACAAGGCTCCTTGACAATATGATGGTTAACTACTCTGAATGACATGTTGAAAGATCTCCACATGGTAAGAAGGTAAATTCTATTGAGGAAACTTCCTCTTTGAGTGAAAAGATTGATGTTATTATGCCTATGCTTGTTAATGGGAAAGCTCCTTTAGATCCTAATATTGTTCCCTTAGCCTCTTTGGTTGCTCAAGAAGAGCAAGTTGATGTGAACTTCATTAGAAATAACAATTTCAACAACAATGCCTATAGGAACAACTTTGGTAGTAACAACAATTATAGGCCTTATCCTCCTAATAATGGCAATATCTATGGAAACTCTTACAATAATGCTCGAAGTTCCCCCTCTGAACTTGAAGTCATGCTCAAAGACTTTATTAGCAAGCAAACCACTTTCAATAAGACTATACAGGAAAAGCTTTTAACTATTGAGAAAAATATATCCTCTTTGTCTGAAGCTCAGTCCTCCTTGATTAATAAAATGGTTGTTGAACCTGAAACTATGGAAAACACCTTTGCTACTGCTCATGCCATACAAGTTACTATTGATGAAAATGTTAGGCTGTTAGCTCAACTTCATGCTAGATGGGAAAGGGAAGCTGAAATTGATAGAAACAATAGTGTGTGCACTATCACCACTAAACCACAAGTAGTCCCTATTCCTACTCCTACTATGACTAAGCCTATTGAGCCTACTACTAGTGATGCTAAGTTTGATTTTGATATTGATGGTTGCAATATCTCTGAAGTGATTATGTTCTTGCAAAATCTTGCTAGAAGTTCTGATGCTAGTGATATGCATGTTGCTTTCACTAAACACATTGCAGATGCTCTTGTTAAGATTAAGGAAGAGAATCTAAAACACAAAGCTTCTATTCGTAGGAAAGTAGAAGATAGTTGGGAACCCATTATTAATATGCAAGTGAATGATTTTGATCTCAAAGCTTCATGTGATCTTGGTTCTAGTGTCTCTATTATGCCTAGGAAGATTTATGAAATGCTTGATTTGCCACCTTTGGAAGATTGTTATTTGGATGTCCCACTCAATGATAATGCTAAGAAGAAACTCATGGGGAGTATTAATGATGTTCTCATCATGGTTAACAATGCTTATGTCCCTGTTGATTTCTATGTTTTGGATGTTGAATACAGTGCTTCTTGTCCTATTACTTTGGGAAGGCCTTTTCTTAGAACAGTTGGTGCCATCATTGATATGAAAGAAGGCACCATTAAATATCATTTACATTCAAGAAAGTTATTGAACACTTCCCTATGAGAAGAGAGAAGTTGCATTTTGCTCCTCCTTTGAAAGCAAGATTTGATGTTAATGCTTCTTCATTTGAAAATACTTGATTCTTCTTGCTTCTTGTGCCTAACTTAAAGGCGTTAAAGAAAAATACTTGTTGGGAGATAATCCAAGAGTTTCCTTGAGTATTGGAAGTTATTAATTCAGTAATGACCTCTCCTTATCCTTTTTGTGCCAAGAATGACCTCTAATGAGAGGGAAGTAAGATTTGGGGAGTTGATGTCCCGAAACAAATTTCTGTCCTCCACCAAACAAATTCATGAGGAGGCTCTGTAACTCGGATTGAGCTCCAAATTTACGAATAAATCCCCCAGTATGTTATCTAACTTTCGTTAGTTCAACACTTTTTGATTTGAGCAACATAAGATGTTCGAAAAAATCGGTTTCTACTTGCTGGTCTGTTTTGACAGATTTCTGCCATTATTTGCATTTGCTTCTTATTGATTCATTTTTGAGTTCTCTTTAGGTGAATTGAGCTTTTTGAAGGAGTTACTACAGTAGCTTGTGTTTTTAGTGAAAAGCCTTGCTGTTCCAAAGCTTTGCCAGCGGTCTAATATCTTTTGAATACACTAATGTTGCTAATGAAGATTGTGTGAAGTTTTGTATGAAGGAAAAATTTCAGGTGTAAAGAGAGAATGATGCAATGAGATGAAGAATGGAAAAAGCTCAAGCTTGGGGATGCCACCATGGTGCCACCCCAAGAAATATCCAAGAGTAACAAGTGTTAAAGCTTGGGGATGCCACCATGGTGCCACCCCAAGAAATATCCAAGAGTAACAAGCGTTAAAGCTTGGGGATGCCCAAGGCATCCCCTTCTTCATCAAAAAAAAGCTTAGGTTTGTCTAGACACTTCGTTTTTATTGTTTCATGCACAGTTGTGTTGTTCTTGGAGCGTCTTAGTTTTCGTTTGCTTTGCTTAGGTTGTTTAGTTTGCTTGAATAAAGTAGTTTGGACCCCAGTTCTCGCTGTGTTGTCTTGCAAATAAGTTTGCTTGGTGTTTAGAAAGGAGTAGTAAGTTCTTGCTTGAAGTGCAAGAGGAGCTTGAATTGACTGTAACTTAGACTTTAGCATGACATGCTAGGTGTTGTTTTAGCATTATGCTTAGTGATTATTGTTGTATCATGTCTTGTTCCAAACAATTGGGATTGCTTAGTGTGCCTTGAAGAAATTATGCGTTGTTTTAGCATGCAAAAGCATAGTATTGTGGTATTCTCCTTTGATGTTTTGCTTGGGTTGACTTAGCACATGCTCACACCATGTTATGACTATGACAAGTCACCATAGCCTCTATGATCATTTAGTCTTTGACTTGTAGTACCACTCTTTGCTTTGATTAGTATGCTTTGTTGCACTGCATGATTATGGCCATTATTGCTCTCTTAGTTGGTTGCTCCCAGTATTTTGCTAGACTCCACTTGTATGAGTAAGCTCTACTCATGCTTCCATCTCCCAAGAAACCAAGTTATTCCAAAGTGTCCACTATAAACTCCTATGCATGGTGTGTTACACCATTCCAAGTATATTCTTGTTTTCAGCTATCTTCCAATTAAAAACTATTTTGTTATGTGAAAACTTAGTGATTAAAGACCTCACGAACTTGATGGCACACTTTATATTCTTTGCCCCTAATAAACTTGAACCATTGTGACAACTTTGTTGTATATGCTTGCACTTATACGTTGGAATTAACAGAACCGTGCTGTCACGGGGAATGTTTTCAACATTGCACTTGTACTTTGTACTCAGTTGATATCATGCTCTTTTGTCTATGGATGTCACCGGTGTGAAATAAAGAGGGAACTTGTACGTCCATGGAGTTTGTATTCTATGTTAGAGAAATGTCTGGGCCGCTAGCCTAAGCCATGTCTAATCATGCTGGAAACTTGCAGCATCACCATAGTGAGCTATCTATGAAGCATCCTTAATAAAAAGCTATGCATATGGTACATAAAAAGATTGCTGAGATGCTCATTGTCTGCTTGCCTTGTCATTTTGGTTGTGGGAAAGCTCATGTACCATGTGCAAGGGGTACCTCGTTGGCGGTTCTCAATGATATGCAAATACTTATAATGACAAGAACTTACCTGGACCCAAAGTTGAGTATGTATGAGGTGTGGCCCTTGTATTCAAGGGACTTGAGATTGCCAACTTATACTTCGTCAAGCATATACTCCAGCTTTGCCACTTTAACCTTAACCACTTCAAGATGCTTATGATAGGGGCAATGAGGGCTGAAAGCTAACAAGTACCATAATTTTTGGAAGCTCTTTTTGAAACTTGTAATCTCTGCTTCCTTTACAAAAAGGCCTTTCTTTCACCATTATCGAGTCTCCACCTTCTACCTTTAGGCACCATTAAGAGAAATGACTCCAAGAGGGAGTATTTATGCTCGATAGTGGGTTCATGCCTCTAGTTTTCAAGGGAAGTGACAGAAATCTCTTCGGTTGTAGATGTCATGTTGCTACTTGTAAGGTTCCCAACCTTTAATAAGGTAGAGATCCCTGTGTTTACAATGCTAGTCCCTGGATCAATAGCTAGCATCCACAGTTAAGATGTAATATCAAGAAACAAAGGTCATAATACAACTTTATAACCAGGAATAAAATAATTTATTACATCTTACATAGCTCATTTGACTATCTCATTACAACGCAGCAGAATATAACAATAGCATGGGGTCCTTCATCCTCAAAGTGCCACAGGCAGGCATGTTGGTTGTATACTTATAATCCTAATCATTAAACTTCACTAATATCAAACAAACCTGTAACATAACAAGTTACAGCCACAAGGGTCAATACATTTGAATTGTATTGGCAAGTGATACTATGGTAGTATAGTGGAGTCTATCATCTATATGCATTTGGCTAAGTGGAGCTTTAGGCTTGCATTGCTCAAAATAGTTTTTCCTTATCATTTGAAAACACTAAGTTTTTGCTTGAAAAAATCACCCAAGGCATCTCCCAATAGAAATTGGTGATCCTTCAACCCTTGTTCAACCACAAGTTTTTAACTTAGAAATTTGGATGAGGAGATTCTTGATAGCTTCCATGTCTTGATGCTCAAATTGTCCTTTACCAGGGACATGGCTAAGTACTTAGATTTTACACTCTGCAGAGGTGGTGCACTTTCCCCACAAGAATTGGTTTCACCAAGACAAGATCTTTCAGAAGCCTTCCCTTAGACCAGAATGGACGCGTTCCAACCTATCTTCCCCTACCACCAACTGTCTATTTGGCTAAGTTATTGCAACCTATATGATCCAAGCAGAGCCCATAATGCCAAGTGGTTGCACTTGAAGCTTCTCAACATTTGACATCTCAAATCTCTTTGTTCCTGGGTGGCCATCCACAAGTGAGATATCAAGTTTTCCCCAGTATACTGGACTTGGTGATGCCTACGTTTTCCCCAGTGTAACACCCTCATAATCGGCCCTATGCAAGTCTCGGCGATTCCCGCCAAACCCGCATAGAAACGATTCAATGGTGCCCACCAGGCACTTTCGTGCGGGTGGAAAATGAAGTAATACCATTACACAATAGTCCACGATGGAACCCACAGAACAGATATATACAACAGTGACTCAAAGAGTCAAGAATACAGATATACAGTACAAAAATCCAAATCACCTTAAAACAATACAGTATCCGAGTACGGACAAGATGCAAATTGAGCTAAGAGCCCTTAAGAATAACCAATGGCGTCCATAACCCTGCCCAGGCCAAGCCGGAAGGGTAACCCTGCTAACGACGTCGGTCTCAAAACCTGCTAAAAACAAAAGGGGTGCCGACAAAGGGCAAAGGAAAAAGAGAGCGGTCAGTACTGAGGATAGTACACGGCGAGACTAGAATTCAGCGGTCCTCGCCTACATAGGTATGGTGGACTGAAGCGACAGCGCAACATGCACTAAACAACCTATAGAGACTCGATATAACTATCGGCTATCAGAGAGGGATAAGAAAGACCTATTCGGAACCAACCTGATACTACCACCAAACATACCCATCCTGGTATTTCCCCCTCGAGACCAAATGAGGAAGTCAACCGAGGAACTCACACAGTTGGCAGTTTTATTTATTTAGTTATCGTTGCAGCAATTACTAGTCAGGTATAGATAGTCATCCTGATATAATAAGCAGTGGGCACTTTTAGTTAACCATTCCGTTGTGGTTGCAACACTTACTAGTCAGATACAATTAGCATGAGATATCCCAAACCCAGCAGTGGTTGGTCCTTTTATTTAGCCATTCCGTTGTAGTGAAGCTGATTACTAGTCATAATGGATACAAGTCAAATTATAACAGTAAACTTTAGTTATAATTGTCTATGATCGAGAACTGTGCTCCAAGTTGTCCATAACCGCGGACACGGCTTCTCGAAAAGATTTAACCCTGCAGGGGTGCACCAAAGTTCCCACACGCACCTACACCCTTGTTGTCAGATCAGGTAGGTACAAGATCACAAAACATACACCCAACGGTATGTCGACGGGGTTTCGGACACGACGTTTCCTAGACCCAAAGCAAGCACGGGGGGCCACCCCACTAAGCTACCCATAACGAAGTCGGCCGGTCTCCGAGACGGACCCAGGGTTTGTGTCGACGGTAGAAACGGGAACCCGAAAGTGTGACTGGGCTTGTCGATACAGCGAAAACGTATCACGGGGTTCCTAAACAGTACAGGCGCTCCACGCACAATCATAAATAAAGCAGTAAAACATGGCATAAGTACAGGATAGTAATAAAGCCCCAAACTACTTTGTGGCCCCAGTATAGAACTTTGAAATCAGGTACTAAATCGATGGGGGTGCCCACACACCCCACCTGTGGTTAGCGCGCTCGATCTCGGAACAGGTGTCAAGAACTCGGGGTCCTACAGGACACCAGTGAGCGGTTAAAAACCAAATATTGTCTATTACCCACCGATGCCTCTACATTTACCTACTTTCACTTTTAGTTATTAAACAATAATTAAAGCCATGATCATCTCCAACATAAAGCATCTGGCAGCCTTCCAACAACCGTGTAGATCTTGGGGCGAGCATAGCGACTTGAGCGACGCGACTACTAAGTCCAACTATCTACCAAACAACAGGTAATAGGATGTGTCCAAGGCAATATGAGGCGCGCAAGTTCAACATAATGCCCCCAACCCACATGATATGTATGTGAGCATGACCATTTAAATGGAACAAGTATATATGGTCATTGTAGAAGGAGTGTCCCAACCTTTATTAACATAAGGTGGTGTCCCCTGTGTTTACAATGCTAGTCCCTGGATCAATAGCTAGCATCCACAGTTTAGATGTAATATCAAGAATCAAAGGTCATAATATAACTTTATAACCAGGAATAACATAATTTTATTACATCTTTACATAGCTCATTTGGCTATTACATTACATTGCAGCGGAATAACTATAAGCATGGGTCCTTCATCTTCAAAGTGCCACAGGCAGATGTTGGTTGTAGACTTTGTAATCCTAGTCAAACATTCACTAAAAACAATCAAAACCTGCAACATTACAAGTTACAGCCACAAGGGTCAATACATTTGAATTGTATTGGCAAGTTTCACTACTTAGTTGAATATAAGTGGATCCTATCATTACATGCATATTTGGCTAAGTAGAGTTTAAGGCTCATTTGCATAAAGCAATATTTTATCCTATCTCTTCAAAATGGTTTTGGTCCTTTGACAAAACTTTGAAAACTTCTTGGTAAAGACCAAGGGTTTAAGTAATTATCAAAATCTCCTTGAACTACTTGGTAACCCCAAGTGTTCAAGTCTTCAACAAAATCTCTTGAATTCCTTGGTAACCCCAAGTACATCAAGTTTTAACCAAATCTCTTGAGCACCTTGGTAACCCCAAGTGCATCAAGCTTTAACAAAATCTCTTTGAATTCCTTGGTACCCCCAAGTGCATCAAGTTTTTATTTTAGAAATTGGAATGTTGAGATCTCCCATAGTTCAAACTTTAGTTGCTCAATATTGTCCATAACCGGGGACACGGCTAAGTACTTAGATTTTATTATCTTCTACAGAAGGAGTACACTTTACCCACATGTCACAATCCCATCCTTTTGCCACCAGTGGCCACTGGATTAGTGCTCACCAAGATGGAGTACTGGCAGATTGAGAATGTGACGAAGTCTTTCCAAAGGGTCCTCCCATACACCATTGCTAGCTTGTCTTCAGCACCCATGAAGCATTCCAGATCCCCATGTCCAGTAAACTGAAGACAATGCATGGGTCTTCCCAATGTAGTTGACTAAGCCAGAGCCATAATAGCATGTGGTTGCACACGAAAGCCACAATTGGAGAAACATGTTCAATCTCTAAGTTTCCTGAGTGGTTTCCTTTGGAGCACAACACAAAGAGATTGCCATAGACATGGTTCCTTTTGTTGCCACCTTCTCCAAAACTTAAAATATCCTTGGCCACCCAGGTGGTTTATTGAGTCCTTGTTTTATTATATAAAAACACAAGTCCTTTTCTCAATTCCATAAAATCTCAACATGTATCTCTTTTCAAAATATAGCAGGGCTAAGCATGTAACAACTACATTGTTTTCACTAAGGAATGTATAGGGAATCCTATTAGGATTTAGCATAGCATAAGTATAAAATTATTTTCATGCATGTTTCAAAATCCACTAAGTATAATGAAAATAGTAGGACTTTTAGATGATAGTGTAACTTGCCTTTTTGGTATGGAATGATGGTTCACTCCTTGATCTTGCTAGTCTCACACTTTTCTAATTTCACTACAAGTCAATCAAGCAACCACAATATCAACTAGCATTCCAAACCAATAATCAATCAAACAATTTCACACACATAAAACAATGGGATTCTAAGTCATGCATGTAAGTATGCAAGGAATGGTTCTATTTGCAAAGATGGTCTCCACTAGGCTTCTAAACTTTGTAAGGTCCAAAGTGGTCATTTACCAAAATGGCAAAGTCATTTGCAAAAGGGTTTTGTCTAAAAACCATTTTTAAATCCATTCATCATTTTATGTGGTGGAAAAACATATTTAACAAAGCAACAAATTTAAGTGGTTTCACCAAATAAGTTGTTGTTTCCCAAAACTTGGAGTTTATGGTCAGTAGGTTTGGTCCAAAACATTTTCCCAAAGTTTTTACTCTAAATTCATTTTCATAATAAATCCATTACTTTTATTTGGCTAGAAATGACTAAATCAAGTTTTTATTCCTAAACTTTATTAAAAACCATTTTAAAATCCATGGGTTGGTTCCTAGGGTCACTAAGTTTACAACAACCCATTTTGCAAAGGTTTTAACCCTAAAAACATTTTTGAAACATTTTTCTACTCTAAACAAGCACACCAAAGTTTCTGCAAAAACAAACACTCTAATGGGTACTATTTGCTAAACCAAGGGCATGGTTGGCTAGGGCCTGCTCCACTGATTCCAATGATATCAAATTTGTGAATTTTGGACGTGTGGATCAAAAGTTACAAAGGTTTGAAATTCACATTCTATTCTGATTTCAATTCTGTTTTTAAACAGAACTGGTGACACGCGGCACTGTCTAATTGGACGGTACCGGTTCGGCCGGATCGGCAACATGGACCGCAGGATCTAAAGTGAAACGTGTGGCGCAGGATCGATCTTACCCTTTCGATAAGTCAATCAGTCGTGTGCATCGGATCTAGATCGGACGGCTCCTACTGACTTGCCAAAAGCTAGCGGCGCTAGGACAACGGCGAGCGGCGGAGCGGCCAGATAGTGGCGGCGCTGGCGAGGCAGGAAGCGAGAAAGGGAGGGAGTAAGCTTACCAGAATCGCGAGGATGTGGTGATGTTCAAAGTGTGGTCGACGTGGCGGCGCCGCAGGAGCGAGGCGATTGCTCGTCGGACGCTGTCGGGCGTCGGTGGTTCTGCCCACGGTCGGCGGTTGCGAGATCACGCGGAGGCAAGCAGGTGTGGTCAGATGCGTATGGTCAAGGCGGTGAGGGCGTGAACGAGGAGGGGCGGTCTGGTTTACACAGGAGTCGTCGTCGCGATTGAAGATGCAATGGCGCTCGAGCTTGGTCGAGTCGACGGCCTTCGGGGCGCCATGGTCAAACGAGGGGCATGGACAAATGCGTCAGGAGGTGGGGAAGGTGTGAGCTAGGTCGAGGAGGCACGGGGTGGCAAGTACTGGCCGGAATTGGGGGTGGAAGCTCGTCGGAGCAGCGGCGGTTTGGAGCTGATTCCGAGCAGCCTGGTGGCGAGGAGGGGTTGGTGTTTGAGGGGAATGACAGAGGGAGGAGAGGTGCTTATGTACGCATGGTCAGGGGCGAGATTAACGCATCCATTACTCGTGAATTAACGCGCGGAATCACTGCAGGAAACGGCGACAAGGGGAGGGAGAAGAAGTCGCGCGGGTGAGGAGGATGAACAGGAGAGGTGGGGTCCAGTCATCAGTGAGAAAAAGAAGAGAGGGAAGGGTCCACCGGTCAGTCTCTTTGCGGGTCTGGGAGTGAGTGGAAAACGTTTCGTCGCGGGAGAGGGGAGTTGGGCTGGTTGCTGGGCTTATTGGGCTTGGCAACTGGGCTGAGTCCAGATTCTATTTTTTTTCTTTCAAATGCCTTTCCCTTTTTCTGTTTCTAATTTTCTGTTTTGAAAACCAAACAACAAATCAAACAAACAAAACAAATCAAACATTCATCAAACTTTTCATTTGAATTTGGTTCTGTTTAACACATAAACCAAAGTCCAAAAGGAAATAATAATTTAAATCTTTTTAGGTTCCATTCATTAATTAAATAAAATGGACCATGGTTTATTAATCAAATAGGGTTTGATTTTATTAATAAAATCTCTATTTGAAATCTAAATATTTTCAAAACCAAATCAGTAGGTTTTATTTGGGAATATAAAATATTTGGAAAACTTATTTCAAATAAAATAAGTTTTTGAGGTTTTGGACATGGTAAAACCTTTATTAATAAAACTTGGATATTAAATCCTTATTTATTTATTTTTAAATAAACCTTTACTAATTTTATCAAAACAAATGTTTTATTTCAAAAGCTTGGCCAAGGTTTAATTTGGCTTATAAAATAATCTTTACTTATAAAACCACCTTTTCTTTTGTAAACCAAATCCTTTTATTTTAAAGATCCAAAATAGTAATTGCAAAATATTTTATTTTCCTTTAATAAATATTTTATCTTTTTAAATCCCTTTAGGATTTTATTTGATCCAACTTGGTTTGAAGTTCCAATTGAATTCAAAAAGTTTCTTCTGGCCCTAAAAATCAAACAAAGTTTTATTTTATTCATTTATTTTTCACATTATAAGATTTGGAAAATCTTGGGATGTGACAGGCTACCACCCTTAAAATAAATCTCGTCCCGAGATTTGGGAAGGCTAGGGTTACAAGTAGGCTCAAAACATCTAGGGTACTACCACCCTTAAAAAATTTCAAACAAAAATTACATAATGTCCTTATTGGAATCCTGGGAAAACTTCTCTAAGCAAACATTTGCATTGTGTCCTTAGTTTCCATGCTTGACTCATGGGCCAAGGTTGAGTTTCTCCATAGGCTTGTTCAACTTGTTCTTCATCTTTTCTGGACAGTTGCTTGCATAATGTCCTGGGTTCTTGCAGTTGAAACAGTGGATTTCCTTGAGTTCTTTACGTGGCTCTTGTGGACAAGTTGCTACATAGTGGCCTAGCTCTTTGCAATTGTTGCACATCACTTGGCCAATCTCTTTATTCTTCTTGTTCTCTGGGCATCCACTGGAATAGTGTCCCATTTCCTTACATTTACGACATTGCACAAGGCTCATGTCTTGCTTTTGCTTCTTGGGTTTCTTTGATCCTTTGAACTGGGTTGTCTTGTTTGGAGGTATAAGTGGTCCTTTTCCTTTGTTGGTAGGCTTGGATCCTTCTTGTTTCCTTTGTTCCACAATGGAGTAGATGGGGCATTGGATAGGGACATGGTTGTTTCCTTCACATAGGTAGCAAGTAGCTTGAGAGGTAGGACATTGTCCAACATGATGTTTCTCTTCACAATTGGGGCATTGATCTCCATGCTCCCTAGAAGTATGGTCCTTGTCTCCACAAATAATGCAAGATGGGGCTCCATCTAGAATAATATTTCTGTCATCCTTGTTGTCACAAACTTTCTTGGAATAACTTTCTTCCATCTTGATCATTTGATCAGTCACCTTAAGCATCAGTTGGGATTGATCTTCCAAAAACTTTTGCAGGGCTGGGTCTTTATCACTAGTATTGGCTATGAACTGAGCTGTCATTTGATTCAACTGGTGTTGGGTTGCTATGAGCTCTTTCATGCTGTCCTCTTGGTTGGTGTTGGTGTCATCAACCTTGATGTTGGAGTCTCTTGGAGTAGTCATCTGTTTGGGTTGAATGGAGATTTAGAATAGGCAAAAGATTTTTCTAAGGAAATAGTTCTAATCACACACATCACAATTCACACAAGCAGTGTGCAAGCATTCTCAAACAATTTTTCACTCAAACAACAAAGTTCAAGCACATACTTAGGCAACAAAATATTTTTGTTACACCACATGAGTTGGTGGGTTTGACTTAACTAAAATATGGTGGTCCATCTATATGGTTTACTGGTGATCTTTCCATTATTCTTGGTTGTTTCTTCTTTACATGAGATCATGGTTTCCTTGGGAAAACTCCTGGTTATTTTGACTTCTAATGATGTAGGCTCCTTCTAACTTTTGCATTCCCTCAGTCTCTAAGTCTTGAGCAAGATTTCCTTGTTTCACTTGTAGTCCTTAGTGATATCCAAGTTGGAAGTCCTTGGTGAACATGCTGAAGATGTTGAAGTCATTAGAGTTGAAGAAGTTGAAGTCATTAGAGTTGAAGAAGTTAAAGAAGTCCTTTGCACATGGTGTAGTCTTGGGTCATGGGGTAGGTTTTTCCATCAAGTTTGAAATAGAAGAGAGGTAGGGTTGAAACCAAAATGGTTGAGTAGAGAGTTTACAAGTGTTTTGTAAATAAGTTTTTGGAACAAATTCAAATCCTATTTTTCTAAGGGTTTTTGTCCAATCCTAGGTTTACAAATCCTACAGGCAACACAATGCTCTGATACCATCTGTAGAAGGAGTGTCCCAACCTTTATTAACATAAGGTGGTGTCCCCTGTGTTTACAATGCTAGTCCCTGGATCAATAGCTAGCATCCACAGTTTAGATGTAATATCAAGAATCAAAGGTCATAATATAACTTTATAACTAGGAATAACATAATTTTATTACATCTTTACATAGCTCATTTGGCTATTACATTACATTGCAGCGGAATAACTATAAGCATGGGTCCTTCATCTTCAAAGTGCCACAGGCAGATGTTGGTTGTAGACTTTGTAATCCTAGTCAAACAATCTTCACTAAAAACAATCAAAACCTGCAACATTACAAGTTACAGCCACAAGGGTCAATACATTTGAATTGTATTGGCAAGTTTCACTACTTAGTTGAATATAAGTGGATCCTATCATTACATGCATATTTGGCTAAGTAGAGTTTAAGGCTCATTTGCATAAAGCAATATTTTATCCTATCTCTTCAAAATGGTTTTGGTCCTTTGACAAAACTTTGAAAACTTCTTGGTAAAGACCAAGGGTTTAAGTTGTTATCAAAATCTCCTTGAACTACTTGGTAACCCCAAGTGTTCATGTCTTCAACAAAATCTCTTGAATTCCTTGGTAACCCCAAGTACATCAAGTTTTAACCAAATTTCTTGAGCACCTTGGTAACCCCAAGTGCATCAAGCTTTAACAAAATCTCTTTGAATTCCTTGGTACCCCCAAGTGCATCAAGTTTTTATTTTAGAAATTGGAATGTCGAGATCTCCCATAGTTCAAACTTTAGTTGCTCAGTATTGTCCATAACCGGGGACACGGCTAAGTACTTAGATTTTATTATCTTCTGCAGAAGGAGTACACTTTACCCACATGTCACAATCCCATCCTTTTGCCACCAGTGCCCACTTGATTAGTGCTCACCAAGATGGAGTACTAGCAGATTGAGAATGTGACGAAGTCTTTCCAAAGGGTCCTCCCATACACCATTGCTAGCTTGTCTTCAGCACCCATGAAGCATTCCAGATCCCCATGTCCAGTAAACTGAAGACAATGCATGGGTCTTCCCAATGTAGTTGACTAAGCCAGAGCCATAATAGCATGTGGTTGCACACGAAAGCCACAATTGGAGAAACATGTTCAATCTCTAAGTTTCCTGAGTGGTTTCCTTTGGAGCACAACACAAAGAGATTGCCATAGACATGGTTCCTTTTGTTGCCACCTTCTCCAAAACTTAAAATATCCTTGGCCACCCAGGTGGTTTATTGAGTCCTTGTTTTATTATATAAAAACACAAGTCCTTTTCTCAATTCCATAAAATCTCAACATGTATCTCTTTTCAAAATATAGCAGGGCTAAGCATGTAACAACTACATTGTTTTCACTAAGGAATGTACAGGGAATCCTATTAGGATTTAGCATAGCATAAGTATAAAATTATTTTCATGCATGTTTCAAAATCCACTAAGTATAATGAAAATAGTAGGACTTTTAGATGATAGTGTAACTTGCCTTTTTGGTAGGGAATGATGGTTCACTCCTTGATCTTGCTAGTATCACACTTTTCTAATTTCACTACAAGTCAATCAAGCAACCACAATATCAACTAGCATTCCAAACCAATAATCAATCAAACAATTTCACACACATAAAACAATGGGATTCTAAGTCATGCATGTAAGTATGCAAGGGATGGTTCTATTTGCAAAGATGGTCTCCACTAGGCTTCTAAACTTTGTAAGGTCCAAAGTGGTTATTTACCAAAATGGAAAAGTCATTTGCAAAAGGGTTTTGTCTAAAAACCATTTTTAAATCCATTCATCATTTTATGTGGTGGAAAAACATATTTATCAAAGCAACAACTTTAAGTGGTTTCACCAAATAAGTTGTTGTTTCCCAAAACTTGGTGTTAATGGTCAGTAGGTTCGGTCCAAAACATTTTCCCAAAGTTTTTACTCTAAATTCATTTTCATAATAAATCCATTACTTTTATTTGGCTAGAAATGACTAAATCAAGTTTTTATTCCTAAACTTTCATAAAAACCATTTTAAAATCCATGGGTTGGTTCCTAGGGTCACTAAGTTTACAACAACCCATTTTGCAAAGGTTTTAACCCTAAAAACATTTTTGAAACATTTTTCTACTCTAAACAAGCACACCAAAGTTTCTGCAAAAACAAACACTCTAATGGGTACTATTTGCTAAACCAAGGGCATGGTTGGCTAGGGCTTGCTCCACTGATTCCAATGATATCAAATTTGTAAATTTTGGACGTGTGGATCAAAAGTTACAAAGGTTTGAAATTCACATTCTATTCTGATTTCAATTTGCTTTTAAATGTAATCGGTGACCACGCGACCTTGTCTATTTGGGATGCGTCGGGTTAATCGATCGGCAACATGGACCGCAGGATATAAAGTGAAACGTGCGGCGCAGGATCGATCTTACCCTTTCGATAAGTCAATCAGTCGTGTGCATCGGATCTAGATTGGACGGCTCCTACTGACTTGCCAAAAGCTGGCGGCACTAGGACAATGGCGAGCGGCGGAGCGGCCAGATAGTGGCGGCGCTGGCGAGGCAGGAAGCGAGAAAGGGAGGGAGTAAGCTTACCAGAATCACGAGGATGTGGTGATGTTCAAAGTATGGTCGACGTGGCAGGGGGCGCACGGGAACGGTGGCGATTGCTCGTCGGAGACGTCGTCGGCGTCGGGTGGTTCTGTCTGCGGTCGAAGGCGACGCTGCAGATCACGCGGAGGCAAACAGAGGGTGTGGTCAGATGCGTATGGTCAAGGCGAGTGAGGGAGCGTGAACGAGGAGGCGCGGGGCGGTCTGGTTTACCTGGGAGTCGTCGTCGCAGTTGAAGACAGACGGCGGCGCTCAGAGCTTGGTCAGAGTCGACGCTCAGGGACGCCCGCGGTCAAACGAGGGGCATGGACAAATGCGTCAGGAGGTGGGGAAGGTGTGAGCTAGGTCGAGGAGGCACGGGGTGGCAAGTACTGGCCGGAATTGGGGGTGGAAGCTCGTCGGAGCAGCGGCGGTTTGGAGCTGATTCCGAGCAGCCTGGTGGCGAGGAGGGGTTGGTGTTTGAGGGGAATGACAGAGGGAGGAGAGGTGCTTATGTACGCATGGTCAGGGGCGAGATTAACGCGGCCATTACTCGTGAATTAACGCGTGGAATCACTGCAGGAAACGGCGACGAGGGGAGGAGAAGAAGTCACGCGGGTGAGGAGGATGAACAGGAGAGGTGGGGTCCAGTCATCAGTGAGAAAAAGAAGAGAGGGAAGGGTCCACCGGTCAGTCTCTTTGCGGGTCTGAGAGTGAGTGGAAAATGTTTCGTCGCGGGAGAGGGGAGCTCGGCTGGTTGCTGGGCTTATTGGGCTTGGCAACTGGGCTGAGTCCAGATTCTATTTTTTTCTTTCAAATGCCTTTTCCTTTTTCTATTTCTAATTTTTTGTTTTGAAAACCAAACAACAAATCAAACAAACAAAACAAATCAAACATTCATCAAACTTTTCATTTGAATTTGGTTCTGTTTAACACATAAACCAAAGTCCAAAAGGAAATAATAATTTAAATCTTTTTAGGTTCCATTCATTAATTAAATAAAATGGACCATGGTTTATTAATCAAATAGGGTTTGATTTTATTAATAAAATCTCTATTTGAAATCTAAATATTTTCAAAACCAAATCAGTAGGTTTTATTTGGGAATATAAAATATTTGGAAAACTTATTTCAAATAAAATAAGTTTTTGAGGTTTTGGAAATGGTAAAACCTTTATTAATAAAACTTGGATATTAAATCCTTATTAATTTATTTTTAAATAAACCTTTACTAATTTTATCAAAACAAATGTTTTATTTCAAAAGCTTGGCCATGGTTTAATTTGGCTTATAAAATAATCTTTACTTATAAAACCACCTTTTCTTTTGTAAACCAAATCCTTTTATTTTAAAGATCCAAAATAGTAATTGCAAAATATTTTATTTTCCTTTAATAAATATTTTATCTTTTTAAATCCCTTTAGGATTTTATTTGATCCAACTTGGTTTGAAGTTCCAATTGAATTCAAAAAGTTTCTTCTGGCCCTAAAAATCAAACAAAGTTTTATTTTATTCATTTATTTTTCACATTACAAGATTTGGAAAATCTTGGGATGTGACAGTCATATCTTATAAAAATATAGGGATCTCGAGATAGGGGTCACACATGGGTATTGACGATCTTGGCATTCGTCGAGGGTTCATGTTAGGTCTCTAGGATCGGTCTTTGGTTCGGGCTCGGGGATCGCGGCACCTTCGGATCCGGGAAGGCGATCTTGGGTGTTCGTGGTCGGTCTTCGGGTTCCAGGGCGGAGTTCTTGGTGCTCCAGGTAGAAGATCTTGTCGGCAGGCCTTAGTCGAGTGTTCGTGAAGAAATTGTTGGGTGTCTTGCCACATCGTGTGTCTTCGAGATATTGCGGTCTTGCAACAGGATAACAGAAATCAGGGTCAATATTACATAGGCGGTATGCTCCCGACACGCAAACACATAGTCATAGACAGATGCTCACATAGATGTGCAGGATCATTTAGAGCAGTACCCAACAAGCCCAACACCTGGACATGCTGCCTCTGTCTTCAACTGGAACATCATCTGGGAAGATCAGGCACGAGGCATACATGGCCAGACGATGGTGAGGACGGCCACCCGCATGGAAGGAGGCAGCAGGGGAACCAAGGAGGAGGCGCTCTGCAGCCGCTGAGGCAGAGAGGAGGGTGGGGCCGACACCTTGGGGCCGAGCCGAGTGGCAGGGAACCGAAGGCGACCAGAAGGCCCACTACAAGCGCACTCACAAGGGGAGGCGGGGATGGGCGGAAGGTTTGCAGCGGCCATGGCCGGCGTGGTAGAGGAGGTGCGCGGGTCGGGAAGGAAGGCCAGCGGCGGGCTCTGCAGGTGCGCGGGGTGCATAGGGAGGGCAGGGCACCGTCGGAGGAGACGGGGAGGACACAGACTATGCTGTCTCTAGCGACAGGAGGAAGGCGATAAGGAGTGCAGGACCGTGACAGCGAGGTCGGCTTGTGAATGGGGTGGCGCAACCGCAGTTGAGGAGGAGGGCGGCGGTGCTCACGGGAAGGAGCTCGGGCTCCTAAGGACGAAGACGACGACGAGGGCCGAGGCCCTGCTGGGGCGAGCGGCGGCTCCCAGGGCCCAGCGAGGGAGTTGGGGATCGAGAGGGAAGAAACGAAGATGGAGGCGGGGATTGTGGCCAAAGGGAGCGGCTGGGTCACGCGAGCGACAGAGAGGTGGGGTCGGGTGAGAGTGTTACGACAGGGTGGGGTGGTTCGCAATTGCGAGGAGGTAGCGACGGGGTCGAGCGCGTGGGCAGGGCGTGCGTCGCGTGCTAGCGCTCTGTGTGGGTGGCGGCGGCGGGTAGATCTAGGCTAGGGTTAGGGACTAGGTGGTCTAGGATTTGGGGTGGTTCTAGGTTAGGGTTTCAGGTGGGATTGGGTTGGTCCGATCAGGGTGGTAGGTGGCCTGGCTTTTGGGCCGGGCTGCCTCCCCCGATCAAAACAATTTTATTTTAAGAAAAATATTGTTTGTTTTAATTTTGGTAAAAGATTTTGTAATTAGTTTTAAACAAACAAAATTATCCGGAAAGACCGGTTTTGATTTGAAATAAGACAGGGTATTTGGGAAAACAAGATAGACTTTGTAAAATTATGCAGTCATGATGATGCACAAAACAAAACACCAGGCGGTTTTCTAATAGTGGTTTTATCCGGGGTGCTACACCCAACATACTGGACTTGCATAACCACTCAACGCAAACCATTCTTTCCATTCCACCCAGGTGATTCATTCACTTAGTTGTTTTATTTAACAAAACTCAAGTCCTTGACTTAGAAGTATTCCATAGCATGAAATATAATCCACCCTTGTTTTCTACTAGCTAAGCTAAGCATGATAGTAGTAGGAATCTTAACTTAGGAAATTTCTTCTAAGGTTTCATCTACTAGGATTTCCCATGGCATAGTTTATACTTAGCAAAAATTCCATGCAAGTCCTACTTAAAATATCACTAATGCATAGTGAAAATAATGGGACAAAAGTATGAAGCATCACTTCCCTTGTTGGTAGAGAATATAAGTTCACTCCTTGTCCTTGCAATATTCACACTCTTCAAATCACTACAATTCAATCAATCAAGGCACAAATTCAATCTACCACTCAAGCAACAAGACATAAAATAATAGAAACAAAACAATGCATGCAAGCATGCCAAAGATTGTTTTATTTGGAAAAGTGGTTTCTAATAGGTTATAAACATTTGAAAACACCTAATGGTCATTTTATAAAGTGGCAAAACCATTTGCAAAGATCTTACTTCCTAAAACATTTTTAAACCAAGTCATTATTTTATGTGGTTGAAAATGCCTTTAGCAAAGTAATAATCTTTATAGAGTTCACCAAATACATTTTCAAATCATAAAACTTGGTGTTTGGGATCAGAGAGTTTAAATCAAAATATTTCTCAAAGGTTTTCCACCAAATCATTTTTAAACCATAATCAACATTTTTATTTGGCTAGAAATGTTTTAAATCAAAGATTCATTCTTTTGCTTCACCAAATACATTTTTGAAACCACCAATTGATTTCTATGGTCAATAGGTTCAAAACAAACCATTTGCCAAAGATTGGATCTCAAAAATCATTTTAGAACAAATTTTATATTCTAAACATGCATACACAAGTTTCTGCAAAACAATCAATTTAACAGAAGCAATTCACTAAACAAAGGGCATGGTCAGAAAGTACTTGTCTTGCTGATTCCATTTATATCAAATTTTTAAAATTTGGACGCGTGGTTTGAAATTTATGATTTTTACAAAATTCAACAACAAATAGATCAAATTTGTTTTTAAAACAGACTCTATGACACGCGGCGCTATCCTACTAGCGCGTACCGTTTCGCGCGGATCAGCAAATACGGTCCATTAGATATAAGTTGCATCGCACGGCACAGAGGCACTACTTACCCCTTCGGTTTAGTTCTAATCTTAATCGTCAGATTAGGATCCTACGGACCTCGCTGCTTTGACCGTGAAACAGCGGCGCTGGCGGCGGCAGGTGGCGGCGGAGCGGTCAGACGGTGGCGTTGCTGGCGATGCAGGAAGCGAGAGAGAGTGGGGAGAAGCTCACCAGGCTCGCAGGGTTGTACTGATTCTCGACGTGGTCTTATCCTGGACAGGGGCGCACAAGGACGACCAAAATTTCTCGCCGGAGTTCTGCCTGGCGTCGGGCTCGCTAAGTTGACGACGGGGGCGAGGCTACAGGTCACCCTACGGCAAGGGGAAGATACGGTTAGATGCGCACGATACCAGGGAACATGCGAGCATCAACGATAAGCACCGGGGCGGTCTGAGCTTACCAGGGAAACTCGCCGGAGGAAATGGCAGGCGGCGGTGGGGCTTGGTGTCATCATTGTCGATGTTGCAGAGCACGCGCGGGCGAGCTGACGATACGGGGAGGTTCGCCAGGAGATGGGGAGCAAGCTCGTGTGCGCCAGGGAGCAAGGGGGCGTGTGGGCTGGCCGGAATCACTGCGGATGTTCGTCGGAGACAGGGAGGTCGTCGCAAGCAATACGGGCAGCCTAGGAAAGGAGAGTGTGTGGCGTCTGAGGAGAAAAGAGAGAGGGAACATGGGCGATTAATACTGCGTGGTCACAACGAGCAATAAACGCGGCATTAGGGCGGATTTAAGCAGAGAAATTAGTGCAGCAACGGCAGCGGCGTTGGGGGAAGAAGAGGTCGTCGCGGGGAAGACGCTGACGTGGTCGTGGGGTCCGTTTGACATTGAGAGAGGAAGAGAGGGAATGGGGTCCAGTGGTCAGCGACTTAGCGGGTTCAGTCTGCGGTGAGGAAAAACGTTTCGGGGAGAGAGGAATAGGTGGGCTGCTGGGCCTTAGTGGGCTAGTTGGGCTGGGCTGGGTTTGTTTCCATTTTTTTTGATCTGGTTGTTTTTCCTCTTTCCATTTATATTAATCTGTTTTGGTTTTGTTTAATTAATTCAAACCTCAATTTGATTTCAAACCTCAACCAAAATTTGTGTGAATTCAAATACTGATTATTAATGCTTTCAGAAGTCAATTTTTGAATAAATCTTTATTCTCTTTGGGGTCTTTTTAATTATTTACGCAAGCCCTTGCTTTAAATTCAAATAAGATCAAATGTATTTTTAATCCTTATTTAAATTTTATTTTTCCACAAAACCTTTTCAGTAAGTTTTATTCAATTAATAGGGTGTCAAATAATTCACTTTGAACTATTTGGAAATGTTTTTAATATGTTTTATTAATCAATTAAAATTGGATTTGTCTTTATTCAAATAGAATTTGGTTTATGCCATATATTTTATTTTGGAAAATCCTTTATCCTTTTATTTTTATTTGGATTTAGATTTTAACTTATTACATTTGCTTATGGATTAGATCAAGATTTGATTTGGTCTTTAAATATTCCTTATTTAACATTTTTTTCTTCATCTTATAAAATCCATATCTTTTTATTTAGGGATCCAAACTTGGTGATTCCAATTTTTAAAATCTTATTTAATATTTGTTTATCCTTTTAAATCCCTTTAGGATCATTTGCTCATCATTTGGTATGGATTTCTAGATAGGTGCTTTATTAGCTTTGAAAATTACTTTTCCTTATCTTATAAGATTTTATCCATGGCTCCAAATTAAGTGAAACCAATTTTTATGGTTTTATCATATTTCTATTTGTCTTTCTTGATCTTTTGTAAATGTTTGTTGACCAATTTTTATATGGATCAAATCCATAGGCTTGGAGATAACATGGAAATGATTTTTATTCCATTAGGGTTTAGGGTTTGGATTTATTTTCCAAGTGTTTAAATTTCAAGATACATTCATTGAGGAATGCATTTCTCTTGATTTGGATTTTGTTGGATTCAAACTTTAATTAAAGTTTGTTCAAGATGGTATTTTAAGTTTCCAATTAGAAACAAAAGTTTCTTTTCACTCTAAAATTCAACAATCAATTATTTTGTTTATTTATTTTTCACATTACAAGATTTGGAAAAATCTTGGGATATGACAGGCTACCACCCTTAAAATAAATCTCGTCCCGATATTTGGGGAGGCTAGGGGTTACAAGTTGGCTCAAAGAAACTAGGGTACTACCACCCTTAAAAATATTCCAACTAAATTACTTCTTGGCTTGCTTGGAATCTTGGGAAAACTTCTCTGGGCAAACATCTGCATAGTGTCCTTTGTTTCCACATTTGAAACATGTGACAAGGCTGAGATCCTTCATAGGATTTATATTGTGCTTCATCTTTTCTGGAAAATTGCTTGCATAATGTCCTTGGTTACCACAATTGTAACATGTGATAAGATTGAGTTCATCACGTATCTTCTGTGGACAAGTTGCTACATAATGGCCTAGCTCTTTGCAGTTGTTGCACCATACTTGGCTAATCTCCTTATATTTTTGCTTCTTCTCTGGACATTCATTGGCATAGTGTCCCATTTCTTTGCAATGGCAACATTGCACTTGGCTTTTGTCCTTCTTCTTTTTGGGTTTCTCCAAAGCTAGGAGTGCTTCTAGTTCATGTTCTTCATATGTTATCTCAAAGGTAGGAAAGTTTCCTGGTCTCCTGGACCTTTTCCTTGGATAATGCATATGTCTCCTCTTGGGTCCATCAAATTGAGTCATATTGCATGGAGGTGCAAGCTGAGATTTTCCTTTGTCTTCATCCTTCTTGGTAGACTTTGCTCTCTCATGGTAATCTGCAATCAGTTGTTGCACTCCACCTTGTTTCCTTTGTTGAACTATGGAATAGATGGGGCATTGAATAGGAACATGATTATTTCCTTCACATAGGAAACAAGTAGCTTGAGATGTGGGGCATTGGTCAATTGGATGTTTCTCTTCACAATTGGGACATTGATCTTCATGCTCCTTGGAAGTGTGATCCTTGTTTCCACAAACATTGCAAGCTTGGGTTCCTTCTAAAATATCATCCTTGACATCCTTGTTAACACAAACTCCTTGGGAAGAGTTGTCTCCCATGTTGATCATTTGATCTGTCACCTTATGCAACAATTGGGTTTGGGTTTCCAAAAACCTCTGCATGGTTGGATCTAACTCACTGGTGTTGGCTAAAAATTGAGCTGTCACTTGGTTCAACTGGGTTTGGGTCACTATGAGTTCCCTCATGTTGTCCTCTTGGTTATTGTTGTCATCATTCTTGATGTTGGAGTTTCCTGGAGTAGTCATCTGTTTGGGTTGGATTGGGATTAGAATAGGCAAAAGATTTCTAAGGAAATATTTCTAATCACACACATCACAATTCACATAAGCAATGTGCAAGCAATCACAAACAAGCATTCCACTCAGACAACAAGGTTCAAGCATATCTTTAGGCAACAAAATATTTTTGCTACACCACATAAGTTGGTGTGTTTCATCTATACCAAATATGGTGATCCAACTATATGGTTCACTTGAGATCTTTCCATCTTTCTTGGTTGATTCCTCATGAATGAAATCATGGTTTCCTTGGGAAAATTCTTGTGTCTTGGTCACTAAGCTTCAAAGGTGATGATGATTCTTTCTAAGTTGTGTTTCCTTAGTCTTCAAGTCTTTAGCAACATTTCTTGTCTCACTTGTAGTCCTTAGTGATATCCAAGGTTGAAGTCCTTGTTGAGAATGAGGTTGAAATCACTTGAAGATGTTGAAGTCATTAGAGTTGATGAAGTACTTTGCACTTGGTGAAGTCTTTGGCCATGAAAAGGCTTTATCCATCAAATTTGAAATAGAAGAGATGCAGAATCAGAACCACAAATGGTTGAGGAAAGAGTTTACAAGATTGTTTGTAAATAAGTTTTTGAACAAATACAACTCCTATTTTCTAAGGGGTTTTGTCCAATCCTAGGGTTACAATCCTACAGGCAACACAATGCTCTGATACCATCTGTAAGGTTCCCAACCTTTAATAAGGTAGAGATCCCTGTGTTTACAATGCTAGTCCCTGGATCAATAGCTAGCATCCATAGTTAAGATGTAATATCAAGAAACAAAGGTCATAATACAACTTTATAACCAGGAATAAAATAATTTATTACATCTTACATAGCTCATTTGACTATCTCACTACAATGCAGCAGAATATAACAATAGCATGGGGTCCTTCATCCTCAAAGTGCCACAGGCAGGCATGTTGGTTGTATACTTGTAATCCTAATCATTAAACTTCACTAATATCAAACAAACCTGTAACATAACAAGTTACAGCCACAAGGGTCAATACATTTGAATTGTATTGGCAAGTGATACTATGGTAGTATAGTGGAGTATATCATCTATATGCATTTGGCTAAGCGGAGCTTTAGGCTTGCATTGCTCAAAATAGTTTTTCCTTATCATTTGAAAACACTAAGTTTTTGCTTGACAAAATCACCCAAGGCATCTCCCAATAGAAATTGGTGATCCTTCAACCCTTGTTCAACCACAAGTTTTTAGCTTAGAAATTTGGATGAGGAGATTCTTGATAGCTTCCATGTCTTGATGCTCAAATTGTCCTTTACCAGGGACATGGCTAAGTACTTAGATTTTACACTCTGCAGAGGTGGTGCACTTTCCCCACAAGACTTGGTTTCACCAAGACAAGATCTTTCAGAAGCCTTCCCTTAGACCAGAATGGACGCGTTCCAACCTATCATTCCCCTACCACCAACTGTCCATTTGGCTAAGTTATTGCAACCTATATGATTCAGGCAGAGCCCATAATGCCAAGTGGTTGCACTTGAAGCTTCTCAACATTTGATATCTCAAATCTCTTTGTTCCTGGGTGGCCATCCACAAGTGAGATATCAAGTTTTCCCCAGTATACTGGACTTGGTGATGCCCAAGTTTTCCCCAGCATACTGGACTTGCATAACCACTCAACACAAACCATTCTTTCCATTCCACCCAGGTGATTCATTCACTTAGTTGTTTTATTTAACAGAACTCAAGTCCTTGACTTAGAAGTATTCCATAGCATGAAATATAATCCACCCTTGTTTTCTACTAGCTAAGCTAAGCATGATAGTAGTAGGAATCTTAACTTAGGAAATTTCTTCTAAGGTTTCATCTACTAGGATTTCCCATGGCATAGTTTATACTTAGCAAAAATTCCATGCAAGTCCTACTTAAAATATCACTAATGCATAGTGAAAATAATGGGACAAAAGTATGAAGCATCACTTGCCTTGTTGGTAGAGAATATAAGTTCACTCTTTGTCCTTGCAATATTCACACTCTTCAAATCACTACAATTCAATCAAGCAAGGCACAAATTCAATCTACCACTCAAGCAACAACACATAAAATAATAGAAACAAAACAATGCATGCAAGCATGCCAAAGATTGTTTTATTTGGAAAAGTGGTTTCTAATAGGTTATAAACATTTGAAAACACCTAATGGTAATTTTATAAAGTGGCAAAACCATTTGCAAAGATCTTACTTCCTAAACCATTTTTAAACCAAGTCATTATTTTATGTGGTTGAAAATGCCTTTAGCAAAGTAATAATCTTTATAGAGTTCACCAAATACATTTTCAAATCATAAAACTTGGTGTTTGGGGTCAGAGAGTTTTAAATCAAAGATTCATTCTTTTGCTTCACCAAATACATTTTTGAACCCACCAATTTATTTCTATGGTCAGTAGGTCCAAAACAAACCATTTTCCAAAGATTTCATCTCAAAAATCATTTTAGAACAAATTTTATATTCTAAACATGCATACACAAGTTTCTGCAAAAACAATCAATTTAACAGAAGGAATTCACTAAACAAAGGTCATAGTCAGAAAGTACTTGTCTTGCTGATTCCATTGATATAAAATTTGCAAAATTTGGACGTTTGGTTTGAAAGTTATGATTTTTACAAAATTGAACAACAAATAGATCAAATCTGTTTTTAAAATAGACTCTGTGACACGCGGTGCTATCCTACTGGCGCGTACCGTTTCGCGCGGATCAGCAAATACCGTTAGATATAATTTGCATCGCACGGCACAGAGGCACTACTTACCCCTTCGGTTTAGTTCTAATCTTAATCGTCATATCATGATCCTACGGACCTCACTGCTTTGACCATGAAGCAGCGGCGGAGCGGTCAGACGGTGGCGTTGCTGGCGATGCAGGAAGTGAGAGAGAGTGGGGAGAAGCTCACCAGGCTCACAGGGTTGTACTGATTCTCGACGTGGTCTTATCCTGGACAGGGCGCACGAGGACGACCAAAATTTCTCGTCGGAGTTCTGCCTGGCGTCGGGCTCGCTCAGTTGATGACGGGGGCGAGGCTAAAGGTCACCCTACGACAAGGGGAAGATACGGTTAGATGTGCACGGTACCAGGGAACATGCGAGCATCAACTATAAGCACCGGGGCGGTCCGAGCTTACCAGGGAAACTCGCCGGAGGAAATGGCAGGCGGCGGTGGGGCTTGGTGTCGTCGTTGTCGACGTTGCACGCAACGCATGAAGCGACGATACGGGAGGTTCGCCAGAGATGGGAGCAAGCTCGTGTCGCCAGGAGCAGAAGCGTGGGCTGGCCGGAATCACCGCGGATGTTCGTCGGAGACAGGGAGGTCATCGCAAGCAATACGGGCAGCCTAGGGGCGGAGAGTGTCTGGCGTCTGAGGAGAAAAGAGAGAGGGAACATGGGCGATTAATACTGTGTGGTCATCGCGAGGAATAAACGCGGCATTAGGGCGGATTCAAGCAGAGAAATTAGTGCAGCAACGGCAGCGGCGTTGGGGGAAGAAGAGGTCGTCGCGGGGAAGACGCTGACATGGTCATGGGGTCCGTTTGACAGCGAGAGAGGAAGAGAGGGAATGGGGTCCAGTGGTCAGCGACTTAGCGCGTTCAGTCTGCGGTGAGGAAAACGTTTCGGGGAGAGAGGAATAGGTGGGCTGCTAGGCCTTAGTGGGCTAGCTAGGCTAGGCTGGGTTTGTTTCCATTTTTTTGATCTGGTTGTTTTTCCTTTTTCCATTAGTTTATCCTTTTAAATCCCTTTAGGATCATTTGCTCATCATTTGGTATGGATTTCTAGATAGGTGCTTTATTAGCTTTGGAAATTACTTTTCCTTATCTTATAAGATTTTATCCATGGCTCCAAATTAAGTGAAACCAATTTATATGGTTTTATAATATTTCTATTTGTCTTTCTTGATCTTTTGTAAATGTTTGTTCACCAATTTTTATATGGATCCAATCCATAGGCTTGGAGATAACTTGGAAATGATTTTTATTCCATTAGGGTTTAGGGTTTGGATTTATTTTCCAAGTGTTTAAATTTCAAGATACATTCATTGAGGAATGCATTTCTCTTGATTTGGATTTTGTTGGATTCAAACTTTATTTAAAGTTTTTTCAAGATGGGATTTTAAGTTTCCAATTAGAAACAAAAGTATCTTTTCACCCTAAAATTCAACAATCAATTATTTTGTTTATTTTTTTTTCACATTACAATATTTGGAAAAATCTTGGGATGTGACACTACTAGGGAGAAAACAACGGTCTCTTATTCATGGAACATGTGGACTATTTACCTTACACACTTTGCTTAAAGTAGTTGTCTGTTGCTTGCAACTTAATACTGGGGGGAGGTTCGGATGATAACCCGAAGGTGGACTTATAGTCATAGATGTAGTTGGATGGCGGTCTATGTATATTGTTGCATTGCCCAATCAACCTCATAGGATCTTTCTGACTAGTAATTGCATTGTTATGCCTTGCTCAGTTCCTGTCAATTGCCCTGCTGTAATTTGTTCACCCTTCATGCCATGTTGTTTATCTAAGGAGAGCACCTCTAGTGAACTATGGACCCCGGTCCAATCTTTACCATTGATACATCTTCCACTGTTACTTGTTTACTTGCTGGAAACCATTACCTTCCATACCATACGTTTAATCCTTTGTTACAGCAAACTAATGAGCTTGACAACCTCACTGATTCGTTGGGGTAAAGTCTTGAGTTTGTGTTGTCTAGGTCTCCGCGTTGCTTGCAACACCTGTATGACGTTTCCTTCCTCCTACTGGTTCGATAACCTCGGTTTCTTACTGAGGGAAAACTTGTTGCTGTGCTGCTTCACACCTTGCTCTTGGGGTTCCCAACGAAGCGCTCTTACATCAACTCAGCGCTGCAACACTCTACGCTCAATGTGCAACTTGCATTGCACAAGTGGCTTTGCGGGTGTCTGCCTCTCCCACCATAGTGAAGATTCAATTTACAACATGCACTTGACAATACTTTTATCAATGTTGTGGTTCATGTTCGTAAGTAGAACGATTCTTATGCGAAAGCCCCAGCCATGTAAAACATGCAAATAAAATTAGTGATGTCTAACTTGTTTTTTTAGGGCTTGTGTTGTGATGTGATATGGCCATGATTGTGATTATATATGATGTATGCAATGATCCTTATTGTAAGTTGGCAACCGGAAGGAGCCTTATGGTTATCTTTAAATTTTGTTTGAGACCTGCGTGTCTATTCATCAAAGTAGTTGTAATAGTTGTTGGTGGAGGACAACCATGAAGCAGCGCCATTTGAAGGAAATATGCCCTAGAGGCAATCATAGAGATGATTATATTTCATATGTATCCATGAGTTATTGTAATGTTCCTTGAATATCCATATCAGGCAACTTGTATTGATTGGCAATTATGTGAATTGTTTGTGAAAGTCTTTACTTGTATGGTTATTTAATAGTTGTCCCTAGTCGGAGTTCATGTGAGGACACACGTGAATATTAGACTAGCACATCGACTGGTTGATGACTATGTTTCGCAAGTCATAGACATGGAGATGTCAAACCAATGATGTGGGCACACGTTATGAACATGGGGTTGGACTGACCTAACTTGAGACTTGCAATTAGTTGCAGCTCTCTCTCTACACATCATGTACGTTTTGTCCTTAGACCTAAGATTGTCGCATGTACCTGAGATGTGGATCAACCTACTTTGGGGCTATCAAACGCTGCACCATAACAGTGTAGTTATAAAGGTAGCTTTCGGGTTTGTCCTGAAGCATGCTGTAAGGCATGGTCAATCAAAATGGGATTTGCCCCTCTCTACTTGAGAGAGATATCTCTGGGCCCCTCGAGTGATCGGATCCAGAAATGCATGGTCGTGCTACATAAGGTTAAGAGTTAACCTAGTAAAGGGATTCCGAATCACAGAATCGAGAAAGGGAGGTCAGCTTGGAGCTAGACCAAATATCATGAGGCAAAGGGAAAGACATGTACTAAACCTTGTGATGGTTCGTTCGATATGATCTTTGTATGCATTTAGGAGTTGGCACGTCTTGCTAGAGGCCGCTACCAACTATTGGCAGAATAAGTGTATTCGTGTCATGTCTACACGTATATGAACCTATAGGGTCACATACTTAAGGGGCTGGAAGCCTAATGAGGATTGGATCCGAATTAGACCAGGCTTAGGCTACTAATGGGCTCCTAATGTAGAAGCCCACTAGGGAGGACTATATAAGAGAGGGTGGGGCAAGATAAACAGGGTGAGACCCCAGACCATTCCTCCCAGCCGCCACTCCTCACACATGTGTTGCACGCGCGGACCTAGCAGTCCGGCATCTGAAGCTTCCACCCTGTACGTGTGGATACCTCGGAGGCGCTGCATCTGTAGCGCTTGGACGAGCCACACAAGGGGAGCTGCTCGTGGGACGAGGACAAGGAGGAGACGTGGAACGTATGCACTGCCTCGACGCGCTTCATCAATTCCGCAACTACGCGTCTAGTGGTAATCCTGTGATCTATGACAACAGTAATCCTGGTATACGCGGTAGAATTTTTTTGATTTGCGCTAGTGTAGCCTACCCGTATCCCTACAGTGGTATCAGAGCCGATGATGTTCAGTTATAGGTTCGGGATGTTTGCATATGGTGATATGCAGATTGATATGAATGATGTGATCGTTTATATGGCGGTGGTTCAGGATTGATCTATGATCTTGCTTTCCGTGATCGTAATTCTGAGGTTGTCGAACGACTTACCCCTACCGGTCGGTTTCCGCCATCGGGGTAGACAGTGACACATAAATCCTGTTGAATCACGCGAAGATCAATATGATTGATCGAATCGGAACCTAGATATAAAATCAATGTACCGTGATCAAAGGAGTTTGATTGAATCGGGATAGGATTCGGTTTATGGTAAATTTGATTTGCCGATCAAAATTGTCAATACCTGGATTTTTAATCCCATATGCCTGTTATGCCATACCTCGCAATCCCAGGATTACCATTTTTGCGAGACATAACAGAATTGGATACCACAGCACATCATCCATTACAAACCATTCATAAGGTCTTACACAAATAAGGATCTCATGATCCAGTTCTTAATACAACTCAAGCAGCGGAATACGTAATAATAACGATAGCGTAGGCGAAGCTCCATCTTCTGGGTCACATGCAATGCTGACGATGGGAGATGATCCTAGTTGTCGTAACCTTCCTGGGGTACATCCTCCAGGTACTCCTCTTCATAGTCTGGCCACGGGAATAGCCAGGGACAAAGCCATGAGTACGCTTTAAGTACTCGCAAACTAATACTAACAAGTGACGGGGTTTTTTGTAATAGGACACTAAGCTCTAGGGTTGTTTTGCAAAAGCCAGATTTATCTCTACTAGTTCAGAAGCAAGAGAAGCTAGTCACAATTTTATAACTCCTAAGCGGGATCTTGTAACTCATGTCACAACTCTGTTGTGGTCAAGTCAAAGTCTCAATTCATTTCACAAGTCATTTTGAAAACATCTGACGGGGGAACAGTATGGCCACTCCAACTGTCCATAACGCATGACGCTATTCGAATAGTTTGACACTCTACAGAGATTGTACACTTTCACCACAACATTCGATACATCCGTCAGGAAGAAATCCTGAATTCTCCATACTCAGTATGCGGATAATCAATCCTAACCTTTCGGTTACACGCCCTAGTATAAGCACCTCTCCTGTGAGTTTGGCCTCCCAACCATGACCAACTGTCATCTTGGGTACTGCACAGGTGGACAATCTTCACAAGGTAGCCTCAGCTAAGACCTTGGCCATGAGGGAACTAATACTAAGGTATATAAGTTTCCAGTAAAGCCCTACCCAATCTTCGGGTATTGTGGTTGTACGATAAAATTGGAATGGTATCGCATCCAGACAACCATCAGTTTTATAAAGGGCTAAGGCTCATGCCTCAACATTTTCATCACCAAAATCATCTGGTGTTCAGAAACATATGTCAAAACATCTCAGTAGAATGATCCATCATTCTAAGGTTTTCATAACCATTTTCACCAAGTATTCCCATCTAACGTTGATCAAGTTTTATGCTTAGCACTAGCATCTACAAGTGGGGGGTAGCACTAATGAGGGGTGGTAAACTAGTGGAGTTTCAACTAAGTATAACCTTATATCTTAGGATGATATCAAGGTTTCTAACTTAGGCCAAATTTTATGCTCTTTATGCAACCTTCAGTTACATCTTTCTAGAATCTATAAGTCACTTAAGTCAACTCTAAGCTAAGGCTTTGATAAAGGAATAAAGTAGAAGCTTGCAAGTAAAACTAGGATTGAGTTAACAAGTGAGTATGATCACATATGCTTAAGGCATATGGTTGGCATGGTAATAAGTAAGGGTTTGCTTGCATCAGTAGAGTATCTTGCAAGTGTTAGCTTGCACAATGACTAGTAGAATTAGGTTTGCAAGTATGGTTTGCACAATATCAGTATAAGCTTGCCTTGTGCAGAGCAGTGGTTGAAGTTCTCCTCGGCTTCTTCTTCGTAGAATCCTCCTTCCTCCTCGTATCCTTGGTCGATACTAGCGTCTATAAATAAATACGATGTACACAATCACCAAGCAATACTTAACTACCTGCAATCATCACACAATAGGGTCCTATAGATGATCTAGCATCATCACTAACCTTACAAGATTTGGGTTTGGTTTAAAATCCCTTTTATTTTTACAAAAGTAATTTCTACTCATTGAAAAACTACTTAAGATTTAATATTCTCCAAACCAAACATGGGATCATGTTGACACATGTCATCACCACATATTTTAGTCCATGGGAATGTGATTTAAAGTGGTGTCACAATTTAATAAGGTTTTACCCTTTTATTTTAATTAAATAAGGTGGCTAGAAATGCCTAAGTGGCATTCTTTTATTACTTGAACATTATTTCTCTAAGTAAACCTATATATTTTTATATATTCTGAAAGGTATAGTTAAATGGGATTTTTGAGAGTTGGAATCAACTCAAAAGCTATTGTGGTTTAACTTTGAAAAATGTTTGAATGCAGAAAAGCTTCTGCCTTGTTATTTTTACCAAGGATTATCTACAGATCCAAATGACTTGAATCCAACGGGCTTGGATTCAGCATTCCCAGACCTTTCTAACAAAATTGGTTTCATTCAAATTGGTGCACTGAGTCGACCTGGGTTGATTTTTGAAAATGGGTACAAAAGTGTGCTTGAAATAAAATGGAAAAGGTTTAATTCAAATAACTGGGCTGGGCGGGAAACGATACTGGGCCGGCCTGCTAAGCGCAGCGCTTCCGCGGGCTGTTTAAGGGGCTGTCCCCATGCGTCAGTGACACAGGGGGTGCAAAGCGGTATGGGGCACTGTGGTGCGTTCGATCTAGTTCTAATCCAACGGCTGAGAGTCATCGTCGACGTTGGGCAACGCCGGCGAGACAAAAACCTAGCGCGGCCAGTGGGGGTCGTTGGGGGATCACCGGGGTGCGGGAGGGTCGGCGAGGCGGGCGAACGACGAAGTCGACGACGGCGAATCTCCTGGTACCGATGGCTCCTCTTGGGGCGGCTCCAATCGATGGCTCCCTTCTTCTCCAGAGGCGGCGGGCTCCGGTGAAATTCCGACGAGGTGGTGCTCGCCTTGCTCCGGGAACGGTGTGGCACGATCAGTGAGGAGAGGGGAGTAGAATGGTGTGAAGAATTCGACTGGGGGTAGCCTCTATTTATAGTCGAGCGAGGGGACCAACGGGGCGCACGGTGAGCTCATCGGGGGCGGTGGTACAGACGGCTATTAGGATGGGCGAAGGTAGGGGATGGTGCGGTGTTCCCTGGCGATGCTCAATGATACGGTGGCGAGACGTGGGGCGGTGCAGGTTGGTCTAGAACATGCGACGCTTTGCGCGGCAGAGGCGGCGTCTTCGACGGCGAGAGGGGGCTGTGCGGCATGGGGCGGCGAACGGGGATGTCTGGCGGTCTCCTGGGTCGGTGGTGATCATGTATGCACGCGGTGAGGGCGGCGCGCGGTCTGTGGGCTTCAGTCAAGGGTGGCGTTCTGGCGCATGCTCGGCATGGTTGGTAGAGGCACGGGCGCGGCGTTCCTCGGTGCTCTGGTCGGTGTCCTCGAGGCAGGGCTGGTCGAGAGGGGGCGGTGAGGCATGGGTGATCTCCCAAACAAGGTTGGCATGGCTAGTTTCTTTCCTAGCTTGTTGTCTACACTGGGGTGGCAATGATGCACTCGGCTGTTCACCATTGATGATCTTGGCAAGCTCACAGTGGTGCTAGTGTTGGGTTAATCTTGCTAGATGATCTACTGAGATGGTTGTGAGCTAGATAGGGAACCAGTTAGGCTCAAAACACTGCACACTATAGTGTTTTGATTTTGTTTGATTTGTGTCTGCCAAGTGTTTGATGAAATGGCCGCATGAATTCAAGTTTCGAATTTTGAAAATATTTTTGGTAGGTGTGCTAGGTTGATGCTGGTGAGTCTGCAGATGCTTGGGTTTTGAAAGTTGAGCTTGTTTGAGTGGTTTTTGAAAAAGTGGGATCTTCCCATATGATATGGATTCAATTTTGCATTGTCATTTAAACTATGCATTTGAAAGTTTCTAGATGATCACAAGGTGGGCCTTGATACTTTGTTATGAGTACAATCAAGGGGTGCAAAGATCCAGAAAGGTTTCTGTTAGGTTCGGAAAGTTTGAGACAGCCAAAGTAGGCATGGGAGTTAAATTGGTCAAAATGACCATTCCCTTATTTTATTTGTTTTGATTTACTTGTCTTTAGGAAAAGTGTGGGAAATGTTTAGATGATGTTTATTTCACCTAAGCATCCATTTACAAGCAATGGAACACACAAACAAGGTGGTTCAAAAGAATTCCAAATGAAATGCATACTCACATGCATGCTTCCATAATTTTATTTAGAAAAGTTTTTGTTAACCCTAATTTTGATGATTAGTGTTTGATGATCCAAGCTTAGTATTTTTGGGATGTTACAGGCATAAAGGTTGGGCGCCTAGTTTTGACATAGAGATGTCACCCAACAACAAGAGTCATATGTGATATGATTAGCAAGTGTTGCTTACCGATTTACCTTGTCTTCTAGCAGTGATGCTAAAGCTCACTAGTCGACTTGTTAATTGTGGATCTTGAATCACTTAGTATCAATAGAGGGATCTTGATTTAAGTGGGAGTATATGCTATTAAATTGTTTAATATGTTTTACTCTTTCATGGTTACATGGCTTAGTATTTTGCATGTTTTATGTTGTCGATTAATGGCACCGAACACTACATCACCTTTTTCTTTGCGTTTGATTCTTGACAAAGATAAACTAAATGGAACAAACTATTTGGACTGGGTCCGTAACCTGAGAATTGTTCTCAGGTCTGATAAAAAGGAAACGGTTCTGGATACCCCAATCCCCGATGAACCTGCTGATAATGCATCTGCTTCCCTCAAGAATGCCTACAAGAGAACATGTGATGATTCTCTTGAGGTTAGTTGTCTTATGCTTGCATGCATGGAACCTGAACTCCAAAATAAGTTTGAGGATCAGGAAGCGTGCGATATGATCGTCGCGCTTAAGGACATGTTCCAAGATCAGGCAAGGACTAAGAGGTACAATGTTGCCAAGTCCTTTGTCGAATGCAAGCTGGCAGAGGGAGCAACTGTAGGCCCCCATGTGATCAAAATGGTTGGTTACAGTCAGACTTTGGAAAAGCTTGGTTTTCCACTAGGCCAAGAGTTGGCCACTGACTTCATTTTGGCGTCACTTCCATCCAGCTATGGGCAGTTCATTTCGAACTACCATATGAATGGGGTGGAGAAGGGCCTTAATGAATTATGTGGGATGCTTAAAACAGCAGAAAGTGACATGAAGAAGTGTGCAGGGCATAGCCATGTGATGGTTGTGCATAACAAGCCTAGCTTCAAGAAAAAGGGTACTTCTTGGAAGAAGGGCAAGGCTAAGGATACGATCCCTAAGCCTGCACCCAAGCAAAAGGCTGGACCTGTAGAAGACACTGAGTGCTTCTTTTGTCATGAACATGGCCACTGGAAGAGAAACTGTAGCAAGTACCATGCTTCTTTGAAGAAGAGTGGAAGTAAGAGTACTTCCCACTCAGGTACGCTTGTTGTAAATGTTGTGGACATTCTTCTCGCTGATTCCTATGTTAACTCTTGGGTATTTGATATCGGATTGGTTGCTCATATTTGCAGTTCGATGCAGGGGCTAATAAGGACTAGAGAAGTGCAGAAAGGCAAAGTGTATTTTCGCGTCGAAAATAAAGCAAGGGTTGCTGCATTGTTCGTCGGCGTTATGCAACTTCACCTTTCATCGGGATTTATTATGGAGTTGAATAATTGTTATTACATTCCTAGTATGGGTCGAAACATTTTATGACCTTCATGTTTGATGAGGGATGGTTATTCATTCGCGAGTGCAAACAATGGTTGTGTAATCTCTAAGAATGATATGTTTATGTCTAATGCTCCCATTGTGAATGGGTTATTTATTTTAAATCTTGATGATGCATCTGTTTACAATGTTAGTGCTAAAAGGCTTCGGCCTAATGATTTGAGTCCTACCTATTTATGGCATTGTCGTTTGGGGCATATAAGTGAAAAGCGCATGAATAAGCTCCATGGTGATGGTCCTCTAACTTCGTTTGATTTTGAATCATACGAGACATGTCAAGCTTGTTTACTTGGAAAGATGACCAAGTCGCCTTTTTCGGGTTTACCCGAGAGAGCGACAGACTTGTTGGAACTCATACATACTGATGTATGTGGACCAATGAGCACGACATCTAGAGGAGGATATCACTACTTCATTACTTTCACTGATGATTTCAGTAGATATGGTTATGACTACTTGATGAGGCATAAGTCTGAAACTTTTGAAAAGTTCAAGGAGTTTCAGAGTGAAGTAGAGAATCAACGTGGCAAGAAAATAAAGGCCTTGCAATCTGATCGTGGAGGTGAATATTTGAGTCACGAATTTAGCGATCATCTTAAGAGTTGCGGAATTGTTCCACAACTTACGCCGCCCGGAATGCCTCAAAGAAATGGGGTCTCCGAACGGCATAATCGAACTTTGCTGGACATGGTTCGATCGATGATGAGCCAGTCGTATTTACCATTATCATTTTGGGGTTACGCTCTAGAAACGGCAGCTTTCACACTTAATAGGGTACCATATAAATCCGTAGTTAAGACACCATATGAGATGTGGACTGGAAAGAACCCCAGCTTGTCTTTTTTGAAGATTTGGGGTTGTGTTGCATTTGTCAAGCGGCTTCAGTCGGACAAGCTAACACCCAAATCGGATAAGTGCATTTTCGTGGGATATCCGAGTGAAACCTTAGGGTATTACTTCTACAACCGAGAAGAGGGCAAAGTGTTTGTCGCTCGTAGCGGTGTTTTCCTAGAGAAAGAGTTTCTCACAAACGGAACAAGTGGAAGGTCGGTGCGACTTGAAGAAGTTCAAGATGAGCCAGTTGGGGATGCTTCTACGAGTGATGCTATTGTAGCAGAACAAGTTGAGGAACCCGTGGCAACAGAAGCACCACAACCACGAAGGTCGGCAAGAGCTCATGGCATGGGAATTATTATTGTTAGACAATGATGATCCTGCAACCTATGCAGAAGTGATGGTGGACCCAGACTCTGAGAAATGGCTGATCACCATGAGATCCGAGATAGAGTCCATGGGAGACAATCAAGTTTGGAACTTGGTTGACCTGCCTGATGGTTTTAAAGCCATCAAGTGCAAATGGATCTATAAGAAGAAGATTGATATGGATGGAAATGTTCACATCCATAAAGCTCGACTTGTTGCAAAAGGTTTTCGACAAGTTCAAGGAGTTGACTATGACGAGACTTTCTCGTCTGTAGCGATTCTTAAATCTATATGGATAATTCTAGACATTGCTGCACATTTCGACTATGAAATATGGCAGATGGATGTCAAGACAACTTTCCTAAATGGAATCCTAGTTGAGGACGTGTATATGATGCAGCCCGAAGGTTTTGTCGATCCAAACAATGCTGGAAAGGTATGCAAACTTCTGAAGTCCATTTATGGGCTGAAGCAAGCATCTCAGAGTTGGAACATTCGATTTGATGAAGTTGTAAAGGAGTTTGGCTTCATCAAAAACAAACAAGAACCTTGTGTTTACAAGAAGGAAAGTGGGAGAGCGCTGGTATTTCTAATCTTATATGTAGATGATATATTGCTGATTGGAAATGACATTCCTATGCTCAAGTCTGTTAAGACCTCATTGAAAAATAGTTTTTCGATGAAGGACTTAGGAGAAGCAGCATATATTCTGGGAATCAAGATCTATAGAGATAGATCAAGGAGGATAATTGGATTAAGCCAGAGTACATACATTGACAAAGTGTTGAAATGGTTCAGCATGGAAGAGGCTAAGAAGGGGTTCTTTCCCATGTCTCATGGCATTAAACTCAGCAAGACTCAGTGTTCTTCGACTACTGATGAGCGTGAGCGCATGAGCAGAGTTCCATATGCTTCGGCTATTGGATCCATCATGTATGCAATGATATGTACTCGCACAGATGTTTCCTATGCTCTAAGTGTTACGAGTAGATACCAGGCTGATCGAGGTGAAGGTCACTGGACAGTGGTAAAGAACATCCTTAAGTACTTGAAAAGGACTAAGGATGTGTTCCTAGTTTATGGAGGTGAGGATGAACTCAGTGTAAAGGGTTACACAGATGCGAGTTACCTTAACGACTCAGATGATTCAAAATCGCAATCAGGTTATGTGTTTGTCTTGAATGGTGGTGTTGTGAGCTGGAAAAGTTCCAAGCAAGATACGGTGACCTCCTCTTCAACAGAAGCTAGATATATTGCTGCCTCAGAGGAAGTAAAGGAAGCTTTTTGGATTAGTAATTTCCTGATCGATCTCGGTGTGGTTCAGGGCGTGTCCAATCCCTTGGACATTTATTGTGACAACAATGGTGCTATTGCACAAGCCAAGGAACCTAGACAGCACCAGAAGAACAAACATATTCGCATGTGTTACCATCAGATTCGAGAGTTCGTTGAGGATGGTAGTGTCATGATATGCAAAATATATACAGACTCAAATGTTGCTGATCCATTGACTAAGCCTCTCCTACATGACCCATGCGCATGAAAGCAATTGGTATTAGATACATTTTAGATTGACTCTAGTGCAAGTGGGAGACTGAAGGAAATATGCCCTAGAGGCAATCATAGAGATGATTATATTTCATATGTATCCATGAGTTATTGTAATGTTCCTTGAATATCCATATCAGGCAACTTGTATTGATTGGCAATTATGTGAATTGTTTGTGAAACTCTTTACTTGTATGGTTATTTAATAGTTGTCCCTAGTCGGAGTTCATGTGAGGACACACGTGAATATTAGACTAGCACATCGACTGATGGGGGAATACCAATCGGGGTATACCCATGAAGCGGAGTCATCGATCGGATCGGCCGAAGCCAAGCCCGAGCGGTCGACTGTCAATACGGAGACTGGCGCATGCTGGACCCAGACGAGTGGCGCCGACTGGTTGATGACTATGTTTCGCAAGTCATAGACATGGAGATGTCAAACCAATGATGTGGGCACATGTTATGAACATGGGGTTGGACTGACCCAACTTGAGACTGGCAATTAGTTGCAGCTCTCTCTCTACACATCGTGTACGTTTTGTCCTTAGACCTGAGATTGTCGCATGTACTTGAGATGTGGATCGACCTACTTTGGGGCTATCAAACGCTGCACCATAACAGGGTAGTTATAAAGGTAGCTTTCGGGTTTGTCCTGAAGCATGCTGCAAGGCATGGTCAATCAAGATGGGATTTGCCCCTCTCTACTTGAGAGAGATATCTCTGGGCCCCTTGAGTGATCGGATCCAGAAATGCATGGTTGTGCTACATAAGGTTAAGAGTTAACCTAGTAAAGGGATTCCGAATCATGGTATCGAGAAAGGGAGGTCAGCTTGGAGCTAGACCAAATATCGTGAGGCAAAGGGAAAGACATGTACTAAACCTTGTGATGGTTCGTCCGATATGATCTTTGTATGCGTTTAGGAGTTGGAACGTCATACTAGAGGCCACTACCAACTATTGGCAGAATAAGTGTATTCGTCTCATGTATACACGCATATGAACATATAGGGTCACACACTTAAGGGGCTGGAAGCCTAATGAGGATTGGATCCGAATTAGACCAGGCTTAGGCTACTAATGGGCTCCTAATGTAGAAGCCCACTAGGGATGCCTATATAAGAGAGGGTGGGGCGAGCTGACCAGGGTCAGACCCTAGACCATTCCTCCCAGCCGCCACTCCTCACTTTGTGTTGCCTTGCAGACCTAGCGATCCGGCGTCGGCCTTCCACCCATGCGTGTGGATACCTCGAGGCGCTTTGCATCAGCCGCGCAAGGGGAGATGCTCTTGGGACGAGGAAAAGGAGGAGACGTGGAACGTCTGCACTGCCTCGATGCGCTTCATCAATTCCGCAACTGCGCGTCTAGTGGTAATCCCGTGATCTATGACAACAGTAATCCTGGTATACGCGGTAGAATTTTTTTGATTTGCGCTAGTGTAGCCTACCTGTATCCCTACACCATTGACCTTGAAGCTACGCAAGTGATGATGGAGATCATGTTCGTGCTTGGAGATGGAGATCGAAGGCACAAGAAGAAAGGCCATATCATATCACATATTATGAATTGCATGTGATGTTAATCCTTTTATGCATCTTGAATTGCTTAGATTGTGACGGTAGCATTATAAGATGATCCCTCTCACTAAATATGGAGTAATAAAGTGTTCGTCCTTAGTAGGCACCGTTGCTAAGACTCGTTGTTTCGAAGCACCACATGATGATCGGGTGTGATAGATTCTATGTGTGCATACAATGGGAGCAAGCCAAATTTTATCATGCGGATACTAAGGTTAACCTTGATGAGCCTAGAATGTACAGACATGGTCTCGGAACACGAAATACCAAAAGGTAAAGCATGAGTCATATGATTGATATGATGAACATGTTGATTGTTCGCCTTTGAAGCTACATCGTCTCTCATGATGATCGGACTTGGTGTAGTGGATTTGGTTTGTGTGATCACTAAAACAATGTGAGGGATATTGTCGAGTGGGAGTTAATCTAGTTATTTTAAGTATTAAATATGAACTCAATTTGTCATAAACTTAGTCTAAAGTCTTTGAAAATATATTGTAGACCATGGCGGCCGCTACCATCAATTTTAATGCGTTACTAGAGAAAGAAAAGTTGAAAAACAATGGAAGCAACTTCACGGATTGGTTCCTCAATTTGAAGATTATCCTCAATACTGGTCAGTTGACCAATGTGCTGGATACCGCTGGGTGACCCACCTACAGCTAATGCTACTGAGGAGGTGAAGAAGGTTTTCCTCACTCGGAAGAATCAATACTCCACAGTTCAGTGTGCTATATTGTATGGTTTGGAATCGGAGCTTCAGAAGCGGTTTGATAACCGTGAGCCTTATGATATTATCCGTGAGCTCAAAATGATATTTGAGACTCATGCGGTAGTTTAAAGCTATGAAGCCTCTGAGAAGTTCTTTAACTGCAAGGTGGAAGAGGGCAGCTCCGCTAGCGAGCATGTGCTTAAGATGTCTGGGAACGCGAAAAAACTCGTAGATCTGGGAATAACGATTCCTAATGAGTTGGGTATTCATCGTGTCTTCCAATCACTACCACCTAGTTAGAAGAACTTCATGATGAACTACAACATGCAGCGCATGGATAAGTCATTACCAGAACTCTTCTCCATGTTGAAGTCTACAGAAGTGGAGATCAAGAAAGAGCACCAAGTGTTGATGGTAAATAAGACCACCAATTTCAAGAAGCAAGGCAAACCTAAGAAGAAGGGTAACTTTAAGCAGGGCGGCAAGAAAGCTGCTGCGCCTGCAAAGAAACCCAAGGCTGGTCCTAAGCCTGATACTGAGTGCTTTTACTACAAGGGAGAAGGTCACTGGAAGCGGAATTGCCCCAACTACCTGGCAGATCTGAAGAATGACAACATCAAGAAGAAAGGTATATTTGATATACATGTTATTGATATGTATCTTACTAGTAGCCATAGTAGTGCTTGGGTATTTGATACTGGTTCGGTTTCTCATATTTGTAACTCAAAACAGGTGTTGCAGAATAAGCGAATACTAGCGAGAGACGAGGTGACGATGCGCGTTGGAAATGGCTCCAAGGTTAATGTGGTCGCTGTCGGCATGCTTCCTCTTCATCTACCATAGGGATTAGTTTTATACTTAAATAATTGTTATTTGGTGCCTGCATTAAGCATGAACATTATAGTTGGATCTTGTTTATTGCGAGACGGTTACTTGTTTAAATCCGAGAATAATGGTTGTTCAATTTATATGAGTAATATCTTTTATGGTCATGCACCTATGATAAATGGTATATTATTATTGAATCTCGATAGTAGTGATACACATGTTCATAATATAGATGCTAAACATTTGAAATTGAATGATAATTCTACATACATGTGGCACTATCGTCTTTGTCACATTGGAGTGAGCGTACGAAGAAACTCCATTCTGATAGACTCCTTGAATCACTTGATTTCGAATCACTTGAAAGATGTGAAGCATGTCTGATGAGAAAAATGACTAAGACTCCATTCTCTGGTATAATGGACCGAGCTACGAACTTATTGGAAATCATACATACCGATGTGTGTGGCCCGATGAGTGTGGCATCGCGCGGTGGTTATCATTATGTTCTTACTTTCACGAATGAATTGAGTAGATATGGGTATATCTATTTCATGAAACATAAGTACGAAACTTTCAAGAAGTTTAAGGAATTTTAAAGTGAAGTAGAGAATCAACGTAACAAGAAGATTAAATTTCTGCAATATGATCGTGGAGGTGAATATCTAAGTTAAGAGTTTGGCGAGCATTTAAAGAAATGCGGAATACTTTCACAATTAACACCACCAGGAACACCACAACGTAGTGGTGTGTCCGGAAGTCGTAATCGAACTCTCTTAGATATGGTTCATTCTATTATGTCTCTTATAGATTTACGTTGTCATTTTGGGCTATGCAATAGAAACAGCCGCATTGACTTTAAATAGGGCACCATCTAAATCCATTGAAATGACATCGTATGAATTGTGGTTTGGGAAGAAACCTAAGTTGTCGTTCCTTAAACTTTGGGGATGCGAAGCTTATGTAAAGAAGTTATAGCCTGACAAGCTTGAACCCAAAGCAAAAAAATGTGTCTTCATAGGATACCCTGAAGAAACAATTGGGTATACCTTCTATCATAGATCCGAAGGCAAAGTTTTTGTTGCCAAGAATGGATCCTTTCTGGAGAAGGGATTTCTCTCGAAAGAAGTGACTGGAAGGAAAGTAGAACTAGACGAGGTCATTGAACCTTCTCTCAGATTTGAGAGTAGCGCAGCGCCGGAAGATGTTCCTGTGCCACCTGCACCAATAAGAGAGGAAGCTAATGATAATGATCATGAAACTTCGAGCAAAGTTACTAAGGAACCTCGCAGGTCGACGAGGACTCGTACCACTCCTGATTGGTATGATCCTGTTATGAGTGTCATGTTGGTGGACAACACCGATGACCCTGTGACGTATGAGGAAGCAATGATGAGCCCAGATACCAACAAATGGCATGAAGCCATGAAATACGATATTGGATCCATGTATGAAAACCAAGTGTGGAATTTGGTGGACTTACCGGATGGCCGCAAGGCTGTCGAGAATAAATGGATTTTCAAGAAAAAAATAGATGATGATGATGGTAATGTAACCATCTATAAAGCTCGACTTGTCGCTAAAGGGTTCCGACAAATTCAAGGAGTTGACTACGATGAGACTTTCTCACCGGTAGAAAAGCTAAAGTCTGTGAGGATTTTGTTAGCAATCGCTGCATATTACGATTATGAAATATGGTAGATGGATGTCAAAACGGCATTCCTCAATGGTGACATTGATGAAGAGTTGTATATGGTACAATGATGGCTCAGTTGATGTGGAGCCTGTTGGGAATCCCAAGAGCAAGGTGTCAAGCAGCACAACCGCAAGTCTTCAATCAGTAAGAAACTGAGGTTATCGAACCAGTAGGAGGAAGGACAAATCACACATGTGTTGCAAGCAACGAGGAGACCTGCACAACACAAACTCAAGACTTTGCCCCAACTAACAGTGAGGTTGTCAATCTCACCGCTTGCTGTAACAAAGGATTAAATGTATGGTGTGGAAGGTAATGGTTTGCAGCAAGAAAACAAAGTAACAGTGGAGGATGTATCAATGGTAAATATTGGACCGGGTTCCATAGTTCACTAGAGGTGCTCTCCTTAGATAAACAACATGGCATGAAGGGTAAACAAATTACAGCAGGGCAATTGACAGGAACTAAGCAAGGCATAACAATGCAATACTAGTCAGAAAGATCCTATGAGATTCGATTGGGCAATGCAACAATATACATAGACCGCCATCCAACTGCATCTCTGACTAGAAGTCCACCTTCGGGTTATCATCCGAACCCCATCCAGTATTAAGTTGCAAGCAACAAACAACTACTTTAAGCAAAGTGTGTAAGGTAAACAGTACACATGTTCCATGAACAAGAGATCGTTGTTTTCTCCCTAGTAGCAATAGCACATCTACAACCAGAGAGATTTCTGTCACTTCCCTTGGAAACTAGAGGCATGAACCCACTATCGAGCATAAATACTCCCTCTTGGAGTCACTAGCAACTACTTGGACAAGATAGCCACTAACAACAGAGAGCATGCAAGATCACAAACAATACAGACATGATAGAATCATAAAGGCAAAACCATTAATCAATCCAATATAATAATATCAATATCCATCGGATCCCCGCAAACACAACATGCATGATTACAAATAGATTAGATCTTGATCATTAATGGAGCTCACAAGATCTATACATGAAAGCACAAAGGAGGAGATACAACCATCTAGCTACTACATGGATCCATAGTCCAAGGTGGAACTACTCATGCATCATACCGGAGAAGAAGGCCTCTGGGATGATCTCCCCTCCGACAGGGTGCCGGGAAGAATTTCAGATCCCCCCCGATCTAGGGACGATGGTGGCGGCGGCTACAGACGGTTTCGTGGATATTTGATCGAGTACTTAGCGTTTAGGCATCGGGGGCTTCTTATAGGCAAAGGGGGAGGCCGAGGAGGCGACCAGGGGGGCCACACCCTGCCTAGGAGAGAGCCCACCCTTGGACGCGCCTAGGGGGGTTTGGCCGCCCTGGATTGACTCTTTGTCTCCCTCTGGAATTCGTGTTCCCCACGAAAAGTTATTGACTTTGGCTTTTGTCCCGTCCAATTCCGAGAATATTGATTTTCTACCTTTCTGGAACCAAAAACAGAAGAAAACAGGCAACTGGCACTGTGGCAACTTGTTAATAGGTTAGTTCCAGAAAAGATATAAAAACACCTCAAAGTAAGACAAAGCAAAGTTGTCACATCCCAAAATTTTCCAAATTTTGAAATGTGAAAAATAAATAAACAAAATAAATAATTGTTGAAATTTAGGGTGAACAGAAACTTTTTCTTTCTAAATGGAAACATCAAAACCCTTCCTGAATAAAATTTGAATAAAAAAACCCAACAAATTTCAATCAAGTGGAATGCATTCATCAATGAATGTATCTTGAAATTTAAGCATTTGGAAAAACAAACCAAAACCCTAAAACCCTAATGAAATAAATCATTTCCAAGATCACTCTAAGACTATGGATTTGATCCATATAAAATTTTGTCAACAAAACATTTATAAATGATAAACAAAAATATTACAAACCATAGAAATTGATTTCATTCAATTTGGAACCATGGATAAAAACTTATGAATTTAATAAGTTAAAGGAAAATAAATTTCTAAAGCTAATAAAGCCCCTATCTAAAATCCATACCAAATTGTGAGTAAAATAATCCTAAAGAGATTTAACAGGATAAACAAATATTAAATAAAATTATACAAATTGGAATCACCAAGTTTGGATCCATAAATAAAAAGATATGGATTTTATAAGGCAAAGGAAGAAATAAATAAATAAGGAATATTTAAAAGAAAAATTAAATCTTGGACAAACAAATGACATGAAAGATTATGGAATAATAAAAGGAATAAAATATTATTTAAATAAAATCAAAAGTATTAAACAATATCCAATTTTTTTTAAATAAAGACAAAATTGCTTAAACTAAATAATAAATTCCAAAGGAATTATTTAGAAGAAAATTTAAAACTTGAATTAAATCCATAAGCAAATGAAATAAAGATAACCCAAATAAAATAAAGGGACAAAGATTATTGCAATAAAATTATGGATAAAACCATATTCAAATTATATTTAATAAAGACAAAATCCCTTAGATAAATGATTAATTAAATCATGAGAAAATAATAAATAGGAATTTTCCAAAGTGGATTAAAAAGTTATCTAATTAACTTAAAAGAATTATTTGAATAAAATTTATATGGGATTAAAACCATATTTGATTTTATTGGAATAAGGACAAATGCCCAATTTAAATGATTAATAAACCATATTAAAATATTCTATATAATTCAAAATGAATTATTTAACATACCAATGAATAAATAAAACCTACTGAAAAAGGTTTGGTGAAAATTAGAATTTAAATAAGAGTTTGAAAATATAATTAAAATCTTATTTGAATTAAGGCAAGTGCCTATTTTAAATAAATAACAAACCATAAATGACTAAAAGAATTATTCCAAAAATGGTCTTTAAAATGCAATAATAAACCAGTATAAAACTTACTGAAAGTTGAGAAAAGGTTGAATTCAAACAAGTGTTTGAATCATTTAAATAAAACCAAAACAGAAAAATAGAAAAGGAAAAATAAAAAGGGAGCAGAAAGAAAAAAATGGAAACAAGCCAGCCCAGCCCAGCAAAGCCCACCAGGCCTAGCTAGCCCATCTCTTTCTCCCCCGCAGAAAACGATTCGCACCAGAATACTTACTCCCGCTGACGCTGACCACCCGACCCCACCTGAACCCTCTCTCTCTCGTTGATAGAACGACCCCACCTGCCAGTCGTCTTCCTCACCCGCGCGTGGCCAGTTCGTCGCTGTTTCTGGCATTGATTCTGCAAGCTTAAATTCGCCATAACATCACGATAATTCCTCCCCCTGATTATGCCCTCTTAACCAACACCCTCTCCTCTCCATTTCCCCTAAAACAGCGCCACCAGAGAACCCCCAGGCTGCCTCCATTTTTGCTTGCACCACCGCGGCCTCCGACGAAATCCGGCGGCAAATCCGGTGAGTACACGCCGCCCCATCCTCTCTGGTTCACGCTCACTTGATCTCCATCGTTGTGCGCATCCATTGACCCTAGCCGCACGTATTCTTGTGACCCAGAGCGTCGGCAACAACCTCGACTGAGCGCCGCCATAGTCTGCTTCAACTCCGGCGAGCAGTAGCCGACAAACCAGCGCGCCCCTTTCCCTCTGGTGAGTTCCTTCACAACCTATGCAAACTTGCGCACCCTCCTGACGTGTTTCCTTGATCATTTGCGACCCAAACACCCGTCTTTGACAATGGCCGTGCGTGCCCGACCTAGTGAACAACTTCGGCGAGAAATCCATGTCGTCCTCGAGCGCCCCTTCGTCAACCAAGGACACTTTGAGCATCAGCAAGCTTTGGCGAACTCGGTGAGCCCTTCCCCTCTCTCCTGCGCTTCCTGGTTTCGCTGTTACGCCATCGCCAGAATGTTGCCGCCGCGCGCCACCGTCGAGCGCCGCCAGAGTTTGGTCAATTCATTTCAGGCCGTTAGATCTTGATCCGTTGGCTAGGATAGATGACTTAAGTGAAGGGGTACGAATCCATCTGAGCCGCATAGATCTATTTAGATCCAACACTCCGTAACACTCGATCCAGCCGAATTGGTACCAGTGAATCAGAACAAGACACGTGGCACAGTTTTGATTTAAATAGACAGAAACATTTCTATTAGATGTTTAAACTTGCAAAATTCATAACTTTTAATCTACACGTCCAAATTTTACAAATTTTATATCAATGGAATCAGAAAAAAGAATTCTATACAACCATGCCCTTTGTTTAGTGAATTGCTTCTATAAAAATGGTTGTTTTTACAGAAACTTGTGTAGGCCTATTTTGAGTATAAAATTTATTCTAAAATTGTTTTTAGGGTAAAATCTTTTGTAAATGGACTTTTTTGAACCTAATGACCATTAAACCAACTTTTGGATTTAAAAATATATTTTGTGACACTTAGGAATTATTCCTTTGAATTAAAGCATTTCTAGTTTTGAGTCAAACCTGTTGAAAATGGTTTGAATTAAAAATGTTGAATATGTATTAAAAATGCTTTTTGAGTCAAACCTGTTGAAAATGGTTTGAATTAAACTCTATGACCCTAAACACCAAGTTTTAGGATTTAAAAATATATTTGGTGAACCCTAGAAAATTATTACTTTGTTTAAAGGCATTTCCAACAAAATAAAATATTGCTTTGATTTAAAAATGGATTTTGGATGAAACCCTTTGAAAATGGAATTGCTTTAAAACATTATGACCATAAATAGTAATATTGGTGTTTAAAAACATTTTGGTTAACACTAGAAATTATTCTTTGAATAAAATCAATTCTAGCAAAACAAAAGGGATTTAAAGTAGCCATTTTTCACTAACTTAATATCAAATGGTTTCGCTACATTTATAAATGACCAATAGATGTTTTAAAATGTTTATAACCTATGAGAAACCACTTTTCCAAATAAAACAATCTCTGGCATGCTTGCATGCATTGCTTTGTTTTTATTATTTTATGCGTTGAGTTGTTTGAATGCTAGATTGAATTTGTGCCTTGATTGAATTGTAGTGAAATTTGAAGAGTGTGACTATTGAAAGATCAAGGAGTGAACTTTTATTCTCTACCAAAAAGGCAAGTGGTGCTTCATACTTTTGTCCTATTATTTTCACTATGCATTAGTGATGTTTTGAGTAGGACTTGCATGGAATTTTTACTAAGTATGCTATGCCATGGGAAATCCTAGTAGATGATGCCTTAGTAGAATTTTCCTAAGTTAATATCCCTACTACTATCATGCTTAGCTTAGATAGTAGAAAACAAGGGTGGATTATATTCATGCTATGAAATATTTCTAAGTCAAATGACTTGTGTTTTGTTTAATAAAACAACTATGTGAATGAATCACCTGGGTGGAATGGGACTTGCATGGATGGATTTTTGTTGAGTGGTTACACAGGGCCCATATTTATGGCCTACCCTAGTGTATCTCACTTGTGGAATGCCACCCAGGAACAAAGAGATTTGAGATGTCAAATGTTGAGAAGCTTCAAGTGCAGCCACTTGGCATTATGGGCTCTGCCTGGATCATATAGATTGCAATAACTTAGCCAGATGGATAGTTGGTGGTAGGGGTTGATAGGTTTGGAGCGCGTCCATTTTGGTATAAGGGAAGGCTTCTGAAAGATCTTGTCTCGATGCATGTTGAGTCTTGTGGGGAAAGTGCACCACTTCTCGAGAGAGTAAAATCTAAGTACTTAGTCGTGTCCCCGGCAATGGACAATTTGAGCATAAAGACATGGAAGCTATCAAGAATATCCTCATCCCAATTTCTAAGTAAAAACTTGTGGTTGAACAAGGGTTAAAGGATCTTCAATCAATGATAGGTAGATTCCTTGGGTGATTTTTGCTAAACAAAAACTTAGTGTTTTCAAATGATAAGGAAAATCTATTTTGAGCAAAGCAAGCCTAAGCTCCACTTAGCCAAATGCATATAGATGATAGATACCACTATTCTACCATAGTATCACTTGCCAATACAATTCAAATGTATTGGCCCTTGTGGCTGTAACTTATTATGTTGCAGATTTGTTTGATGTTAGTGAAGTGTGTTGATTAGGATTACAAGTCTACAACCAACATGATTGCCTATGGCACTTTGAAGATGAAGGACTCCATGCTATATAATTATTTCTGCTGCATTGTAATGAGATAGCCAAATGAGCTATGTAAGATGTAATGAATTATTTTATTCCTGGTTATAAAGTTGTATTATGACCTTTGTTTCTTGATATTACATCTTAACTGTGGATGCTAGATATTGATCTAGGGACTAGAATTGTAAACACAGGGATATCTACCTTATTAAAGGTTTGGACCTCTACAAAAGCAAAGTAGATACTAAACAAGCATGGAACATCAAAAATTATAGATACGTTTCTGACGTATCAAGCATCCCCAAGCTTAACTCCTGCTCGTCCTCGAGTAGGTAAGTGATAAAAGAATAATTTTTTAGGTGAAATGCACCTTCACAATGAAGATCTAACCATTTGCAAGCATTGAAAGCTAGGATCAAAGAACTCTAAATATGAACATGAAAGATGGAGTTCTAACAGTAAGAAAAAGCAACTATTGTTGCAACATGAAAGGCTACAAACAAAGAACATGAATAGAATGCATTGAAAAATGTTTGTTTGTTTCACATACAGAAAACATAGCATAGTGGCAATCAGCTTGTCCCTCATAGAGTAGCAAATAGATGCATAGGACACCTTCAAAGTTCACATGGGTGACTAGAAAAAAGTAGCACAAGAACAAGTAATATCACAATATGCATCAATCAATAAGTTTTGGGACACTGCACATAGAACTAAGAATGGAAACTATGCTCTCTTAATGGTGCCTAAAGGTAGAAGGTGGAGAATCAATAGTGGTGGAAGAAAGGCCTTTTATAAAGGAAGCATGGATTTCAAGTTTTAAAAAGAGCTTCCAAAAATTATGGTACTTGTTAGCTTTCAGCCCTCATTGCCCCTATCATAAGCATCTTGAAGTGATTAAGTTTAAAGTGAACAAACTATGGAGTATATGCTTGACAAAGTATAAGTTGGCAATCTCAAGTCCCTTGAATACGAGGGCCACACCTCATGCTACTCAACTTCAGTCACCTGTAAGTTCTTGTCATTGTAAGTATTTGCATATCATAGAGAACCACCAATGGGGTACCCCTTACACATGGTACAGGAGCTATCCCATAACCAAAATGACAAGGCAAGCACACAATAAACATATCAACGATCTTTTTATTTACTATATGCATAGCTTTTTATTGAGGATGCTTCATAGATAGCTCACTATGTTGATGCTGCAAGTTTCCACCATGATTAGGTATGGCTTAGGCTAGCGGCTCAGGCGTTTCTCTAACACAGAATACAAACTCCATGGACTTACAAGCTCTCTCTTTATTTCACACCGGTGACATCCATAGAAAAAAGAGCATGATATCAACTGAATACAGAGTACAAGTGCAATTTTGAAAACGTTCCCCATGACAGCATGGTTCTGCTAATTCCAACGTATAAGTGCAAGCATATACAACATAGACGACACAATGGTTCAAGTTTATTAGGGTCAAATAATATAAAGTGTGACATCAAGTTTGTGAGGGCTTTAATCACTAAGTTTTCACATAACAAAATAGTTTTTAATTGGAAGATAGCTGAAAACAAGAATATACTTGGAATGGTGTAACACACCATGCATATGATTTTATAGTGGACACTTTGGAAAAACTTGGTTTCTTGGGAGTTGGAGGCATGAGTAGAGCTTACTCATACAAGTGGAGGATATCAAAAGACTGGGAGCAACCAAATAAGAGAGCAATAGTGCCATAATCATGCAGAGCGACAAAACATTACTAATCAAAGCATAGAGTGGTACTACAAGTCAAGGACTAAATGATCATAGAGGATATGGTGACTTGTTCATAGTCATAACATGGTGTGAGCATGTGCCAAGTCGACCCAAACAAACCTCAAAGGAGAATACCACAATACTATGCTTTTGCATGCTAAAACAACGCATAATTTCTTCAAGGCACACTAAGCAATCCCAATAACTTGGAGCAAGACATGCTACAACAATAATTACTAAGCATAAAGTCAAAAAACCACTGCATGATAAAGTGTAACATCCCTAAAATCATGATTTCAAAGATTGCATATCATTCATGCATGCATATATTTTTTAGATCATTTTCCAACTCATTTCAAGAAAACAGAAGCACTTAGTGCTATTATTTCATGTGAGCAAACATAAATCAAATGCTACTCTCAATTGAGAGCATAAGTGTTTTAAACCAAGTTTTGTTTGCTTCCTTGTTGATTAGATTGAATGTGGAGTTTGGACAAAAATTCACAGAACAATTATGGTTTCAAAACCATTTTCAAAACATTTCCAAATCAAGTGCTATAGCACTGTTTATTTTGTTTATTCAAAGGGACCAAGCAAGTACAGAGAGATCACATGGTTTTATGTCCAAAAGGCATGATGGTTACACTTTACAAAATCCAGAAAAGATTTGAAATTCAAATGCCTTTGATTTGAAGTTGAAATTCATTTCAGAAAATCAAAACAGAAAAAGAAAAGAGGAAAGGAAATAGAAAAGGGCCAGTGCCAGTCTTTTGGCCCAACTGAGAAAGCAGCCCACTAAGCCCACCCGGGTCGTTTTTCCCTTCTCCCTCTCTCACCGCACCGCTCTGCCCATCTTGCCATCGGGCCCGAGCCACGTCGACTCCTTCTTCTCTCCACCTCACAGCAGCGTCACCTCCGTCGTTTCCTCCAGAAACGTCGCGTTTATTCCGCGCTTAATTATCATTGATCTGCAGCGTGATTCCCTCGCCCCTCCTGGCTACTTAAACCTCTCCCCCTCGCGGCCATTTCCCCCAACAAAGCCAACCCGAAACGCCCCCAGGCTGCCAGTAATCGCCATTGCCTCGCCGCAGACAGAAGCACTCCAGCGACTAATCATGGTGAGCTTCGACCGCCCCCTGTATCTGGTTCAAACCAGCGTGATCAGCGTGTCCGTGCACGTCCACTGATGCCTTTTATTTGCTTTCCCATGGCCCAGGTTGCCGTCGCCGTTCGTGCCCGCAAACGACAGAATCGTCGCTCGACTCTGACGAGCGATTGAGGTAAAACCTGACCGCCCCTCGACTTCTCTTTGACCCAGTAGTGTTCGCTGTAACCTTGTGCACCCCCTGATACCACTAGTTCGTGCTAGGGAGATCCAGAGCGTCGCCAACGTCTTCGTCACCAAGCACCCGACGCTACGCTCAACTCCGACGAGCTCCTACGGTCACCTCAACGCGCCCCTGTCCACGTCAGCAACACCTCGAGCTTCCTCATGACCTTGCGACACTGGTAAGCCACACCACTGTCCCCAGCCCTCACTAGAGTCACCGATCCATCACCGGCAGAGCCATCGCCGCCGCTAGCAGCCATTGCGCCGCTCATCTTTGGTCAGAGCATCTAGGATCGTTGGATCCAGATCCAGAGGCTAGGATTAGATTAGAGGGCGAAGCATTACGTTTTAATCTGAGCCGTGCATCGCCACTTAGATCTTACGGCTCGTAAGCGTGATCCGCCCGAACCGGTAACAGCCAATAGAAACACACCGCGTGGCTGGAGCTTAGATTTAAAACAGGATTTGAATCTGTTTGATGTTTGAATTTGTTTTGGCTATAACTTTTGATCCCCACGTTAGAATTTGACAAATTTTATACTGTTGGAATCAGGAGAGCAAGCTCTTTCTAGTTATGCAATGTGTTTAATGTTTTGATTCTGTTAAAATGGTTTTATTTGAAGAAACTTGTGTAGGGCTAATTTGAGTATAAGAAATGTTTAGGAAATGATTTAGGGTTTAAATAAATGTTGTTTAGCAAGTTTTTAACTTGTTTATGAATCAGTACTGTATACTTGCTTTGTTGAGTTTTAAAAATCATCACATATCATTTTGCATGCATGCATATATTTTTGATTGTATATGTTTTGTATGTGATTGTGGCTATGATTCTTTGTGTAGATTTTGGTGCTAGTGATTGTGATTGTGAGGAGTGTAGCTACTCTCCAAACTACCAAGGCAAGTGGTACTTCATGAATATTTCTATCCCCATGTTTTATACTAAGCATTAGAAATATTTTGCTAAGTCTTGCATGTTATTATTTTGCTTATATGCCGTGTTGGGAAATCCTAGTAGTTGTAGAATTGCTAGGGAATCTCTAAGTTAAGTTACTATCTATGCCATGCTTAGACTAGCTAGTAGCAAACAAGGGTTGGTGAAATATACATGCTATGATGAAAATATTTCTAAGTCTTTGGACTTGTGTTTTGCCTAATAAAACAACTAAGTTAATGAAACACCTGGGTGGAATGGAAGGAATGGTTTATGTTGAGTGGTTACACAAGGCCCATTTCTATGGTTTACCTTGTGTACCTCACTTGTGGTAAGCCACCAAGGAACAAAGAGATTTTAGAGGCCAAGTGTTAAGAAGCTTCTAGTGCAGCCACTTGGCAATATGGGCTCTGCCTGGACCACATAGGTTGCTAGAACTTAGCCATTTGGACAGTTGGTGGTAGTGGTAATGATAGGTTGGAGCGCGTCCATTTGGTCTAAGGGAAGGCTTCGAAGGTCTGTCTTGGTGAAACCAAGTCAGTGGGGAAAGTGCACAACCTGGATGGAAAAATCTAAGTACTTAGCCAAGTCCATGGTAATGGACAACTTGAGCATCAAGACATGGAAGCTATCAAGAATCTCCTCATCCCAATTTCTAAGTAAAAACTTGTGGGTGAACAAGGGTGAAGGACCTCAATGTCTACTGGTGGTTCCTTGGGAAAAGTTTTGACAAAGAAAAACTTAGTGTTTTCAACTAATAGGCAAAACCTATTTTGAGCAAAGCAAGCCAAGCTACACTTAGCCAAATTGCATATAGTATCTAGTCCACCTAAAATTATACTAAGGTATCACTTGCCAATACTATTCTAATGTATTGACCCACTATGGCTGTAACTTGTGATGTTGCAGGTTACTCTGATGAGGATTAGGTGTCGTGAGTCTACACTCAACATGTTTGCCTGTGGCACATGAAGATGAAGACTTTATTTATTATCTTATTCAAACTCTTGTACTAGGCCTATGGCCTTGGAGTTGTAAAGACTATGTTATCTCTGGAATGGCTGTAATAATGACCTTTGTATCTGTGTACTTCATCTTAAACTATGGATGCTAGCATTGATCCAGGGACTAGCATTGCAATCACAGGGATCCTTTTCCTTTATAAAGGAGGGATCGTACAGATGGTATCAGAGCACTGTGTTGCCTGTAGGATTATGACCCTAGGATTGGAAACCACTAAGGAAAAAATTTCAGCAACTTCTACACTTGTCTATTCTTCTCGTAAACTTTTCTAATCTTCTTTCTCATCTCTATTTGTAGATGAACTCCATCAACGAAGCCGTAAGGAAAGTACCACTCATGACAATGACTTTGGGGTGTGAGACAGAATTCCCCAAGGCTCTCAAGGACCTCATGGTTGCATTAGAGATACAAGGTGCAGCTGTGTACAAAGGTTTTCCTGTGATGGATGAAGGAGTAGAATACTGGTGGGTACAACTTCACTTGTATTAAAACAAGGAAGACAACCACAAGGAAAAAGGATTCTGCATGTTCACCAATTCAGTGGTGCACACTACATTCTTTGAATCAGCAAGGGATGCAGCTTGGAAGACCATCAAAGAACTTGGTGATAGAGTCAAGTGCAGAATGCTCAACCTCCAAAATGATCTAAAGGAAGAGAAGAAACATACCCAAGAGTTGGAAGCTACCAACCAAACCTTAAGAGGAGACATTATAGACTTAGTGATGGAGTCATGTGAGCAAGATAGATTGATTGCTTCTAGAAACATTGTGTTAGCCAACAGATCCAGTGAGATAGGATTGTAAACGTACTTCGTTAGTTGGACCACCACTTATCACCTTATTTTCCAAATGTTGATTTAAAATAAGTTGAACCTTGGTTGTTGTAATGGATCCATGTGTGCCATGACTTGTGTGTTTTGATTTCCAAGGATATGTATGTGATGATTTTCCTTGAATTGTGTTGTTCTAACTTTTTCTATCTTATAAATAGATGCCTACTGTTACCATCAGCACTGTTGAGGAGTTCTAGGGAACTCGCTTTGGTTCTCATATTGTTGAGCTTACTACTTTGCTCAATCTCCCTCTTCCTACCATCATGGTGCTTCCCCTCACCAAGTTTGAGAGGAAAGACCTTTGGGGCTTCAAGGTCAACCAGCCGGACGCTGCAGGAGCCTACCACGGAGGCCATCATCTTCAAGCTCATGCATGATGACAAGGAGAGAGGCCTTGAGGTAGTCATGCAGGATCTGATAGGACGTCTACTAGGGAGACACTCCCGACAGGTTAGAGGTACCCACTTCCACGTCTTCGGTAGACGTGATGAGGATGGAGAGTCCATCGACTTCGAGGACGATTCGAGGGACACAGTGGAGCCGATTCGTCTATACCTCCAGGACTTAGAGGCTCTCATTAGGCACGTGGACACCGACAGGACCAACGTCATGCTCAACAATGACGAACTCCAGGTGCAGCTTCGCGAGAAGGACAAGCTCTTCGCAGAGCAAGATGAGATAGTCAAGGAGATGGAGGCAAAGTTCGAGAGCCAGGACAGAAAGTTCAAGAGTCAGGAGAAGCGAGTCCAGGATAGGAACAAGAAGATCCGGGACATGGTCAAGAACTGCAGCCAAGGACTTGAGCTCGAGCATCGTGACGGTGATTGAGAGGCTTCGTTCCCAGAAGAGGGCTCTCAAGGCCAAGATAGAGACCTTGACCACCAATGTCGAGGAATACAAGACCGCAATGGAGAATGCAGGTCTTACTTTTGTCGAGGAGGAGGTTGATGCCGAGGAGTAGATTTGACTACTCATTTATCATCTATTATCGTACTTGTTGTTGGGAACTTGTTATTTGACCATCCGACATGTGGATGGCTTGTTATTTCTGTGTATTTTACTTTACGAACTTGTTATCTTGTTGCTGAACCTTTATCCTTTTTGTTGCATGCTTTGTGTTTGTTATGTGATGTATTGTGCATGATAGCATCTATGGGTATCTCATTCTTATCTCTATTGAACAAACCACAGATGCCTCCCCGACGTGCAAACCCCAACCCCAACAACAACAACAACATCACTCCAGAAATGCAGCAAATGATGACCGCTCAAACTCAGCTGATGCAAATGATGACGACGTTCATCCAGATCCAAAACAACAACAATAACAACAACAATAACAACAACAATAACAATAACAATAACAATAACAACAACAACAACAACCCACCGGGTTTTGACATGCTTACCAGGTTCTTGAGATTGAGGCCAGCAAAGTTCTCAGGAACAACTGATCCCATGGTGGCCAATGATTGGCTACGCTCTGTGAACAAGGACTTGGTAACTGTGGGTTATACTGATGCTGAAAAGGTCAGATTTGCAGCAACATTTGCTGGAAGGACCAGCCGCCACTTGGTGGGATAACTTCCAGATCACCACTCCCATCGAAGATGTGACATGGGCTATCTTTGAGGATGGCTTTCGTACTGCTCATATCTCATCTGGAGTGATGAGTCTGAAGAAGAAAGAGTTTCATAACCTGAAGCAGCGCCACCGCAGCGTGGCTGAATATATTGAGGAGTTCAACAATCTGGCGCGATATGCACCGGATGAAGTTGACACAAATGCTAAGAGGAAAGAAAAAATCCTCGAAGGGTTAAATGATGAACTGAACCTACAGTTGGCAGTAGCCTATGTTCCCACTTATCAGTCTCTCTGTGACAAGGCTGCTATTTTGGAGAACAAAATAAAGCAAGTTGAAAGCAGGAAGAGAAAGCACTCAGACAAGCACGGCTCGGGATCGTCACACAAACGTTCCCATTATGATGACAGTGGAAGCTCAGGATCCCACAAGCATGGGAAATTCAACAAGCACCACAACCACAACCGTCATGACAACAAGCATCACCGTAGTCATGACAATGATAAGTACAAGAACCACAAGGGTGGATACAAGAGCCACCACAGTGGTAATGGAAGTGGAAGTGGAAGTCAGCCTGTCAAGAAGGACATTAGTCAGGTTGAATGCTTCAAGTGCAAAAAGATGGGGCATTATGCAAATGAATGCCCAGAAAAGAAAGTTGAAGGACCCAACAAGCCCAACCCTTTTCAGAAGGGACATGTGAACCACATCAATGTGGAGGAAGTCTATGAGGAGCCTAATGTTGTTGCTGGTAAGTTCAGACTCAATTCTATTCCAGCATTTGTTCTTTTTGATACTAGAGCATCGCATTCATTCATATCAAAAGCATTTGTTGATAGAAATGGGTTTCCAACTGAAAACATTGGGTGTCCAATAAAAGTTAGTTCTCCGGGTGGAGATATGATAGTAAGTCTTGGATGCTGGATCTAGTAATAGAGTTTGGAAAGCATAAATTTCCAGTGAGCCTGATAATCCTAGATTCCCAAGGACTGGACGTAATATTGGGAATGGATTGGATGGCTAAGTATGAAGGAGTACTAGATTGTTCTAATCGTACTGTTGCACTCACAACCCCAGAAAGAAAACGGATTAAATTCAAGTCCAACTTTGAACCAAAAGGGAGTAAGCTAAATTCTGTTAAGGGGGTTAGCATAGACAGTGTGCCAATTGTGAGTGAATATCCGGATGTGTTTCCGGAAGAATTGCCGAGAATGCCACCAGATAGAGATGTGGAGTTTCTTATAGATTTGCTACCAGGATCTGGACCAATAGCAAAGAGACCATATAAGATATCAGTTGATGAACTGAAGGAACTCAAGAAACAACTTGGAGAACAGTTGCAGAAAGGATTTATTCAACCAAGTTCTTCATCATGGGGAGCCCTAGTTTTGTTCGTGGAAAAGAAAGATAGAAGTCAAAGGTTATGCATAGATTACCGTTCACTCAACGAAGTGACTATCAAGAACAAATACCCTTTGCCTAGAATCAATGACTTGTTTAATCAGCTAGAAGGAGCTTGTGTGTTCTCAAAGATTGATCTCCAGTCAGGTTATTTTCAACTCAAGATAAGAGAACAAGACATACCTAAGACAGCTTTCACCACAAGGTATGGATTGTATGAGTATACCGTGATGCCATTTGGTTTGACCAATGCTCCAGCATACTTCATGAATATGATGAACAAGGTGTTCATGGAATTCCTTGACACGTTTGTTGTCGTTTTCATCAATGACATTTTAGTCTACTCCAAGAGCAAAGAAGAGCATGAAGGACATTTGCGTTTGATACTTGAGAAGTTAAGAGAGCATAAACTTTATGCCAAATTCAGCAAGTGTGAATTCTGGTTAACTGAAGTTGGATTTCTTGGACATGTTATGACAAAGGATGGTGTAGCAGTTGATCCTGCAAAATTTTCAGCTGTAATGGAATGGGAATCTCCCAAGTCAGTAAAAGAAGTTCGTAGTTTCCTTGGCTTAGCAGGTTACTACAGAAGGTTCATTGAAAATTTCTCCAAGGTAGCTAAGCCCATGACGGAATTGCTAAAGAAAGACAAGAAGTTTGCTTGGTCTGAAGGTTGTGAACTCAGCTTTCAGGAATTGAAGAAGAGACTGGTGACAGCACCAGTATTGTGTTTGCCAGACTTGGAAAAATATTTCCAAGTATATTGTGATGCATCTCATCATGGTTTGGGTGCAGTACTTATGCAAGAGGGAAAAGTTGTGGCTTATGCCTCGAGACAACTCAAAACTCATGAAGTGAACTATCCTACTCATGATTTAGAGTTAGCCTCTGTTGTCCATGCACTCAAAACATGGAGGCACTATCTTTTGGGAAAGCGTTGTGAAGTGTTCATAGATCACAAGAGTTTGAAGTATATCTTCACCCAGAAGGAAATTAATATGAGACAAAGAAGATGGCTAGAACTCATCAAGGACTATGACTTAAGTTTGCAATACCATCCCGGTAAAGCAAATGTTGTAGCAGATGCTCTAAGTCGTAAGGTTTTTGTGAATGGCCTTACCAAAGGAGAATTGCCAGATGATTTGTGTGCCCAATTTAGAGATCTCAGATTGGAAATTGTGCCTGAAGGATATCTCATATCTTTGGATGTTCAACCCACTTTGTTGGACAAGATCAAAGAAGCCCAGAAGATTGATAAGGAAATTGAAGAGATTAAAGAAAAGATTGGCAAAGGAAAATCCAAAGGGTTCCATGAAGACGAACAGGGTACTTTATGGCATGGGAAACGTATCTGTGTTCCACAAGATCCGGAGCTGCGGAAACTGATTTTGCAGGAAGCACACAACTCACCGTATTCCATTCATCCAGGTAACACCAAAACGTACATGGACATGAAGGAAAGATTTTGGTGGAATAATCTCAAGAAGGACATCGCCGAACATATTGCTTTGTGTGATGTGTGTAGCAGAGTGAAAGCAGAACATCAGAAACCAGCAGGTTTGCTTCAACCACTACCTATTCCTGATTCGAAGTGGGACAAGATTGATATGGATTTTATTACCGGATTACCAAGGACCCGGTCAGGATACGATTCTATTTGGGTAGTAGTGGATCGCCTAACTAAAGTGGCCCATTTCATACCCGTGAAGACAACCTATACAAGTGCTAAGTTGGCCAAAATCTATATGAGTCGAATTGTGTGTCTACATGGAGTACCCAAGAGTATTGTGTCTGATAGGGGAACACAATTCACTTCTCATTTTTGGAGACAGCTACATGAATCATTGGGAACAAGGTTGGAATTCAGCACTGCTTTTCATCCTCAAACTGATGGACAAACCGAAAGGACCAATCAGATTCTTGAAGACATGTTGAGGGCATGTGCCCTAGACTATGGAGCCAGTTGGGATGAAAGTCTGCCTTACGCAAAATTCTCTTATAACAACAGCTATCAAGCCAGTATTGAGATGGCACCATTTGAGTTTCTCTATGGGAGAAAGTGTACCACCCCATTGCTATGGAATGGTGTGGGAGAAAGAAGTTTGTTCGGACCAGAACTAATAAAAGAGGTTGAAGAGAAAGTCAAGCTGGTTGGGGCAGTTGAAGATAGCAGATCCGGAAAAGAGCTACGCAGATCCTAAGCGTAGAGAAGTCACCTATGAAGTAGGTGATAGAGCTTATCTTAGAGTGTCACCACTTCGAGGAGTGAAGAGGTTTGGTGTCAAAGGTAAATTGGCCCCAAGATATGTTGGACCATTCAAGATTCTGAGTCGTAAAGGAGAAGTCGCTTATGAGATTGAATTGCCATAATCATTGTCTGTTGTTCATAATGTGTTTCATGTGAGTCAGCTTAAGAAATGTCATCCAGAAATGGAAGAGACTTCTTTGAAGGATACTATACCTTTGAAGGAGGTTCAGTTGGAAAGTGATCTTACCTATGAGGAGAAACCTATCAAGATTCTTGAGACTGCAGAAAGAGTCACACGGACTAAGACCATCAAGTTCTGCAAGGTTCAGTGGAATCATCACTCCGAAGAGGAAGCAACATGGGAAAGAGAAGAAGATCTTCGGAAAGACCACCCTCACCTATTTGCTAACCAACCCGAATCTCAAGGGCGAGATTCACCTTAAGGGGGTTAGATTTGTAACATCCCTAAAATCATGATTTCAAAGATTGCATATCATTCATGCATCCATGATCATATAGGGTTCCTTTCAAACCCATTTCAAAAACAGGAGCATCTGATGCTCATTATTTTATGTGAGCCACTATTAATCTAATGCCACTCTCAATTGAAGAGTTTATTTGGGTTAAACCAAGCCTTGCTTGCTCTCTTATTACTTTGTTTGATTGTTGGAGTTTGGAGAAAAATTTACAAAACAAATATGATTTGAAAAACATTTTCAAAACTTATTCAAATCAAGTGCTATGTCACTTTTTATTTTGTTTATTCAAAGGGACCAAGTTAGTACAGAGAGACCACATGTTTTTATGCCGAAAAACATGAGAGTTACACTCTACAAAAATCCAGAAAAGATTTAAATTCAAATGGCTTTTGAAATCATTTGAAAATGTTTCCTGGAAATTCAATCAGAAAAAGAAAAAAGAATAAAGAAATAAGAAAAGGCTGGCGCCAGACTTTTGGCCCATCAGCAAACGCAGCCCACAAACCCACCCAGGGTTTTCCCCTCTCTCTCTCACCTTGACAGACTTACCGCTCATGGTGGACCCAAGCGCCACGCAAGCATCGTCTCCAGCCACGCACCCCCCACGACCCCGTCGACGTCGTCGTTACCTCATCACTGCCGCGATTGATGCGGGCTTGATTGCCGGCGTGTCCTCGCGAGATTCTCGCCCCTACTCCAGCTATAAGACCCCCTCCCCTCGCTGCTCATTTCCTCTCACTCAACACAGACACCACGCCACCAGGCTGCCCATAATCTTGCCCACACCGCCGCAACACCGACGACCTCCGGCGACCAATTCCAGTGAGCATCGTCCACCCCTTTGTCTCTGCTTCATGCGAGCATGTTCTACATGACCTTGCGCATCTTATCATGCCTTCCTTTTCCTCTGTACCATCCCAGAACATCATCACCGTCCACCACTGGAAGCAACCGAAGCTCGGCACAACTCCGGCGACCCCTCCTGGTAGTTCCCGACCACCCCTTCCTCCCTTTTCGATACTCACTTGTTTGCCAGGCTTCTGCGCATCTAACAGCTTCGCTGGTCTATCTTAGCGCGCACCAGAACCACGGCAACATTGAAGTCTTCAACCACCCGACGCCACGCTCAACTCCGACGAGCTCCTACGACCACATCAACGCGCCCCTGTCCACGCTAGCAACATCTCGAGCTTCCTCGCAACCTTGCGACGCCGGTAAGCAACACCACTGTCCCCAGCCTCGCTAGAATCACCGATCCATCGCCGGCAGAGCCGTCGCCGCCACCAGCAGCCATTGCGCCGCCCATCTTTGGTCAGAGCATCAAGGATCGTTGGATCCAGATCTAGAGGCTAGGATTAGACTAGAGAACGAAGCGGTATGTTTTAATCTGGGCCGTGCATCGTCACTTAGATCTTGCGGCTCGCAAGCGTGATCCGCCCGAACCGGTACCAACCAATCAGGAAGCGCCACGTGGCATGTTCTTCATTTTAAAATTCTGAATTAGATTTATTAGATGTTTGAATTTGGTTAATTCATAACTTTTGAATGCCACGTCCAAATTTGACAAATTTTATATCAATGGAATCGGGAGAGAAAATCCTTTCCATCTATGCAATGTGTTTAATGTTTTGCCTCTGTTAAAATGTTTGTATTTACAGAAGCATGTGTAGGCCTATTTTGTGTATAATAATTATTTGGAAATGTTTTAGTGTTCAAATAAAGTTTGTTTGGCAAGTTTTGTACATGTTTATGTCTCAGTACTGTGGACTTGTCTTGTTTGGTGTAGAAAATCATCACATAGCATTTTGCATACATTCATATATTTTTGCTTGTATATATTGTGTATGTGATTTTGTGCCATCATTTTATGTGTAGATTTTGGTGCTAATAGTGATTGTGATTGTGAGGATTGTTGTGTAGGGTTCGCAGCATAGAAAACAAAAAATTTCCTACGATGGGAACTATGTACCAAGATCTATCTACTAGATACAAACAACGGGCGGATGTATATCCGTAGAGAACATACCTTTGAAGACCGACAAAGCTTAACGAGTTCAACTCGTGGTTGATGTAGACGATCCCTTGCCGATCTCAAGATCGAGAGGAAGTCCTAAGCGCAAGCAGCAGCAAGCGCATCCGTGCATTCACACGTACAAGACACCAGGCAACCTCCACCTCCTCGCTCTAGCAATGCAGCGGAAGCACAACCCTTTCTTGTCGAATAGCTACCGGGAACATGTATCTCGCTAGTCCGAGACCATGGGGGATAAATTCTAGAGGGGGAGAGAGATCCTTCACGAGGAGGTGTGTGATACAAGTGAGGAGGGGGGCTCCTTTTATAGGAGGAGGGGGGCACCCAAGGGGGTGGCCGCCGGCCATGGGGGCTGCCCCCCCCTCCTTCATTCATGTGGGTGGACACTCCACTCACAAAATGGCCCTTCAATTTTCTCCACTCAAAAGTCCACTCAAATTCCCATTAAATTTCCACCAAATTTAATGCAAACTCTCATTAAATAAAACTCTTTTATTTTATTCAGAATTTTGTCAATTACTTTAATGACAAACATTCACAAATAACCCCTTGCTAGAATTCCATTTCACATGCATAACCACTTTATGCAATTTCACCCGAAAACCTGTTTCGGTATCTAGTGAAATAAATTCTCGCTTATTTATTCTTCGGCATGAAACATTTGCTCGAACTGGATGCCAGTGTCCCTTAAGTGTGTCACCCTACGGTTCGCGAATAATGCGGACATGATCGAGACCCTTCTCCAATCAATAATCAGTAGCGGGACCTGGAGATCCATACTAACTCCCACACATTCAACGATGACTTTTCCTGTGATCGTCGGAACCTTTTACGCTTGTATCTTAATCCCTTTGTTTCACGATATATTACATGTCCGAGATTCGATCATCGGTATCTCCATACCTAGTTTGATCTCAAGCATCGACATGCACTCTTTCTCGTTCCGTGATATAACATTCTAGTGATCAAATCACTTGCTTGCAAGCTAACCAATGTGATATCACCGAGAGGGCCCAGAGCATATCTATCCGTCATCGGGATGAACAAATTCCACTCTTGATCCATGATTCTCAACATAACACTTTAGTAGCTTTGAAGCCATATTTATAATCACCCGATTCACGGAGTGACGTTTGATGTCAACAAGAAACTCTTCCTGTTAGTGATTGGCATGATCTCATGGTCTAAGGATTAGGACTACTTCGTAGTTTGTTTATAGCAATATAAACTCAATGACTTTGATCGTAATGCTATACTTCGGATGAATGTTCATCACACCATTACACTAATGTTGTGATCTCGTTATTAACAACATCCAATGTCTATGATCAGGAAACCTTGATCATCTTGTTAATCAACGAACTAGTTTATGAGAGAGGCATAACTAGGAACTTTCTGTTTGTTTATTAAACACACATGTATTAACGTTTCCGTATTAATACAATTATAGCATGTAAAATAAACATCTATCATATACTTGGAATACACATAATAAACATTTTATTATTGCCTCTCAGGGCATATTCCCTTCAGTCTCCCACTTGCACTAGAGACAATAATCTAGTTACATTGTGATGTATCTAACACCCATGGAGTTCTGGTGTAGATCATGTTTTGCTCTAGGTAGAGTTTTAGTCAACGGATCTGCTACATTGAGATCCGTATGTACTTTACAAATCTTTATATCTCCATCCTTGACATGCTCGCGGATGGAGTGAAACCGGCGCTTAATATGCTTGGAATGCTTGTGAGACCTTGGATCTTTGGCTCTGGCAATGGCACCATTGTTGTCACAATAGAACACCATTGGGTCCAACGCGTTTGCAACCACACCTAGTTCGGATATGAACTCCTTCATCCAAACTACTTCCTGAGCCGCTTCTGAAACAGCAACATATTCGGCCTCCGTTGTTGATCCCGCCACCACAGGTTGTTTGGAGCTCCTCCAACTAACCGATCCGCCATTCATGAGAAATACGTATCCGAATTGAGACTTAGAGTCATCTGGATCGGTGTCAAAGCTAGCGTCGACATAACACTTAGCGACGAGCTCTTCTTCACCTCCGTATACAAGAAACATATCCTTAGTTCTTCGCAAGTACTTAAGGATATTCTTGACCGCTTTCTAATGTTACGAACACGATCCGATTGGTACCTACTATTCAAACTAATAGCATGTGCCACATCCGGTCTTGTACATAGCATGGCGTACATTATAGAGCCTATGGCTGAAGCATAGGGGACTTTGTCCATTATCTCTCTTTCTTCCGCCGAAGCCGGACTTTGAGTCTTACTCAATGTTGTGCCTTGTGTCATAGGTAAGAACCCCTTCTTACTATCCTCCATTTTAAACTTCTTTAAAATCTTATCAAGGTATGTACTTTGCGATAGCCCTATTAGGCGCCTAGATCTATCTCTATAGATCTTTATGCCTAATATGTATGACGCTTCACCTAGGTCCTTCATTGAAAATTTGCTGTTTAGATAACTTTTAACACTGTTTAAAAGATCTATATCATTTCCAATCAATAATATGTCATCCACATATAATATCAGAAATGCCACATTGCTCCCACTCACTTTCTTGTAAATACAAGCTTCTCCATAAGTTTGGACAAATCCAAACTCTTTGATCACCTCATCAAAGCGGAGATTCCAACTTCGTGATGCTTGCTTCAATCCATAGATGGATCGCTGAAGCTTGCACACCTTGTTAGCATCCTTAGGATCGACAAAACCCTTTGGTTGTATCATATACAACTCTTCCTCAATATTACCATTGAGAAACGCGGTTTTTACATCCATCTGCCATATCTCATAATCGAAATATGCAGCAATTGCTAACATAATCCTAACTGACTTTAGCATCGCTACGGGAGAGAATGTCTCATTGTAGTCAACTCCTTGAATTTGTCGAAACCCCTTTGCGACAAGTCGAGCTTTATAGATGGTCACATTACCATCAGCATCAGTTTTTCTTTTGAAAATCCATTTGTTCTCCACGGCCTTTTGGTCGTGAGGTAAGTCTACCAAGTTCCAAACTTGATTTTCATACATGGATTCCATCTCGGATTTCATGGCTTCTAACCATTTGTTGGAATCCGGGCTCATCATCGCTTCTTCATACGTCGCAGGGTCATCATTTTCATCAACCATGAAATTCATGATAGATTTCCGTCTGCTCGGGAGCTGCACGCGTTCTGCTTGACCTGCGAGGTTCGGTAGTACTCTCTTTCAGAGTTTCATGATCATTATCATTAGTTCCCTCTTCAACAGGTGGAGCCAACTCCGGAACAACTTCCGGCGCTACGCTACTCGCCATACTTTGAAGAGAAGGTTCAATAACCTCTTCGAGTTCTACCTTCCGACTACTCACACCTTTCGCGAGAAACTCCTTCTCTAGAAAGGATCCATTCTTGGCAACAAAAACCTTGCCCTCGGATCTGTGATAGAAGGAATACCCAATAGTTTCCTTAGGGTATCCTATGAAGACGCATTTTCCGCTTTGGGTTCGAGTTTATCTGGTTGAAGTTTCTTCACATAAACATCACATCCCCAAACTTTAAGAAATGACAGCTTAGGTTTGTTTCCAAACCACAATTCATACGGTGTCTTTTCAACGGATTTAGATGGTGCCCGGTTTAAAGTGAATGCAGAAGTTTCTAGTGCATAACCCCAAAATGACAACGGCAAGTCCGTCAGAGACATCATAGATCAAACCATATCTAATAAAGTACGATTACGACGTTCCGACACACCATTTCTCTGTCGTGTTCCGGCAGGTGTGAGTTGTGAAACAATTCCACACTCTTTCATGTGAGTGCTAAACTCGTAACTTAGATACTCACCTCCACGGTCGGACCGTAGAAATTTGATCTTTCTATTACGATGATTTTCCACTTCATTCTGAAATTCCTTGAACTTTTCAAAGGTTTCAGACTTGTGTTTCATCAAGTAGATATAATCGTATCTACTCAAATCATCCGTGAAAGTAACAAAATAACGATATCCACCTCGCGCCGACACACTCATTGGACCACATACATCAGAATGTATGATTTCCAATAAATCTGTCGCCCGTTCCATTGAACCGGAAAAAGTTTCTAGTCATCTTGCCCATAAGGCATGGCTCACATGTATCAAATGATTCATAATCAAGTGATTCCAAAAGTCCATCCGAATGGAGCTTCTTCATCGTTTAACGCCAATATGACCTAGATGGCGATTACACATATATGCAGATATATCATCATTTAGTTTAATCCTTTTAGCATCAACATTATGAATATGTGTAACATTATTATCGAGATCTAAAAGAAATAAACCATTCATCATCGGTGCATGACCATAAAATATTTCATTCATATAAATGGAACAACCATTGTTCTCGGATTTAAATGAATAACCACTTCGCATCAAACACGATCCAGATACAATGTTCATGCTCGCGGGCACCAGATAACAATTATTCAAGTTTATAACTAATCCCGACGGCAAGTGGAGAGGCAGCGTTCCGACGGCGATCACATCAACGCTTGATCCATTGCCGACACGCATCTTGACCTCACCCCTTGCTAGCGGTCGCTTGTTCCGCAGCCCCTGATTCGAGTTACAAATATTAGCAACTGAACCGGTATCAAATACCCAGGTGCTACTGCGAGCACTAGTCAAGTACACATCAATAACATGTATATCATATATACCTTTGTTTGCCTTGCCAGCCTTCTTGTCTTCCAAATACTTGGGACAGTTGCGCTTCCAGTGGCCAGTCCCCTTACAATAGTAGCACTCGGTATCAGACTTAGGTCCAACTCGGGGTTTGTTTTCAGGCACGGCAACAGGCTTGCCGCCCTTACTTCCCTTACGTTTTCCCTTCTTGTCTTTCTTGAAACCAGTGTTCCTACTGATCATCAACACTTGATGTTCCTTTTGATCTCCACTTCTGCGTTTTAAGCATTGTGAGCTCGGGGAGACTTCTTCATGCCTTGCATATTATAGTTCATCGAAGCTCTTATAGCTAGGTGGCGGACTGCGAACACGATGGATGCCTAAGTCAATGGGAATCGATATTCCCAAGGACACAAGCTTATCGGCGTAACCCGACATCTTGAGTACATGCTCACTAACGGAGCTGTGCTCTTCCATCATGCAGCTAAAGAACTTTTCTGAAGCGTTGTAGCTCTCTACAGCAGCATGTGTGTTGAAAATCATTTTCAACTCACCCATTATATCAAATGCATTTCCATTTTCGAAATGCTTTCGAAGTTCCGGCTCTAGCCCATACAATATGCCGCAATGAACTAAGTTGTGGTCCTCCTGACGAGTCTGATAGACATTCTTCTCCTCGTCAGGGGCATCATCAAAAGGTGGGGGGCCTAACGGCGCTTCTAGCACATATTGCTTTTGTGCAGCAGAGAGGAGAATCCTCAAATTCATGGCCCATTCAGTAAAGTTGCTACCGTTCGTTGCAAGTTTCTCTTTCTCCATGAACACATTGAAATTAAAAGCAGGTGGTGCCATCTACAACAGAATTTGTAAAGTTTAGACTAAGTGTATGATAGATTGAGTTCAACTAATCCATATTACGAATGAACTGCCACTCAAAAACGACATCCCTCGTGCCTTTTTGGTGATTACATGAACCAAATCCACTACACCAAGTCCGATCATCACGTGAGTCGGTGTAGCTTCAAAGGCGAGCATCAAATGGGCATCATATCGTCTATATGACTCATGCTTAACCTTTCGGTCCGTGTTAGAGGCCGTATGCGTACATGCTAGGCTCGCCAAGTTAGAACCTTAGTATTCGTGTGTGTAACTGTTTTACACCCGAAATATGGCCGTGGATCCAAGAACACCCGATCATCACGTGTTGTCTTGGAGCGACGAAAACATAATCGGTGCATACTAAAGGAAGAACACATTCTTATCTTGATATTTAAATGAGGGATCATCTTATTATGCTAACAAAGCGCTAAACAAGCAATATAAGATGCAATCAAACATCATATGTTTATTAGTGAAATAATATGGTTCCCGCATATGATCTCTATCATGTGCACCGTAGTATGATCACTATCATACCTATATGTGTAAGTCTAAGGTCTATGGAGATTACACGTTATGTATGTTGTAAGAGTATCATCTCATACTTCTACTTACAACATCACCATATCATAACACTAGCCCAGCAACAATCTAAACTAGACACCTCTAATTTATCCATTGCAAGTTTTACGTGGCTTAGGGCTTTCGAGATAGAACCATTCTTACCTACGAACATGAACCACAACGAGGATAACCAAATTGTTGACAACTCGCTTGCAAAATAGATATTGACTATAGTAGGAGAGACAGACACCTGCTAGCCACTTATGCAAACTAGTTGCATGTCAAGCGTGGAACAGGTCTCATGTGCGAGGACATGTAAAGTTTTTCCGGGCCGCTTCATCCCACTATGCCACCAATATCCAATATTACAACAAAGGAGCAACAACATGATCATCATCGCCCACATACTCATATGTGTACTACCCGTGTAAAGTATCTACGCATAGATCCAGCTCTGATACCACTGTAGGGTTCACAGCATAGAAAACAAAAAAATTCCTACGATGGGAACTGTGTACCAAGATCTATCTACTAGATACAAACAACGGGCGGATGTATATCCGTAGAGAACATACCTTTGAAGACCGACAAAGCTTAACGAGTCCAACTCGTGGTTGATGTAGACGATCCCTTGCCGATCTCAAGATCGAGAGGAAGTCCTAGCGCCGCAAAGCAGCAGCGCATCCGTGCTCGCACACACGTACAAGACACCAGGCAACCTCCGCCTCCTCGCTCCAGCGATGCAGCGGAAGCACAACCCTTTCTTGCCGAATATCCACCGGGAACATGTATCTCGCTAGTCCGAGACCATGGGGGATAAATTCTAGAGGGGAAGAGAGATCCTTCACGAGGAGGTGTGAGAGACAAGTGAGAGGAGGGGCTCCTTTTATATGAGGAGGGGGTCACCCAAGGGGGTGGCCGCCTGCCATGGGGCTGCCCCCTCCCGTCCTTCATTCATGTGGGTGGACACTCCACTCACAAAATGGCCCTTCAATTTTCTCCACTCAAATTCCCATTAAATTTCCACCAAATTTAATGCAAACTCTCATTAAATAAAACTCTTTTATTTTATTCAGAATTTTGTCAATTACTTTAATGACAAACATTCACAAATAACACCTTGATAGAATTCCATTTCACATGCATAACCACTTTATGCAATTTCACCCGAAAACCCATTTCGGTATCTAGTGAAATAAATTCCTGCGCTTGTTTATTCTTTCGGCATGAAACATTTGCTCCAACCGGATGCCAGTGTCCCTTAAGTGTGTCACCCTATGGTTCGCGAATAATGCGGACATGATCGAGACCCTTCTCGATCAATAATCGATGGCGGGACACGGAGATCCATCGACTCCACACATTCAACGATGACTTTTCCCGTGATCGTCGGCTTAACCTTTTACGCTTGTATCTTAATCCCTTTGTTTCACGATATATTACATGTCCGAGATTCGATCATCGGTATCTCCATACCTAGTTTGATCTCAAGCATCGACATGCACTCTTTTCGTTCCGTGATATAACATTCTAGTGATCAAATCACTTGCTTGCAAGCTAACCAATGTGATATCACCGAGAGGGCCCAGAGCATATCTATCCGTCATCGGGATGAACAAATTCCACTCTTGATCCATGATTCTCAACATAACACTTTAGTAGCTTTGAAGCCATATTTATAATCACCCAGTTACGGAGTGACGTTTGATGTCAACAAGAAACTCTTCCGGTGTTAGTGATTGGCATGATCTCATGGTCTAAGGATTAGGACTACTTCGTAGTTTGTTTATAGCAATATAAACTCAATGACTTTGATCGTAATGCTATACTTCGGATGAATGTTCATCACACCATTACACTAATGTTGTGATCTCGTTATTAACAACATCCAATGTCTATGATCAGGAAAACTTGATCATCTTGTTAATCAACGAACTAGTTTATGAGAGAGGCATAACTAGGAACTTTCTGTTTGTTTATTAAACACACATGTATTAACGTTTCCGTATTAATATAATTATAGCATGCAAAATAAACATCTATCATATACTTGGAATACACATAATAAACATTTTATTATTGCCTCTCAGGGCATATTCCCTTCATGTTGCTACTCCCCAAGCTACCAAGGCAAGTGGTACTTCATGATATTATTCCTATGTTTTCAACAATGCACTAGAAATATTTTGCTAGACTTGCATGAATATTTTGATCTATATGCTATGCTTGGGAAATCCTAGTAGTTGTAGAATTGCTAGAAAGTTCTAAGTTAAGATTCTTGTCAATGCCATGCTTAGCCTAGCTAGTAGCAACCAAGGGTGGTTATATATTCATGCTATGAGAAAATATTTCTAAGTCTTTGGACTTGTGCTTTGTTAACAAAACAACTAAGTGAATGAAACACCTGGGTGGAATGGAAAGAATGGTTTGTGTTGAGTGGTTACACAAGGCCCATTTCTATGGTTTACCTTGTGTATCTCACTTGTGGAAAGCCACCCAGGAACAAAGGGATTTGAGATGCCATATGTTAAGAAGCTTCTAGTGCAGCCACTTGGCAATATGGGCTCTGCCTGGATCATATAGGTTGCAATAACTTAGCCATTTGGACAGTTGGTGGTAGTGGGATGATAGGTTGGAGCGCGTCCATTTGGTCTAAGGGAAGGCTTCTGAAAGGTCCTGTCTTGGTGAAAATCAAGTCTTGTGGGGAAAGTGCACAACCTCTGCAGATGGAAGAATCTAAGTACTTAGCCATGTCCCTGGTAAAGGACAATTTGAGCATCAAGACATGGAAGCTATCAAGAATCTCCTCAACCCAATTTCTAAGTAAAAACTTGTGGTTGAACAAGGGTGAACGTTCACCAATGTCTATTGGTGGTTCCTTGGGAAAGTTTTTGTCAAAGAAAAACTTAGTGTTTTCAACTCATAGGCAAAACCTATTTTGAGCAAAGCAAGCCTAAGCTACACTTAGCCAAATGCATATAGTATCTAGCTACCAATATTATTCTAAGGTATCACTTGCCAATACTATTCCAATGTATTGACCCACTGTGGCTGTAACTTGTGATGTTGCAGGTTATTCAGATGGTGATTAGGGGTTATGAGTCTACACTCAACATGCTTGCCTGTGGCACATGAAGATGAAGACTTATTTATCTTATTACTTATTTAAGGGTGGTAGTCTGTCACATCCCAAAATTCTCCTAATTTTGGAATGTGAAACAAATAAATAAGATTGATTGATTTTTTGACTTTGTTGAAAATTCTCAAAGAGAAGAAACTTTTTGAATATAAAATCCTCTCAACCTTGAATTCAAAATCTTATATTCTTTTGTTAAGACCTAAGTAGCCATATAGGCAAAAGGGCATGGATTGATTATGGATTGTAGAATTGGTGTGCAAGATTTAAAAATGAAAATCATGAAGCATTCATAAGCATTTCATCCTTGCAAAGTTCTCACAAACTGAATCCAAATCCTGGTATCTAAAATCCTATAGTTGATTTGCCCAGATGTTCCTAAAGGAAATTAAATTTACTTTATAAAACCCACTATTGTTAAGACAGCGAATATTGCTAAATTATAGCCTAAAAATATCCAATTAATATTACAAAATTTTAGAAACAAAATTGAGCTCATTTGGAGCTAGTATGAAAAAGTTATGTATCAAATACAAACACATAAAGATATAAATAAAATGAAATATACAAGGATTTATAAATCCACTACTTCTAAACTAGTAAAAAGATTACAAATTTGATCCTACAATGATCTATTCAATTTTAGAAAAATTTAGAAACAAGAATCATATCATTTGGAATTCGTATGCAAAAGATATGAGGGAAACAAGTAAAAAAAAAAACGGGCCGGCCGAGCCAATGGCTAACAAGGGACCGACGGACCAGGCCACAGACAGGGATCGATCGGGTTGCTCCAAAAAGCATGCAAAATCTGTTTTGTTAAAGCTATCTCTACTCAAACTTCTATAACTTTTTATCTACAACTCTGAATCGACTTCCGTTTCTTTCTACTTGTTCCCTACTCCAAGGCCTATCTCTAAACCATCATAAACCTCCATATAAACTCGTGGAGCCACAGCTGTACGAGTTTTTCTTCTTAAAATCCCGAATCTACATATGCCCGAATCTTATTTCGCTTTTTAACCCATCTAGACTTTGTCGTTTGCCTTCGGTCAAAAAACGAAAGTTGAAGATCGCGTCGAAATCTTTCAATCCCGACAAACCTCACCTCTTTTCATCCACCACAGCCGGAGAATTTCGTATCACAATATTTCAGATCTTACGGTGTAAATCCAAGATCTACTCGTGCTCGTTTCTTCAAATCCAAATTCCTTTGGTGAGAAGGTAGGAATAATGATTCCCCACAACTTTCATGTTCTGAGTTTTTTGATTTGACCTACGGATTTGTCTCTCTAACACAGATCTATTTCTTGTCTATTCTGAGCCAAAATCGGGTCAATCTCTTCTTCTAGCCACCGGATCCTATCCAGACGATCGAGATCCAATCAAACCGGTGCGTGCCATGTCGTCATCCCGGTCATCTTCCTCATCAACGCCACGTCAACGTAAGGTCAACATCTAGTCCCAGTCAGCATGCAAAGTCAACCTGTCCAGTCAGCGGAATATTCCCTGGAATATTCCGTTCGAATTTAAAATTGCATATTATAGATCTAACTTGTAAATTTCATTAGAAATTCATACCACGTACAAAAATTGCGTATAATATATCAAATTGAAGATAATTTCACGTAGAATCATCTTATCAGAATAGATCCAACTTTTACTATACGTGGTTACTGTAGTAATTTAATTAGTTTTAATGGTCTTTTAGGTTAATAAATTCATAAGATATTATCTGTAACTCCGAAAAATATGAATAATATATAAAATTGAAGCTACTGAAATGTACTTTAATAATATCTGGTTGGATCTATCCTTTGCAGATTATTTAACCCGTAGAAATATAATTAGTTTTAATGGCTTTATAAATCATTAAATTCATAGTAAATTAATTGCTTGTCACAAAAATACAAATGATATACCGATGGAAAGCTAGTTCCATGTAGATCATCAATATGCAATTAGTTCAGCATTTTACTGTAAGGTTTTGCCGTGAAGGTTTAAATGGTTTAATGGCCTATTTAGAGTAATAAATTCATAAGAAAATAAATACTATTCAGAAAATTACAAATAATATGTCCCTGAAATCACAATTCCGTGGAGATTACAGATATAATTTTTGTTTGATTTTTAGGCAACAGAAACTGTATGAATCATTTAAAACCCATTAAATACTATTTCAATCATATAAAAAGATCTATAACTCCGATTAGGGTGAATCCAACGCCTACTGGTTCGTATTAACGTCCTCTATCCAGTAAACCCAAGAAACAAATTTAATTCTACAGTTAGAACAGGCGTTACAACAGAACTATCAAAACCCTTATATTGGCAAGTAATTATTAATAACAAGTACCCTATTGCATTAAATGAACTCATACATGCATCATATGGTATATTAATGTTCATAAAACTAATTATAACCATTGTGTCATGTTAAATCATCATGCATGTTTTCGATCATCCTTGTTGTGTTTGCTATGTTTGCAATTGTTTTGATTGGAACTACCTTGTCCTCGTATTAGATTGTTCGGAGAGTGCGATTGCTGCGGAGAAATACAATCAACACCCATATTATCAACATAAGGCAAGTTACACCACTTGTTCATAACTTTTGTCCCATTTTTGATTCTATGCATGTGATCTTCAAAATTCTGTAGTATGCATGTGTAGGATGTTCTAGTAGAATTTTCCTTAGTATTATTTTTGCAAGTGCGATGATTTTGTAGTATGCCATGAGTATCTCTATACTTAGGATTTTCCCTCCTAATAGGTTACCCCTGTTTTTGCTAAGTATTGCTTGCTATGCTATAAATATAAAGTACCGTTGGGGGTTCGAAAGACAATGAATTTTTCTAAGTATAAAGGCTCTCTAGAGCAAACTTTTCTCCTCAAATCCACTTCAAAATAAAACTAAGTTTTCTTCTAAGCGAAATGGTTGTCGGGACAACGAGTGAGATTTTGGTGGAGGACGGTCGCCCAGGAATCAAAGAAGTCTGCCATGTTTCAGAATTCAGAAGCTTCCAGTGCAACCACAATACATTATGGGCTCTGTCTTGGGCTAGTACTTAGTAGGAAACCTCACCTGGGTACCAACATTTGGAGGTTCTTGGCACGGTTGGATCCAGAAGGTAGAGGTGCTACTAAGGGAAAGCCTCGCCATGGTCTTGTCTGTAAAAGGACTTGATCATGGATTGTGGGTAAAGTGCACAAACTCTCGAGAGTATTGCATCTGATCGATCAGCCGTGTTCACGGAAATAGAACAACATTGAGCATCTGAAGGATGGAGCCTCTGAAGGATCTTCCTCTATCTTTTCTAAAACAAAGTTTTGAAACCCCATGGCGTGCGTAATATCGTTAATGGGTGGGAATTTGGGAACTTGGTGTGTAATATCCAAGTGACGCTTGGTGCGTAATATCCAAGTGTTTGGTTGTTTGGACACTTGGTGAGTAATATCCTCGTGTGCCATTCGACCCTATTTTATCTAAGCAAATGTTTACAAAGTAGGGTAAAACTCTCCCTGTCTTTTCTCCATACTTAGAGAAAATTAGCTTTATGCAAATGAACTCCAAAGCCTAAACTAGCCTTGCATGTAGAGTTAGTATTTCCTTCCTTGGTGTAATTTTCCAATACATTCAAAGTATTGACCCAACTTGTTGGCTGCACGTTTCATGTGCAGAATTTCGGAGATCTTTGAAAGGTGCGCTAGGATCGCGGGTCTTCACTCAACCTGCCTGTGGCATTGATGGGACTCCAAGTTGTATTTATATCGCTTCTATTGTAATAATGTAAACTCTGGATTATTCGATTCATGTAATAAAGACTTGTGTTTTACATGATATTTCATCGACTGTGAGTGCTAGCTATTGATCTAGGGACTAGCATGTTATTCACAGGGACTTAGGATATTACTTGATCTGAGGTCGCTACAAGGTCTTACACTTGTTGATGAGGAGGTTGATGCAGAGGAGTAGTGATGACTACTCATTTACCATTTATTTATCATGCTTTTGATTATTGAGTCGCAATGACCATCCAACATGTGGATGGCTTGCTATTGGTGTGTTTACTTTTCCAAAACTTGTTGTCTGTGTTGTTGAACTTTTACTACCTTGATGCATGTTTGTTGGTGATTGTTATGTGATGTATTGTGCATGTTAGCATCTATGGGTATCTCATTCTTATCCTTATTGAAAACCACAGATGCCTCCCCGACGTGCCAACCCCAATCCCAACAACAACAACAACAACAACATCACCCCTGAGATGCAGTAGATGATGACAGCTCAGACTCAGCTGATGCAAATGATGACTACTTTCATCTAGAATCAGAACAACAACAACAACAACAACAACAACAATAATAATAATAATAATAATAACAACAACAACAACAACAATCAGAACAATCCACCGGGTTTTGACATGCTTACCAGGTTCTTAAGACTGAGGCCAGCAAAGTTTTTAGGAACTACTAATCCTATGGTGGCCAATGATTGGCTACGCTCTGTGAACAAGGACTTGGTAACTGTTGGTTGTACTGATGAAGAGAAAGTCAGATTTGCAGCACACTTGTTGGAAGGACCAGCAGCCACTTGGTGGGATAACTTCCAGATCACCACTCCTATTGCGGATGTGACATCGGCTATCTTCGAAGATGGTTTCCGTACTTCTCACATCTCATCCGGAGTGATGAGTTTAAAAAAGGAAGAGTTCCATAATCTGAAGCAGCGCCACCGCAGCGTGGCAGAGTATATTGAGGAGTTCAACAATCTGGCGCGTTATGCACCGGATGAAGTTGACACTGATGCAAAAAGAAGAGAGAAGTTTCTCGAAGGCCTGAACGATGAACTGAACCTGCAGCTATCAGTGGCCTATGTTCCCACTTATCAATCTCTTTGTGACAAGGCTGCTATTTTGGAGAACAAGATGAAGCAAGTTGAAAGCAGGAAGAGAAAGCACTCTGACAAGCATAGCACAGGATCGTCTCACAAGCGTTCCCATTATGATGATAGTGGGAGTTCAGGATCCCACAAGCATGGGAAGTTCAACAAGCACCACAACCACAACCGTCATCATGACAACAAGCATCACTGTAGTCATGACAATGACAAGTATAAAAATCACAAGAGTGGATATAAGAGCCACCATAGTGGAAGTGGCAGTGGAAGCCAGCCTGTCAAGAAGGATCTTAGTCAGGTTGAATGTTTCAAGTGCAAGAAGATGGGGCATTATGCAAATGAATGCCAAGAAAAGAAAGTTGAAGGACCCAACAAGCCCAACCCTTTTCAGAAGGGACAAGTGAACCACATCAATGTGGAAGAAATCTATGAGGAGTCCGATGCTGTGGCTGGTAAGTTCAAACTCAATTCTATTCCAGCACTTGTTCTTTTTGACACTGGTGCATCACATTCATTCATATTAAAACCATTTTTTGATAGAAATGGGTTTCCAACTAAAAACATTGGGTGTCCAATAAAAGTAAGTTCTCCTGGTGGATACATGATAGTAAGTCTTGGATGCCGGGATCTAGTGATAGAATTTGGAAAGCATAAGTTTCCAGTGAGTCTGATAATCCTGGATTCCCAAGGACTGGATGTAATTTTGGGAATGGATTGGATGACCAAGTATGAAGGAGTACTAGATTGTGCCAATCATACTGTTGCACTCACAACCCCGGAACAGAAACGGATTAGATTCAAGTCTAACTTTGAATCAAAAGGGAGTAAGCTAACTTCTCTTAAGGGGGTTAGCATGAACAGTGTGCCAATTGTGAGTGAATATCCGGATGTGTTTCCAGAGGAATTGCCGGGAATGCCACCAGATATAGATGTGGAGTTTCTTATTGATTTGCTACCAGGATCTGGACCGATAGCAAAGAGACCGTACAAGATGTCAGTCGATGAACTGAAAGAACTCAAGAAACAACTTGGAGAACAGTTACAGAAAGGGTTTATTCAACCAAGTTCTTCATCTTGGGGAGCACCAGTTTTGTTTGTGGAGAAGAAAGATAGAAGTCAAAGGTTATGCATAGATTACCGTTCACTCAATGAGGTGACTATCAAGAACAAATACCCTTTGCCTAGAATCAATGACTTATTTGATCAGTTAGAAGGAGCTTGTGTATTCTCAAAGATTGATCTCCGGTCAGGTTATTTCCAGCTCAAGATAAGGGAACAAGACATACCTAAGACATCTTTCACCACAAGGTATGGATTATATGAATATACCATGATGCCATTTGGTTTGACCAATGCACCAGCTTATTTCATGAACATGATGAACAAAGTGTTCATGGAGTTCCTTGACAAGTTTGTTGTCGTATTCATCGATGACATTTTGATCTACTCCAAGAGAAAAGAAGAGCATGAAGGACATCTACGTTTGATACTTGAGAAGCTTAGAGAGCATAAGTTGTATGCCAAATTCAGCAAGTGTGAATTTTGGTTGAATGAAGTTGGATTTCTTGGACACGTTGTGTCAGGAGATGGTGTAGCAGTTGATCCTGCTAAAGTTTCAGCTGTAACTGAATGGGAATCTCCTAAGTCAGTGAAAGAGGTTCATAGTTTCCTTGGCTTGGCAGGATACTACAGAAGATTTATTGAGAATTTCTCCAAGGTAGCTAAGCCAATGACAGAGTTGCTAAAGAAAGACAAGAAATTTGCTTGGTCTGAAGGATGTGAACTCAGTTTCCAAGAATTGAAGAAGAGACTAGTGACAGCACCAGTCTTATGTTTGCCAGATTTGGAGAAGGATTTCCAAGTGTATTGTGATGCATCTCATCATGGATTAGGTGCAGTACTTATGCAAGAAGGAAAAGTTGTGGCTTATGCCTCGAGACAACTCAAAACTCATGAGGTGAATTACCCTACCAATGATTTAGAGTTAGCCTCTATTGTCCATGCACTCAAAACATGGAGACATTATCTTTTGGGAAAGCGATGTGAAGTATTCACAGATCACAAGAGTTTGAAGTATATCTTCACCCAGAAAGAAATTAACATGAGACAAAGAAGATGGCTAGAACTCATTAAGGACTATGACTTGAGTTTGCAATACCACCCTGGTAAAGCAAATGTTGTAGCGGATGCTATAAGCCGTAAGGTTTTTGTGAATGGCCTTACTAAGGGAGAATTGCCAGATGATCTGTGTACCCAATTCAGAAATCTCAGATTGGAGATTGTGCCTGAGGGACACCTCATGTATTTGGATGTTCAACCCACTTTGTTGGACAAGATCAAAGAAGCCCAAAAGATGGACAAGGAAATTGAAGAGATTAAGGAAAAGATTGGCAAGGGAAAAGCCAAAGGATTCCATGAAGACGAACAGGGTACTTTATGGTATGGGAAAGCGATTCATGTTCCACAAGATCCGGAGCTTCGGAAACTGATTTTACAAGAAGCCCACAACTCACCATATTCCATTCATCCGGGTAACACCAAAATGTACACGGATATGAAAGAAAGATTTTGGTGGAATAATCTCAAGAAGGACATCGCCGAACATATTGCTTTGTGTGATGTATGTAGCAGAGCGAAAGCGGAACACCAGAAACTAGCAGGATTGTTACAACCACTACCTATTCCTGATTGGAAGTGGGACAAGATTGATATGGATTTCATTACCGGATTGCCAAGGACCCGGTCAGGATATGATTCTATTTGGTAGTAGTGGATCGCCTAACTAAAGTGGCTCATTTCATACCCGTGAAAACAACCTATACAAGTGCTAAGTTAGCCAAGATCTATATGAGTAGAATTGTGTGTCTACATGGTGTACCCAAAAGTATTGTGTCTGATAGGGGAACACAATTCACTTCTCATTTTTGGAGGCAACTACATGAATCATTGGGAACAAGGTTGGAATTCAGCACTGCTTTTCATCCTCGGTGATGGATGCATGTAAAGGACCAACCAGATTCTTGAAGATATGTTGAGAGCATGTGCTCTAGACTATGGAGCCAGTTGGGATGAAAGTCTGCCTTACGCAAAATTCTCTTATAACAACAGCTATCAAGCCAGTATTGAGATGGCACCATTTGAGTTTCTCTATGGGAGAAAGTGTACCACCCCATTGCTATGGAATGGTGTGGGAGAAAGAATTTTGTTCGGACCAGAACTAATAAAAGAGGTTGAAGAGAAAGTCAAGCTGGTTAAGGACAGATTGAAGATAGCACAGTCCCGACAGAAGAGCTACGCAGATCCTAAGCATAGAGAAGTCACCTATGAAGTAGGTGATAGAGCTTATCTTAGAGTGTCACCACTTCGAGGAGTGAAGAGGTTTGGTGTCAAAGGTAAATTGGCCCCAAGATATGTTGGACCATTCAAGATTCTGAGTCGTAAAGGAGAACTCGCTTATGAGATTGAATTGCCATAATCATTGTCTGTTGTTCATAATGTGTTTCATGTGAGTCAGCTTAAGAAATGTCATCCAGAAATGGAAGAGACTTCTTTGAAGGATACTATACCTTTGGAAGAGGTTCAATTGGAGAGTGATCTCACCTATGAGGAGAAACCTATCAGGATTCTTGAGACTGCAGAAAGGGTTACTCGGACTAAGACTATCAAATTCTGCAAAGTTCAATGGAACCATCATTCTGAAGAAGAAGCAACAGGGGAAAGAGAAGATGATCTTCAGAAAGACCACCCTCATCTATTTTCTAGCCAACCCGAATCTCGAGGGCGAGATTCACCTTAAGGGGGTTAGATTTGTAACATCCCTAAAATCATGTTTCAAAACTCATGCATATCATCCATGCATCCATGATCATATAGGGTTCCTTTCAAAACCATTTCAAAAACAGGAGCATCTGATGCTCATTATTTTATGTGAGCAACTATTAATCTAATGCCACTCTCAATTGAAGAGTTTATTTGTGTTAAACCAAGCCTTGCTTGCTCTCTTATTACTTTGTTTGATTGTTGGAGTTTGGAGAAAAATTTACAAAACAAATATGATTTGAAAACCATTTTCAAAACTTATTCAAATCAAGTGCTATGTCACTGTTTATTTTGTTTATTCAAAGGGACCAAGTTAGTACAGAGAGACCACATGTTTTTATGCCCAAAAACATGAGTGTTACACTCTACAAAAATCCAGAAAAAATTTGAATTCAAATGGCTTTTGAAATCATTTGAAAATGTTTCCTGGAAATTCAATCAGAAAAAGAAAAAAGAATAAAGAAATAAGAAAAGGATGGCGCCAGACTTTTGGCCCATCAGCAAACGCAGCCCACAAACCCACCCAGGGTTTTCCCCTCTCTCTCTCACGCGGCACAGACTTACCCCGCGCTCGCTGACTGGTGGACCCAAGCGCCACGCAAGCATCGTCTCCAGCCACGCACTCCCCACGACCCCGTCGACGCCGTCGTTACCTTATCACTGCCGCGATTGATGCGGGCTTGATTGCCGGCGTTTCCTCGCGAGATTCTCGCCCCTACTCCAGCTATAAGACCCCCTCCCCTCGCTGCTCATTTCCTCTCACTCAGCACAGACACCACGCCACCAGGCTGCCCGTAATCTTGCCCACACCGCCGCAACACCGACGACCTCCAGCGACCAATTCCAGTGAGCATCGTCCACCCCTTTGTCTCTGCTTCATGCGAGCATGTTCTACATGACCTTGCGCATCTTCTCATGCCTTCCTTTTCCTCTGTACCATCCCAGAACATCGTCACCGTCCACCACTGGAAGCAACCGAATCTCGGCGCAACTCCGGCGACCCCTCCTGGTAGTTCCCGACCACCCCTTCCTCCCTTTTCGATACTCACTTGTTCGCCAGGCTTGTGCGCATCTAACAGCGTCGCTGGTCTATCTTAGCGCGCACCAGAACCACGGCAACGTTGAAGTCTGTAACCACCCGACGCCGCGCTCAACTCCGACGAGCTCCTACGACCACATCAACGCGCCCCTGTCCACGCTAGCAACATCTCGAGCTTCCTCGCAACCTTGCGACGCCGGTAAGCAACACCACTGTCCCCAGCCTCGCTAGAATCACCGATCCATCGCTGGCAGAGCCGTCGCCGCCGCCAGCAGCCATTGCGCCGCCCATCTTTGGTCAGAGCATCAAGGATCGTTGGATCCATATCTAGAGGCTAGGATTAGATTAGAGAACGAAGCGGTATGTTTTAATCTGGGTCATGCATCGTCACTTAGATCTTGCGGCTCGCAAGCGTGATCCACCCGAACCGGTACCAACCAATCAGGAAGCGCCGCGTGGCATGTTCTTCGTTTTAAAATTCTGAATTAGATCTATTAGATGTTTGAATTTGTTTAATTCATAACTTTTGAATGCCACGTCCAAATTTGACAAATTTTATATCAATGGAATCGGGAGAGAAAATCCTTTCCATCTATGCAATGTGTTTAATGTTTTGCCTCTGTTAAAATGTTTGTTTTTACAGAATCATGTGTAGGCCTATTTTGTGTATAATAATTATTTGGAAATGTTTTAGTGTTCAAATAAAGTTTGTTTGGCAAGTTTTGTACTTGTTTATGTTTCAGTACTGTGGACTTGTCTTGTTTTGTGTAGAAAATCATCACATAGCATTTTGCATACATTCATATATTTTTGCTTGTATATATTGTGTATGTGATTTTGTGCCATCATTTTATGTGTAGATTTTGGTGCAAATAGTGATTGTGATTGTGAGGATTGTTGCTACTCCCCAAGCTACCAATGCAAGTGGTACTTCATGATATTATTCCTATGTTTTCAACAATGCACTAGAAATATTTTGCTAGACTTGCATGAATATTTTGATCTATATGCTATGCTTGGGAAACCCTAGTAGTTGTAGAATTGCTAGAAAGTTCTAAGTTAAGATTCTTGTCAATGCCATGCTTAGCCTAGCTAGTAGCAACCAAGGGTGGTTATATATTCATGCTATGAGAAAATATTTCTAAGTCTTTGGACTTGTGCTTTGTTAACAAAACAACTAAGTGAATGAAACACCTGGGTGGAATGGAAAGAATGGTTTGTGTTGAGTGGTTACACAAGGCCCATTTCTATGGTTTACCTTGTGTATCTCACTTGTGGAAAACCACCCAGGAACAAAGGGATTTGAGATGCCATATGTTAAGAAGCTTCTAGTGCAGCCACTTGGCAATATGGGCTCTGCCTGGATCATATAGGTTGCAATAACTTAGCCATTTGGACAGTTGGTGGTAGTGGAATGATAGGTTGGAGCGCGTCCATTTGGTCTAAGGGAAGGCTTCTGAAAGGTCCTGTCTTTGTGAAAATCAAGTCTTGTGGGGAAAGTGCACAACCTCTGCAGATGGAAGAATCTAAGTACTTAGCCATGTCCCTGGTAAAGGACAATTTGAGCATCAAGACATGGAAGCTATCAAGAATCTCCTCATCCCAATTTCTAAGTAAAAACTTGTGGTTGAACAAGGGTGAAGGTTCACCAATGTCTATTGGTGGTTCCTTGGGAAAGTTTTTGTCAAAGAAAAACTTAGTGTTTTCAACTCATAGGCAAAACCTATTTTGAGCACAGCAAGCCTAAGCTACACTTAGCCAAATGCATATAGTATCTAGCTACCAATATTATTCTAAGGTATCACTTGCCAATACTATTCCAATGTATTGACCCACTGTGGATGTAACTTGTGATGTTGCAGGTTATTCTGATGGTGATTAGGGGTTATGAGTCTACACTCAACATGCTTGCCTGTGGCACATGAAGATGAAGACTTATTTATCTTATTACTTATTTAAACTCTTGTACTAGGCCTATGGCCATGGAGTTTGTAAAAGACTATGTTTGTCTCTGGAATGACTTGTAATAATGACCTTTGTTTCTGTGTACTTCATCTTAAACTATGGATGCTAGCATTGATCCAGGGACTAGCATTGCAATCATAGGGATCCTTTCCTTTACAAAGGAGGGATCTTACAGACCATCATATAGAGCTTTATCATAAAAAATTTCTAAGCAAAACTCCTTAGTACCATGCATTTCGAAGTTAGGCACAAATATAGGATTAGCATAGATAACAGGAGCATAACTATTATCACACGTTTTACCCATAGCAGATATTTCAAAAGGATCCACATGAACATAAAATTCATCCTCCTTTGGTAAACAAGGGGGACAATCAAATAATGTAAGAGGTAAAGAGTTACTCTCATTACAAGGTAGACATGGGTAGATCCATTCTTCCTCCTCTTGACCATTACTCTCCTCCTCTTTTTCATCTAATGAGCTTTCAGTTCCAGCAATTTCTTATTCCATAGGCTCCTACAAGGCATTAGTCTCTTCCATTTGCGGAAAGCACCTATTAAAATATTCAAGAATATAGCCATTTTCTTCCTTGTAATTATCAAAGCAAAATTTAAGTATCTCATAGACCTCATATTCATAAGATGCATCATCAGCATTTTCAAGCAAACTAGCAAGTTCAAATGCACCCTTGAAAGCAATAAATTCTTCAGTTTGCTCCACATCATAAAAGTCATAATTTCCTTTAACATAAGAAGATATGGTAACATTATCATTATACTCACATTGAAAAGGAAGGTGTTTATACCTCCTACAGCAACAAGATTTATCAAAGCAATAAGTAACATTATAAGTAGAGCACACGTCTCTAGCAATAGTATTCAACTTATCAATTTGTTCCCATAAGTGTTTCCCTTTTTGTGACAAACGGTGTTTCTTATAATAATACTTTTGTTCTTCCGTGAACCCACCTTGCCAATAAGAACTAGTTTCAAAGAAACCATCCATTGATAGAAAGCATGGCAAAGCAAGGAAATAACAGACCAGCAACTAGAGCAGGAACTAATTTTTTTTGTGTGTTTTTGAATAAAGAAAGCAAACCAAACTAAACTATTTTTTTGGGTTTTTTTTGTAAAGAGGCAAACAAAACCAAGCAAAATAAATAAAGCAAACTAAAAACAAAGTTAAGAGAAAGGAAGTGGAGGACTCCCCTTGTGAAGACGTCCTTAGCCTCCCTGGCAACGGCGCTAGAAAACTTGTTGATGGCTCAGTTGATGTGGAGCCTTTTGGGAACCCCAAGAGCAAGGTGTGAAGCAGCACAACAGCAAGTCTTCCCTCAGTAAGAAACCGAGGTTATCGAACCAGTAGGAGGAAGGAAACGTCACACAGTTGTTGCAAGCAACGCGGAGACCTGCACAACACAAACTCAAGACTTTGCCCCAACTAACAGTGAGGTTGTCAATCTCACCGATTGATGTAACAAAGGATTAAATGTATGGTGTGGAAGTTAATGGTTTGCAGCAAGTAAACAAGTAATAGTGAAGGATGTATCAATGGTAAAGATTGGACCAGGGTCCATAGTTCACTAGAGGTGCTCTCCTTAGATAAACAACATGGCATGAAGGGTAAACAAATTACAGCAGGGCAATTGACAGGAACTGAGCAAGGCATAAAAATGCAATACTAGTCAGAAAGATCCTATGAGATTCGTATGTAAATGGTTCATTCGAGCACGAAGTAATCGTAGAAATATGTGGGAACCATATGAATTTCCATATTCCTCTATTGGTTATTGATCGGAGAAGTGTCTCGATCATGTCTGCATAATTCACGAACCATAGGGAGACACACTTAAGGATTCGATATTGTGTAGTAGATATGGAAATGAGTTGGAGACCGAAGGTTGTTCGAAGTCTCGGATTGTATCTAGGACATCATGAGGAGATCCAGGATAGTCCAGAGAATAAGATTCATATAAGGAAAGTCCTATTTCGGGGTTCAGAAATGTTTTCAGTGTTTTCATCGAAATCTTTTGGAAGGTTCTAGAAGTTCTACCACCCCGAAGGGGAGCACATGGATGCGCCATTCCCTAGTGGGGCATGCGGCATGGTGTCCTAGGTCAAGTCGATGAAGACTAGGAAGTGGGAATCAAACTCTAGTTTGAATAGTCAAAGTCTAGTTTGAAAAGTCAAATCCCAAATTTGGAAAGTCTAAATCCTAGTGGAGGAGGGAAAGGAAACCTACAAGGGAGAGGTTTCCCTCTCCCTCCTTGCTACCAGCCACCAAGAGGAGTTGGGGGAGGACTCGGCCTCCCCCTAGCCGCCACTCCCACCCATAAAAGGAGGGGTGAGGTGCCCCTTGGCCCTCACCCCAAACCCTAGGCCGCCGCTACCCCCCAAGATACCGGCGCCCTAGACCCTATCCAGGGCAGCCGCCTAGCCCTAGCCCTAGATGACGGTGCCGCCTCCTCCCCTCGGTGTCTAAAACCTAGCCGCTGAGGCTCTCTCTAATCAACCATACCTGCTCAGGCTTAGGCGAAGCCCTGTAGGATCTACTCCTCTACCTCCACCACCACGCCGTCGTGATGCTAGAATCGCGAGGGGATCTACAACCTCTGCTGCCTGCTGGAACAAGGGAGAGGAAGGTCTTCATCAAGTACTGAACGTGTGATCGACTGCGGAAATGTTGCTAGAATGCAACGCCGGAAGGATCGTCTTCGTGATCTTGAGATCGGCAAGTGAACGACTACATCAACCACGAGAATCCGATCTCGTTAAACGCTTTGGATATTCGAGGGTTAGTACTCTATGAACGCGTTGCACCGATCTCATAGATTAGATATTGGCTTTTGTGTGTTCATGCAATAGAATTTTTTGTTTTCCATGCTTCGAACCCCTACAGGCTCTTCTTGTTGTTGTGGATGCTCTTGGATTGGGTCTTGAGGGCGCTCTTGTGGTTGTCAGATTCTTGATATGGCTTGTCTTTCCTCATGCCTTTCGCAAACTTTTTCTTCATCCAAATTTTGGTGGTATGGGCCTTGAATTTTGCTTAATTCATGGCTTGAGTGAGATCTTTAAAAATGGACATAGCGGCTTGAGCTTGACGAGCTTGAATGACCTTGAGCCATCTTTGTAATGAGTTCTTCTATGTGATTGAAGTATTCATCCAATCATTCATTCACTTCGACAAAGCGAATGTTGGTCTTCCATTGAAATTGTTGCACTCGGCCTTCATAGCTATTGAAGCGATCTTGTGTTGCTCGACGAAGTCCAAAGCATTCATCATGTGTGACAAATGTACCTTCGTGTGGTTCTTTTGCTATTTCTCCTTTGACGCCCCTAGCCATCAACTCACAAGGCAAGAGTTATGTATACCAAGTGGTATATTGTCCGCCACCTTGCTTACCTTATAGATCGTATTGTGTCAAGTGGAATGGCCAATAATGAATTGATAAACAATATGCAAAATGGCTTGTCAACTGAGTACCAAGAAGAAAACTCAATGCACACTCTTTAATGGGTGGATAGGTTAGAAAAGTGGACAGAAAATGAAAAGACCAAACTAGAAGGCTATGTCAAAAATGGGTAAAATCCAACAATAAAACAATGTGAACGGATCGTATGGGCACCTAGAGGAGGAAGGTGAATAGGTGCTACTTCAAATTTTACTCTTTTTCAATTTAGGGTTTGACACAAAAGGTAAATTCTCTAGATATGCAACTAGGTGAATTTACCTATATGTCACACTAGCACAATTAACTAAGCAAGAGAAAGATATAAGTAAAGTGCGGTAAAGTATAGAAGTAACCAAAGTGAAGCACACAGAGACACAAGGATGATTTCCTATAGTTCCATCCTTTTGAGAGGGAAGTACGTCTGCGTTGGAGAGGGGGTGGTTTCAAACCACCAACACCACGAAAGGCCCCCCTTGTTCTCTAGTGAACCTCACCCCAAGGGAATCGATTCACTCTTCTTCGAGGCACACATCCACAACTAAATTGGAGGCTCCCGAATACAAGCAAGTTGTCACAACAATCAAAGACAAGCTTGTAAGAACCAAATCAAGAACTAGGGTTTCCAATGAAACACTAGATCAAGTGAATGAGGGTAAATGAAGATCTCTTTTGGTGAAGATGTAGATCAAGGCCTCCTCCTTCGATTCTCCAAAGATCAGGGACTTTTGATGGTTGTAGGTGGAAATCTTGTTGATTTGGTGGCTCTAATGGAGGTGTTCTTCCTTTTAGAAAATGAGCAGCTGGAGTAGGAGATGAGGTCCTCTATTTATAGGCCCACTGCTTCATACTTTTTTATGCCCGTTGGGGATTTTCCATAACGGAGATTCCGGTCTAGAGACCGGAAACTCCGGCCTCCATTTGTCCTAGACCAGAGACTCCGGTCCGTCTCCGGTCCATTTCCGGACCCCCATACAGAACGTCCCGGGCCTGGTCTTGATACTCACTTCAGTGATTTTACCAAAACTCCAGACCAGGACACACCGGAAACTCCGGACTTTGACCATGGGAGATTCCATCCTGTCATATTCACCAGAGATTCCGGTCCGTCTCCGGACCATCTTCGGACCCCCATACAAACTGTCCTTGGGCATCTTCTAGAATCCACTCGGAAGATTTGAGGCGAAACTCTGGCCCACACCGAAGACTCCGGTGTCTGCACACCGGAGACCCCGGTGTGGAATCTCCTAGGAACTTCTTTTTCTGCCAGGAATTTTTCCACTATGCCATGGACTTTTCTATTTTCAGTATATTAACCTGGCAATATCGGCACACTGTAAAATAATCCTAAAGTTATTAACGAACACCAAAACTTATTAAGACCATAAATGTCCTTTCACAATATCAAATAAAAAAAATAAAAAAGAGGTGACAAGAATCTACGACTAAAGTTAAATGGAGTTAACATGTGAAAGGATACATATTTCGCCTAGAGGGCGGTGAATAGGCGATTAAAACTTTTCCGAGAGTGGCTCAACAAAGGCGGAATAAAACTAGCGTTTACTTTGTTAAGCACAAAACCTAGAACAATCTAGGGTTCACCTATGTGCACCAACAACTTATGCTAAGCAAGACAAACAACTATGTGATAGCAAGATATATACTTCAAGCACGAAGGCTATCACAAAGTAAAGTGTATAAGTAAGAGCTGGGTATAGAGATAACCGAGGCACGCGGGGACAATGATATTTTACCGATTTCCTCCCAACATGGAGTACGTCTAGTTTGGATAGGGGTGGTATCTAACCACCTACGCCACACAAGGCCTCCCTTATTCTCTGGTGAATCTCACCCCAACGGGATCGATCCACGCTTCCACTATCGGTGCTCTTGTCGGTGGCAACCGGAACCTCTCACAAGGTTGGGGCACTTCTCCACAACTTAATTGGAGGCTCCCAGCAAACGCCACCAAGGCCTCAACCTGCAACACAACAAACCGTCCAGGGTTCCAAGAACCCAAGAGTAAAAGGCTTCTCACCTTTCACTCAAACGAATCCTCACCAAGAACTCAAACCGATGCACCAAATGCAATGGCAAGAACACAAGAAGTGCTCAAATCCTTCTCTCCCAAATTCCACCAAAGCTACAAAAGCTTGTGGGGGAATAAGAGAGGAAGAACAATGGAGGAAATCCACAAAAGACTCCAAGATCTAGATCCCAAGATGTTCCCCTCACTTAGAGGAGAGATGGATTGGTGGGATTGTAGATCTAGATTTCCTCTTTCAAATCCCTAAAGTATATGCAAGAATCAAGGGATGGATTGAAGGGGGAGCAAGCTCAAGAGGGTCAAGAATGGAGGAGAAAGCCTGTAAAACTCGAGCAGAGACATTGGGGAAGAAGGGCCCCTTTTTATAGGCCCACAGATTTCTGACCGTTTTCTGCCTGTTGGGGAAAAGTCAGACCGGAGCCTCCGGTCTACACCGGAGACTCCTGTCTACATCGGAGATTCCGGCCCAACCTCCGGACCACCTATCAGACTGTCCCAGGCTGAATTCTGGAGCCCCCACCGGGGACTCCAGGGGACACTCCGGACCACACCAGAGACTCCGGTCCACGCAGACCGGAGACTCCGGTCTGGACCAAATAAGAGGCAAACTTCAAATGGCGATATCTAGAGTTTGGAAATTCCGATTGACCCGAAACCAATTTTGTTGAAAATATTGGATACCACCAAGAGAGAACATTTCATGTATTATAATGTGAGATACCTCTCTTGGTGAGAAACCGTAAAACCTCAAAGATCAAAAACGCAATATGATATAAAAAGGGAAATCCGTTTTTGATGAACTAGAGCTTGTTATGAATATTACCACAAGCTCTAGAACCTAACATGGATAAGATCCAAATAACAACCAAGAAAGGATGATGCTAAGTATGCAAAGGTTTGAGCTCTCTTTGAAAGATATGATTGAGTTACTCACTTGAGAGCCCCTCTTGATAGTACGGTTGTCTATCCTATAAACCGGTCTCCCCAACTAACACCACGAGACCAGTAAGAAATAAACCCTATCAATATCATACCTTTGCCTTGCGCATATTCCACTTGATCTTGATGTATATGATCTTGTCCTTCTCAAGATGGAACACCTTTCTTGATTTCTCTTGCACGCACTCGCTTGATGAAGACTTGCAAGTTGCTCCCTCATACGACATGGGGAAACCTTTACTTTGACCTTGTATTCATTGATCCATGATCACCGAGGATGGCAAGCTTCAAGCATGATATCTTCTATATATGGCGCATCTTCAACTTGCACAACATTACTTCTAACACCATTTGGATTATGTCTTGAAGATACATATGATGAACTCTATCTTCTTCTTCAAGACACCCTTGCAAAAGGCTCAACTCTCACATGACCAATATGAGGATCACTCTTTGAACACCTTGGTCACCACTTGATTCTATTCACTTCCTTCTTCTCCAAACCTTGAAGCCAACATATGGTTCAAGCATTGCCTATGGACAATTCCTACAAGTACAACTTGATACAAGCATTAGTCCATAGATTTTTTCATTAATTATCAAAACCACACATGGGGGCCCACATGTTCTTTCAACATGAATATATGGATAAGCTATGAACAAAGGGTCATAGCAAAGACTAATGCTCGGCATCGTGTCAACACAAGGAGAGGTCGAGAGGTCGTAACTATTTTCCAAAAGTAGAAAAGAAACAGATTTGTGCACTTACATTGTTCTTTCTACTCTCGTGTTTACAAGCTTTGAGACTTTGCTACATATTGGGAGACTACTTTTATTTTTATACTTTTCCTTTTTTGATTATTTTCTCCATATGTTTGTTTTCCTAGTCAATTTATGATTTTCTTAGCACACTCTCACTATCAAGAACAAGCGCACAATGTTTCGGCAAACATAAGCAAGATACTTCAATAGGTTAAGTAACCCACAAAGGATGAAAAGGGTTAACAAGGTGGTGCAAGTTATACCTTCGTAATGCTTTGTTACGAACTTGTGATCGGTGGTGCAGGGAGTGCTTGTGTTCCATGTAGGGGCGGAGCTGGAGCCACTTTACTATGTCTTAAAATATAAAAGTCAAAAAATGATATAAAATATTAAAGTAAGGTGCTTTTAATTTTTAACTAATAAAATATGACATAATACTAGGCAACATATAAATAAAAATAAGTAGTAATAAAAATCAAATTTCCTACTAAATTGATGAATCAAAGGACAAAGTTACTTGAAAAGGTTGTCTTGCATCTTCAAATTTCAGAATACATCATCAAACACCAAGGCTCAATAACCTGCAAGATAAAGGTAAAAAATTAGACCTAATTTGCATGTGGAACATAGTAGAATGATCAAAATTTTAGTACTCAAGTAGCTAAAGTTTTAACATTACCTTCAACTATTTCAGTACATTTGATTTTTCAAAGCCATCAAATACTTAAACAGTTGATTTTTGGTGAATTTCCTCATTTATTTTTTCTTCATGTAACAAATAACACCATCACCGAGTGGTTATCTCCGCGCAACAATATATTTAATTGAGGCTAATTAATGTCTTCCCAAATATCCTTTAGTTTTTATTTTGAGAAAAATCTTGTCCATAATATATGTGCGCCTGACAAACAAATATAGCACATGAGACTTAAAATTTTCCTAAGAAAGTGATACAAATAGGCACACTTCCATAAACCCAGCCCGTATTTTCATAAGATATCATCTACTACCTACAATATTCCCAAAATAACAGAGGAGATTTTGGAAATTATGGAAAGAGTTGGATCCTAGGAATTGTTGATTGATTGAGGGCGGGCCGACATGGACTCGAATAGGACTTGCGTGTTGGAACACCCCCTGCCGACTGGCCGGTCCCGAGGCTGTTCCACACCGGAGAAGAAGACTAGAAGAAGGCACACACAGTACAAAGTAGATGAAACAGGGAACAAAAGGGAACTTTATTGAAAACTCTCTCGGTAAACTCCCGTACACAGATTGTTCCTCTATTTATAGGCTAAAGGGGATACGATACTCACATGGGCCAACCCTAGCCTGGTAGAGGTCACACCGAGTGGGCCTCTACAGGTCCAGTTTCCCAACACTCCCCTAGGTATCTTATCTGTATAACCATGGCTTAAAACTCCAAAAAACCCAGTGGGAAAAATATGGAGAAATGCACACGGTATACTTCTTGCTATGTTGCACGAATTGCCTCATTAAAAACCTCATGTGAGAAACTTCATAAAACTCACTAAGGGAAAAAGAGTACAATTCACCTAACTACAAAGTTAAGTACTCAATCATCGGGATCAAGATTTTAGCGATGAGTTTGTGAAGATTCTCCCCCTGAACCTTGCATCTCCCTAAGTCTCATCATGCCGATCCCTCGGAGACACCTCTCGAAAGAAGACGCTGGCAATGATTTAGTGAACAAATCAGCGAGATTTTCACACGACTTAGTATGCAAGACTTTCACTTCGTTCATCTTTTGCAACTCATGTGCATAGAAGAACTTGGGGTTTATATGCTTTGTGAGGTTGCTCTTCACGTAACCCGTCTGGACTTGTGCAACACAAGCGGCATTATCTTCATAGATAATTGTTGGGGTTTGTACGGTGTTCAGTCCACATGACATATGGATGTGACTAACTACTCGTCGAAGCCATACACATTCTCGTGATGCGTCATATAATGCTATGATTTCCGAGTGGTTCGTCGAAGTTGACACAAGAGTTTGCTTAGACGATTTCTAGGAAATTGTCGTTCCACCACAAAGGAAAACATATCCAGTCTGCGACTTGGATGTATGCGGGTCCGAAAGGTACCCAGCATCTGCATAGCCTACAACAGATAGGTCTTGGTTCTTTTGGTAAAACAAGCCAAGGTCCTTTGTCCCTTGTATGTACCTAAAGATGTCCTTAACGCCTTTCCAATGCCTCTTGGTAGGCTCAGAACTGTACCTTGCAAGCAAATTGACGGCGAATGCAATATCTAGTCGTGTACAATTTGCGAGGTACATAAGTGCGCCAACTGCACTTAAGTAGGGGAATTACGGTCCCAGAATTTCCTCCCCCTCTTCTTTAGGCCTGAACGGGTCCTTGTCTTGCTGCAAAGATCTTCCGACCATCGGGGTCTTAGAAGGATATGTCTTTTCAAACCCAAATTGTTCCAACACCTTCTGGGTGTAGGCCGACTGGTGAACTACAATCCCAGCAGGGGAATGCTCAAGTTGCAGACCGAGGCAGAACTTGGTTTTGCCTAAGTCTTTCATATCGAATTCCGACATCAGGTAGGAACTCGCTTCCTCAATATCGTCATGTGTACCGATTATATTCAAATCGTCCACGTACACCGAGATAATACAGAAACCATCCTGGGATCTCCATATAAAAACACATGGACAATCTTCATTGCTCGCGTAGCCCTTCTGATGAAGGAAATCGCTTAAACGACTATACCACATCCTACCTGACTGTTTTAGTCCATACAATGACTTCTTAAGCTGAACACTATATAAGCTCCTTTTTGCTCTATCCTGGTTCGGGACAGGGATACCTTCTGGTACTTTCATGTATATGTCTGAATCCAAGTTACCATATAGGTAAGCGGTGACAACATCCATTAGTTTCATTTTTAAGTCCATGTTTACTGCCATTGAGATCAAGTATCTAAAGGTAATTCCATCCATGACTGGGGAGTAAGTTTCCTCAAAGTCGACACCTGGTCGCTGAGTGAAACCTTGAGCAACGAGCCTTTCTTTGTACCTTACTACTTCATTATTCTCGTTTCTCTTTCGGACAAAAACCCACTTATGGCCAACGGGGCGAATGTGGGGAGGAGTTAGACAAACTGGTCCAAATACCTCTCTTTTGTTTAATGATAATAATTTAGCAGTAATTGCCTTCTGCCAATCTTTCCAATCCGACATTTTCTTGCAATCAGCGAGCGTGTTAGGCTCAGGGTCAAGATCTATGATTGAGGAAATTTTCTTGGCAAAATTAACGTCGACATTTGCCATGGCTCGGTTGTATGACTCGCCCGAATTAATATAGTTAATGGCCATTTCGTCATGGAGTGCATCAGGCACATCCTCTTGCTCCACCGGATTTCCCAATCCAGGAGCTAGGTCCTTTAGCTTTCCCGCTCCGATGTGTGTGCACACAACTTCGTTGGGTATTTACGATATAGGAAAGTTCAAGTCCGGAATTTCGTGCACTGAAATATCCGTACTCGTGCCAGGTCTCAACTGGCTCCCCTCAACAGGGGCAGACTGTAATAAATCTCTCTTATCCTTTTTCTTTGGGCGTCCCCGGGTACTTGGGATTTGAGAAACCGGAATCCGCGTCCTCTTAGGCCTTAGATCAGGAGCGGGTATACCATCATTTTTCTTTGGTATTTCAAACCTTTCCGGTGCATTGCGTGCATGCACATGCGACTTTGTCACAGTCTTTAAATCACTAAAATGATCGGGCAGTTGATTCGCTAGGGAGTGCAAATCTAGTATCTTTTGGACTTCTCTATTAGTCTCAACAGTGCGCGGGTCATGAGCGTGGATCCCCGTGGCTTTCCACGTGATTTCTCGACTTTTGTCATCCAGGGGTTGATTACCTCCCCCCAAAGTCGGGAAAAGATCCTCGTCAAAAATGCAGTCAGCAAAACGGGTCGTGTGACAGTCACCTGTCAAGGGGTCCAAGAACCTGATTATGGACACAGTCTCATAACCAACGTATATCCCCGACTTACGGAGCGGTCCCATTGCTGATCGCTGGGGTGGTGGTATAGGTACATATACCTGGCAGCCGAACCTACGTAGGTGGGAAATTTTCGGTGCCGACCCTTGCGCAAGTTGGATGGGAGAGTGGATGTTGTAGGCCGATGGTCGAAAGTTGATGAGATTAGCGGCGTGTAACACCGCGTGTCCCCAACATGTAGTTGGTAAATTACAACCCTGAAGGAGTGGTCTGGCAATGAATTTAATTCTTTTAATCAATGCCTCATAAGTCCATTTTGAGTGTGGACATGCGGTACGAAGTGCTCAAGTTTGATTCCAGTTGCCATGCAATAATCATCGAATGCCTTTGAAGTAAATTCTCCAGCATTGTCCATTCGAATAGACTTTAAACGATAATCAGGGAATTTATTCCTTATTTGTATGATCTGGGAGATCAACTTTGCAAAAGCATGGTTCCTTGTTGACAGCAGGCAAACATTGGACCATTTAGAGGAAGCATCGATGAGCACCATGAAGTACCGAAACGACCCTGAGAGGGGCTGAATTGGACCACATATATCCCCTTGAATGCGTTCCAAGAACGCGGGGATTTCATCCTTCACCTTTAGGGGGGACGGTCTAATGATCAATTTCCCCGTAGCGCATGCGGAGCACACGAAATCATCGGGATTCGGGAAATTTTTTCACATTAACATTATGACCGTTCGAGTTGTTAATTATATTTCTCATCATCCTAAGACCGGGGTGGCCTAACCTATCATGCCAAAGGCAGAATAGTTCGGAGCTTCTAAAGACAGTCTTAAGGATAGTGTAAATAGGTGGTGCTACTATCTTCGTGTAGTACAGCCCAGTAGCTAATGAAGGGAGTCTTTCGACAACATGTTTACCATTTTTGTCGCGCTTGGTAATGAGTAGGAACTCCTTTCCATTCTCATCATTATCGGTTTCGACATGGAAACCATTTGCGCGGATGTCTCTAAAACTTAAGAGAGTATGAGTCGACTCCGGATACAACAATGCCTCTTCAATGATCAGAGTTGTTCCATTTAGGAGTATGATAGTTGCTCTTCCGGAGCCAACTACATTCGGATCGCAGCAGGCGATCGTCATTATGTTACCAGGGTTTTTGGTAATGGACTCAAAATACTTTGTTTCTCATACGATGGTATTGGTGGTGCCGCTATCAGCAAGGCATGTTTCCTCCATTTGGGCGCCACACACGTTCTAAAATATAGTGCCTAATTAATATAATGGAGCGAAGAAGTTGCTACATCAAGTAAGTAAAACACATAGATATTTCAGAACATCACATAATCAAATAATGGAATAAATGAATGAAATAAATGTCATCCAATCGCTGAAAATAAGTGTTATGCTCTCATATAGCTTACAACCATATCGAAAAAAATTGTATCTGATTATTGCGGAAAAAGGAATCATCTCAACAAAAAGGAGCTCAGGTGGATTCTGCAAAGAAATCACCAAGCTCAGCCAGTATCTCAAGGTCAAGGCTTCTTCTGGCCATCATCATGGACAAGGGGCCTAGCTGAGGCGGCGGGGGCACAACGTGCTCAACCTCCATGGGCACAGCGGCGTCTGTGGTGACCGCCGAGGGTGCTGCCACTTGTGCTACGTCCTGCGCCACTATGGGCGCGACGTTCTGCACAGGCGCCTCTCCGGGCGTCAGTGGTGCCTCAACCTGGACAAGGTGCGCCTCGCGCACCTTCTTGTTGTCCTTGAACGCGTCCACGACGTGTTTAGGGTCAAACACTGCCTGGAGAAGTGAGTCTTGGAGCCACAGCGGAAGTAGTCCTGGGGCCTCGCCTCCCCCTTGCCCGCCTTGCGTTGCTTGGCCGGGTTGGAGGAGTTGGGGACCTTCTTGCCCTTCTTGCCTCTCTTCTTGTGGATGGGCTTGCGCACCTTGTAGGCACCAGCATTGGCCTCATGACTTGGGCCCACTGCGAAGGGTTGCACGGAGAAGTTCTTTTTCAGAACATTATCCTGCGCCTCGGCCACCTGGAGAGCATCAATAAGCGCTGCATATTCCGTGAATCCTTCCTAGCGAAAGTTTCGCGAGAACTGGATGTTGTCCGGATGGAATGTGGAGAGGGTTTTGTCTATCTTCTGCTGATCGGTGGTACTGGTCCCACACAGCTGAAGAATAGTACAAATCAACAACCTGGAGTTGTCTCCGCGTCTTGAAGTCCGCAAACCTCCGACGATCCAATCCAATCGCTTTCCGCTGTGGCTGAATGGTGTACTTCAGCCTAGAGAACCGCTGTTGTTGCGGTCCAGAGGGCGTATGCCTGCTCTGCCATGTACTCGTTCTTGAGAGTCTCACACATGTGATGGCGGAGGAAGTGCAGGACTTTGGCGTTATCCGCCGGGATGGTTTTGCTGGGGGTCGTCGGGGTCCCCTCAATCAACGCATCCTTGATGCATCGGCCCTCGAGGACGATCTCAACGTCCGAGGCCCAAGTCAGGTAGTTAAGCCCATCCTGGGTCAACTCCGGAAACTCGCGGCTCACGATTCCGGTCATCTGCAATTTATGCAAAGTGTGTAAGATTACAGCAGGTAATCGGTTGCATAAATACGATAATCGATACAATAATTCAAATATGACGGCGTTCCAAAATTTAATGTAAAAACGGTGCAAGCTATCTATGAGATACAAAGTGTTAAAAACATGTGGTAATTAATAACTATAGTAAAACATAGTTCAAAAGCTTGTGTAAAAGCGGACCGAAAAACAGAGCCAAAAACGGTCCAACCGCCCGCGATCGCGTGCTACCAAACGGCGAAGCTACCCTCGCCTCTGCGCTGCCGGCCCGCTCCAGACCGTCCCTGCCCGCGAAGCAGGGGAACGGAGCTAGCTCCCGACTGGGGCGGCGGTGCCGGCAACAGGCCGGACCGGCGGCGCGATTGGCGTGTGGGCGTGGCCGACGAAGGTCGCAGGCGCGAACGAAACAAAAAAAACGGTCCAGAAAATGGACTACACGTGCGGGCCAAAATGCCTGGCCAAGTGGTACGGCCCACCCTCAACGGAAGCTGTTGCATGCTGCATGCGCGCGCCTGTTGCATGCGCGGCTTGGGCAAGCGGCAAGCAGCTGCTATGCGCTCGCGGCCAGCGGCGACCAGGCGACGACGGCGAGCGGCCGGCGCAGCGGCTCGGCGGTGGCCGGCGGGGCGCAGCCAGCGCGCGGCGGGCCAGCGGCAGCGTGGCTAGCAGCTGCTGCACGAGGCTGGCGGCCAGCACGCGGCGGCGTTGCCGGCCAGCGTGGCGCGGCAGAGCGCACGGGCGCACGCGGGCGGTGGCTCGCGGCCGGCGGCGTGGCGCCAGCGGCGCGGCGGCCAGCGATGCGTGGCTCGCGGCGGCGTGGCCGTCCCGCGTGACGCGGCAAAAGGCATGGGCGGCGGCGGGTCAGCAGCGGCGCGCGCGAAAGCGAAGCGGGCTGGGCGGCGCAGCGACGGGCACGCGCGTGGCAGCAATAGCCGCAAGACGCGGGCGTGGCAGCGGGCTGGGCGCGGCTGGCCAGCGCTGCGGCGGCGCGCCAGCGGCGAGCGTGGCCAGCGGCCGGCGGCGACGGCACATGCGCCAGCCCGCCAGCGGCGGGCGCGGCCAGAATACAGCGGCGGCGCTGCCAGCGGCGGCGCGGCCAGCAGCTTGGCGGGCGCCAGAGGCTGCAGCGGCGGCGGCGACAAGGCGGCGTCCGGCAAGCGCGGTGCGGGCGCGAGCTGCAGCCATGGCGCGTGTGTACGAGCGGTTGCAAAAAAAAATACAGAAAAAACTATAGATCGATCCGATCTACTAATTAAAACGGACAAGATCAGTCCGATCTAGTAAATTAAATTTAGATCGGCACAACAGGTGCACCAGTACAGTCAACAAGTTTCTGATCTGGGAGTGATTAAATCGACATTGGTCAGCGACAGCAGGTCAGCTCGACTCCCAGAAAGGAAAATCCGTACCCCAGATGGGATCTGATCTAAGATCTGAACGCAAATCTTGAAAGAAAAACGCGAGATGAATCCATTTTTGCGGTCAGATTTGTGTTACCTTCAACGAAAGCCTGCGTGATGCAGGCTCGACGGTGGCTTGACGAAGGCTCGACGGAGAGACACGTGCTGATAACGTGTTGGAACACCCCCTGCCGACTGGCCGGTCCCGAGGCTGTTCCACACCGGAGAAAAAGACTAGAAGAAGGCACACACACAGTACAAACTAAATGAAACAGGGAACAAAAGGGAACTTTATTGAAAACTCTCTCGGTAAACTCCCGTACACAGATTGTTCCTCTATTTATAGGCTAAAGGGGGATACGATACCCACATGGACCAACCCTAGCCTGATAGAGGCCACACCGAGTGGGCCTCTACCGGCCCAGTTTCCCAACATTGCGGACCACCTGCCACTGACGAAGAAGAGCAAAGGCGTTGCATCTAGCCTGGCTCGCCTGATCGGAGGAACTGCCGTCTGCCGAGTTGCACGCTTGCCAGACAGCGTCACGCATTGGCGGTCGCCTTGCCCCCGGTCCCTACCATCTGCCGCTTGTGTCCGAGTATGACGCGTCAACGCCTAGAGTTATCCGTAAGATAGGCTGGTTGATTTGTTTTTCCACTTTGATTGATCGAGCCGAGCCATGCCTAAGTGTCTAAGAGCATCTTTAGTGGAATGTTTAAATGAGGAGTTCTATATTTCTATATAGGCAGCCGTATATAAATATTCTCTTTTTAGATCTTCTCAGTTTTCCAATGAAACTTCTATATTGCTGAGGTCTGTTTTTTCTCTCGTATATTTTAATAATATCTTCTAATTACCATCCTATTACTATATTTTCAGCTGTGACATTTTAGTGAGATGATCCAATGTTGTCCATTTGTGAGTTGTTCTCATTTGAATTGTCCATCTATACAAGTAGTTTGAAATTCAGTACAATCAATCGTACTACAGCAAACATCAGAACTTGACATTTGATCGGAGTACTTACAAACATCAGAAAATTCAGTAGCAGTTCGTCTGTATACAAACAGAAGTAGCAGCGTTTTCAGCATCTCTCAGTTTCTTTTGCAAATTTTGGTACAGTCAATTTCCTAAGAAGGAAGAAGAACTCACGCACACACACCGTTTACAGCAAACACACGGAGGTTTTTTCAGCACACGCACTTGTGCTCTTTTCTCTTGTTCTCGCATCACAAACTCAACTGATTACATGGCCTTAAATAGCCAACTCACACACACACGGCCAGGCCTAACAGCCTGATCCGATTTCTACTCTACTGGCTAAACACACGATCAACACTAACATCAGCACTAACAGCTAGCTGATCCTAGCTGAAAAAAATATTTCCAATAACATAATAAAGGCCGTATGATTTTTTCAATGCACAGGCCATGGTTGTATCCCCATTTCGAAAAAGCTAGCTGATCCTAGCATAACGGCTATACAACTCTAGCCATCTTGATCCATGCATGTAGCCTCCACTAACTTTTTTTTTTGAGGGTAAAACAGTAGGGCAAAAAACCCCACTGCAACTTTTATATATTATATAGAGTTACAAAAGAATATTTACAACCAAATTCCACCTCAAAAAAGAGGGATAACGTGCTAATCAACTATCTCCTGTCTAAATTGATTTCAATCCAAATCTTAAGACCTTGATAATACTTCTTCTTAATTCTATAAAGGACCCATCTTAATTCCTGAGCTAAAATAGCCTTCCAGGTCTCCATCGATGCATGCTGATTGTTGAAAATTTCATTATTTCTGCAAATCCAGATGCTCCAAGTTCCAATAATCAGAATTTCCATTGCAAAAGGGACCTTGAGATCTTTTTTAATACTGTCTAAAACTGTAAAGATGCTTTGATTAGCCAAATTGACCTGTGAAATTTCAGCCCAGCAGGCTCTTGCAAAGGGGCATTCCCAAAACAAATGTAAACTGGTTTCTTCACTATTGCAGCCCTGGAAGACACAATCATAAGATGCCAGAGAAAAACATTTCCTTTTCAGAAGATTTCTTGTGTTGAGTCTATCAAGCAGTAAGAGCCAGAAGAAGAACTTGTGCTTTTGTTGACAAGAAGATTTCCATATCCAAGAGAAATGTGGCTGCACTGGTTGGTAACCGACTAAAGAGCAGTAAGCCTTTTTGACCGAAAAATTACTGCCCCAAATGTAAGACCAACAATCAGATTCCCGTTCCCTGCCAGAATTGAGAATTTGATCAAGACTTTGGTATTCCTGATAAGCTTGTTGGGACAAAGGAAGATAAAAGAGATCCTGAGTATTTGCAGTATGCCGAAACTCACTGACAGAGATGTGAGGGTCTTTTGCATATGAGAGGAGGTGAGGAAGCTTATGTTCAAGGCAACTATCATTCCACATATCAGTCCAGAATAGTGTGGATTTCCCATGTCCAACCAAGCACTTTGCAAGTCCTTTAAAAATGTCAATCAGTTTTAGATGAGCTTTCCACCAAAAGGATCCCTCAAGACTTCTTCCAGGTAGCTTATCATTGCAATAGTAAGTATTCCAAATCAAGTGAACCCAAGGGATATCCTTATGATTATAAAACTTATCCAAATTCTTCAAAAGAAGAGCAGAATTTTGAACATTAATATCAAGAACTCCCAATCCTCCCTGGCTTTTGGGTCTACAAACTTTCTTCCATGCAACAAGAGCAGAACCTCTAGCTTGAACATCAGAAGTTTTCTTTCTCCACAAGCATTGCCTCATATATTTAATCAACTGCTCCTTGATAGTGACAGGGAGATCAAAACAACTCATGTAGTATATGGGAAGGGAAGATAGCACAGATTTAATTAACTGCAATTTCCCCCCATAATTCAGGAAGTCAACTATTCCACACAACCTTCTTTCAACTCTCTGAACAATAGACAAGAAGTGTTCCACAGCAGGTTTATCCTCCACTAACTAACAGGTGGCTGATTTGTTGTGAATATATTTTTACATGGACTTACATGGGCTTAAATGGCCACTCAGCCCACCCGACCAGCTACATGCAGCTACATGTGAGGAGACCACACGGTACATGCATGCCCTCGTCTTAAATAACTCGATCTCTCCTAGAGTTAGTCTCACGAAGTCGGTTTCCGCTACCAGAACCAAGCCCTATTTATTGGCTAGATTTTGAGATCCTTTTTTACGAGAAAGTCTAACTCCACAGGTTACAGAGCTAGCTCGAAAGGGTCCAAGGATACTGCAGTTGGGGTAGAAGAGGCTATTGAAATAGACTCCGTGGATTATGGAAAATGCTAAGGAATTATTCCATTACGAAATCTACGGTTCGCATTGATGGTGGCTCCCTTAGTCAAAGGTCCTAAGAGAGAAATGGCCGCTTCCGCAAGCGTTGTTTGCTTGTCAGGTATGCCGATTCCTTCGAGAGAAAGTAAGCAGCTGACACGAGTTGGCCAGTCCTGATTCAAGTAGTGGCTTAAAGAAAGATCCTACCCTATTTGAAGAAGCCTCCTGGAAATACAGAGCCTAGGTTGCTCCAAATGTTAGCGCTGGTTTCGTGCCTACCTGTCAGCCTGTTAGCCTCTTGATTTTTCAGCGCGTGTGGTGGTGTGTCTAGGTTGGTGCGTCCGCATGCGTGTGTGGCGTTCATTTGCCTGTTTTGTTCGTGCGGGGAGTCGGTTCGTTCCAGCGTTTTGACCCCGAGGTCGGTCTTCCCCTTTCTTCTCTTCGGTGTGCCGTCGGTCTCTTCTCGCCTAGTGTTACTGGCCGTGGTCGTGGCTCGCGTCTGCGCGGCCGGGGGGCTTCGCTCTCCGCTCTGGTTTGGTCTCCCTCTCCTTTGTCCTGCATATTTCTTCATTGTATTTTTCGATCTTGGTTCCTCCTGTGTCGGCCGCTATGGCTGGTTGCTCTAGCAGAGTTCGATTTTGCTCCCGTGCTCTGCCGCTGCTCTATGTCGCTTGTTACTGTTAATGCGGATTGAAGCATCTGATTTTAGGTAGATACGGAAGGGGTTTCTAGTCGGCTGCGGCTGCTGGATCTTTTCCCTTGGCGATTTAGCTGTGCATCTGATTTCCGGCAGGGTGCGATGCACGCGTGAGTGTAGTCCAGTGTCTTTTGTGGCTGATTTGGAGGGTGTTTGCTCCTCACCAAGTTTGGTTTTAGGTTTGGGAATGGTTTGTGGTTTGTTGTGGATTGTCGTTGTTCTTCAGGGACCTAGGGTTTTGGAATGGTTTGTGATGTGGTGTGTGGTCGTTCTTCGGGAACACAGTACGTGTGAGGATGTTCTATGTTCTTCAGTGTCTGGGTGATCCTGCTCTCTGTCAAGCTTCATGCACTAGCCAACGCAACCAAAAGTCCAAACTAATGGAAAGATCTAGTGCAATCCACTTATACACTTCAACATCCCCTCTCACGTGTGACGGGGAGAAGTCGGCACGTGCAACCGGAAGAGAGCGACGGCGCGCGAAACTCACGTATGACTCAAGAGGCCTATACGTGGACATAGAGGGGTCAACAGCAATTTTAGAATAAATTGCGAAAGCCAGGACTCGAACTCGAGACCTTAGGCTCTGATACCATGTCAAGCTTCATGCACTAGCCAACGCAACCAAAAGTCCGAACTGATGGAAAGGACTAGTGCAATCCACTTATACACTTCAACCCCCTCTCTCACGTGTGATGGTGAGAAGTCAGCACGTGCAACCGGAAGAGAGCGACGGCGCGTGAAACTCACGTATGACTCAAGAGGCCTATACGTGGACATAGAGGGGTCAACAACAATTTTAGGATAAATTGCGAAAGCTAGGACTCAAACTCGAGACCTTAGGCTTTGATACCATGTTAATCTTCATGCACCAGCCAACGCAATCAAAAGTTCGAACTGATGGAAAGGGCTAGTGCAATCCACTTATACACTTCAACACCCCGGCCCCTCTCGCGTGTGACGGGAAGAAGTCAGCACGTGCAATCCGAAGAGAGCGACGGCGCGCGAAAATCACGTATGACTCAAGAGGCCTATACGTGGACACAGAGGGGTCTAGAGCAATTTTATGATAAATTGCGAAAGCCAGGACTCGAACTCGAGAACTTAGGCTCTGATATCATGTCAAGCTTCATGCATTAGCCGACGCAACCAAAAGTCCGAACTGATAGAAAGAGCTAGTGCAATCCACTTATACACTTCAACACTCTCTACCCCCTCCAGTAGGTGGAGTACCAGCGGACGGTGGCTCCTGCTGGCTGTTTCATCGTAGCCGGCGGACCAGGCGAGCAGAGGGCCAATCCGGTTCTAGGATGAGTAGCAGATAATTGGTCCTAACAACAGGCCTGTAGACATCTGACTTGGTCGGCTTGTCTTAGATCCCCTCTTCCTACATGTCGGATATTTCCTCCCTGCTCGCCATATTCATAAACAAACGAGGTTTTGAATCTCTCTCCCTCTTTCTGAATTAGGAGAAGTAAGTAATATAGAAAAATATTCAAACTCAGAAGTTTATTATATGCAAAATGTGAAATCAACATGAATGTGTCAGGCTGAAAGATCGAACAACAACCTCAACTAGGTATGCTTAATTAGAATGTGATACAAGATAAATTGAAGTAGAGTTCAGTGAGAGGCCTTCTACTGAAAGTGGACTCTTGATGCTTGGATATTGTGTAAGGATGGGAACTAGAATGAGGGGTACGCCGGAGTGATGCAGAATGCTAGAACATATTATTGCTTATAGTCGATATTTTGTAATGAGCTCTAACTGGCTCCATCTATACTAGATACATAGCATCATTTGTGAGTGGTAGCATCTCTTACAAGAAATTTCATGCTAAATGTTCTTAAAGGCATGCTGGTAGTTTCTCCAAAGCAATCTGTTTGTTGTTGATGATATCACCCTCCTTAATGCGTTCACAGCTTGTAGAGAAATCACACATGGTAGAAGGGAACATTAATTCTTTCATTGGAGGTCCTTCTCCAGGCAGATCGGTGGCTGGACGGCATGTTGTGGCTAGATGTTCAGTGAACATAAAATATTTCTTTTGAGATTCAACATGAATATCTATAAAAAAGAAGATCAAGACCATGATCAGTGAACATGTATATACTCTGCTCATCCTTTATTCCCAATGGAAAAAATATCTATGTTTAAGAATGATAATTGACACAAGTTAGGGGAAATGAGAGGAAGCTTGTTGTGTGAGATGAGTCTTTCCTCCGAAATTTTCTTTTATATTGATCAATTGTAGACTCCTACATTTCTATACTTAGTGATTGGGTTTGAACCTGAACTCTATGCTATATACAAAGTACATTATGACTGGCTTCTAATCTTTTGTAAAGAATATATGAGTAAAATTGATAATCTAGATCAAAATTATGGTAATATTATAACCAAAATAAGCATAAGAAATTTAATTTCGATATCATTGAACATATTAAATACCTGCAGAAAGCAAGATTCCTTCCATGCACTTTTGAGAGATAGGGATATTAAGTCTACGACGCAAGAAAAATCCAAATTGCTAAAAACAATAGGAATGTACCCCTTCTGATAGAAGGATGATACTCCTGAATGAATCAGGGCATTCCGTTTAGAGGTAATGAAAATTTACCAATAACTACATAGAGAAGAAATGATAATGAATTAGGACACAACACTACTAATTGAGCACGACAAAACATAGATGAGACCAGTACCTCCACTATTGAAGTAAAAAAAGTTTCAGTTGTCACATATATAAATATCCTATGTATAACTGATAGCAAAGAATAATCAGAAATTCCGATACTTCTATAACCAGAGCCTGTTTTTGAATCCTAAGGTACACTCATCAATATCTATACTCTTCTCGCCTTGCTAACAAGAAAAATAACATATAGTTGATTAAGATTTTGATTTAACATGCATACCATCATTACATCATTACAGGGCCATGTGGGCATGGGGAACCTGCAGCGTTACTAAAATCTATCAACAAAACTTTCTCAGTTGCAGAATGCCAGTTGTGACTTTCAATATCCTGTGTAAAGTTGGTATGCATGGTATATTCAATATAAAGTTGTTATACATGGGTTTATTATTTTATTGCCATTTGTTCCTGAACTATGGTGAAACTCTTTTGCTAATGGTAGACAATCCTGAGGTAATGTCTGATGAAGTATTGGTATATTCTTTATATATGCAAATTTAAATATCAATACAACTTTTTCGTCTGATTTTAGATACTCTCTCCGACCCATATTACTTGACTTGGATTTGTTAAAATTTGGACGAACCTATATACTCAAAAGTGTCTAGATTCATCCAAATCTAGACAAATTTGAGTCAACTAATATGGGTCGGAGGAAGTATTATTTTTCACATCTTCCTTTCCCCATGCTGCAATCATTACTTATATAGTTATTTGTTCAGTTGCTTGTGGCCACATGGTAAGGAGACCAATCTTTTTCCAACTAGCAAGTGAGTTTTTACCGATGGTGGGTAGAGTTCACATGCAAAGCTTAAGATTCTATTTAATGCCATATGGACCAGCACTTTAGGCTTTCAGATAGCTTGCCCATCTCTGTGACTTTCCATTGTTAAAAATCTTAGTCGGAATCAAGCACATTGTCGATGTAGGATGGAAGATAAGAAGCCTTGTGTGTCTGTGCATTACTAAAATATTGCACTGCATGAAGTATATACTTAAGAGTTCCTTTCGCTTTCACACAGAGAATACTTATGGAAAACACTCAACATGTATTTTCTCTTTGATTATGGTTCCGTGGAACTACTAAACAATTCATCAACGTGTAGCGCGTCCTCAACGATTAAGCTTGTGTTAGGCCCTATCCATGGGAGGAGGATGAGAATTATGCACAATCACAAGTATGTATGCCAAAATATCTTAGTCACAATACTTATAATGATTGACATCTTAGGCTGGTCATAGTGGGGAGTAACTTAGAGTAGTAACATGCACATGTTACTAGTCTAAGTTACTACCTTCATAGTGGGAAATAACTTAAGTGTGATAACATGCAATGACACATTAATTAGGTTATAGACACACTTTGCCTTGGTATGTGTGATGTTACCGTAACATAGCTAGTTACTCAATCCATCTCTCTATTCATTAAATCATTGTCACATAAGCAAAAATGCTGACTTGTACTCTTAGTTACTAGTAAAGTTACTCCCACTATGACCAGCCTTAGATGCAGATTCTTGGAGTTTGTCTTGCGATTGGATGGATCAAGAGGAAACTTGTGGATTGTTTGCTTGAATCGCTTGGAGTAAACCTTCTTCGTATATATGTTTGAAGTGGCAAATCCTACATCCAAGGGAAGTCATGTATGGTATGAAGACCCAGAATATAAATCGCTTCCATATAGTGTGGTATAAAGTTAGCCTCTCTTTTAATATAAACTCCAGAAGCAAATGATCGTCATATGGAATTTGGACGCCGTGTTTAGGCAAGGGTGGGCATGCCTTTTTCTTCTTGAAGGGTTTAGGTGACAGGTATTTCTATTCTTTCATAAAAATGATAAAGATAATGCTCATTTGGCTTCGTTCTATAAATTTTCGGGAATATAACCAGGTTTTATGTTTCTTATAATATTTTAAATTCAGTTGACCTCGGTGAATAAAGATTCTTGAAGTTGTAATTGGTTAGAACTAGGGGAAAGCTAAGGATTTTTTTGGTTGAATTAAGTGAATATATCTTTGGATTGACAAACCTGACGACAATCATTCCGAGGTACAGTTTTGTTTTACATTTCATTCTTTCAATGTTCTTTTGTCTCCTTGATATGCATGTAGTCTTCCTACTTCTAAGTGTGGCCTTCGACAACCCACGGAGAACCTGACGCCGCCCGTCTCCACGTAAAAAACTAAAAACCAAATTGACGCACCATACCAACACCAAAAGAGGAGCAAGATAACCGACCGAAATTGGAGAGCTTCACTAGGGAGGTCGCAACAAGAAAACCCACTCCAAACCCTCGGTGCCGAACATCTAGCCACAACATGCCGTCTTGCCACTGATCTTCCCGGAGAAGGACCTCCATGCCATGCGCCACGCCGCCGCTGCTCCAACACGCCACCACAACCGTAGATCGGTGACCGCACCATGCCGGAGAGCCTCCACGCCGAGGTGCCCAGTGAAAGCACCATGCCCAAGCCAGGAGAAGATGGCTCATGCCGATTTCCTTCTACGAGGGGACGAGGAGGCCTCCCCCGCCGACGACAGAGGACAGGCTTTCCCGGCCGTGTCCTGGGGCAGCGGGGGAGGAAGGGATAGAGGTGGGGAGGGGCGGCGGCTGGCGGCTAGGGTTTCCCCTTCCGTCGCCTTGCGGGGGCTGAAGGCTGGAAATATTAAACGACAATAAGAAAGATGGACGCAGCAAAGCACGCTAGGTCCTTCTAGTTCCTAAGTAAACTTACTAGCAGTTTGTCTACGTGCACGTGAGCACATCTGTCGTGCACATACAGCCACAACAACTAGTGTTACAACTCGACTAGATAACAAACATGATTAGACTCTAAACTTAGGGAAAGGATACATATCCCCCGGACGATCGTGTCGATGCGATCCCCCACCTCGTCGTTTGTGTACGTGGCAACACAACCACCACGCATCTCATGGTAGTGGGCCTCACCAAAATAACCGCCCACGATGGCTCTGCCTATCCCTTCTCTTCCGTCTTCTTCCTAGCCTATCCTCTCGCGTGGTCTAGAAATTTCCCCATGCCCGTCTTCCCCGAGGCATAGAGGCGCTGGTGGCCCTGCAGCTCTGCTACAAGTGGTGGTCAATCTTGCTACACAGACGCAGCGGACCTGCTACACAGGCATAGAGGCGCTGCTACAGAGGCGCGGCGCGGCTGCTACAATGGGTGGCCGGCCCTGCAAAAGAGGCACGGCGGCGCTGCTACAATGAGCGGCCGGCCCTGCTACACAGGCGCGGCGCTGCTGCTACAATGGGCGGCCAGCCCTCCTACAGAGGCGCGGCGTCGCTTCTACAGAGGTGCTACCATGGGCGGCCAGCCTTGCTCCACAGGCGCCCTGCGGCTGCTACAATGGGTGGCCGTCTTTGCTACAACGGGTGAGCGGCCGTGAGTGGCCTCTCCGATGACAGCTTCTTCTCCGGCGACATCGTCTTCTTCGACGACGCCTTTGCTACAAGCGGTGTGATTCTCTGCTACCGGCGGCAGGAGGCTCTGCTACAACAGATGACAACGACGGATTTTTCGGTGACAGCCCGCGACGGTGCCGGACTTTCTCCAACAAAGGTTGGGAGCATGACGAAGAGGGGTGCGGATTAGGTTCAGAGGGCAGGCCGTATCATTCGTCTGAGAAGAAGGAAGATATTTTCTTTCGAAGGAAGAACAGGTGCATGCGGGGACCTTCCGTCGTTGACCACTCGAGGGACACGTGTCGGCCTCTCCACCCAGGGGATCGGGGGAATTAATCCCCCGGGGACGCCTAGCACTGCCCCTAAACTTAACACTAATAACAAGATTAGTTCCAACAATCACCTTCCTAATCTTGTTATTATTTATTCCTTTCTTGAATCCCATGGACGTCGATGCAACACGCAGACGGCCGCCGTTCCCATCTTGTCACCCGATTACCATCGTCGCCGTTGGCCTTGACGAGAGCAATCGTCCATGGGCTTCAAAAAAGGAATAAGTAATAACAAGATTAGGGAGGTGACATCGAAAATTGCTGATTTTTTAACGCATCGGCCGATTTATCGGACGATAAATTAGAAAATCGGATGATAAATCAGAAAATCGCCATATCAGCCACCCTCGAATAGCGATAAATCGAACGATTAATCGTCATATCAGACGGTTTTTTGAACCGTGGTTGGAACTAATCTTGTTATTACTGTGTTAAGTTTAGAGTCTAATCATGTTTGTTATGTAGTCGAGTTGTAACACTAGCTGTTGCGGCTATATGTGCACGACATATGTGCTCACGTGCATGTAGGCTAATTCCTTGTAGATGCTAACTATTTGTGAGGATAAACCTGCATGTAGACTCAGTCGTGAGACTAGCTCCACGACCAGGAGAGATCGAGTTAGTTAAGATGAGGACATGCATGAACGTGTGGTCTCATGTAGCTGCATGTAGCTGGCCAGGTGGGCTGAGTGTCTGAGTCGCGTGGCCACTTAGTGCGTGTGTGCTTATTTAAACCCTTTAATCAGGTTGTTTATTTGTGGAGTGTGGAATAAAAAAAAGAAAGCACAAGTGCGTGTGCCGCAACTCTCATGTGTTCATCTTCTCCACCGTGTGCATGTATTTGCATCTTGGATAGTTCCATCATATGTGTGTTGTATCTTGGGCAAAATTATCAATTGGTATCAGAGCCTCGTGCGTGTCTCCATTATCGTCAAGCTGCGTCAGTCTCATGGTGGCTTTAGGCCAAATGTTATGTAAACTGATCAGTTGATACTTGGAGGAAACCCCGTGGAGAAGTTGTGTCACCGGCGGCAAGGAGGTGATGGCTATGGTGCAACGGCCATTGCCATGACGAGTTCATCATACATGTGCGAGTCGTCGACAAGGTGCAGCACCAACGACAACATGAAGGCGAGTCACCGACAAGTTGTGTCACCGGTGGAGATCGTGGAGTGAGTCACCGGAGAGTTGCGGTACCGGTGGCGAACATGCGGCAGCGAGTGTGCCACGGCGGCATGCTCGTGGTGAAGACGTGTGAGGTGGAAGAAGACTCACATACACCAAGGAAGAACGAAAGGGCTTTGCCGTGAACTCTTCCTAGGTGTCTCTAAAATTTCATAGCGTGTGAGTTAATGAGAAAGAGAAGAAGGAGGAGCTGCCATATGCAGCTCCATCATTTGGTATCAGAGCTTGTTAATGAGAAAGAGAGAAAGGAGGAGCTGCGGCCATCCTCTTTCTGTATTTATTAGTAGAAAATTTTGGTAGAAGCATGTCATCATCTCTGTTTATCTTAAAAAAAGAAACGGTACATGTACTACATATTTCAGGGGCAAACAACGAGTCCACAACCTCCCTTCCCCAACATCGGTGCCCCTATCTCCCTTTCCCAACCTGCCGCCCCACCTCCCGCCTCCCTGAATTTCTACCCCTACCGGCCACCTCCCATGATTTGCATCACCCTGATGTCCCTCTCCTTCCAACCGCCTCCGAATCCGGTAGAAACAGAGCGCTGACGGCCCGATCCAGCGCCTGCCAAGATGCTAGGATCGAAATCCCCCCTCGCCCTCGACTAATTTCTCTCTCACACACCAACTCTCTCAGCAAGAAAATGGCGTACTTGGAGTGGCGCTCGCGTCCGGGTTCCCTAGCTACTCCGGATGAGCACGAGAGGGAGCTAACGGGAGGACAGTTGGGCTTGGACAGTCTCGTGGCACCGTTGACGATGTGTAGCAGGATGTGGAGGACGTCTAAATTTATACCTTCATTTATACAAGACACTGGAAAGACTTTTTTTGGCTCCACAATCGTCTAAATTACTTTGGACGTTCATATAGATGAGTCACTAGAGATGCTCTAACGGCATACGAAAAGAGACATGTACGTAGGTGGGAAGGCACTGCGCTTAGGAAAGGAAAACGTTGAGACACCAGCGCGGCACGGAGCGACCTTGATGTGCTGCTGCCGGCCCAGCCTGATGCACATGCCCTCTTGATGTGAAGCACTAGTAAAAAAAATTAGCGACCCGTGTTTCTGTGCATCAGGGAGGGCTCACTAGGCTCCGCCTCCAGTTCCATGGTGTCGATGTTGAGCGCGAATGATGTTGCAGAAGCTTTTATTATATTATAAACACACAAGTAATAAAAACACCAGGGAGGCCAAAGACTCTGGGGTGTGTTGGCCGGAGATTTCGGTGTTGCCTTTCCAGAGACTCTAACGTCGGGGCTCAAAAACTGCCTTGTTCCCGACGGAAATCCTGACCTCCAGCCTCAAATCTAGGGGAAATTGGCCAAATTGGGTAGGTAAAAATGCAGACAAAGGTAAACAAGTCCAAAGACAAGTTTTCTATGGACCAAAAAACCACAATCAACTCATCAAAACGAGAGATCGATCCAAAAAGAAATTTTAGGGCTATATTTTAGGTATTTTTGAAATTTTGCAAGAAAGTTTTGGGGATAGAGGTGGCAGATCGAATACATGGCAACCTAGGCTCTTGATACCATATGATACACACAATGAGTGGTCGGATCTTCACGGATTCGTGGGTTTTGGGGGGATTCGAGCGGGAAGGAGAAGAACACAAATCACACGACGAAGAACATGTGCACATGTGGAAATAAATAGTGAAGCAAACCTGTATAATCGTTCCCGGCAATAAACCCCCAACGGTGCAACCTTCGGAACTCAAAAGACAAGCCGACACTCGCTCTAATTGAAACCGATTCTTTCTTATCAGTCGGTCTATCGATCCAATAGAACTCTAGCAAGAAAGAATAGCAAACAATAGAACAATATGAAAGATTGGCACCACTAAAACATTGATAGTGAAGATTGGCACTGTAGAAGTCCCAACCTGATAAGGTAGAGATCTCTGTGTTTACAGTGCTAGTCCCTAGATCTATTAGCTAGCACCCACAGTTTAAGATGTAATATCAAGAAACAAATGTTATATTACAACTCATAACCAGGAATAAAATAGTTCATTACAACTTACATAGCTCATATGGCTATCTTATTACAGAGCAGCTGATACAACTATAATGCATGAAGTCCTTCATCTTCATATTCCATAGGCAAACATGTTGGTTGTAGACTTGTAATGCCTACTCAACAAACTTCACTAACATCAAACAACCTGCAACATAATAAGTTACAGCCACAAGGGTCAATATATTTGAATTGTATTGGAAAGTAAAATTATATTGATATAAAGAATCTAACATCTACATGAATATATGGCTAAGTGGAGTTTTGGATGGCGTTTGCATAAAATAAGTTTTCCCTGTCCTTCGAAAAATACTTTTCTCTATTTCAAAACACTTTATCAAACAATGGCACACTGGATACACACCAGGTTCTTCCCTTGTTCACCCAACAAGTTTTAACTTAGAGAAACTGGGATGCGGAGATTCTTGATCATTTTAATGTCTTTGATGCTCAAAATGTCCATTACTGGGGACACGGCTAAGTACTTAGGTTTTACCCTCTCGAGAGGTGGTGCACTTTCCCCATAAGACTCGACATGCACCGAGGCGAGACTTTTCAGAAGCAATTTCTTAGATCACCACAGACATGTTCCATCCTATCTTCACTACCACCTTCTGTCTGTCCATCTGAGTTCTTGCAACCTAGTTGGTCAAGGCAGATCTCATATGCTATGTGGTTGCACTGGAAGCTTATCAACACTAAACATCTCATCTTTGTTCCTGGGTGGCTATCCACAAGTGAGATACACCAGGGTAAACCAGAGAAATGGGCCCTGGGTAACCACTCCACAAACCATACTTTCCATTTCACCTAGGTGTTTTATTAACAAGTTATTTTCTTAGTCAAAAACACATAGGCATAACTTTTCCATAATATCATAACATGAATTCCCACCCTTGAATTCTAATAGCTAGGCTAAGCATACTAGCATAACAAGTCTCTTAACTTAGTAATATTCCTACCAAGATATATTCTATAGGATCTACCATAGCATAGCATTACACAAAATAGTCCTATCATGCATACTACAAAAATATTACTAATGCAATATTCAAAAGATAGGACTTTTGATGACCAAAGTATCACTTGCCTTTTTATTAGAAAATCTAGGTACTCTCCGTGATCTTGCAGATGTCACACTCTTCAAAGTACACTACAATACAATCAAGCAAAAGAACACTCTCAAAACTACAACACAAAAATTAACAAAACAAAACAAGTAAACAAAGGAGTGCATGCAAGCATGCAAAAGGTTATTGTGTTGAGAAAGTTGTTTCTAACAAGGTTCTAAACATTTCAAAACACCTACTCGTCTTTTATAAAAGATGGAATTCCATTTGAAATCAAGTTAGTGAAAATAACTCATTAAATCATTTTTGTTTTACTAGAAATGCTTTTATTCAAAGGAATATTTTCTAGTGCTAACAAAATATATTTTTAAATTCAAATGTTAGTTTTTATGGTCAGAGGGTTCAAAACAAAACCATTTTCAAAAGGTTTCACTCAAAAATAATTTTTAGAACAATTTCTATAGCCAAAATAGTCCTATTAATGTTTCTGCATAAAACTCTAATTTTTCAGAGGCAAATGACCAAGGTAAGGCCATAGGTGCAAAGTACACAATTTTCTGAATCCATTGATATAAAATTTGTATTTTTTGGACAAACATATCAAAATTTATTGATTTTACAAGTTCAAACATCTAATAGATCAAATTTTGGATTTAAATCAAAAGTCTGGCCACGTGGCGCTGTCTGACTGGCTGGTACCATTTTGCGTGGATCAGCAACGTGAGCCGTTGGATCTAAGTGGAATCGCACAGCTCATAATAATGGATACTTGTTCGTTAGCATATCTAATTCTAGCCCTTAGATCAAGATCGAGTGATCCTAAACGTACGCGCCAACTGGCGGTGCTTGCTGCGATTCGCGCGCGGCGCGGATCGGTGATGGTGTGGTCGGCGTTAGGGTTAGGGAGCGAGGAGGGGGCGTTACCTCTCTAAAGCTCAAGGTGGTCGAGGTGGTGGCACTGGTGGTCACCGTTGACGAAGGGGCGCACGGGGTCGTAGGCAATTGCTCATCAGAGTTTCGTCCGCCGTCGGGGAGCTTGCAGACGCCGATGGTGGCGAGCCTACAGAGCATCAACAGACGAACAAGGAGTATCAGGAGAAGCGCGAGGTGATGACGATCAAGGTCGTGTGAACCAGAGAGTGAGGGAAGGTTAGGGCTCACCGGATTTTCTCGCCGGAGTCGTGCCCAGCGTCGGTGGTTCCCAGTTGGAGACGGGGCCAAGTCTCTGGGGCACGAGAAAGCAAACGGGGAACGCCAGGGCGTGCGCTGGAAGAAAGTGAGCGAGATAGGGTGAAGAAGAGAGTAAGGGGCGCACAGAGCTCACCGGATTTCTTGCCGGAGCTCGCCGGAGATAGCGGCGATGCGAGTCAAATTGCGAGTAGCCTGGGGGTGCTTGGGGGTGGGAAAAATGAGGGGAAATGGAGAGGAGGGAGGGGCAGTTAAGAGGGCGTGGTCAGGGGGAGGAATTGCGCCAGAAAGCACACGAATTTAAGCGAGTTAAATCGCGGTAGAAACTGTAGGGGGAACGAGTCTCTGGGCGCGAGGTTGAAGACGATGACGATGTGGACGTGGGGCCAGGAAGTCAGTGGGGGGTGCGGGTGTGTGCGTGGGTGAGAGAAGGAGCAAAGGGGGAGAGAGGTGGCCCGGGTGGGCTGTTAGGCTGGCGCTTGCCGGGATGGGCTGGGCTGCTGGCAGTGTTCTATTTTTTTTCTTCCTTTGTCTTTTTCTTTTTCTATTTTCTATTTTTATTTAAAACATTTGATTCAAACTTTAATTTGAAATCAAATATTCTCCAACCTTTTCAGTAGGTTTTTATACCTAATATAAGTGTATTATTTAGTCCAATTAAAAATATTTTTTTATCAATTTATATTCATTTAAAATTAAGTGATGCTCTTTGGCATTTATTTAAATAAAATTTTAATATGGCTCATAAGCCCATAAAAATTTTATTTAAATAAAATTTTAACTTTTATATTATTTAAATTACTTTTGTTCCCTTTACTTATGGATTTGGCCATGGTTTAAATTGTCTTTGCAACAATTCTTATTTATTTAATTCTCTGTCTTATAAAATTCATATCTTTTTATTTATAGCTCCAAAAATAGTGATTCCAATTTTTATAATTCTATTTAATAATTATTTATCTTTTAGAATTTCTTTGTTCACAATTAAGTATTGATTTTAGCTAGGAGCTTTATTAGTCTTGGAAATACTTTCTTTTATCTTATTAAAATCATAAGTTTTGTTCCATGGTTTTATAATATTTTTGTTTACCAAAATTGGTCATTTAGGAATATTTGTTGCTAAATTTTTATATGGAACAAAGCCATAGTCTTGTAGTGATCTTGAAGATGATTTCTTTCATTAGGGTTTAGGTTTTTGGTTTAACTTTTCCAAGTGTTCAATTCAAGATACATTCTATGCTTGAATGCATTTGATTTATTTGAAAAAAATTGTTGCTTTTTCATTCAAGTAAGGTTTTTGATGTTTCCAATTAGAGTAAAAATTTTCTTTTCCCCCTAAATTTCAACAATTATTTCTTTTGTTTGTTTATTTTTCATATTTCAAAATTTGGAAAATTTTGGGATGTGACAGGCACATGCATACTAGAATTCACACGGAAAAATAATAGCTATGTGAAGAACCCAAATCATACCTCTCTAATTCATCATCTCAATCTAGGATTTCTAGGAGGAGGTGTGAGCATATATATAGACCAACACTTAGGGTGTGTTTGGTGGCCCGGGTGTCCTATCTCATCTCATACAAGTTGAGTCCAGCTATGTCCACTCTATACATGTGCATTTTACTTGCTATGTTTGGTAGGTTGTATGTGTTAAGATGTGCTGAGTTAAGGTTGTGTTTGGTGACATGTATGACATGAGCTAGGCCAGATATTATTAAACAACAATCAAGTCCCTGGCTAAAAGACACAAAAAGCAATCAGGTCCCTGGGCGGTCGCTAGCGCTGCTGCCGGCGAGAGGAGCGTCACCATGCGCTAGCTCGCCGCCACACGTTGCCGCCGCCATGGTGTTGAGCCCCACCTTCCCCGCCGCTAGGAGACCGAGCTCCGGCTCGATGCATTGCGCCAGTAGTAACTAGCGCCGTCACGCGCGGCTGTGCCTTTGTGGCTCAAAGGAGGAGGGAAGAGGATGGGGATGGGGCGGTGGTGAGATCGACGAGGATGGAGCCGGTGTCCTTGGACCAGGCCGGGAGCGGTGGACTTCTATAGGTACGGTGGTGGTGGCCTGATACGTCGGAAATGTATCTATAATTTTTGATGTTCCATGCTTGTTTAGTATCTACTTTTTTTGCTTTGTCTACACTTTAAGGTGTTTTTATATCTTTTCTGAAACTAACCTATTAACAAGTTGCTACATTGCAAGTTGCCTGTTTTCTTCTGTTTTTGGTTCTAGAAAGGCAGAAAATCAATATTCTCGGAATTGGACGGGACAAAAGCCAAAGTCAATATTTTACCGTGGGGGACACGAATCTAGAAGACGAGACAGAGAGGCAAGCCAGGGCGGCCAAACCCCTAGGCGCGGCCAGGGGTGGGCCCGTGCCTAGGCAGGGTGTGGCCCCCTGGTCGCCTCCCAGCCTCGCCTCTTCGCCAATAAGAATCCCCCGATGCAGAAACCCTAGACACCCGATCAAAACTCCATGAAACTGTCTATATCCACCGCCACCATTATCCCTAGATTGGGGGGATCTGAAGTTATTCCCGGCACCCTGCCGGAGGGGAGATCATCCTGGAGGCCTTTTTCTCCGGTATGATGCGTGAGTAGTTCCACCTTGGACTATGGGTCCATGTAGTAGCTAGATGGTTGTATCTCCTCCTTGTGATTTCATGTATAGATCTTGTGAGCTTTGTTCATGATCAAGATCTAATCTATTTGTAATCATGCATGTTGTGTTTGCGGGGATCCGATGGATATTGAGATTACTATGTTAGATTGATTAATGGTTTTGTCTTTATGATTCTATCATGTCTGTGTTGTTTGTGATCTTGCATGCTCTCTATTGTTAGTATCTATCTTGGCCAAGTAGTTCCTAGTGACTCCAAGAGGGGGTATTTATGCTCGATAGTGGGTTCATGCCTCTAGTTTCCAAGGGAAGTGACAGAAATCTCTTCGGTTGTAGATGTGTTGTTGCTACTAGGGAGAAAACAACGGTCTCTTGTTCATGGAACAAGTGGATTGTTAACCTTACACACTTTGCTTAAAGCAGTTGTCTGTTGCTTGCAACTTAATACTGGAGGGGGTTCGGATGATAACCCAAAGGTGGACTACTAGTCATAGATGCAGTTGGATGGCGGTTTATGTATCTTGTTGTATTTCCCAATCGAATCTCATAGGATCTTTTTGTCTGGTATTGCTTTGTTATGCCTTACTCAGTTCCTGTCAATTGCCCTGCTATAATTTGTTTACCCTTCATGCCATGTTTTTTATCTAAGGAGAGCACCTCTAGTGAACTATGGACCCCGGTCCAATCTTTACCATTGATACATCTTCCACTGTTACTATTTACTTGCTGCAAACCACCATTACCTTCCACACCATACGTTTAATCCTTTGTTATAGCAAACCGGTGAGCTTGACAACCTCACTGATTAGTTGGGGCAAAGTCTTGAGTTTGTGTTGTGCAGGTCTCCGTGTTACTTGCAACACCTGTGTGACGTTTCCTTACTCCTACTGGTTCGATAACCTCAGTTTCTTACTGAGGGAAAACTTGCTGTTGTGCTGTTTAACACCTTGCTCTTGGGGTTCCCAACGCTCGAACATCAACCTGGCCGGGACAGGGTCGCGCCTCAGAGGCTCAGAGGGAGGAAAGAGGACGGGGATGGAGGCGGTGGTGAGCTCAACAGGATCTAGATGGTAGCCTTGGACGAGGACGGTGGCGGTGGCCTTCGATGGGGCCGGGGCCGGTGGTGAGCGACAGGGAGGAGACCTTCGCTCGCTGCGGAGGGATGCGATACTGCGGGCGGAGAGAAATGTGGGTGTGGGGCCTCGACCCCTGTCGTCTTGGAGTGTCCACATCACGCGCGCGGGATTAACTTGGCACTGCCGAGTTGTGAAGCTCGATTTGAGCTTCGCAACCGGGCAGTGTTGAGGGGCTATTTTTGCACGAGGTGGGCACTTCCCGATAGAGGCAACCCGATCTACCAAACAAAAAATGATGGATATGGGGAGAATATCTGGGTTGTCCCAGTCTACCAAACACACCCTTAAACATGGTAGTTTATGCATAAAAAGGAAGTTCCGGACGAATTGGGGGTTTACATGGGCTGATGCCCAACTCATAACTCGTAGGCCCATCATGCAGTCCGAAGACTCCGGTGCATGTAGGCCGGAGATTCCGATGCGTCCGGAGACTGGTGTTGTCGCACCGATTACTCCAATTGGGCATTGCAATGTCAGAGATTCCGTGCAGTCTTGGTGCGGTCTCCGATCGGAGATTCTCTTAGCCTTTGAAATTGGGTAGCTGCACCTTTTGGACTTGAAAGAAGGAAAACCAAGCATTCCTCATGGGACAATGGAAGGGCATGTCGAGGAATAGTCATTGGCTTCACCCAAGCATGGCTCCACCTAGGGGTGTGCAAAAACACAAACCGGTCAAACTGCTGAAACCGGCTGCTTGAAGTGTAGTTCATTTTCTTTCACATCTCAAATCCGTATCTCCAAACTAGTGCAAAAATTTAAACTAGGTGAAACCGGCTAAACCATCGAAACCGCTTTTGCACAGGCTTAGTGATGCGGCTCAGATCACTGTAGAGCTTCGCTGCGAGACCCCAAGAGGAAGGTATGCTGAGTACAGCGGCAAGTTTTTTCCTTAGTAAGAAACCAAGGTTATCGAACCAGTAGGAGGAAGGAAACAACTCAAAGGTGTTGCTAGCAACTAGAAACCTGCACAACACAAACTCAAGACTTTGCCCCAATGAACAGTGAGGTTGTCAATCTCACCGGTTTGCTAAAAACAAAGGATTAACTGTATGGTGTGGAAGGTAATGGTGGTTTGCAGAAAGTACAGTAACAGTGGAAGATGTATCAATGGTAAAGATTGAAACAGGGTCCATAGTTCACTGGAGGTGTTATCCTTAAGATTAAACAGAGGCATGAACCCACTATCGAGCATAAATACTCCCTCTTGGAGTCACTAGTATCTACTTGGCCAAGATAGCTACTAGAAACAGAGAGCATGCAAGATCACAAACAACACACATAGAATCAATAATACAAAACCATTAACCAATCTGACATAGTAATCTCAATATCCATCGGATCCCTGCAAACACAACATGCATGATTACAAATAGATGATCTTGATCATGAACGGAGCTCACAAGATCTAAACATGGTAGCACAAAGGAGGAGAAACAACCATCTAGCTACTACATGGACCTGTAGTCCAAGGTGGAACTACTCACGCATCATACCGGAGGCTGGCATGGTGATGAAGAAGGCCTCCGGGATGATCTCTCCCCTCCGGCAGGGTGCCGAGAAGAGCTTCAGATCCCCCGATCTAGGGACGATGGTAGCGGTGGCTACAGACTATTTCGTGGAAGATTGATCGAGTACTTAGGGTTTTGGTATCGGGGGCTTCTTATAGGCAAAGAGGGAGGCCGAGGGGGTGCCCGAGGCGGCTGCACCCCCCCCCCCAAGCGCGAGCCAGGCCTAGATGCACGGCCAGGGGGTGTGGCCCCCTCGAGACCCTTCTCTGTATCGTCTTCTGGCTCCGTGTTCCCCACTGTAAAATATTGACTTTGGCTTTTGTCCCGTACAACTCCGAGAATATTGATTTTCTGCCTTTTCTGGAACCAAAAACAAAAGAAAACAGGCATTAGCATTATGGCATCTTGTTAATAGGTTAGTCCTAGAAAACATATAAAAATACCTCAAAGTGTAGACAAAGCAAAGCAAAGTAGATACTAAACAAGCGTGGAACATAAAAAATTATAGACACATTTATGACGTATCACTTAGCTCTAGCTATGAAAGTACAAGGACGACGGTAGGCCGCAGAGCCAAAGAGCATGAGGAGTATCTCAACCGGGGCACGAATATCGAGTGAAATCACAAGGTTGACTGAGGGAGTACCATATGCATGTCACCTCGGTGGTATATCATCATCATTCACTATCGACGTTAATAGCAATGCTCTGAGAACCAAGTGCTGGCTTGGTGGCAAGGCTAGCGAGTGTGCAGCCAGCCCACCCGGGTTCGAGTCCCCATGGGGAACGAATTAAACGGGATTTTATCTAAGCGTGTACAGTCCGCTGCTGGAGAGGTCTCATCTACCTAACAACATATAGCCCACGAGGGATCATTCTGTAGAGAGAGGATTGTAACACGTTGTATTACTCTGGTGCAAAGCACATACATATATAGGTACAATGAGAGTCCTCCATACCCTCAGACATAAAATAGAGGAGGTGCCTAATCACTAACGTACTATACACAAAATATCTATTCACCCCTCATGAAGGCGTGGCAGAAAGATTTGAAGGCTGGATCGAAACTCCTCGAAGGACGTCGTAGGCAATCCTTTAGTCATGATATCCACGAACCTCTATTAGGTACGTGTAGCACACGTATACGGCCAAGAGCCACCTGTTCGTGAACAAAGTGAATGTCGAGATCGATATGACGGGGTTAGCGGAGAGATACACCGTAGAGACGTTGTCACAGAAGACCACGGTAGCCATGTCGATGGGACAAGAGAGCTCCTAAAGTAGTTGTCGAAGCCAAGATCACTCGATGACAGCATTAGCAATAGCCTGATACTCTGCCTCGGCGCTGGAGCGAGAGACCGTAGGCTGCCGCTTGGATGACCACGAGATGAGCGAGGGTCCAAGGTAGACGCAATACCCCGAGGTGGAGGGCTGCATGTCAGGGCAGCCGGCCCAGTCCGCATCCGAGTAGGCGATGATGTCCGTGTCGGCAGAGGCGTGCAGCGAGAGACCAAGGTCCAGAGTGCCACGGATGTAGCATAGAATCCGCTTTACCGAAGTCCAATGAGCATCATAGGGGGCATGCATATGAAGGAACACCTGCTAAACAACATACTGTGGCTCCGGTATGGTGAGAGTGAGGTACTAGGCGCACCAACGATGGACCGCTAGAGAGAGGCGTCACGCGCCAGAGAGCCATCCGTGGCGGAGAGCTTGTCCTTCGTGTCGACAGGCATGGAGACGGGGCTGTAGTTAAGCATCCCGACGTGGTCGAGGAGCACGTGAGCATACTTCTTCTGCTGAAGGAAGAAGCCATTTGGTCGGCGCACAACCTCAATGCCGAGGAAGTAGTGTAGGGTCCCAAGTCCTTGAGCGCGAACTCAGCACGAAGGCGGTCGGTGAGCTGCTGCAAGAGCGCATGGGTGCTGGCTGTCAGGATGATGTCGTCGACATAGAGCAACAGGTATTTCGTGGCATCTCCCATATGGTAGACGAATAGCAAGGCATAAGAGCATGTGGAGCGGAAGCCGAGTTGGTGAAGAAACGCTGCGATGCGTTGGTACCACGCGCGTGGCGCCTTCTTGAGCCCATATAATGAGCGCGAAAGCAGACACACATGATCCGGATGAGTGGAGTCGACGTAGCCGGTGGGCTGCTGGCAGAGCACTTGCTCCTCAAGATGACCATGAAGGAAGGCGTTGGAGACGTCCATCTAGTAAACGGGCCAGCGGCAAGACACGGTGAGCTACAACATGATGCAGATGGTGTCGGGCTTGACCACAGGGGCGAATGTCTCGGCGAAGTCAACACCGGCGCGCTAACAAAAGCCACAAACGACCCATCGTGCCTTTTGCCGATCGAAGGTTCCATCCGGATGGAACTTGTGCTTGAAGACCCACTTGTCGATGATGATGTTGGCATGGAGCGGTCGAGGAACGAGATGCCATGTCTGATTTTGCTGCAGGGCATCGAACTCTTCCTGCATGGCCGCGAGCCACAGCAGGTCACAGAGGGCCGCCCGGGCCGAGGCGGGCAGCAGAGACGGTGTCGTAGGTGGCGGTGGCAGCGACAGAGCGGTCGTGGCATTGCAGACGTATACGTTCGCAGGTACCGCGTTGACGGGAGGAATACGCCAGCACGTGCACGGGTAACCGAACCTAGAGGGGCAGGCATGACATCACCCGAGTGCCCACTTGAGGGTGATCTGGTCGACTGAGCGGCACCGAAGCTAGGGCTTGAGGGCGGGGTCGGCGCAGCCGGTGAGCTCGAGGGTGCGGCGGGCGGTGTCGACGGGGTGGCGCCCGAGCTGGGGCTCGAGGGCGACGCGGGAGGCGTCGGCAGATCGGCGCCCGAGCAGGGGCTCAAGGGAAATGACGGCGGGGTCGACGAGGCAGCGCCCGAGCTCAAGCTCGAGGGCGGGGTCGGCGCGGCCGGTGCAAGGGCGCGACACCGCGGGGTATCACTCGTGGAAGGAGAATAAGATTCCATCTATTCCTGTGAAAACGGGAAGCAACACTCGTCAAAGTAAACGTGCCTCGAGGTGATGACCCGATGGGACACGGGGTCGTAGCAGCGATAGCCTTTGGTGTTAGCCGAGTAACCAAGGAATACACACGGGATGGAACGCGGGGCGAGTTTAAGAGGGGCGGTGGCGGCGACACTAGGGTTACAACGACAACCAAAGATCCGAAGACCGTCGTAAGAAGGAGAACCAAAAAGGAGGTGGTGTGGCGCATAGTTCCAGCGAGTACGACCTGGACGGAGATTGACGAGGAGTGTGGCGGTGGCTAAGGCGTCGGGACAGAAGGTGGACAGTACATGACCGTGAAAGAGAAGGGTGCAGACGCAGTTGTTGAGGCTGCGGAGGACACGCTCGGCACGACCGTTTTGCTGCGAGGTATACGGACAGGTTAGACGGAAAATAGTGTCGTGAGAGGATAGGAGAGTGCGGACGGAAACATTGTCAAACTCTTGTCCGTTGTCGGTTTGTAAGGCGTGTATGGGACGACCAAACTGTGTGGACACATAGGCGTAAAAGGAAGTGAGAGTAGTGGCGACATCGGACTTTTTACGAAGAGGAAACGACCACACAAAGTGAGAAAAATCATCAAGAATGACTAGGTAGTAAACAAAACCAGAATTACTCGGAATAGGAGAGGTCCAGACATCACTATGAATTAACTCAAACAGAAAAGATACAACTGTGGAAGAATTGCTAAAAGGAAAATGAACATGTTTGACGACACGACAAACTTCACAACTATGTGTAGCCTTTTTATTACATGAAAACGAAAATCCCCTCATTATTTGATGAATCATGTTGGCACTAGGATGTCCAAGACGAGGATGCCAAACGTCGACGCTAGCAGAGAAAGCACGAGGACTGGCGCAGGAGGTGGAAGACACATGGACCGGATACAAGTCGCCGGGGCTCTCACATCGGTGGAGTACCATCCGGGTACGGGCGTCCATAATAGAAAACACCAGAAGCGTCAAATTGCATAGTTACAGAATTGCCATGAGAAAGAGTTTTACCAGAGACTAAATTCTGAATAAGATGGGTAGAGAAAATGACATTATTGAGAGACAGTGGTTTGGAAGAGGAAGGAAAATTAGCAGAACCAATGTGAGAAATAGGGAGACTAGCGCCGTTACCGACAATGATGCGAGACTCGGTGGAAGTTCGAAAAGAATGAGAGAGAGATTACCCGGGTGACCGTCCATGTGGGAGGATGCGCCCGTGTCCATGAACCAATCGCCACCACCGGCGTAGGAACCAGGCGCAGGCGCCTGCTGGAGTGCGGCGGAGAGAGCCGGGTCCCATGTGGGCTGCTGCGGCGCGTAGGACGATGGGACACCGAAAGCCGAAGCGTAGGTCGGTGGAGCGGTGTTGTAAGCCAGGGCGGTGTTGTAGGCCGAGGCATAGGGAGGTGCCGCAGCGAAGAGGGCCTGGTGGGTCGGTGGGCGTGAGTCGAGTAGACCGGGGCGAAGGGCGTGGTACTGGCATGGTGTAGGCATGGATGACCCCAGTCCATGTGTTGGAGGGATAACCCCGGATATGGTCAAGCTAGGTAAGAAAGGGAAATGACCCTCATGATAAAATATGAATCATAACATGATCCGACCGAGTGAAGGAGAGGTTGGCCGAGTAAGATCCGACCTCTTCTGAGTCAAGTAATTAAGACATGACTTGGCCCACATATGAGCTATGTCGGCCTACGGTATCATATAATTTGGATGCAGGACAAGGTCAAGCCGAGTCACGCGAGGTAAGACCGAATCAAGGGAAGCTTGCTCAAGAAGGAGAGAGCAGAAGTCAACTTCAGCTACTGTCATGCTACAGGAATCTGCGCAGTGACAAAAGCTACAGACAAGGAGCAGAGTGGCAGAGGGGTAGAGGAAGGTCACGGAGGTGACGGTTCTTAGGCTCGAGGCTCACATGTGCAGGGCTCTGTGTCTTTGTCGTCAATAGGAGGGGGACATGGAAAGAAGCCCGCCGTGTTACCCTTTTGGGACAAGCATATTCGTGGAATATGCTTGTTCACGTCAGCCCTAGGAGGAACGAGGCCTCCCCTTTATAAGGAGGGGCAGAACTTCCTGGAGAGGGGATCAATTCACTTTTCTCTAGAGGGCTCAAGTCGTATCTTCTTCTTCCTCTCCCTGATACTGCTCGAGGAGCACTTGTAACTCTCTTGTGAAGAAATAAAGATTATGTTCTAGTTTACTGAGTGTAGAAATCTATACATCTTCCCTCCCCAGATCCCACTAGCATCAATTGGCCCCCAACTTAAGCCTACCCATGGCATCTGTCGTGCCACCACCACGATAGTTGGCGCCCACCATGGGGCCAGCAGCGGTGTTAGCTGGAGTCAAGATCCGGACGGAAACTTCATCGACATAGGCGAGCAAGTCATTTCTGGCTTAGTCCAGAGATTCGACATCCGGGACTACGCCAGCGACAATGCTGGCAATTTCGGAAGGAAGGCACACCCGTGCAATGGCGTCTTCATCAACTTGGGCGCTCACAAGATCTACGTCGGTATCGACACTTCCTGCATCTATCCGCGTCGAGTCATCCTCACGGGAGATCCTCCCCTCAGCGCTGCCAACAGTCAGCGTGGTACTCGCCCCCCAGGCAGTGTTGAGGTGATGATGACGGCTCCAGCGCTAGAGGCAGGAGCCGGGCCAAGCAAGAACCCGGCGATAGCAAGCCAGGCAGCACTTAAGCCGGCAGCCACGAAGCCAGCAATAGCAGATCCGCTAGCAGCTAATGCACCAGAGGTGCAAGAGGTAACCCCCAAGGCATCTAGGGTAAGATGGCCACCATTGGAAAGTCCAAATAACATCTTGCAAGCAGCTATAGACAACTTAACAACACCTGTAGCACCAATAGTTGACCCGGTGAATGCACATGCAGAACTAGAACAAACTAGGTTAAAACTGTTAGAGGAGGCCAGGAAAGTATCAGCGCTTCAGGAGTCCTTTAATAGGACCCTACGAGAGTATGCAAGGGAAAATAAATTGGATACTGCTCCCACACGGGTAGATGAACTGAGAATGAAAGGAAAGAACCTTCTCAGTGGTATTAACAGAGAGCATGAGTCTCAACTAGGTGATTCGGCTGACCCGGGGTTGCCGAGGTATAGTACCCCGGTAAAGAATCTTAGGGCAGCAAACGCAGCAGCCTCTGAGTTGGAGGGATTGACCGGTGAAGCTCGGAAAAGGCAGCAAGAAAGAGTAAATGAGCTGGTACGCATTGTGAACCAGCAGAATGAGGAAATGCTCAGAGCTAACCCGACAAAGCCAAGGACTTCGTGCATGGTTCATTCGGCTGGGGCTGCCCCCGCATTGTTGGTAGCAGCAGCGTCTTCACCCGGAAATGGTGCAAGAAAATATAAAGTTGTAACCTCAGGAAAAAGAAACAAACAGATTATCCCATATGACCCGGCAATAGCTGGAAAAGTCAATGAGAACAAAGGCAATGGGAGGCGAGGTAACAGCGGGGAAAGAAACCCCGACCGTGGTAACAGAGAACATGGGAATCTCGGAAGCGGAAACCCCGAGAGCAAAAACCCTGCCAAAGGAAGAAGATGCCCTCTGCAAGATAATCAGACGAGGCATGAACGTCGGCAAGTGCGAGAATCAAGACATGCCTCGCAGAACCAATCTCATGACAGAAACTTGGATAATGTCGGGTATAACGGGCAAAACCACTATGGAATGCAAGAAAGAGCTATGTACAGAAACTTGTCACCGAATGACGCGAGATTGAAGTTGGATAGGCTATATCAGTCTGAATTATTGGAAGAGCAAGGTCTGCCGGGTCCGGTGTGTTTTGGACCACAGATCATGGGTGAACCACCAGTCCCAAATTTCCAGCTGGCTAGAGGTACAAAAACATATAATGGAAGTACAAAGCCACAAGATTGGTTAATTGACTATGCCACGGCAATAAAAATAGCAGGAGGAAATTTGAGATGGGCCATGAGATATGTGCCCCAGATGTTGGAAGGACCGGCCAGAGTCTGGCTGAATAATCTGCCAACGGGCAGTATCAACTGCTGGTTGGACTTTGAGGAAATGTTTGTCAGTAACTTCACCAGTACATACAAGAGGCCGAACAGACCACAACAACTCTCCACGTGCAAACAGAAGCCGAATGAGACTGATAGAGAGTTCTTAACTCGATGGTGTAATCTCAGGAACTCATGTGAAGGAGTTATAGAATCTCAAGCAATCGCTTGGTTCGCTCAAGTATGCAGATATGGAAGCGTGTTGTGGCAAAGGCTACAAAGAGATATGCCAACCATGCTGGCAGAAACTATCAGAGTTGCAGATTCATATGCCTTGGGAGATCCAACCTAACCAGAACTTATATCGGCAGAGCATCGTGAGCAGCTTACGCCCGAGATGGTGCGGGTTCATCTCGGCGCAATGAATACCGAGGTAGAAGAAGAGATGAGAGGCCGGATTACATATATAGTTCAAATCTAGTTGCAGCAGTCGTGCAGGATCGGCCGACTCTTGGACGCAATCAGCGTCATAAGAACGGTCCTCAACAATGGACACCGAGAAACGACGGGAAGATACAGTGGACACCTAAGAAGAAAAAACAATGGCAAGAGAGGCCGAAGTACACGTTTGAGTCGATGCTAGATCAGCCGTGTAAGTTTCACACGCCTAACCCGACCAAGCCAGCTAACCACACAACTCGCCAATGCGTATGGATGAAGAGCGCAATGGGAAACCCGACAGCAATGCAGGCGCCGCAATAGCAAGCGCATCACCAATAGCAGCCACAGCTTATGGGGGAAATGCGCAACAGCTGATGTTGCCTCCACCACCCCCGAGGTATGAGAATTAGGATCGGAGGGATGCAGTTCACCAAGTAACAAACTAGAACCAAGATGGTAGAGGAAATCCCGGAAGTAATGGACACAATGACTACAGGGAGCATCACCAATCATACTGTGTGTTCATAGCAAAACAACAAGATAGGCAGAGCGTACAGCACCGACATATGGAAGTGAATGCAGTTATGTCGGCAGTTCCGAGGTATATGCCATGGTCAGATCAGGAGATAACATGGAGCATTAGGGATCACCCGAAGATCATGCCAAACCCAGGGTCATATGCCCTAGTGCTGGATCCGACATTTGTTGGGCCCAGCATTAATGTAAAGTTCTCAAAGGTGCTGATAGATAATGGGAGCAACATCAATATTATGTACAAAGACAAAATGCATAAGCTCGGAATATCTCCGAATATGCTACAATCGACTAGAACAACTTTCCATGGAATAGTGCCAGGACTGTCCTGCGAACCCATTGGGAAGGTCCGAGTAGATGTACTATTCAGCACGAGGGAAAATTGCAGAGCTGAGAATTTGGAATTCGAGGTCATGGACCTGGAAAGCTGTTATCATGCGTTACTCGGACGAACGGCATTGGACAAGTTTATGAGAAGCTGTCACACTGGTTACTTAAAAATGAAGATGCCAGGACCACACGAGATGATAACCATAGCAGGAGACTACATGAAATCAATGGAATGTGCTTCGGCCGGATCAAATCTGGCAGAATCTTTGGTAATTGCAAGGGAGAAAAGGAGAATTGAAGAGTTCGCAGCTTTAGCTCAGTCGGCGCAGCTTAACATGCCAACACTCGCCAACCCACATGGAAGTGTATCATTCCAGCCGACTAAGGAGAGAAAGAAGATCCAGATTGATGATCAATTCCCAGAGCGCAGCATCACCATTGGTGCAGGCCTGAATGGCAAATAGGAAAGTGAGCTCACCAACTTCCTCTGTGAGAATCGGGATATCTTTGCATGGTCCACACAAGATCTGCAAGGAGTACCGAGGAAGTTGGCTGAGCACTCTTTGCATGTCAGGACAGGAGCAAGGCCGGTGAAGCAACCTCTCTGCCGCTTCGTCGAAGACAGGAGAAAAATCATCGGGGACGAGATAGCTCGGCTCCTTGCGGCCAGGTTCATCATGGAAGTACTTCATCCGGATTGGTTGTCTAATCCGGTGTTGGTAGAAAAGAAAAAGGATGATCCAAACGTCGCTGTCGTTTGGCGAATGTGTATCGATTACATGAACCTTAACAAGGCGTGTCCCAGAGATCCTTTTCCTTTACCAAGGATAGATCAGGTCATTGATTCAACCGCAGGTTGTGAGCTGTTATTAATTATAGATGCGTACTCTGGTTTTCACCAGATACCGTTAAATCCAGCTGATCAAATAAAAACTGCGTTTATCACCCCATACGGGGCTTATTGCTATCGCACCATGCCATTCGGCCTGCGCAATGCATGAGCCACGTATCAAAGATGTATGCAAAAATGTCTCCATGATCAGATTGGAAAAAATGTTCAAGTATATGTTGATGATGTGGTGATAAAAACCAAAGAGAGCCATACGCTCCTAGAAGATACCCGGCAGACGTTCGTGAATCTAAGAAGATTCCGAATGAAGCTTAACCCGGAAAAATGTACCTTTGGTGTGCCAGCCGGAAAATTGCTTGGTTTCCTCATATCCAGCCGAGGTATTGAGGCGAATCCGACTAAGATTCGAGCGGTTGAAATAATGGAGTTGCTGAGATGCCTCAACGATGTTTAGAAATTTAAAGGATTCCTTGCATCCTTAAGTCAGTTCGTAAGTCGGCTAGGTGAAAAAGCATTTCCTTTATTTCAGTTAATGAAGAAATCTGATAAGTTCACTTGGACATCCTAGGCTGATAGCGCTTTTCATGAATTGAAAAAGATGCTGGCTACAGCACCCATCTTAGCTTCCCCCTTGTCAAAAGAGCCTATGCTTCTCTATGTGGCAGCAACAAATAGAGTTGTAATTGCAATAATAGTCGTGGAGCGCGACGAGCAAGGTAAGTCAGTGCAAAGACCGGTGTATTACCTAAGTGAAGTGTTATCCGACTCAAAGCAGAACTATCCACACTACCAAAAATGGCTTACGGGGTATATATGTCGGCAAAAAAGCTCAAACATTATTTCAAAGAACACCCCATAAAGGTAATATGCGAATCACCAATAGCCGAGATAATGAGAAACAAAGATGCGAGTGGCCGAATAGGAAAATGGGCAATTGAGTTATCCCCTTATGCCTCGCAGTTTGATAGAAGAGATGCAATCAAATCTCAGGCAGTGGCCGACTTTTTGGTCGACTGGGCCGAGATACAGTACGAACCACCATTACCCGATCCGAATTATTGGACGATGCATTTTGATGGATCCAAGCTAACAAATGGGTTAGGAGCGGGAATAGTGTTAACCTCTCCAAAAAAGGATCAACTAAAATATGTGTTGCAGATACATTTTGCTGCGTCGAACAATGTCGCCGAATATGAGGCACTTGTTCACGGTTTAAAGATGGCAAAATAAATTGGCATACGCCGAGTTCTGTGCTTTGGAGACTCGGACCTTGTAGTACAACAAGTGTCAGGAAATTGGGACGCATTGGATGCAAACATGGCCCTATGTCGGTTTCATGTACAGAAGATTAGTGGTTATTTTGACGGATTTGAATTTCATCACATACCTCGGGTAGAAAATGATGATGCGGATACGCTGTCAAAACTCAGATCAACCAGATAGTCAATTCTGCATGGCATCGCCCTAGAACACCTAAGAAAACCATCAATCATACCTTCACCAGAATCCGAATCAATTCTCCTCTCGTAAGATCAGAAATATGAGTGTGTCCCAATGGAAATTGACAAGGGGCATGAGCCAAATTACTCGGGGACTGATTTGGTTAACCCAAAGATGAATTGGGATAGATCGGCAGATGTTATGCCGGCAGAAGTGATGGAAATTGACAAAACAATGTTCCCGAAAAAAGACATACCGGAATGGACACAACACATATTCTCGTTTCTCAAAAATAAGGTTCTGCCGTATAATGAGATCCTTGCTAGGCAAACGATAAGAAGAGCTAAAGCTTACACAATCATAAATAGTGAGCTTTATAAGAGAAGTGTGACAAATGTGTTACAACGATGCGTTGACTCGGCAGAAGGACAAGAGATCCTCTTGGACATACATCAATGAGAATGTGGGCACCATGCCTCGTCCCGAGATCTTGTGGCTAAAGCATTTAGGCATGGGTTTTACTAGCCAAGTGCGCTAAAGGAAGCAAAAGAATTGGTAACAGAGTGCAATGGCTGCCAGAGGTATGCCAACAAAATACATATGCCTTCATCCGAGTTAAAAACAATACAATCACTTGGCCATTCTTAGTGTGGTGCTTAGATATGGTGGGTCCATTTAAGCCGGCTCGTGGCGGCATGACTCACATTCTGGTCATGGTGGACAAATTCACGAAGTGGATAGAAGTAAAACCAATAAGAAAATGTGATGGGCCCACAGCGGTAAAATTCTTCAAAGATATCATTCTAATATATGGTTACCCACACAGTGTCATCACGGATAATGGCACAAACTTTGCTGAAGGAGCCTTTGCTCGATTCTGCCAAGAGAAGCACATAAGACTCGATGTTGCTTCGGTGGCTCACCCGGGATCAAATGGGCAAGTAGAAAGATCGAATGGACTAGTACTATCCGGAATAAAACCTCGGCTAATAGAACCACTTCATAGATCGGCAGGATGCTGGATCGAGGAACTCCCAGCGGTACTATGGAGTTTGAGAACTACCCTGAATAGATCAACGGGATATACCCCGTTTTTTCTCGTGTATGGGGCAGAAGTTGTACTTCCTACCGACATAATGCATGACTCGCCAAGAGTCACCCAATACACGAGCGCCGAAGTAAATGAAGGATACGGCAAGATGATGTGGATCTACTAGAGGAAGCAAGAGAATTGGCATTATCAAGGTCAGCTGTTTATCAACAAGACCTCAGACGATATCCTAGCAAGAAAGTAAATCCAAGAGTTTTCAAGGAAGGGGATCTAGTTCTTCGGATAGTGCAACGCACGACCGGTATGCATAAACTCTCACCCCCATGGGAAGGGCCATTTATCGTGAGCAAAGCATTACACAACGATGCATACTACCTAATCGATGCTCAAGCGCCGGAAAAGAACAAGGCGGACAAATCCGGAGACGAGTCAAAAAGACCGTGGAATGTAGTGTTGCTTCGCCCATTTTACACTTAGAGGAAGTGTATCGTATCTAGTAATATTATGTATCGGCTTGTTGTTTTAGAGATGAGTTAATGAAACCTCGGCGGCTCGAGCAGTGGCTCGGGGACTGCCCTATATCGATTGTCATTATGTTTATGTATGAAACTTCGGTAGCTCGAGAAGTGGCTCGGGGACTACCCTATATTGTTTGTCATTATGTATGATATCTCGGTAGCTCGAGCAGTGGCTCGGGGACTGCCCTATATGGTTTATCATTTTTATTATGAATAAAACCTCGACAGCCCGAGCAATAGCTCGGGGACTGTCTCATATTATTTATCACTGATTATATATGTAATTTGAATAAGCACTTCGGCGACCTGAGCAATAACTCAGGGACTGCCCCATGTTTTTTATCATTACGACCATACGAATGGTAACCTCAGCAACTCGAAAGACAACTCGGGAAATACCCCATTTGTCCTATCTAAGTATTCAATAACTCGGAAGAGTTGTAAGTCCATCCGACTACCTAACATATGGACATAGGAGCCACAATCCCTGATCTTTCACGAACTAAAGGAAAAATTCGATAGATAGATTAAGAATCGACAAAAGATCAAATACACGAAAGTTTGGTTTACAACCTACAAAATGAAATTTATGAGCGAAAACACACATCGCACAACTTGACCAGAACGATAATAACTAAACGATTACTATAGATTATGAGAGGCTCCAAAGTCATACAAAGCAAATGATACCAAAACAGGCAGATTGTCTTAGACAACATACACCCGGCATACCGGGGACTTAAACAAATAAAAGTTTCACAGTTTAGGCATTAGGAGTGGCCGACTCATCCCCAGGAGGAACAACAATAGCACCAGAAGTTCCCGACATTGGTATGTCGGACATGATTGGAGGAGCCTCGGCTTCTGTAGAAGGAACAACTTTAGGGGTTGTCTGGGCCTCCACAGAGGTTACTTCGGCGTCGACCGAGGTAGCTAGATTATCTTGGGCAGGGGCTGCTCGCTGTGAGACTCCACCTTGGGCTTGGGAGGCTTCAGTACCCTTGGAGGAGGATCGAGCCTCGGCGTTCTCGTCTGAACTATCACTGGACTCGTCGGAGCTCCCAGAATTTTCATCTGATTCACCTTCATCGCCAGAATCTCCATCGGATTCATCTTCATCCACAACCTCAACGTTATCTTCGGCATCATCAGGGAGGAAGCTCGGCCCTTCGTTCCATTGATGAACATTGGAATACTCAATGATTTGATAGGCACGGGCTTGGCGGCGAGCAACATACTCTGGATTTTTGACCCAAGGAGAGTCGGTGCACAAATTCATCAAAGTATCAAGGGAGATATCCTTATACCATGACAGAACAACGGTAAGCGCCATGTCATCCCCTACTCACCCGGCCGATTATCTCTAAAGATTCAATTGAGCCTGAGATTCCATTAGCTTTGCCACAAGAACTTCCACCTCGGTAATCTTCGGTTCGTTCGTCCAAAGAACATTGAAAGCACGAATGGCCGCTTTTACCAAATCTTTTCCCATAATTTTCATCGGCTCAATAGCAGCAGCAATGAAAACCAAGAAATCATCAATGGAATATTCTTGATTCGGAATAATGGGAACACCTCGGCGGCCGCGAGCAGCGCTCACAACCTTCGAACTCACGGATTTGGCTTCTGAAAAATGATCTGCAAGGAAGAACATCAAATAAGTAAGAGAAGTAACGAGCAAAGAATGACTTGGCTAGAAATGAAGAAGAAATATCACACGAAAAAAAGCTTATGATAGATATATTGCAACATCTTCTGGAGATCCATGGCCCAATTAGCCTTATTCTTATCAAAACGAGTCATTTCCTCGGTCATCGCCTGATTCTTCAGTTTGGCTACGTCAAGAAGCTCCTTGTCCTTCTGGAGCTGAAGGCTTAGTCGATTCTTCTCCTCGGAAAACTCTTGGTCTGAGAAGATCTCAAGGACTCAAACTCGGCACTGAGCCGAGCTATCTCGTCATCTTTTTCCTTAAGCTGCGCCGAGTGAGTTCCCGCTTGTTCTAAAAAATGCAGCATCATATCAGGCATGGGTATGCACTCTTGATGCGACGCTGCAAATCTTTGTAACTTGGCTGAGCCGAAGATGGAGTACCATAAGACACTAGAAATTCACCTAGAATGAAAATAGACGAATAAAGAATGGGGGGGCAAGTAACCTTCAAGGGTGGCAACCTTCTTCGTAAGACGGTATTTTGATTATTGATGTTAGCTGAGTAACGATACATCAAGAATTAGCCGGGAAACAGGCTTTGGCATAAAGAAAAGGAGCACAAAAAGCTGAATAGTTTACCAGTTTTCTTCAAAATAGGAATCATTTTGTCGAATTTATCTTGAAGCTTCCTATGTGAAAAGAGCAACTTCTGGAATTCGGCCGTACATCGATTATGAGTAACCTAAAATAACAAGTTATACAAAGAAAGATGAAATTGAAAGATCCGAATCAAGTAAATCTTGACTTGGCTCTAGGTAGTTGGATATTCAAAGCTAAAACTAAAAGACCAGAATCGAGTAAAACTCGAATCGGCTCTAGGTAACTGGATATTCAAAACTAGAAGCGGAGAAATCCAACTCATGTAGAACCTGACTCGTTCCATATGATTGTACTTTAGGCAAGGAAACCTTCCAAACGAATAACAAGTTATTCGATTGCAAGCTCGGGGACTAGTGGACATACAATATACTATACAAAATGCAAAGTGTAGACTGAGGCTCATACCTCGTTCATCTTGTCGCTTTCAAGAACAACCTTGGCAGCCATGTGTAAACGACTGCTGATGTCGGAAAGTTGGAAGGACTGATTACTCGGATTGCCTTCAAGTTGATCAACAACGTTCCAGTTGTTGGCATACTCTACCAATGATCTAAGGCTGTTCTCGCTTTCTGTGCGTGTCAACACCTTGCCCCTGGCCTCTTGCGCCTATTGTGTGGCTGCCTCGGCCGCTGGGCTCTTGTGAAGCACGAGTTGCGTGTCGGCAGCGAGGGTAGCTCCAGGCTTAGCCGTAGATGATCCCTTGCGAAGCATATCGACGATGCTTGGTTGAGAGGAACCTGCTTTTTCTTTTTCGGATGGAAAGGGTTTGGCAGCGACACTTTTCTTGCTCTTGGAATGAACTTCGGTAGGGCAATAACCTCTGTGCTTGGAGCGACATCTTTTGTAGCAGAAGGGGTGATGGTCTCCAAGGGAGCCAAAGTAGCGGTGACCTCGGCAGAAAGCTGAGTAGAAGCTGGAACTTCAGCGGAGGAAGGTTCGATGGGAATAACTTCCGGAATCTTGGGAGAAGCTACTGGATCAGTCGGGCAATCCGGCATGGTAACATCATCAGAAGCAACAGGAGGGACTCTAGCCTCATCTTGTCTAAGAGGGCTGTTAGTCGTCCCAGAAGGAGAGTTGTCACGAGGAGGACTGGAAACTCGGACGTCTTCTAGGGGCAATGGCGAAAGCGACCGAGTAACATGAGATGTCATACTCGGACCGCTAGGTTTGGCAGAGAGAGGAGCACTGCAGAAACAGTGATGAAAACCAAATCAGAAATACAAAGAGAAAAACAAGAAATACAAATGAAAAACTTACCCAGAAATCCCGGGCATAACTTTGCGCTTCGGAACATGCTGGGAGGATTTCTTGATTACTTTTTTGGGACCCGCACCCGAAGGATCGGTCGAAGTAGCTCGCTTCTTATACGGAGCAGGAGCTTCAGAGGTGAGAGGTTCGACCTCGTGGACCTGGCCAGCCGGATTACCTGGGAAAGAAGGAGCCGGAAATGCATAAGAGATAGGCACTGTGGCAACTACCTCGAAAATTTGGACATCATCCAAATCACCTTCGTCAGCTCGGGCCAAGGTTTTACCCTGAGTGCGAGCAGGAGCGGCCTTGGGCTTAGGAATAAATTCCTCCGAATCAGGTTCTCCATTGTCCGGAGTGCTGCGATCAGTGTTCCAAGGAAGAGCCACCACCTCGGCATCTTCCGTGATTTGCTCGGCAAATTTCTGTAGTAAGAGTAGACAAAAGTTAGCGAGATAATCAATGAAAAGTAACTCGGATGAAGCAACTCGTGTTCGAGTTACCTGGGGAGGGGGATTATCGCGGGAAAAGGGTTTCATTATCCACGCCCATTCCTCGGGCATCTCGGTCTTGAAAATAGCCCGGACGCGCTTCTGGATCTGGACGTTGTCAAGCTCGACCATTGAGACTCGTTTGGGATCCAGAGGACCGCTCATATAGCATAGCTTATGGGACCGGAGTTGAAAAGGGCAAATTCGGCTACTGATGAACGCGACCATCAAATATTCGCCGTGAAGCCTAGCCCGAATCAACTCTTTTAGCCGAAGTTCGAACGCCTCGGCAAGAGCAGGAGTTTTCTTTGGATTATAGGGCCAGTTCAATTTAGAAGGAGGACCGATAGAGAAGGCAGGAAGCCGAATCTTGTCTTCCGTGCATGTGTTCTTGACATAGAAAAACGACCTATGCCATTTTTTACAGGATTCTAGACCTGTGACTCGGGGGAACAAGGAATTCTTCCGAGGTGTAATAGAAGCAGCCCCACACTGGGTGAGAGATTTCTCGGAAGGGTGCAGAGACTTATCCGAAACTACATTAGATCGGATCTGAAAGAACTTTGATCAAACGTCTACTGAGGGCCAGAGATCGAAGTATCCCTCTAAGGCCAAGATAAAGGCCTACGGAGAGTCAATGGCGTTAGCCGGCAAATGATGAGGCTGAAGGCCAAAGAAATTGAGGAATCTCCTAGCGAAGTCACTAATAGGAAGGCCGAACCCTCTGGCAAAGTGCGATATAAAGACTACATATTTGCCCTCCTCAAGTACGGGGGAGGATTCTTTGCCGGGTAAGCGACACTTTACCTTGGCAGGGATTCGTCGGGTCTTGCGTAGCCATTCAACTTCTCGGCGAGTGACTGTAACATCCCAAAAATATTAAACTTGGATCATCAAACTCTAATCATCAAAATTAGGGCTAATAACAACTTTTCCAATTAAAAATATGAAGGCATGCATATGTGTATGCATTACAATTTGGATTCTTTTGAATTGCCTTGGTTATGTGTTTATTTGCTTGTAAAATGATTCTTAGGTGAAATAAACATCATCCAAACAATCCCCACACTTTCCCAAAGACAAACAAATCAAAACAAACAAGTTAAGTGAATGGTCACTTTGGCCAAATTAACTCCCATGCCTACTTTGGCTATCTCAAACTTTCAGAACTTAACAGAAACATGTTTGGATCTTTTCACCCCTTGATAGTACTCATAACAAAGTACCAAGGCCCACTTTGTGATCATCCAAAAACATTTGAATGCATAGTTTAAATGGAAGTTGAAAATTGAATCTGTTTCATATGGGAAGATCCCACTTTTTCAAAAACCACTCAAACAAGCTCAATTTTCAAAACCCAGGCATCCACAGACTCACCAGCACATGCCTAGCACACCCCCCCAAAAATATTTTCAAAATTCAAAACTTGAGTTCATGCGGCCATTTCATCAAACAGGTTGCAGATGCAAATCAAACAAAATCAAAACACTATGTTGAGCAGTGTTTTGGGCCTAACTTGTTCCCTCTCTGGACACCACTAGCCTTAGTAGATCATCTAACAACCTTAGCTAATCACTAGCACCACTGTAAGCTGGCCATTGTCATCAACGGTGAACAGGCCGAGAGCACCCATGTCACCCTAGTGTGGACAGCAGGCTAGGAGAAGAACTAGCCGTGCCAACCTTGTCTAGGAGCAAGCCAGCACCCCACCACCACTCCCTGTCCTAGCAGCGAGCAATGCCAGCCACTAGACCACACGCCTGGGCCATGCCAACCTTCTCTACAACCATGCCGAGAGCGCGCCCCGTGCGCCACGCTCGACCAGTGCCCACAGACCACGCGCCGCTCTCGCCGCGTGCACGCAGCGTCACCACATGTCGCCATCAAAACTCCCATCGGGCACGCTCAGAGCGCCGAAGCGTTTTGACCAATCAGCACCGCCCCACGCCTCTCCACCATGTCGATGAGCTTCGCCAGGGAGCACAGCACCGCCCCCTCATGCCGTAGATAGCCCTCTCGCCACTATAAATAGAGGCATCCCCCGCTCGATTTCTTCACACCATTCCACTCCCCTCTCACCTAGAACCACCCCACCGCACTCCCGGAGCAAGGCGAGCAGCGCATCGCCGGAATTTGGCCGGAGCTCGCCGCTGCTGGAGAAGAAGGAAGCCATCGATTGGAGCCACCCCAGGAGGAGCTGCCCGTACCAGGAGGTTCGCCGTTGTCCACTTCGTTGTTTGCCCCCATCGCCGACCCTCGCCTGAGCCCCGGTGAGCCTCCCACGACCCCCACCGACCGCGTTAGGGTTCTGTCTCTCCGGCGCTGCCCAACATGGACGATGAGCCGTAGCCGTTCGATTAGACTTAGATCGTGTGGCCGAGATCGCCCCATACCGCTTCGCGTGTTATGAGCCACTGACTGGTGGAACCCCCCATTCAGCTGAGCCTCGCGCCGCTGAGTGACACTGGGCCGGACCAATACCCCTTCCTGCACAGCCCACTCGTTTGAATTTAGATTTTTCTATTTAGATTCAAACTCAGTTCTGTACCTAGTTTCAAAAATCAACCCAGCTCGATTCAGTGAACCAAATTGCATGAAACCAATTTTGTTAGAAAGATATTGAAATGCTTAATCCAAGCCCGTTGGATTCCAATCATTTGGATCTGTAGATCAACCTTGGTAAAAATAACAAGGCAGAAGATTTTCTGCATTCAAACATTTTTCAAATTTAAACCATGATAGCTTTTGAGTTGATTCCAACTCTCAAAAATCACATTTGATCATACCTTTCAGAATATATAAAAATATATGGGTTTACTGATAGAAATATTGTCCAAGTAATAAAAGAATACCACATAGGCATTTCTACTCACTTATTTTATTTAAAATAAAAGGGTTAAACCTTATTAAATTGTGACACCACTTTAAATCACATTCCCATATACTGAAATATGTGGTGATGACATGTGTCAACATGATCCCATGTTTGGTTTGGAGAATATTAAATCTTAAGTAGTTTTTCAATGAGTAGAAATTACTTTTCTAAAAATAAATAAATAAGACAAATGCTTTAATCTTGTAATGTTAGTGATGATGATAGATCATCTATAGAACCCTCTTGTGTGATGATTGAAATTAGTTAAGTATTGTTTGGTGATTGTGTACCTCGTATTTATTCATAGACTCTAGTACCGACCAAGGATACGAGGAGGAAGGAGGATACTATGAAGAAGAAGCCGAGGAGAACTTCAACCACTGCTCTACACAAGGCAAGCCGAGGAGGTCTATTTAAGTGACTTGTAGATTCTAGGAAGATAATTGAAGGTTGCCTAAAGAGCATAAAATTTGGCCTAAGCTAGATAATATTGATGTCATCCTAAGACATGAGATGATACTTAGTTCAAACTCCACTTGTTTACCACCCCTCATTAGTACTCACCCCCCTTGTAGATGCTAGTGCTAAGCATAAAACTTGATCAACTTTAGATGGGAATACTTGGTGGAAAATGATTATGAAAACCTTAGAATGATGAGTCATTCTACTGAGATGTTTTGACATGTGTTTCCGAACACCAAATGATTTTTGGTTATGAAAATGTTGAGGCATGAGCCTTAGCCCTTTATAAAATTGATGGTTGCCTGGATGCGATACCATTCCAATTTTACCGTACAACCACGATACCCGAAATTTGGGTAGGGCTTGACTGGAAACTTATATACCTTAGTATGGGTTCCCTCACGGCAAAGGTCTAAGTTGAGGCTACCTTGTGAAGATTGTCCACCTGTGCAGTAACCAAGATGACAGTTGGTCATGGTTGGGAGGCCAAACTCACAGGAGAGGTGCTTATACTAGGGCGTGTAATCGAAAGGTTAGGATTGATTATCGGCATACTGAGTATGGTGAATTCAGGATTTGTTCCTGATGGATGTATCGAATGTTGTGGTGAAAGTGTACAATCTCTGCAGAGTGTCAAACTATTCGAATAGCCGCGTCTGCGGTTATGGACAGTTGGAGTGGCCATACTGTTCCCCCGTCAGATGTTTTCAAAATGACTCGTGAAAAGAATTGAGAATTTGACTTGACCACAACAGAGTTGTGATATGAAATTCAAGTTCCCACTTAGGTGTTATAAAACTTCAACCAACTTTCTTTGCTCCAGAACTTAGTAGAGGTAAATCTGGCTTTTTTTGCAAAACAACCATAGAGCTTAGTGTCTTACTACAAAAACCCCCTTCACTTGTTAGTATTAGTTTGCGAGTACTTAAAGAGTACTCATGGCTTTGTCCCTGGCTATTCCCGTGGCCAGACTATGAAGAGGAGTACCAGGATGATGGACCCCAGGAAGGTTACGACAACTAGGATCATCTCCCATCGTCAGCATTGCCTGTGACCCCGAAGATGGAGCTTCGCCTATGCTACCTTTATTATTACGTATTTCCGCTGCTTGAGTTGTATTAAGAACTGGATCATGAGATCCTTATTTGTGTAAGACCTTATGTATGGTTTGTAATGGATGATGTACTGTGGTATCCAATTCTATTATGTCTCGCAAAAATGGTAATCCTGGGATTGCGATGTATGGCATAACAGGCATCTGGGATTAAAAATCCGGGTGTTGACAAGTTGGTATCAGAGCCATCCTGACCATAGGAGACCCTAGTTAGACTGGACGTTTGAATCAAAAACTTAGTTTCAAAACCAAAGGAAGCAAATATTTACAAAAACTTATTCCAATTCTTATCACTTTGATTCTTTCATGAAAATTCATGTTCCTCAAAAACTCTTGCAAAATACCTAAAATATGACACACTTGATCACTCTACTAACTTACTCATCCTATATTCTTATATATGGACATGAAGTACAGCAAGTTTTATCAGTTGGGGAATGGAGGAGACCTTATCTTTGAGCGGGATTTGAACCAGCTTTCAGAACTTCTGGAGCGTCCACACCCCGAGTTCTTCGGAGCTCAGCTCATTGATCAAGGAGGAGAAAATATGCAGTGGCTAATTGTTGCAAGTCTCCGAGGGAAGATTGAACCTCCCACTGCCGAGGGAATTCAATTCACCTTAAGAGAGAACAACTGGCTCGATCGACTTGTCAGGGCCATGCAGGAAGCTCTTGCCCGTCTGTGTGGGCAGAGTATCAACCAGATCAAGGGAACCCGCTTTGAGTTTTGTCCAAAGCATGATGCTAATGGACAGCCACTAGAAGCCCCATACCACCCCGAGCTGAAGACTCAGTTGGACCACCTTAGCTTCATGATGTACGATCGTCAGCAGGAATTGGATAATTGCCGTGACTACTCCAACCACAAGTCTGCCATTATTAAGACAAAGGATCAGACCATCGCCATGCTAGCGAAGGATCCCAAGTCTCGCCGCCGTCAGCTCGACAAGAAGGAGCGCATCATTGCCCGTCTTCGCCACCGTATCTCGGATTTGTAGGAGACCATCCACGAGAGAGACATGCAGTTGGAAGAAAGGGAGAATGTCGGAGAAGATCTTCGTGGAGACCCCTACTCCTATCTCAGCGACGATGATGATTTTGTAGAGGATCAGGCTACGGACTTGTTCACCGATGAGGATGATTTCGCCTTCATCAATGACGATGAGGATGACGACTACACCGACTCCGAGGAGTAGTAGCACTTGAGCACTAGCGTAGTGAGTTGTATTCGGTCCCACTGTATCGTAGCTTCTAGAATGGTTCTTAAAACCATCTGTTTACCTTTGTTGTGGTGTGTGTTTGTATCGTGTGCTGTGAATGAATGAATGAAAAGCAAGTTGCTAGAAAAATCCGAGTCAAACTTTAAAAACTTTTCAAAGTCCCTGAACCTTAGAAATTTCCCTCTTTTCTCATGATCTATCTCAATCTTCAGATGCCTCGTGGAGGAAGTGGTTCATCCCCGGACCCGATGTTGTAGATCCTGCAAATGTTGGTTTCTGACCGCGAAGCTGAAAGAGCCGAACGTCAAGCCAACCTAGCCACCCTTCAGTAGATAGCCCAGCTACCCCACAACAATCAAGGCCAAATAAATCAGGACAACCATGGATCTAAGCTCAAGAATTTCCAGAATACCAACCCACCTGTTTTCACTAAGTCGGAAGATCCCCTAGATGCAGACGATTGGCTGCAAACCATGGAAAACAACCTGGAAGTCGCCAGAGTGGAAGCTAATGAGAAAGTTCTGTTCACCACCCACTATCTAGCCGGAGATGCAAGAGCATGGTGGAACAGCGTTCATGCAATGACCGGAGGAAAGATGATGACCTGGGAGGAATTCAAGGTCAAGTTCAGCAGAACCCATGTGCCACCGGGTTTGATCAAGAGAATGAGAGATGAGTTCAGAGAACTAAAGCAAGGAAGGATGACCGTAGTGGAATACCGTGACAAATTCTTGTCATTAGCTAGGTATGCCCCAGATGAGATCGACACTGAAGCCAAGAAGAAAGAGAGATTCCTAAATGGTCTGCACGATGAGATGCAGACTGTGTTAGTCAATATCCCCTTTGCTGACATTGAAGCCCTTGTCGAATCTGCCATCCAGATGGAAGGAAAGATCAACCAAGCCAATGAGAACCGCAAGCGTCGCATGATGCATCAGCCAGGAACCCATCAGACCCCAAAGTATCACCCTAACCCATCTCCAGGATTTGCCCCGAGAACCAACAGAACCCCAATGAACCGTCCTACCTATCCCAACCGTGGAAACCCAAGGCCCGGGGGAAATCATAACAATCCCGGCAACTCTAGCAATTTCAACCGTGCACCACCCAAGTTCAACAACAACAATGCTGCCACCAACACCAACACTGCCCCGAGGACTGGAAGCAATGTTGTGCCTGTTGCAGCAAAGGACAAGTCGCAAGTGACTTGTTATGACTGTGGAAATAAGGGTCACTACTCCAATGAGTGCCCCAAGAAGAATGCCGCAGCCCCCAATGCAAATGCCCCAGCTCAACAGCAGCGTCGTGTTCAGCCTGGAATAAAGTTTGCCCCAGGGAATTCGCTCAACCGCAACGGACGTCTTTTTCTCATGCATGCTGAAGAAGCCCAGGAAGCACCAGACGTCATGTTGGGTATGTTTTCTGTTAATTCAGTACTTGCTCGAGTGTTGTTTGATTCTGGTGCATCGCACTCATTTGCCACCGAAGAATTTGCATGCACTAGTATTCAACCAACCAAACTGAAGCATGTTATGATTGTTCAAATCCCCGGTTCAACCACCAAAGCTAGGCAAATTTGCAAAGTCGTCCCTATCCGAATCCATGGTATAGATTTTTATGCTAATCTGATAGTACTCGGAACTAAAGGTTTGGAAGTAGTACTAGGAATTGATTGGATGTCCAAACATAAAGGATTAATTGACTGTGCCAAGAAAGCCATAACCATGACCAAGACAAGGAATATCAGTCGAGCATATATCTGAAACCTTACCTCGTCAATTCAAGTGCAACAAGAGTATAGCCCAACCTACCATTGACCAAGTCCGGATAGTCTGTGAATACCCGGATGTATTTCCAGATGTTTTGCCCGGTATGCCCCCAGATCGGGATATCGAGTTTATCATTGAACTAATCCCTGGAACAGGACCCATAACCTAGAGACCATATAGTATGAACCCGTCTGAACTAGCAGAACTGAAGAAGCAACTGGATGCCATGTTGGAAATTGGATTGATTAAACCAAGTGCGTCACCATGGAGATCACCTGTCTTGTTCGTAGACAAGAAGGATGGAGGTAACCGTTTGTGTACGGATTATCGGAAGTTGAATGATGTCACCATCAAGAACAAGTACCCATTGCCCAAGATAGAGGATTTTCTTGATCAGTTGACCGGTGCCAAAGTGTTTTGTAAGATTGACCTTAGAACTGGTTATCATCAACTCAAGATTCGCGTAGAGGATATTCCCAAGACTGCCTTTACCACCAGATATGGATTATACGAGTATACTGTCATGTCTTTTGGAATAACCAATGCCCCCGCTTATTTCATGAATCTCATGAATAAGATTTTTATGGACTTCCTAGATAAGTTTGTCGTTGTTTTCATCGACGACATTCTGATTTATTCCAAATCAGAAGAAGAACATGAGCTACACCAAAGGACCATTCTTGGAACCCTTAGAGAGCATCAGTTGTATGCCAAGTTTAGCAAATGTGAATTCTGGTTACAGGAGGTAGGATTCCTCGGCCACATTGTATCAGCCAAAGGAATTGACGTTGACCCTACAAAGGTGAAAGATGTCAAAGATTGGCAAGCCCCAACCACTCAAACCCAAGTTCGTGCATTTCTCGGATTAGCGGGATACTACCGCAAGTTCGTAGAAGGATTCTCGAGTATTGCCAGACCCATGACCCAATTGCTGAAGAAGGACAAGAAGTTTGAATGGACGAACAAATGTGAAGCGAGTTTTCAAGAACTCAAGAGGAGATTGATTTCAGCCCCAATCCTAATCATGCCGGATATCACGAAGCCCTTCGACGTGTATTGTGATGCATCCAAGATCGGTCTCGGATGTGTGCTAATGCAAGAGGGCAAAGTCATATCTTATCTCTCTCGACAACTGAAACAACATGAGCAAAATTACCCAACCCATGACCTCGAACTCGCAACCGTAGATCTAGCCCTGAAGACATGGAGGCATTACCTGATGGGAAACCGTTGTGAGATTTATTTGGATCACAAGAGCCTGAAGTATATATTCACTCAGAAGGAGCTGAATATGAGACAAAGAAGATGGATTGAGGTAATCAAGGATTACGACCTGGACATTCAATATCACCCCGGTAAAGCCAATGTGGTAGCAGATGCCCTTAGCAGATTGTCGTGCCGCTTGAACTCCATGATTTTGAAGGAGCAACCAAGCTTGCACAAAGAGATGGAAGATTTCCGAATGGAATTAGTAAGTGAAGGATTTTTGGCTAGCATAGAACTTCAACCCACTTTGATCAGCCAGATCAAAGAGGCGCAGAAAGGACATGCTAGTATCGATGGAATCAAGCGTCGTATCGGTACAGGCAAAGTACCCGGATTCACCGAAGACGAAGAGGGAGTTCTGTGGTACAAAGGGCGCCTTTGTGTACCAGCAGATTCTGAATAAAAAGAAGTTATTCTGAAGGAAGCTCATGATACTCTTTATTCTATCCACCCCGGAGGAACGAAGATGTATCAAGACTTGAAAGAGCAATTTTGGTGGCATAAGATGAAGAGAGAAATCGGAAGCTATATCGCCAAGTGTGATATATGTCAGCGAGTCAAGGCAGGACATCAAAGACCCGCTGGATTGTTGCAACCATTGCAGATTCCAGAATGGAAATGGGATTCCGTTGGAATGGACTTTATCACCGGATTGCCTACTTCTAGTAGGGGAAATGACTCTATCTGGGTCATAGTGGACAGATTGTCCAAAGTCGCCCATTTCTTACTGGTCAAGACCACATATCAGAGTTCGAAGCTAGCGGAGTTATACATCGCTAGAATAGTCAGTTTGCATGGAGTCCCCAAGAACATCATATCGGATCGAGGAACTCAGTTTACCTCGAGATTCTGGAAGAAAGTCCAAGAAGGTTTAGGAACCCGCCTAGATTTCAGCACCGCGTATCACCCTCAGACCGATGGACAAACAGAGCAAGTAAATCAAATACTCGAAGACATGTTGAGAGCCTGTGTGTTGGAATATGGATCTAAGTGGGAAGACTGTCTGCCGTTTGCAGAATTTTCATACAACAACAGTTATCAAGCTAGTTTGCAAATGGCCCCATTTGAATTCATGTATGGAAGGAAGTGTCGCACCCCTTTGAACTGGTCGGAAGTAGGAGAGAGTCATATTTTCGGACCCGACATCCTACGAGAAGCAGAAGAGAAGGTTCACAAGATTCGTGAGCACCTCAAGACAGCCCAGTCAAGACAGAAGAGTTACGCCGACAAGAGACGTCGAGACCTTGCCTTCAACATAGGAGATTTTGTGTATCTGAAAGTGTCGCCATTGAAAGGAATGCAACGTTTCCAACTGAAAGGAAAGTTAGCCCCCAGATATATAGGCCCCTTCAAGATTCTGAACCGTCGAGGAGAAGTGTCATATCAATTGGAGCTGCCCGAAGAGATGTCAGCCGTGCACAATGTGTTCCATATCTCATTACTTCGCAAGTGCCTCGAAGTTCTAGAGAAGACTGAAGTGTTCAAGAATATCGATCATCGGACCATAGAAATCAACAATGACCTGACCTATCCCGAAGTACCCATCCGTATTTTGGAGGAAGCTTTCAGAACTACCAGAACCCGGAGCATCAAGTTTCTCAAGATTCAGTGGAGCAACCACACAGAAGAGGAAGCTACCTCGGAACGTGAAGATCACATCAGGGCGGAGTTTCCCGATCTCTTCAAATCCTAGGTAATCTTTTTCGTCCTTTTTCAAATCTTGGGACGATATTTTGTTTAAGGGGGGAAAGTTTGTAACATCCCAAAAATATTAAACTTGGATCATCAAACTCTAATCATCAAAATTAGGGTTAACAAAAACTTTTCCAATTAAAAATATGAAGGCATGCATATGTGTATGCATTACAATCTGGATTCTTTTGAATTGCCTTGGTTATGTGTTTCTTTGCTTGTAAAATGATTCTTAGGTGAAATAAACATCATCCAAACAATCCCCACACTTTTCCCAAAGACAAACAAATCAAAACAAACAAGTTAAGTGAATCGTCACTTTGGCCAAATTAACTCCCATGCCTACTTTGGCTATCTAAAACTTTCAGAACTTAACAGAAACATGTTTGGATCTTTGCACCCCTTGATAGTACTCATAAGAAAGTACCAAGGCCCACTTTGTGATCATCCAAAAACATTTGAATGCATAGTTTAAATGACAGTTGAAAATTGAATCTATTTCATATGGGAAGATCCCACTTTTTCAAAAACCACTCAAACAAGCTCAATTTTCAAAACCCAGGCATCCACAGACTCACCAGCACATGCCTAGCACACCCACCAAAAATATTTTCAAAATTCAAAACTTGAGTTCATGCAGCCATTTCATCAAACAGGTTGCAGATGCAAATCAAACAAAATCAAAACACTATGTTGAGCAGTGTTTTGGGTCTAACTTGTTCCCTCTCTAGACACCACTAGCCTTAGTAGATCATCTAACAACCTTAGCTAATCACTAGCACCACTATAAGCTGGCCATTGTCATCAATGGTGAACAGGCCGAGAGCACCCATGTCACCCCAGTGTGGACAGCAAGCTAGGAGAAGAACTAGCCGTGCCAACCTTGTCTAGGAGCAAGCCAGCACCCCACCACCACTCCTTGTCCTAGCAGCGAGCAATGCCAGCCACTGGACCACACGCCCAGGCCATGCCAACCTTCTCTGCAACCATGCCGAGAGTGCGCCCCGTGCATCACGCTCGACCAGCGCCCACCGCATCGCCAGCCACCAGGCCACGCAGCGTGATCACCACCGCCCAAGAACCCCAAGCAGCACGCCGTTCACGCCGCGACCACGCCACAGTGCACCATCAAAACTCCCGTCGGGCACGCTCAGAGCACCGAAGCGTTCCGACCAATCAGCACCGCCCCACGCCTCTCCACCACGCCGATGAGCTTCGCCAGGAGCACAAAGACCGCCCTCTGTGCCATGCCGATAGCCGACCACGGCGAGCTCAGCCCGCGCCCGTCGGTCCCCTCTCGCCACTATAAATAGAGGCATCCCCCGCTCGATTTCTTCACACCATTCCACTCCCCTCTCACCCAGAACCACCCCACCGCACTCCCGGAGCAAGGCGAGCAGCGCATCGCCGGAATTTGGCCGGAGCTCGCCGCTGCTGGAGAAGAAGGAAGCCATCGATTGGAGCCGCCCCAGGAGGAGCTGCCGGTACCAGGAGGTTCGTCGTCGTCGACTTTGTCGTTTGCCCCCATCGCCGACCCTTGCCTGAGCCCCGACGAGCCTCCCACGACCCCCACCGACCGCGTTAGGGTTCTATCTCGCCGGCGCTGCCCGACGTGGACGATGAGCCGTAGCCGTTCGATTAGACTTAGATCGTGTGGCCGAGATCGCCCCGTACCGCTTCGCGTGTTATGAGCCACTGACTGGTGGAAACCCCTGTCAGCTGAGCCCCGCGCTGCGTAGTGACACTGTGCCGGCCCAATACCCCTTCCCGTGTAGCCCACTCGTTTGAATTTAGATTTTTCTATTTAGATTCAAATTCAGTTCTGTACCTAGTTTTAAAAATCAACCCAGCTCGATTCAGTGAACCAAATTGCATGAAACTAATTTTGTTAGAAAGATATTGAAATGCTTAATCCAAGCCCGTTGGATTCCAATCATTTGGATCTGTAGATCAACCTTGGTAAAAATAACAAGGCAGAAAATTTTCTGCATTCAAACATTTTTCAAATTTAAACCATAGTACCTTTTGAGTTGATTCCAACTCTCAAAAATCACATTTGATCATACCTTTCAGAATATATAAAAATATATGGGTTTACTGACAGAAATATTGTCCAAGTAATAAAAGAATGCCACATAGGCATTTCTAGTCAATTATTTTATTTAAAATAAAAGGGTTAAACCTTATTAAATTGTGACACCACTTTAAATAACATTCCCATATACTGAAATATGTGGTGATGACATGTGTCAACATGATCCCATGTTTGGTTTGGAGAATATTAAATCTTAAGTACTTTTTCAATGAGTAGAAATTACTTTTCTAAAAATAAATAAATAAGACAAATGCTTTAATCGTGTAATGTTAGTGAGGATGCTAGATCATCTATATAACCCTCTTGTGTGATGATTGAAAGTAGTTAAGTATTTTTTGGTGATTGTGTATCTCGTATTTATTCATACACGCTAGTACCGACCAAGGATACGAGGAGGAAGGAGGATACTACGAAGAAGAAGCCGAGGAGAACTTCAACCACTGCTCTGCACAAGGCAAGCCTTACTAATCAAGTTGACCTATGCAAGCAAATACTTGCTTGTTACCATGCCAACTATATGCCTTAATCATATGTGATTATACCCACTTGGTAACCCAATCCTAGTTTTACTTGCAAGCTTTCTACTTTATTTCCTTTATCAAAGCTATTTCTTAGGGTCTATTTAAGTGACTTGTAGATTCTAGGAAGATAATTGAAGGTTGCATAAAGAGCATAAAATTTGGGCTAAGCTAGATAATCTTGATGTCATCCTAAGACATGAGATGATACTTAGTTCAAACTCCACTTGTTTACCACCCCTCATTAGTACTCACCCCCCTTGTAGATGCTAGTGCTAAGCATAAAACTTGATCAACTTTAGATGGGAATACTTGGTGGAAAATGGTTATGAAAACCTTAGAATGATGAGTCATTCTACAGAGATGTTTTGACATGTGTTTCCGAACACCAGATGATTTTTGGTGATGAAAATGTTGAGGCATGAGCCTTAGCCCTTTATAAAACTGATGGTTGCATGGATGCGATACCATTCCAATTTTACCGTACAACCACGATACCCGAAATTTGGGTAGGGCTTGACTGAAAACTTATATACCTTAGTATGGATTCCCTCACGACCAAGGTCTGAGCTGAGGCTACCTTGTGAAGATTGTCCACCTCTGCAGTACCCAAGATAACAGTTGGTCATGGTTGGGAGGCCAAACTCACAGGAGAGGTGCTTATACTAGGGCGTGTAATCGAAAGGTTAGGATTGATTATCCGCATACTGAGTATGGTGAATTCAGGATTTGTTCCTAACGAATGTATCGAATGTTGTGGTGAAAGTGTACAATCTCTGCAGAGTGTCAAACTATTCGAATAGCCGCGTCCGCGGTTATGGACAGTTGGAGTGGCCTTATTCTTCCCCCGTCAGATGTTTTCTAAATGACTTGTGAAAAAAATTGAGAATTTAACTTGACCACAACAGAGTTGTGATATGAAATTCAAGTTCCCACTTAGGTATTATAAAACTTCAACTAGCTTTCTTTGCTCCAGAACTTATTAGAGGTAAATCTGGCTTTTTTTTTTGCAAAACAACCATAGAGCTTAGTGTCCTACTACAAAAACCCCCTTCACTTGTTAGTATTAGTTTGCGAGTACTTAAAGAGTACTCATGGCTTTGTCCCTGGCTATTCCCGTGGCCAGACTATGAAGAAGAGTACCAGGATGATGGACCCCAGGAAGGTTACGACAACTAGGATCATCTCCCATCGTCAGCATTGCCTGTGACCTCGAAGATGGAGCTTCGCCTACGCTACCTTTATTATTACGTATTTCCGCTGCTTGAGTTGTATTAAGAACTGGATCATGAGATCCTTATTTGTGTAAGACCTTATGTATGGTTTGTAATGGATGATGTACTGTGGTATCCAATTCTGTTTGTCTCGCAAAAATGGTAATCCTGGAATTGCGATGTATGACATAACATGCATCTGGGATTAAAAATCTGGGTGTTGATAGTGACCGTTGATCCTTGCCACGAGCTGCACTCCGGCCCACCGTGAGCTCTTCTTCCCCCACGAGGCGCCGCTAAGAGAGCTCGACATAGGCTCGTCGGAGGAACCAACCGATGAAGAGCTAGCGGAGGGGAGAGGCCTCAAAACCCAAGGCCCCGTCACAACAACGACGAGCGCGACGGAAGGTGAGAAAAAAGAACCATCGCAGAAAACTGGAGACGAAGGCGAGGCACGACGAGCAGGGACCGAGCGGCGGCGGCGTGTCGCGTGGGGAGGAGCTCCGTGACGTATTCGCTGGACCAAAAGCACAGCGGCACGCTTGCAAGAGAGGAAGCGCGACGACGTGGTCGTCAGGGCGGAAGCGCGGCGGCGGCACGAGGAGGAAGACGAGGGAAGTAGGGAAGGGGAAAAGTGAATTATCCCATCCCCACTCCTCTACTTATAACCGCGCAGAAGCGAGCAGTAGTGGGTTCACAGATGCGGCAGGGTAACCGCACGCGGACGTGTACCGAGCATACTCGACCGATGACAGGAGCCACAACAAGGACCACACGGCACAAGAAGAGATCAGGCCGCCATAACCATTGCGGTGATCGAAGAGTCACTGCACCGATGGGACAAACGCAATATTTACTGTAGCGTTGTCGGCGTACACTGTAGCGATACAAAAAACAAGACAAAAAGTAATAATTGGTACACGTAGGATGAAGCTTACGGAAGAATCTAGAGGACACCTCAAATGATATATAATGACTCGGTAAGAGAAGATAAACGAAAGTGAGATAAAACAAAAGAAACACCGACTAAATGTGATGTCAGACAGGAGAATGAAGAAAGTGTCTAACTGGAAACTGATGTGGCCCAGCCGAAATAATCGGCAGAACCGCACCAGCTTCGGAGACTAATTTTGGGGGGATAACCCCGGATAGGGTCAAGCTAGGTAAGAAAGGGAAAGGACCCTCATGATAAAAGTCGAACCATAACATGATTCGGCCGAGTGAAGGAGAGGTTGGCCGAGTAAGATCCGACCACTTCCGAGTCAGGTAATTAAGACATGACTCGGCCCACATATGAGCTATGTTGGCCTACGGGTATCATATAATTTGGATGCAGGCCAAGGTCAAGCCGAGTAACGCGAGGTAAGAACAAATCAGGGGAAGCTTGCTCAAGAAGGAGAGAGCAGAAGTCAACTTCAGGTACTCTCACGCTACAGGAATCTGCGCGGTGCCAAACGCTACAGACAAGGAGCAGAGTGGCAGAGGGGCAGAGGAAGGTCACGGAGGTGATGGTTCTCAGGCTCGAGGCTCACATGTGCAGGGCTCTGTGTCTTTGCCGTCAATAGGAGGGGAACATGGAAAGAAGCCCACTGAGTTACCCTTTTGGGACAAGCATATTCATGGAATATGCTTGTCCACGTCAGCCCTAGGAGGAACGAGGCCTTCCTTTATAAGGAGGGGCAGAACTTCCTGGAGAGGGGATCGATTCACTTTTCTCTAGAGGGCTCAGGTCGTATCTTCTTCTTACTCTCCCTGATACAGCTCGAGGAGCACTTGTAACTCTCTTGAGAAGAAATAAAGATTATGTTCTAGTTTACTGAGTGTAGAAATATCTACATATTCCCTCCCCAGATCCCACTAGCATCCATTGGCCCTCAACTTAAACCTACCCATGGCATCTGCCGTGCCACCACCACGACACCATGGGTTGTAGCCGCCACTCCATGGGGGTATCGGCTGCTGGTTGCCACCGCCGCCGTTCCTGCCGCCACCATCGTTGCCGCCACCACCGCCGTTCCCGCCGCCATTTCTGCCTCCATTGTTGCGGCCACCACCGCAACGACGGCGGCCATCGCCGGTGCGATGTTGTTGTTGTTGCTACGGGCGGGAAGGAAAGCGCTGGCGCGACGACTGCTGGAAGGGCGCTGGTGCTTTCGGCAGCGAAGGAGGTGTGTACGGCGCGGGTGCGAAGGTTCTTCAGGCGGCAATCTTTGAGGCGAAGATAGGCGACGGCGCGCTCGAAGGTGGGCTCGGCCATGAGGGTGAGGTTGCAGGCGGCGTTGCCTAGATCTTCATTGTGACCGGCGATGAGGGTGGAGAGGAGGATCTCCTCCCCGATCAGCAAGCCGAGGTCCCGTAGCTCGCCAGAGATCGCCTTGAGGCACATGCAGTAGGCATCAAGGGTCTGGGCGTTCTGCGGCGTGCCAAAAAGTTCCTGCTACAGGAATACAATCCGCTGGAGCTTGTTGTCGGTGAAGAGCCCATTGATCTTCGTCCACACCGTGCGAGCATCATCGCCCTCGCGGACGACGGTCTTGAAGATGTCCGGTGAGATGGTGAGGAAGAGCCAGCGATGATGGTGGCGTTGATGGCGAGCCATTCGGGGTCACGGCTGTTGAAGAGAGTGACGGAGCCATCGACATGATCGCGCAGATGGTACTCGTGGAAGAGGAGGTAGAAGTACGTCCTCCAGGCGTGGTGGTTTTTCTCGGCGACAGAGAGCTTGATGGGGACATGGTCGGTGATGTGGACCGCACGGATGACCGCGGGGGTCGGTGGAGCGGAGCCGTCAGAGGTGTCGATGGAGCCGAAGGGGTTGGCGGAGGAGATGGACGACATGGCGGCGGCACGCGAGAGAGGCGGCGCGGCGGCGGTAGGGTTTGGTGGATGGGGGAGGGGACGGGAGGAGGCGCGTAGCAGGAGAGGTGGCGCGGAGAGGGGAGGAGGAGGGCGCGGCGGCATGGCAGATGCGACGGCGGTGGCACGAGGTGGGAACGGCGGCGGCGTGCAGAGGAGGCGGTGCGGCGGCGGCTAGGACTAGAACCTAGAGGAATCTGATACCATGTAAAAAGAGGATTGTAACACGTTGTATTACTCTGATACAAAGCACGTACATATATAGATACAATGAGAGGCCTCCATAACAGACATAAAATAGAGAAGACGGCTAATCGCTAATATACTATACACAAAATATCTATTCAACACATTCCCCAGGGGTCAACGTATTTTTTTAATAGCAATGCTCACACATCTTCCAGGTAGACTACTAGACGTGTGAAAAAAAAACTTGTAATAACTCGTTTGATTTCTAAGTAGGCAATTAGGACTCTCGCCGTCAAGGTGCCCTGAGTCCCTGAGTACCTGAGTGTGGTTCTCAGCCGTCCCCCGCATTGCACGACCACGGCATCAAATTTAAAGTATCCTCATCCTCACTTCCTCAGCCACAAAGCTAGCCGTACGCTAGAGGCAAAAGCACAAAAACGCCGTAGCCATACTAGCATTGTATCTGGTAGTATCTGTACAGTGAAATCAATGTCTGTGTTTCCAAGCAGGAGCCATCGTCACCAGGCAAGCTATGCAGGACAGCAACCGGCGACGACCGTTGGGAAGCCGGTCAGGCACGTCGAAAATACCAGTGACCACCGGCGACGACCGTAGCATCGATCCGATTGGCCTAGTCCCGTGCATCGACATCCTGCTTTTAATCCTCCGATAGATACAGAGACAACACACTGCAAGATAAAGCGGTTCGGTTTGAGACCCAGGGATCACAACTTCGCAAGCATGTATTGATCCCATCGCATTAGACAACCACGAACATACACACACACACACACACAAACCGGCCGGAGCAACAGCGATGAGCTCCACCAGGGTGATAGTTATCGCCATGTACTCCTCCATTTTCCTGGTGCGCTTGGCGGCGGCAGCGGTGCAGCGAGCATCGGCCGCTGAGGCTGGAGAGGCAGGAAGGGGTGGCATCTTGCGTATCCCTTCCGCTGCCGAACTGGCTCGGGCTGGCTGCCCCTCCAGATGCGGGGATGTTGACATCCACTACCCGTTCGGAGTAGGACCGGGCTGCTTCCGGCAAGGCTTCGAGCTCACCTGCAACCACAGCGCCAATCCTCCGAGGCTCTTTCTGGGCAACAGTACAATTCAGGTCAATGACATGTTTCCCGGAGGATATGGAATTGATACCCGTGCTGTCCACTTCGACGTTCCCATGATATCAGGTATGGACACCTATAACATGTCATGGGAGGCCCCTGTGAAAGGTGTTACCGTAGATAGAGAGAAAAACTCTTTGCATGTTGTTGGCTGCGGCATGGGGGTCTACTTGTTCGGCCATGATATGAACGACCCCATCGGTTCTTGCATGAGTATTTGCCTAGATGACAAAAAGGCCATGAAGAAGGCAAATGATGCAAATTTCTACTCCCATGCTCATCTTGGGCTGGGCCACTGTTCCATCCCTTTGGGACAGGACGGGCGAGCCCTTGGCCTCAAGGTTGGTCGCCTCAGTGGTGGCGTCTCCGCACTATCAGGTGATGTGCTCTCTAACGTAAAGGTTTTCCTGGCAAATAATTACTATTTTGATACCAGCGACATCTACTCAAGTCGGATAAACGAGAGCAATGTCAGTGGAGCGTTATTTTACATAGCCATCACAGACCAACCGAGTTGTGAAAGTGCTCAGAAGAACAAGGCAACCTATGCTTGTAACTACGAAAGCAATTGTCAGGATACGCCATCCGGAGGATACTCATGTTCGTGCCCAGGCGACGCGGGAGATGACAATCCTTACGTTATGGAAGGTTGCAGTCAAGGTCTGAGACTATTCTTTTCTCTATTATATAAGTATACATGTCACATAGGATCAAATTCTGAGCACAAAAACAATCTCAAGTATTGATACATACCAAATAAATAGAATTACAAAGTATGTGTGGTTCAAAGCAAAACATACGTGTATTGTGTACAGTACCTGGGCACCAAGGTGCACCAGTCATTTTACCTATAAAATGACTGGTGCACCTTGGTGCCCAGGCACCGTACACAATACAGTTATGTTTTGCTTTGAACCACACATATCTGAGGGTATATGTATCGTAGTTACACATACCTAGCTATTATATACCTAAGTTACACATATCTAGGTATTACATACCTAAGATGTACGTATCCAGAATACGTGTTTATATATGCAACTTCTGTATGCATCTTAGGTATGTGATACCTAGATATATATAACTTGGATAAGTATATTTTAGATATGTAAACCTTAGGTATGTGAAATTTAGTTATGTATATCTCGGGTACGTACGAAATGCAGGTTCGGTCCTTGGGCACCATGGTGCTCCATATGGGCACCTTGGTGCCCAGGCACCGTACACAATACAGTTATGTTTTGCTTTGAACCACACATATCTGAGGGTATACGTATCGTAGTTACACATACCTAGATATCATATACCTAAGTTACACACACACATATATATATATATATATATATATATATATATATATAAACCCTATTCAGCACCAAGGGTGCAGAATAGTTATTTTGCACTCAACATAATTTTATGTTATCATATTTAGAAATTTATGTTTTGTATACAAATAACTATGTTCATATTCATCCACGACGCAAAAAAAATGACATAAAAAATAGTTTATAAGTAATTATAGTGTAAAAACACTAAAAATATGCATTTTACGTCGTATTTTATACGGCATATAAACAGAAAAAATTATGACATACCTATATTTTCTTACGTTCTTCTCAACTCTCGAGGTAAGACAAAATTTATGCAACATAAAAATAATCTACAGTTCTAAAGTTAGAGGGTGGATATAGAATAACTATTCTACACCCTAGGGATCAAATAGCGCTACCCATAGAAATCCTATTCAGCACCCAGGGTATATATATATATATGTATGTATGGATTTCGATAAAATAGCGGTATTCTATATCATATGTGTGTCTTTCTTTATCGATCGGGAGTAGTAAAAAAAATGCCTATATGTTCCCCTCCCTCTTCAATGAGAGACGCAAAATAAAAAAGCGAAGTAAGGGTGCCTTATGGCTATGGGTATTTGATTTTGCTTCCTTCCCTTTTTTTCATGGAAAAAGGAAATATGAATTTATCCATTCATTTCATTAAACCCTAGTTTGGGACTGACTGGGCTCGAACCCGTAGCTTCCGCCTTAACAGGACCGTACTCTGACCAATTGAACTACAATCCCCGCGGGATGTATGGCTATATAGGGTGCTGAATAGGGTTTCTATAGGGTGGCGCTATTTGACACCCAGGGTGTAGAATAGTTATTCTACACCCACCCTCTATCTTTAAAACTGTATATTATTTTTACGTCACGTAAATTTTGTATTACTTCGTAAGTCGAGAAGAACATAATAAAATTTAGAAATGACATAATTTTTTTGTTTACATGCCATAAAAAATTCGACATAGAATACATATTTTTGGTGTATTTTATACTATAATGACTCATAAACTTTAGTTTTGTGTCAAATTTTTTGGTTATGGTGAATATATGAACATAATTATTCATATACAAAACATAATTTTTTCAATCTAACAAAGTAAAAATATGTTGGGTGCAAAATAACTATTATGCACCATGGATGCTGAATAGGGTTTATATATATATATAATATATATATATATATATATATGCAAAATAGTGGGGTGTCATGGGGGATAGGTGTGCACACCCATTTAGCCATTGGATCTTTCTATAGGGTATTTCTAACCATACATTTCAGTTAACGGCGTTAGTGTAACCATTCCCATGAACAAAAAGTAGGACTGACCGTCTCTAAATAACGAAAAAACAGTTGTATCATTTTTTGCCAACGAAAAACAAGCAGTGATTATTTAGTTTCTTGCACAACTCGTTCACTACCAAGCAAAAATACACAAATCCATCAACGAAATGTAGCATAGTCCATCTCTAATTAACCAAAAAAAAACTTTCCGATTCTTTATCTAGCAAAAAAGAGAAATAGTTGTTTAGTTTCATGCACGATCTGTTCACTCACAAGAAAACATACAAATCCATCAACAAAAAGTACCCAACACTCGTAACCAATTAACAAAAAGTACCCAACACCCGTAACCAATTAACTAAAAAGGAGCTATGGTTTCTGGTAGGTGGCCTAGTAAGAATAAGGCAGCGTTCCTAGTTCTTTCTTAGAAAGAGAACAATTATTTTGTTTGCGCTATGATAATAGTCTGTGGATGAAATGAGTTTCTACAAAAAACAAATACGGCTCACGGTAAACGGCCGTGACTTGAGCCAAACGGAGACACGAATCACGGGGCTACATCTAACGACAATAAGCGCGTGCGCATGTACCACCATAGCCACAAAATCCGCGCCCGCCTTATTCACAACCATTGGGTTAAAACAAATGAAACTGTGTTGTAGATTTCAGATGACTCGGACAGAAGTACCATCACAACTCTTCTTTTTTCAGATGCTTGCTTTCTATAGTGGTACTTAGATCATACGCACGTGTATTATACATCTAGTCTATTTCTGGATTGCATGGCCATTTCTTATTTACATGCACTTAAGATTAATTCTAGTGTCGTTCCACCTTGGGCAGGTTACAATTACAATCCCAGTCCTAAAGGAAGCTGCAAGAGATTATGCGGGAATATGAGCATTCCCTTCCCTTTTGGGCTTGAAAAAGGTTGCTATGCTCTTGACAAGTTTCGACTTAACTGTACATCAGAAAACATCACAATTCTCGATCGGGGAGTCAAATACATTGTGGCCAACGTTTCAGTGAATGAGGGATACCTGAGTGTTCGAGACACACAAAACAATTCAAAGTACAACGATGAACAGGTCACTGTGAGTGTTACGATGACCATTGACGGGGATACGCCAGAAGGCGACGACCTTGAGGATGATCTTCTATATTTATCTGAAGAATCTGATATGAAGATGTGGTGGTCTGTCGAGAATTTAACATGCTTGATAGCTATGGGGAAGCAAAAAATGGATACGTACGCATGCCGCAGTGTCGATAGCACTTGCGTCAATGTCACCGATGGCCGCGGGAATGCAACGATGCAGCTCGGCTATTGATGCGGGTGCTCTCAAGGCTTTGACGGAAATCCATACACGTCAGATGGCTGCAAAGGTAAACACACACTCAGTCTTTCTCTACAAATTGTCATCAACCGAACACATGATTTTTCCTACTACATAAAATAGTTGGTTAAAACATTAATACCAAAGCATTTAACATGATTCATGGATATAGCAATGGACTTCTCACCAAGCAGGATAAAACCCACTTCTCAAATCATACTCGTACACATGACGCAGATGCCAGGAGAATGACCTTTTCATGATCTAAGCAAATATGCAATTGGTATATGACTTTGGACCTCAATAGCTAACAGACCATCTCTCACGGCCGCGCTCTCGTCCCCCCGAGGGCGACGGTGCGGCGCCCCCCTCTCTCCCCGCCTAACCCTCCCCCTCCTCCCCCTTTCCCCGTCGCCGTCGCCGGCAGGGGTCGCCGAGCGGCGCCGGCGGCGCCGGCCCTCTTCTCCCCGCGCCTTGGAGCTGGTCGGGGCTGGCCTCCCTCAACGGCGGCGGTGTCCCTGAGGTGGCGACGGTCCGGAGGCCTTCCGGGTGGTGTTGGGCGGCGGCGCCGGTGGCAAGGTTGCGACGCAGCGCGGCGGTGGCGCAGCTGCTAGGGAGCGTGGCGGCGGCGCCTTCCCGGGCCCGATCTGGGCCTAGGTGGGCTGCGCGTCCGTGGCTGCTTCTCCTCGGCGGCGTGGCGTCTTGCAGCGTCGGCATGGCACTCGGCGAGGCAGACCCGACGTTTGGCGCCGGCACCTCCGGCCCCAATCTGGACTTCGATGGGCGGGCGCGTCTGCTGCAGAGGTGCCCTCTGAACATGGTGGCGACGACAGTGATCGGGATGGGGACAGCGGAACAGCGGCCTGGTGATCGGGATGGGGACATCGGAACAGCGGCCTGCCTATTGCAGCTAGGCGGCAGGGGCTTTATGGGCCCTTCGGGGGCCCGGCCGGGCCCGCCAAGCCTGGTTTGACCCTGCTGCTCAGCCCGGTCGGCGACCGCCTTTTGGTGGTGGAGGTGGGATCCTCCCGCGTGGTCGCAGGGCTGCTGTCCCTAGCCGGTTCTATGTCGTTTTCCTGTTTTCGGGCTGCTTGCTATGTCCACGATGAGGCGATGACGATGGTGGCGCAAGATCGTGGTGGCGCAAGTTGGTAGGCGACGGAGCTGGTGGTGACACGCCGTATCGCCTAGGGTTTTTTGTAGGTAGGGTTAGGGAGAAATCTCTGTCGGCTGGTCCGTCTCCGTCGCGGTGCCACCCTCGGATGGCGCCATTCCTTCTTGAAGGACGTCACGGATATCCCCGGCCTACTATACTCTGAGTGCCGGGGGAAACCGTAGGTCCAGTGTTCTGGTCCGGGCAGCAGCGCCGTGTCAACAGCGTTTCCCTTCTTGTCTTGGCACTAGGTGTGTCGGTGTGTCTGAAGCGTGGTGGGACTATTCCGGTTGGCGCAACGGTGGCGGGTCACCCTAGTCTCGTCGAATCGTCGTTTTCATCATTTCTTTTCTTTTTGGGCGTGTTTTTGCTGATGCCCCAGCATTCTCGGTTGGTCGAATTCTTGTATCAGTGTGGTTGCTTTATTTATAAAACGAGGCGAAAGCCTATTTCGAGAGTATATGACTGTAGCGTGCATTTAGAACTAGCATCTAGCTAATTCATAAGAATGCCAAAATAGGGGCTTGGCCCTCCTTGAGCTTTTTTCCTAAACTAACCTTGAATACCTCCTCTGCGTGTATGATCAATCTTATACAATATTTTCTAGTACTGTATATGAATTTTTTGGAATGCATGCATGGATACTTCCAGAACTTCGGTAGTATACACAATAATATAACTTTCGCCTAATTTAAATAATATCAACAAATATGACATCAAGCATTTATTTGCATAATTTTAGTATTTGGTAACATGCACTTAGAAACAATAATGAGATGTGCATGTGGGATGGGTGCTAGACCAAGTGTTCCATGTATTTGTTTCTGCTTGCCATTGTTTTTGGGTATCATTGGGTGCTTACTAACTTACTATTTATAGATGTCAACGAGTGTTTGTTGATAAATATTTGCAACGGAACATGCCAAAATTATCCTGGAGGCTATAATTGCAGCAGTTGCACTCACGGAAAAGAGTTTGATCCACTAAAAGAAAGATGTGTCACTTCAGCTAGGAGACGCAATCTTCTTCTAGGTAAGTTCATACAAAATTTAAGCACCTCGATACAACTGCAACTTTCAAAATATGCAACTCTTTGAAAACAACTACATGATGTATAGGTATTGCAATTGGGATTGGTTGTGGCCTTGGTTCCATACTTCTTGGGCTAGGTGCAACTGCACTCATCAGCAAGTGGAAAAGAGGCATACAAAAGAGAATTAGAAGGACACACTTCAAGAAAAATCAAGGCCTACTATTGGAACAACTAATATTAGATGAAAGTGCCACAGATAAAACAAAGATATTCTCCTTAGAGGAATTATATAAGGCAACGAACAACTTTGATGTCAGCCGTGTTCTTGGCCGTGGAGGACATGGCACAGTTTACAAAGGGATCCTATCCGATCAACGTGTGGTGGCAATTAAAAAGTCCAAGCTAGTGGAACAAACTGAAATTGACCAGTTTATTAACGAGGTTGCCATCCTATCACAAATCATTCATCGGAATGTGGTGAAACTTTTTGGTTGTTGTCTTGAAACAGAGGTGCCTTTGCTGGTCTATGAGTTCATATCCAATGGCACACTACATGATCTTCTTCACATTGATGTAAGTGCTAAATGCTTGCTTTCATGGGATGACTGCATTAGGATTGCAGCGGAAACTGCAGGTGCTCTTGCTTATCTGCACTCAGCTGCTGCAATTCCAATTTTTCATAGAGATGTAAAATCTTCAAATATACTCATGGATGACAACTTTACTACCAAGGTTTCTGACTTTGGTGCTTCAAGATCTTTATCACTCGATCAAACACATGTGGTGACCATTGTACAAGGAACCTTTGGTTACTTAGATCCCGAGTACTACCACACTGGCCAACTGAATGAGAAGAGTGATGTTTATAGTTTTGGAGTTATACTAGTTGAGCTTCTGTTAAGAAAGAAGCCAATTTTTATTAATGACCAAGACAGAAAAGAAAGCTTGGCTCATTACTTTGTGGAAGGACTTCAGCGGGGAGTTCTAATGGAAATCATGGATTCCCAAGTTGTGGAAGAAGCGAAGCAGACTGAAATTGTTGATATGGCCTCAATCGCAGAAGCATGTTTGAAAACCAAAGGAAGAGAAAGACCTACCATGAAAGAGGTAGAAATGAAGTTGCAATTTCTCATAAATACTAGATTAAGAAGTCAACTCCCTCCCATTAATGACGAAGAGATCAAGTCATTTTGGTGCCCAGATACAAGTAGCTCTCATGCACGGAGCAACATTATAAATACTGTTGGTTTAACACCTGCAAGCATCTCTGGGATGTACAGCTTGGAGCAAGAATTTTTGTCCTCAGCCAGTTTCCCACGTTAACGATACAGCGGCATGACCAACTGCTTCCTAAGTTGCTAGGGTCCATTTGGGTTAGTTACCCTATATTTTATAGAAAAAGAATTGTGTAATGTACATAATAGTTCCCTTTACATGAGAGTACGTCATGTAAATTTCCATACTATCTTTGTAGCTTGTTTCACATGTATATTTTTCAATGAGATCGAAAATCATTGTGGTTAATCTAGGTGGTGAAGAAAGATATTTACAGCGTTGTCAACAATCGTAGTACCCATTTCTACCACCCATTACCAGTGGCTTTCACATTATATGTTCCGTCGTCTAATTTAGTGATTCATAGTATTCCAATTTAACTCCACAACATAAGCACTCTATGTTTCCACAACTTTACATAGCATTAATAACAACATGACTAATTCACCACAAGAAGACCCCCTCTACAACAACGCAACTATGTGTATCTAAATGTCCATATAGGCGTTGCTAGCGACTTTACCAACGGATAAGAATGTGTTGCGTTTTTGGGTGTTGCAAGAGTATAATGCAACACATATATGTGCGTTGGTAGCCAATAAGATATACGTTGCAAAAATAGCTACAGAATTCAAGCAACATCTGTATGCGTTGGTAAATACATGTTATACGAACTGAAAATTCTTTTCACAAATTTTTTACGAGCTATGATTGCTCTAGGTGACAGTTAATTTTTTTCTTGTCGAGAGAACATAGTTCATCCAAGACATACCACGTCACATATAAGTTGTAGAATAAAATTGCATTGCGTGGCAACAAGACTCAATATTTATTATTGGTATCACCATTTCATACATCAAATATTTTTCAAGAGTAGATAATTTACAATCATGAACAAAATATAATATTCTGCCTATTCCTATATATATTTGTTTTACTATTGTGCCTAGCATGTCCAAAGTTGGTACCCAGTATAGTAAGTCTTGCTGATGCATGGGACCTGGTTGGGACCTGCAAACACAAAATTCCACGGTAAGTGTATAGTTGCTAAGTCAGTGTCAATGTTATAGTGCATTCTGCTAAGTACTTATTAATAATTTATAGATATGCTAACGCTTGGTGGCATGACTAAGCTAAGTCAACAAAGCAATAAATTATTCATATATATCCATTACCACACAATTCATAATTGTGACCAGGGGCCCTTGTTATGACCACACACATGGAAATACATGATCAAATCTGGGTAAGAAATATCCATGACATGAATAGGATTGAGAGAAATCCATCAACCTGAAGATCAAAATGGTTTAATTAAATAGAACATCTATACAGGAAATTATTGTGTCCTGCAACAAATATTACTAGTATTGCTATTTCCGTTTTGGTCGTATATTGTTCGTTCTTTGACCCGGTTCACCGATTACTGAATTTATACACAATGACTTGATTGTGGAATCTATCTCTGCTAGTATGGAACATGTACTGTTTATTACCTATGTTGCTACAGGAATAAGCAAGGAATATGTATAACTTGTTGTATTTTATAAATATTCGTGAAGACAAGGTCGAACATTAACTTGTAATATGTTCTCTAGAAACACAGAATTTAGTTTCTGGAATCTCGGGAATAGAGGACTAATGGAAACCTCGTTTCAGAATTCAAATATGACATCTGTCTTACAAACTTGGTAAAATTCAGTTAAGCAATAAAGAGACTTTTTCTGATACATATGTCTCACACATACATAAAAGGATCTAAAGGAACAGTTTTTTCTGCTGGAAATTAAATAAGTTGTATCGTGGTTGCTAAAGTATTGCGGACTCTGGTTGGCAAACAGTTTGTATCAAACTCGAAACTATGTATTGTAAACAGCTACCTATTCGAATTGCAATATAAATGCAGGTCGTTATCTTCATGTCTCTAGAACTTTTTTCTGAGCTGCACCACGGGTCATCACAGAGGAATATAATATAGCTTGGACATCGATCTCCTTCAGTCTATGCAACAAGAGAGTACATATTTTAGGGCCTCGACAGAAAATCCAACTTTGTTCTTTGTGCAGTATTTCAGGCAAAGCTACTTTTTTTGCACGACTAGTAAGGCAGCCCCTAACCTCTGACCTTTGTCCCTTGGTTTAATTCCTGTAAAATTCTATTTGTTAGAGTAAACAAAAGCTATTTAAACAATGATGATATTTTAGATCCACCATACCTGGAGCTAGTCTAAACGTACGTGATAATTATCGCTTAATTCTGTAGTGCATCAAACATCATGTTATAGATCCCATCACTACCTTCGTAGGATAACCGTTAGAAGGCACTACTTCTTGATATATTCTACTACTTTTTCATAGAGATCTCATCGCATGAAACCAAGAACAAGTGGGATGCTTCAGACGTAAAAATCTTGATAGCCCTGCTAAACAAAAAGATTACAACCTGATTTTTTCCAGGTAAGACTGATTCTTGGCACCAAAATTAGAAAGCCTCCCAGCTTTCACATGAATGGACAACGCACCTGTAGTAATAGGAAAAGAATTCCCGAACCTCTTCATCTCCTTGCCGTCGCAGAATTTCTCTTCAACACTTCTCGACATGAGAGGATCCTACCGGCGCCTGTGTCTCCACTTTGACGAGGGCCAGCCGCTTCCACCGCGGCCGAAGGGGATCGGACTAGATCTCTTCCAGGGGCCGCCGCCGGGACATCCATGCTGGAATCCAGCCGCCAATGGCTACTGGCAATGGAGGCGTCCGCATCTAGGTGTCCTGCAGAACCAGAGGGCGGCTAGGTTTGGAGGAGGCCAGGAGTGGAACGGCAGGGTGCGGGTGCGTTCATGGGTGGTGGGTTAGAGAAATTACGTGGACCAATGCTTAGTGGGCTGGGCTCAGTTCTTTCACATGTTGCAATATGTCTAATGGACAACTGATCTGCGTGCAACACATACATGTGTATCTACGATAAATTTTGCAATGAGTATTTAGAGCGTTGCCAAATATGCATTGCTATATGGGGTATGTTCTTGTAGTGATTACTTGAAAGCGAGGAGCGCAGAGTTAGTAGGCAAACCGTGCAAAACTAGAAGATGGGATGCCTCTTCTGTTGGATGTGTTTGCACAATGCGGAAGAATGACACCCTTGGCATCTTTCATTCACAAATAATTCCACTCACAGCCGCTGCAAAACCGAATCTGAAAATTAGTAACTACGGTTCAGACACCGCGTATAACACAGAATCTTTTTCACGGAAGCACAACAAGAGACACAGGATCACGCATCTAAGATTCTAAATCCACATCCAACATTTGAAATGACTGTGTCACATTTTACATCAGAGTATTTTGTTCCGGCCTAGCTATGCAGACGAGCCATTAGCCGGCCTGGACCAAGTGCTACCAGAAAATTACCGGGACGGAAAGGGAGCGCCGGAGCGCACGTACCAATTCGCGTCGGCATGAGCCACCCACTACACCGCCGTGACCGGTTGGCGGCGAAGCGCGGCGCGGTGTGATGAGGTGAGGAGGAGTGGCGGCGGTGCTGCAAGTGCCGGCCGAGGACACGCGGAGACTTGTGTTCTCGGTGGGGAATGGGCTTGGTGAGCCTCACAGTACAACAAGACCGGCCCACAGTACATTCCAGCCCAAAGCCGAGCAACCGGCTGCCCAGTTTCGGGTTAGGTTCAGACTTCAGAGCCCGGCGGAACCCAATCAACCCGGAAACGGAACCGACCGGGAGCAGACAGAGAGACAGCAACCGCCCGACCGCACTCCTCTTCCACCTCCCGCCCACGCCCAGATCTCCGTGAGCTTCCTTCCTTCCAGAGAGCAGCACCAACCTCCACTCGACGACCACAGACATGGCGGCCTTCACCAAGCTCGAGGACTCCCCCATGTTCCGCAAGCAGGTGCTTCCCTTCTTCCCCTCCCCCTGCCCTCGAGGCGTCCTCGTTTGGGGTCCCTCTCCCTCCGGGGCACCATTTTCGCTTTCCATTGGCCTGGCGAGATCCCTCTTGGTCCTGCGTTTCGGTTGGGCACATGTGGTAGATTCACGTCGTGCGCGTGGATGTCTTTAGCTGTATTTGGAAGCTCTGATGATTAGTGTTGAGCTGGGGCGGGTAGGGGGATTCGACACTGTCTTTTTTTTTTCGTTCGCAAGATCTCGACTTGATCGCGTGCTTCCGTGGGTGCCGATCAGTCTGGATCATAAATGCGAGTGCTCTTTCAGTGATTGGAGTTTTGCTCGATGAGTTCCCATGTTGGATCGAGCGAAGTGAATAGGTTGGCGCTGATTTAACTGCACATTCTAGTCTGCTTCGGGTTGGACTTCCCATTTCTGTCACATTTACGCTTCCGTGGTGCCAGGTAGTGTTTATTTGGAAAGCTGGTACCCTTTTGTGTCTTGCATCAGATTTGTTGCTTGCAACGTTCTTGAACACAGTGGAGGTCATGTTTGAGCAAATTTGTGAGTTCAGTGAACTGGGAGGCTTGCTGGCCAAATACTTCGTATCTGGTAATTTAATCCGTGAGATTTGCTAGTTTTGGAATGCCCTCTCCTTTCATTCGCAATAATGGGTCCAAACTGTTATTGCGCCACCTACTGAGTTACAATGATTTGTTTTCGCTTGTTTTACTAGTAGTACTATTATTTACTGTTAGCGGTTTCAATAAATGTTTTATTTGAGCATATCCAAAATAGCAGGTGTTACTGCTTACAAAAAAGTTCAGTGTCATTCTGTTGCTTAAAAGTTAATAGGAAATATAGAGAAAATTATCTATGTGCAACAATAGAACAGGTTAATAAATGGAAGGCTACCGCAAAACCTGAAGTCATGAAAACACCACTCTAAAACAACAATTGTTATGTCTAAGACACTTTATTTCTGCAAGAATACAAACTGCTGCTGTCCTATGATATATTCTAGGCCGTGCTGGTGTCATTTGGTCGGTTAGAACTGCAAACAAATAGCTTGGTGCTCTGTATGGTTTTCAATATGTGTAGACAGTACTTGTCTCCTACTATGGCCAGAGCCTCATTTTGATACCTTCGGTCAATAATAATATATAAGGCCTGCTACACTGAAATTTGGGCTATTTGATACCGCACATTGACATGGTGGGACAAATAGACGTTTACTACTTGACTGCTAAGTCATCCAGGGACTAGCTGACTCCCCGCAGGAAATCACCATCTCTTCGTAGCAAACCCCCTTCATATAATCGTATTGCAGGGGGGCAAAATTAGCCTCGGAGTAAAGTAGAAGGAAAATGTGTACTTTGCCCTGACGATATCAATGGTGCTTCTATGAATTACTGAAATGTGTTATTGCATCAGCATCACCAATTGACAATGCGATATACTATTTACTAATCTGACATATGGCTTCATCTGTAAATTAAAATGCCCTTGCTTACAGTTCTTTGGAGTTATATGTATTCAGTGACTAATTTTACTCAAGATTAAGTTCTGTTGTAATTTAGGTTTGAAAGACAAGAATTTTCTCTAAAATGACTGTTTTGTGGACATACTGAGAATTTCACAGTAATAGTAGTCATCCTGAATCAAGACTTTCTGGACATTAGTCTCAATGTTTGAAAACATTAATTGGAGTGCACAAACTTCCTTTCAACTTCTCTCTCGTTTTTGCCCACGGAACTTTCTTTCTACTTCAAAGTTCAATCAAACTTAGACATAAAGTTAAGTTGTTTCTGACTTATTTATGCTGGTCCATAGGTCAATTCTTTGGAACAACTTACCGATGAACTGAAACAACGGTGCTTAAATCTTCATAAAGGGTGTAAAAGATTCATGTACATTTCTCTCCTTACTCTTCTTCCATAACTGTAAATATCTTATGCGTAAATGTAAAGTAGTGGCTTCAAATGTTGCACAAAGGTACTGATTGGTTCTGTAGAATAGAGGAACTGTAAGAACCTCTAGTGCCTATAAAAAGTAATCGCAATAACGAACTCTCTCCTTAAGTCTCTCCTTCTGCTCCTTTCTTGCTTTGCTGCTTCCGCTATATTTATTGTCATATTGCATGTAAATATTGTAGTTTTGGTTATTTCTAGGATTAAAAGATTAATAAGAAACCTTACTATGAAGGTTCCGCTTTATTATAGTTTTGCTAATGGCCTTAGTTTCAGGGGATCGCTTGATGAAGGATATGCAGGAGATCTATTATTTGCCGATGCCCTAGAAGCATTTGGTGCCGGTCGAGATGACCCTGTTAGTGTTGCCATTGGAGGTTATTTGACAAATCCTTGATGTTTCTTTTGCTTACTTCTTACTGTTTTCTCATCTATATGTACGAAATCCATTGAGTTTATCCTTCTTAATTGTATATCTTGTACCCCTTTTGTTTATTATTGATTGGTGTTCCATACACTAAAATTTTCTTTTTTTGTTTTGTGTGTATTATACTCAGTTTACTTAAACCACAGTTCTTGCACCAGTGAAAATGATTGACACCATGCCATTTCGCTGGAGTTAGATTCAACAAGTTTACTCAATAAAATGTGATTCCATGTAACCGTTAAGATATGGGGGAAAACTCAAGTTCCAAATTCTGTATTATGTTGCAGGGCCTGTAATGTCCAAGTTCACTACTGCTTTTCGGGAGCTTGGAACATACAAGGAGCTCCTTCGTTCTCAGGTACCACCTATCATATAGCATTGGCATGTACCATTTCGTTCTATTGGTAGTTCACTTCATCCACGGGAAAATAAGTTACTGGAAAATAATATTGCTGTTACTATTTTCTGAGCTCGTACAGCCTGACCTTATTCATGTGAGTCATGGCATGAGTTGTACCTTTCCAGTTTGTAGCATTTACATCAGCAGTACCTGTGCTTTCCTTTTATTTTCAGATTTGAACCTGGAGTCTGAAATTATGACAATTTGCCACATGTAATGCAACGTTTAGCATACTGAGGGGGTGTTTGGTTCTCAGCCACACTTTGCCAAGCCTATGTTTGGCAGTTCAGTATGTGTTTGGCTATTGCCACACTTAAGAATTGCCACATTTTAGCCATATGGTCCACCTGTCATAGAGTGAACTTTGTGCAAACTTTTGCCACACTTTGTGGCGTCCAATTTCTCTGCCACACTTTCCAAAGCTAGGCTTGGAAGTGTGTCTCTGAGTATATTTACCATCTAAGAATGGGGGTAGTTAGTAAGTTTCTGTGCGTGGAACAGATTGAAAGCAGAGGTGGTCAAATGCTAGTACATTTTTTAACATAAGAGTGGGAATAAGCCAAGGATATCCTGATTTGTGAAGCTTTGTACATCTTGAAGTTGCAAAGAAATAGAACTGATTGGAAGGAAATGCCAAAAGGGTCGTCGAGTCAAACCTCTTTCCCATGATGTTTATATGTTAAGTGTATTATTGTCATACTGTAGTGTAGGGTTTGCATGTCCTATTTATGCCCTTTGGGCCTCATATTGATACAATAATCTCTGCTCTTACAGTCAGAAGGTTCTCCATTCTTCCCTGAAATTCAGAAGTTATCTTGTCCGATATGAACTTTTTTACCAACGAGTAGATTGTAGAACACCCCTGACTGTATGGATGCAATTGCGGATCAGAGTCGCAGCACCTAACAGCTAAATGGTGAAGGCTGGCCACATAATCATTCAAACACATCAGCATTAATGACCCCTAACTAGTTTGCAAGTTCCAAGGAATTCTTTTGGAATGACAAATACATCAGAAGTGCTAGGTTGTATCTAAGTAGGCCTCTAGGAACTCTAATCAGTTGAAAAAAGCTTTTGAAAATCGTTTTCATATACTTGGTATTGATGCACCTTTATACATCCAGATCCTGAATTATGTGTTGAAAGAGGATATATTTGTGCTCGGTAATGAAGTCTCCATTTGGGTTCACAAAACCTTCCTGTACGGATTTCTGGAAAGCTGGCAAATTTCATTTGTCCATGGTCTATGGTGTTCTGTTTTTTAACTAGTAAATAACATTACTAATTTACTAGTGAGTATTTGTAACATTCTCATCACTCTGTTCCCCCAAACAGGTCGAGCATATGCTTAGTGAACGTTTAACACAGTTTATTAACGAGGATCTGCATGATGCAAAGGTGAACCCCTCCCCCCTCCTTGCAACCAAAATATTATGTTATTCTTCACACACCCACACTCACACGCATGCATGAATGTTCATCCTTTTCATGCCTTAATATTTGCTCCCTGAGCCCAAACTTAAATGGCTAAATAAATCTAAAATGGTTTTAAAATTAATTTTGATGCTTATACTTGATGTTCCCTTAACTACAGTTGCGCTACTGTCCTAACCGACTGTCCTGATTTTGATGCAGATAATTAACACATTGGTTAAATTGAATATTATGTGCTAACATTTGAGCCTATATATAGGATTGTCGACAGCGTTTGGATAAGGCTACAGTGGGCTATGATCAGGTAATGTCTTGACTTCTAGCTACGTCATTACTTACTTTTCTTCTTTATTTCTTCCTGTTGGCATGTGGTGCACCATAAATAAAGCAGCAATTCGGCCCATTCCTAAATACCATGTTCCTCTAATATTTTATATTTGTACAATTTGTGCCCTACTTAATGCCCTATCTCTATCTTGCTTCCAGGCACGTGAAAAATTCGTGTCAGTGCGGAAAGGGACTAGAGCAGAAGTAATGACAGGACTCGAAGAGGTAAACTATGACAACTTTTTTCATAATCAAGTATAATTGCAGTTTGCATACCAGCCCCTAATCCCATGTTTACAGGATCTACACAATGGCAAGTCAGCTTTTGAAAGATCCCGCTTTAACTTAGTATGTGTCAACATTTTTTCTTCATCTAGGATTGCTATCTAAATCATATAACCATGCCAATGATTCTCTTGCAATGTAAGGAATTCAGGTTCACGCCCTTGCAAACATTGAAGCAAAGAAGAAGTACGAGTTCTTGGAATCAATAAGTGCGGTGATGGATGCCCATTTGAGATATTTTAAGCAGGCATGGATACTCTCTACAGTTTAAGCGATTATCGTTGTTTTGTTGCTTGAGACCTTCTTGATTTATCTTCTTTGTTCTAGGGATTCGAGCTACTGAGCCAAATGGAACCATTCATTCACCAGGTTCAGTAACCGCTCCTTTGACATATTGGTTTTAATCGATAATGTACATTCTAATAACCGTTCTCCATAAGTTACCGAAGAATGTGCTAACAGTAATGTCTTAATGCAGGTTCTAACATATGCGCAACAATCAAAAGAAATGGCTATGAACGAGCAAGATAAACTTGCAAAGAGAATTCAAGAGTTCAGAACTGAAGAAGAAATAGCAAATTTGAGAATGGCTAGTAATGTAAACACATCTACTAGTGGTGATGGTATCCATGTTGTTGGTCTTCAATCCTATAAAAAGATTGAAGCCTTGATGCAGTCAACTGCCAATGGCCAGGTAGTTAATTATTCATTGTTCAGTAAAGAATCATAAATAATAGGCTAAATATTATGAAATTATATATATGTGGCATTGTTGCCCCATAATGCTTTGAAGAGAACCTTTTGCCGATAGATAGTACGTGTGTCAAAGTGCCGACGATCTTTCTTTCAATTATGGTGCTTGATTTGTGTATGCTCTTGTTCCTGAAAGAGGAATCTGACAAGATACAACTATGATGTTGGATAAGAATCTAATATAACTATGATGTTTGTTTCAAAATCTAGTACTCCCTCCGATCCATAATAAGTGTCCTTAATTTAGTATAATTTTGTATTAAATCAACAACACTTATTATGGATCGGAGGGAGCACTTTATTCCTCCGTTATCCTCTTTTTTTCCCGAGAAAATGCAAAAGGAATGCGCCACGTTTCATTGAGAAGTGGAGAGTATTTACTAGCCTAAAGAGGCCGGGTACAGCACATGCAAATCTAGTACTGTATTCCTAGGGAGGCCGCATTTCTCTGTTATCTTCTTATTGTAAATAACTAGGCTCCATGTTCATTTGTATTGTACCAGGTTCAAATAATTAAACAAGGTTATCTGTTTAAGCGTTCTGAAAATTTACGCGGAGAGTGGAAGCGGAGGTATTTTGTTCTTGACAGTCATGGAACTCTGTATTACTATGGGAACAAGGGAAATAAACAATCGGTATGCAATCTTACTTAGCAGTTTTATCATGGCTTGTGGATATATTTATAGCTTGGCGCACTAAGTATCCTGCCTCTTTACCTTTGCTTGCATGAGTTTGTAAACTTGTATTTTGTAGGAATTTATGTTTCCACCTTACTCATGTAGTCATATTTGTGTAATTCATTGATATTAGTAGCTTCTAATCCTTGATCCTGGTTTTCATAGCACTTATTTTCTGTGTTAATTTTCTATATCAACAATTAGAATGGTCTATTTGGTTATGTTTGGTGATTAATCTTTCTCTATGGGAGGTATCAGACTGATGTATATCTTTTTTCCGTCAAGTGGATTGATTTTTCAAGGGCCATGTCGCTGTAGTGTAATGCTATCAAAAGTTTCTGCACAATTGGTGATTATAGTAGAGATGTGATAGATTGTTTGAGTCCGGTGCTTGAAGTTATGCCATAAATGTGTTTTATAATTTACCCCAAGGAGGCATACATTGTTTATTTTATATTTACCTTCTTTTGTTCTTTCGAAGCAAGGGGTGGCATCACAGCAAACAGCTGAAGGGACTGGTGTTTTTAGTCGCTTCAAATTCTTAAATCAGAAAGCTTCATCTCAGGGAGATGATTCTCTTTCATGTCGTACAATTAATCTCAGAACTTCAACAATTAAGATGGATGCAGAAGAAAATGATTTAAGATTTTGCTTCAGAGTAATCTCTCCCATGAAGGCATACACTTTACAGGTAATTGATATTGTTACCGCTCAGATATTGAAAATTCTGTATAGAGCCCATACTTTTGGTGTGATGGAAAACACATTTTCATAAGGTCTGAAAAAAAACATAGTTACAATAAACTATTTCGATCAGTGATTCCATATATGTCTTGATAGTTGATAGTTTTAAGTTTTAACTTTGTTGATGGCAGGCGGAGACACAGGCTGACCAGAAGGATTGGATTGAAAAAATAACTGGAGTTATCGCATCACTGCTGAATTCGCCGCTCCCGCCACAGGTTTGCTCCAGTCTTCTCTTTTGTTAAATCTAGAAAAAAAACTCTGCTGTTTAGTAGTAGAAGCAAACTGCCAAGACATCTAATCACTGCATCTGCATTTCATAATCGTGTTATATGTTAATAGTGCCTGGCCTGCCTTAAGATTGTCTTGATTATTATGTGCATGTGATAATTATTGTTTTTTCAGGAGAGTAAATTACATAAAACCACTACATCTGGGGTAGCCTCCAAACATAACTAACTATTCCTACTACTTCTTAAAATTGTTGCTAAAGAACACGACTCTTGTGACAGGATTGACAAATTGCTGATGATTGTGTCTGCATGTCAGAGCTGGCATAGCTTAGCTCACGTAGACTCTATGTTGAGATGGACTTGGGCTCCACCTGACATCTTTCATTTTCTTCTCAGCCTTTTCTTGTTCCCACTTCCCAGCCTCTGACCTCTCTCTCCCACACATCGTTGCCGGTGTTCTGGCCATGCCAAGCCACTCCACATGACACTCAGAGGAAGAGACGCTGACCACTTATGAAGCCTGCTGCTTGTATCATCGGAACTCGCCTTCTCATTGCACACTCGGACCACCACATCCTCCCATGATCTCCTCTGGTTAGGGCTATGAAGATTCCCTGTACATACTCTCTTCTTCACCCCTAGCATTGCACCCTCGATGAATTCGACGATTCCATGGTCGCATCCTTGCTCCCCCGTGGACACGTACAACTTGGAGTCCCTCTCCAACTTGGCTGCAGATGGCTAAATGAGACCAGGGAGACCAGGGAGCCAAAATCCATTGTTGGGATTCACCGAGCTCCAGCTTTGCTTCCTCATCTTTCAGGACTGGCCATTAGGCCATGTATCGGTCGCACTGCCACAAGAGGCGTTCGGTCGGGCTTGAGTTGAGTCGAATCGACCACATATTGGTTGCAGTGCCATGTCTCCATTGCTTGCGTGGCACGCTTGTGAGCCACATGAGCTCTGACATGTCCGCCTGACATGTCAGATAAACAGTCAAAACCATTTTTTTTCGCAAAAACACAAAAAAACACTGTGTTTCGATGAATTGATAGAAAGAGAAGGTTATGTACAAATTCGAGACCGTACCAACACCACACCATACAACTCAACCCACGTAATCTAAGCGCTATAGAGGATCAGAGTGTAGGTACGTAGTCACTGTCAAAACCACTGAACCCAATCCGCCTTATATATGTCACACTCTGCCCCACGAGTAGAAGGCTGTCCCAAATGTGGTGATCTTATGTAATTTACTCTTTTCAAATTAGCATTATTCAATACTGATTTTATCTTGATTTCATCTCGTTTCAGCTGCCATATGGAAATTTGGCGGCTGAAAGTCATGGTTCTGCAAGTTCGGTTGATCCTGCATCTCTTGAAGAGAGTAAAAGTTCAGAGGCACAGAATGATGCACTCAACCATCTCAGGACTATCCCTGGAAATGACAGTTGTGCAGAATGTCGTGCTCCCGATCCTGATTGGGCATCTCTAAATTTGGGTATTCTGATTTGTATTCAGTGCTCTGGGGCTCACAGGAATCTCGGAGTCCATATTTCAAAGGTGCAATATCCAAATCTATATCTTTAGCGCTGTATTTGTGTTACTTTAGTGATTACATTGGGTTAGCCCTGTCTTCACCTAAAGTTGTTCTTGAAATGATTGGAAATATCAGCTTAGTGTTAGCAGTAGTGTAAAGCCGTAAAAATAGCAGCATACCACTGCCACCAGTCGTTGTGGAAGATGATTGACTGAACTCAATGTTAACGGTAGGTTTCCTTCTTCTGCAATGTTAGTACTTGGTATCTTATGCAAAGTATCTTTGTGGTGCAAAAAGAACTACATATACTAGATTGAACTAAATGATCTAGATTGTTACAGGCCACTAGAACATAAAGAAAAAATCTGCATGTTTTCCTCGTTTCTCCATCGATCGTTACCTTCCCGCAGTTACAATCAAATCACCACGTCTTTACTGGAAAAGGCTCACATACCAGGAAGCCGTAAACCTGGCTTAGGTAGAAATTTGCCTCCATAGCTCTTGTAGTGTTTACTTTGGGGAGTAGCCACATCCTGCGGGTGGGGTTTGAAGCCTTGCCCCCTAAACAAACCACTTTGTAAATCATGTTCTCTTCTAATTGGAAGGCAGTGCTCCTGTTAGTTTCTTGTTTTTCTCTGTCTATACCATTCCACTGCCAGTTACCCTAGCCACTATACAGCAATCAATCTAATTTAGTTTCTGTTCCTAACATTATCTACACTAATTGAATTGGGAGAACTTGTGCTCTTTTCGGTGTGATGGTTGATTACGAGATGAAGAAATGCAACTAGGCATTCCAGTTGCAGTTAAACGAGAGAGATTATGTACACCGCCCGGATGATGGTCTTTTGCATAGGATACATACCCTTGTAATATGTGTAGCTATCATATTTCCCTGTGCTGATGCTGCATGTAGTTCCAAGCTATACCTACCCCTTAAATACTTGGGAAGGCTCACTCCGATTTGTGCAATTTAGTATTGGGAACATCGTAGGACTACACTTTAAGATCTTTGTTTTGTTGTTTCTTGCTATACCCTTCAGTTATATTTGTTAATGGTGTAATATGCTATGCATTATTTTTGCCGTATATTCTATCTTATGGGCTTCTGATATATAGGTTTTTTGCTTTTAAGATTACACATTAGCCGTGTAAATATTTCAACAGTTCAGGTGACCATCTTACTTGATGTAGGTTCGATCCTTGAGATTAGATGTGAAAGTATGGGAGCCAGTAATTATTGATTTGTTTCGTGCACTTGGAAATGATTTCAATAATTCCATTTGGGAAGCTCTGCTTCCGAAAGAAGATCAAGGGTATGTTCAGGCAATATACATATCTTGTCTTATGTTCAAGTTTTAAGCATTTCTCATCCTAGCCACACCTCCTTCTAAACATCTTCAAGCTGTGGTAGATTGAGTAATATCCCAGCCGACCAGTTTGGCGTAACATGGATCATGTGTACACTGTACATATTATTTATACTTTACATGTACTGTTGAGGAATTTTACAATTATTTGAGCTTTCTGGAAGTCTGGAGCTCTTTTATATATAGAATGGACTCAGGCTTTAATTTCCATTGAATTTTCAGTGTGCACTTAAATTCATTCTGTGTGGGGGTGCTCAAGGCATTAGCTAGATTACCTCCTTGATATTGTGGAGTTGCAATATCAGTATCCTGATTTGTATCTGGTGCTGATGCATATGGATGAGTATCGGAATAATTTTAGGTGAGGGCATGCCCTTGATTGGGAAGATCAGTATTATCATTGTTGATAGAAGCCAACAGTGGAGCAGAGTTGCAGAGGTGTTGTTGCTTTATGAAGCACCTGTGGCACCGTTGCTGCCGTCCACCACATCTTAGTGGGTGGAGGAGCATTGGAAGTAGGGGTTGGGGTGGGGTTGATGAATAGGGCGGGATAGAGGAAGCTTGTGAAGGAAGGTGCTTTCTCCTTTCATAAATGCTAATGCTAAAAGTACTTGTTTACTAGTCTGGGGGCAATAATATTACTTCGTTCCTCATCTGTGGGTTGGAGTTTTGTTAGTGTTCTTTTTTTTTGTGAACAGTGTTCTTATTCTAATCTTCTACCAAGTAGACGGAAGATGACTCTTCCAATCTGATACTGCATTCTATATAATCCAAGTGCTCGCACCGTTGCTCTTTTCTCCAGTTTGCATAATATTAATTTGTATCCATGCAGAATGGATGAGTCAAATAGTGCTATCCTGTTCATGGAAAAGCCTAAACCTACTGAGGCTTTCTCAATAAAGGAAAGGTTCATACAATCGAAGGTAAGTTCTTCTGTGCTGTCTTTAGTACTAAGCCTAGTGTCACTGTCTTTAGTACTAAGCCTAGTGTCACCTTCTCTATGAGTATTATGGCCAGGTGCATTGGCTGATTGAAGTTTCCAAAAGGCATTCTTTCTGCGTTTATGAGCATGCCATTAGTGGTTGTTATCCGTATGTAGTATCAGTTATTTTAGTTTATAAATCTTCTGCGCTTTAGTTAGCAAGTTATCCAGTATTTTGTTGGGAAAGCCTAGCAGCCTGATGTGCTAGCATAAAATTTAATATCCACGACAATTACACATACAGATCAATCCTGTTGTTAAATTTGACATCCTCTGTTTTCAGAATGTATTTAGCAACTTTTTATAGAGTAGACCATGGGGATCCTTCTATGACGCAAGTATGTAACCTTTGGGTATACCTTAAAGTTTGAGGCAAAGTTCAGGCGATGACCTGATTCCTGTCACTTCAGTTACTTAGCATCCCGGCAAAAGAAGGCTGTATTTTTTGCCAAACCTGAAAACTTCAACCGAATCTGACCCCTCCTCGAAACTAATTCGGATTCTGACCCCTGGGGTTGGCGCCATTTTAAATGGAGCCGAAGTTGTACAGGTCGGCGCCAACACATAAGAAAACTGAACCGAAGGAGGTCGGCTCCATTTAAAACGGCGCCGACCTCCCTAGGTTGCCCCCTTGTTGTAACGTGTTGGCGCCGACCTGTATAACTTCGGCTCCGTTTAAAATGGCGCCGACCCCAGGGGTCAGATTCCGAATTAGTTTCGGGGAGGGGTCAGATTCGGTTGAAGTTCCACAAAAAGGTCAGATTTGGCAAAAAATACAAGAAGGCCACATTTGAATTCCAGCTGGACCACCGCCAAATCTGGTTGACCCTACCTTTTGGAGGCTGGTTTGTCCTGCTGGTTTAGGTAGACCACTAAACTAAGATATGTCTATAAATATGAATTCTTAATTGCATCGTAAGGGAGAAATAACCTGCATGTGTAATACATAAATGAAAAATTGATGGATCGTTGATGATTTGCCTGTTTGACTGATAATCTTTCTGCTGATATTGACAACTTGCATTATTAGTCTAACGGATGACTATAAGACTTTAAACTTTCATTGTGAACCTATATAAAATGGAGTAATGCTGACCTTATAGGATTGATAGTTTTAGCTTCATGTATGGATTATGATTTGATATCACTATAGTGTTGTTCCTTCAGCAGTTATCATTCTATAATTCATTTTCTTAAATGATCTATGCAGTATGTGGACAAACTTCTTATTCCCAAAGATGCGAATCAGATTACTATTGGTATACTGGAAGCTATAAGGACAAATGATGTGAGAGCAGTGTATCGCATTCTTGTGTTGGCCGATGCGAGTCCTAACATGACATATGATGACTTAAGCAATGGCGTTAACCATGTTCTGCCAGTTACAGATAGGAGACTATTTTATCCAGCCTCTTGTGAGAGAATAGAAGATTCTGGGAAACCGGAAGGTTGTCTGCAAGGCTGCTCCTTATTACACTTAGCATGTCAATGTGACCATCCTTTAATAGTGGAGCTTCTGCTACTTTTTGGTGCGGATATTAATAAACAGGACTTCCATGGACGGACACCATTGCACCATTGTGTCCAAAAGAGTAATGATGCTCTTACTAAACATCTTCTGAAGAGGTAAGATTGAATTCCTGCTGTATGGTTTACGCTTAGTTATATTCCATATACTCAGGTCTCGAGATGTATTGCTTGCTCATGCCAAGTCCTAAGCTCACTGTTTTGTTAACATCCTTGTATTTGTGCCTCTGGAGAACATGAAAATAATAAATATGCTCAGAGTTCATTTTTGTTTCTGTACTTGTATTTTAATTGGGCCCCCTTTTTCACAGGGGTGCAAGAACAACAATTCAAGATGGTGGGGGCCTGACTGCATTAGAGAGAAGAATGGAACTTGGAGCAATAACAGATGAAGAATTATTCATATTATTTGTGAGGTATGATCAACAGTAGTGTTAACAAACCTTTCTTTTACACAAGTACTCGTGCCATTTTGGCAATTTACTTGTTGGAACTCTCAAGATTTATGATCCGTATTTTAATCATCTCCATGAAGTAAATATACATCTTTTTTTTTTTTGAATTCATCTCATTCCATTAACCCAACAATCCAGCCAAATCGCTGGAAACCAAGTCATGAATGAAGGTAGGAGCATGACCCGGCCATACGGCTTGGGGCTCATGCACCATCTTCGATCCAAAAATCGCGAGAGAGTCTGCGACCTTATTACAAGCCCTTGGGCAAAAAATCATAGAAAAACATCTAGCAAGAGCTTTAATCTCTCTGAACAGAACTCCATTTGGTCCCAGATCGTGGGAATTACCGTCAATTGATTGTAGCAGCAACTGTGCATCTGTCTCAACCGTAATATTTGTCATGCCCCACTCCCTTGCCCATGTCATAGCATGAAAGCATGCTTCTGCTTCTGCCTGCAATGGATCTTGGAGATGGTCGAGCTTACCAGCTCCTGAACCAACAACCTCACCCACCACATCACGAACGACGAAGCCCCAACCTCCTGATTTCTCCTTCTGATTAAAACCTCCGTCTATGTTAATCTTCAGCATATCACCTATTGGGGGTCGCCACCGTTGAATGGGTTTTGCCAGCTCGGATTCATCCTTTACACAGAAGTCCTTAAACTCCTTGGCTGATTTACGTACCTGGAACAGAGTGGCCTCCAGGTTTAGAGAGGCACCTTCAGCGTTCACCTTGTTTCTCGTTTGCCACCAATTCCACAACAGAGATATTCCATTTAGCTTCATATCCATAGGCGCCGACAGAATAGCTTCAATCAGATCTTTTGGTGAAGTGATATCAACATTCTTCAGAAGCAACTCATCCAGGCCTACTTCGCACCACAGTTTCCTAACTGGTTTACACTTCAGAAACAGGTGTGCTCCATCCTCATCCAGTCAAATGGTTTCGATCTCCATCCCGCGACGATCAATGTTCTTTCTGACAGCTAGGCTATTGTGGGCAATTAAACACCAAAATCGAATTTTCCCTAAAAATAATTAAGCTGACCAGGTTTTATGTATTCGGGAGAAACCAGTAATTAATTATACTTCTGTAGTTTTCTCATAATTATTATTGGTTTAACAAAATCATCCCCTACGGTAAATTAGTATTGATGTCATGCAACTTCTTTGAGATCAGTAATCTGCCATTATCAACTGAACCTGTTCAAATATATTGTTTGCATCACTATTTGAGTTTACTTTCATTAACTTGGTTGTTCTGAATATGAATTTGAATAAAAACGTGTGCAGGTGATATCGACTAATCAATACTAGGTTGTACTGTTGTAACCTTAGCAAGCAAAGCTTGTCTGTATCTGGAAGCCGTCTGTTTTAGCTTCCTCTACACTTGTACATCTGAAGATAAGGAGTTTACTGTATCTGATCTTTGCAATAGATCGCTCCGTTGTACAACAGCTATAGGCTACTAGACCATACATTATTACATTTGTTTATTTATATGTGGTTGCTGAGTTTGTATTTCTTTTGTGAAGCATAAATAAAATATATACATTTTGAAATCCTCTTTTTGCGCCCACGTGCTGATTTGCAAAATTGTGCTTGGGCAATATCCTCTGTAGCTTCCTAGAGATCAGTTTTTTCTGCCACATTTTTTCACGTCATATGAATTATCTAGGAAGAGACCAGCCAATATAATGCAATTGAATATACTATCTCATCGAATTATTATCCATCAGCTAAGAGGTGAATGAAAACTAAGGCCTAACAAAATGCTACTACCTGATGCTTAATTTATCTGTACAAAAAGTTCTAATTAAACGAAGTACTTTAGCTAGCATGTGGCCTGGACGGTGAGCACGCTGGACCCCTCGCAGCCAGAAGACACGAAATCGTCGGTGTAGCTCACGGTGCACGACTCCTTTCCGACGCATGCCGCGGATAGCGCCTCCATGGCCGCCTTGGACTCGCAGCCTCCCTTGTAGGCGCCGCACTGGCCGCCCTTGGCAAGGCCAAAACTCGCGACGTCAATGCTGGAGATGGTACCGCCGCGCGCGCACGACAGCGTGATGGCGTCGCCCTTCTCGGCGTCGACGCACACCGGCCCGACCGCCACCGTCCTGAAGTTCACCTTGGCCGGGTCGCCGCCGGCCTCCTCGAACAGCACGATGGTGTTGAGCCCTCCGGCGTTGAGGAAGGAGCGGGGCACGTGGTAGAACCGCTGGCCGATCTCGTGGCAGCCGGTCAGGCACTTCTCCTCGTTTGCCCACGTCTTGTACTCCCCTCTGTAGTCGCAGCGGTGGCAGCCGTCCATGTCGCCGGCGATGTAGCTCGTCCAGTAGCGGCCCAGGTTGTGGCCGTTCACGTACACCACGCCCTTGTTCATCCCGGCCAGGTCCACCACCACGGCTTCCTCGCCGGCAGGAGTGTGGAACATAGCCTACAAGGGAAAAAATCAAAATTCACTCACCATTTTATTTTTTGAAAAAAAAGATCAATGTTTGCCTGTATTCCAAATTAAGTACAGTACCTTGTACCAGCTGAAGGGCCTGTTGACTGGGACGGTGCGGGGGAAGGTCCACTCCAGGTCAGGCCTGTCCAGATGGATTTGGATGCTCTCACCATACAAGCCAGTCTAAAAAACGGTAGATTTATTACGGATTAATTACTTAATTATGCCAACTGTATATGAAGAATAATGCAGATCATCAGTGATTAAACTAACTAAAGCACATGAGATGGATCTACAGTAGTACCTTGTAAGTCCAGGTGTTGTGGGAGAGATCAATGGCGCTGCCGTCGGCGCGGACCAGCTTAACCGGCCCGCCGACAATACCGGCGGGCATCAACTCAAAGGAGGCTCCATAGTTCTTGAGGCCGACGGTAGCACTGAGGAGGGAGATGTAATTCTTGCCGGCTTTCAGCTTCGCCGGCGCCTGGAACTGGAAGAGGTACGGCCCGTTCACGGAATGCTGGTACCCGGCCAGCTTTCCATTGACGAATGCGTAGAGCTCATGGCCGGTTGTGTTCACATACAGCGTGAACTCCTCCGCCGCATCACTGGTCAGGCTGCATTGCAGAGACAATATATATTCACCCAACATTGCAGAGACAAGATGACACATACTGCTATGGTATAGTATTTTGTGAGATGAGATTACCTCGTCTTGTACCACAGGTAGTCACTCTCGTCGGCTCCCGTCACAATCTGCTCCAAGAGCTCGTTGCTTCTCAAGGAGCCTGTACGTTCGGTGCGGAAAGGCTCCAAGAGCTCAGGAAGCCAGAACCATTTTAAGCCCTGGCTCACTGCACTTTCTTTCTTTACCATCACAGATGTCTGGGTCTTAACCTGAGTCGTTGTTCGTTCCATGGAAAAAGAATCAATACCGATGCCACTACAGTAAACTAGATTGTTCGTAGTACACGGTAGAGGAAACTACCTTAGCGGTGTTGTACGCGACCGTCTTGCAGTCGGGCAGAACACTGACGGACCATGCTGGTACTTGGTAGACAGATCCTTCAAAGGTCACATTAACGTCCTTGTTGTCATGGCTGTTGCTGATGAAGCAGGCAGACGAGCCGTCGTCCAAGGTGTACTTTGTCGCCTGCATTGACCGAAAGAATAAATCACAACATAATTCACACATGATCAAAGACTCAAAAGGAAAACAAAGCTAAAATGAATTGTCAATCATACTTTGATTTTGTCGTCGAAACTGGTCTCGTTTTGCTGGCCGTAGAGGAGATGCTTCTCCATGGAAGTCAGTACAGCGTGAAGCTGCTTCATGTGGCCGTATTTAGGTTGACTAATGTTACCTGTCAGAGTGAAACCGATTAGATCTGAATACTGCAAATGCATGCCTGAACCAAACATTAAAAAAATCGCTTGCTTACCGTACTCATCCAGAGGCGCATCATAGTCATAGGAAGTTGTGATGTATGGACCACCAGAAGTGCGGCCAAAGTTCGTTCCGCCATGATACTGCAGATCAACGTGGCAGTGGGGAATTGAGTAACACCGAACAATCATGGAGTAGCTTAAATTGAAATAAGAGTGTAATCACGCGTTTGTTAACCAATGACTGCAGACATACCATGTAGTAGTTTTGAACCGATCCACTGTTTTGGAAGAACATGGCAACTGCATAAGCAACATCCTCAGCGGGCCTATGATAATCTGGCTTGTCCCAGGATTTGAACCTAATGATGATATATGAAAATCATACTCGGCTAAGCTGCTTTGTGATAGTTAAATATTTTCACGGTAGCTAGACGGGAAAACAATGCTTACCATCCAGTCCAGTTCTCGGTCCACATCTTGGGCATGTTCCCTTTGGGCTTGAAGTCGTGGCAGTAGAAGCCGTTGCAAGTTTCAAGCTGACAATCGCAGACAACCAGTCGATATGAACATCGGTTTATTAATCATGAAAGCGAGCAGAGTACTGATATATAATCTGGATAGGGAACCCCCTAGCTTACCACATTGGGCGGGAGGTCGTTGGACTGCTGGCACATGATCCAGGGCACGCTGACGTTCTGGTTGTTGGCCATCTCCGCGCACCAGTGGATGTACTTGGTGGCCGACTCCTGGTCGGGCAGGCTGCCCTGAATGTTCCCGTACTCGTTCTCGATCTGCAGATTGACATTAGATCGAGTTGGAAGTTGGTGGGATCAGATTGAGGAATTAGTACTACCTCCTTCCGTTTGATCGACATGGTGGTGGTGCTTTACCTGAGCTAGAATGATGGGGCCTCCCTGCTCCGCGAACATGTTGGCGTCCTTCATCTTGTTCACTATCAGCTTGGTGAAAGTCTCCATCTCACGCTGTTGCACACGGCGTAACAATACACAAACTTGTAAGTCCACACTACATGCATGCCAGATGGATTTGGAGAGATGTGTATTTAGCATGGATCAGAAGATGTAACTCAAGTATAAGTACCTCGAACGGCTCGTTGTGAAGTCTGAACTGCATGCCAGGGATCTTACGCAGCCAGGCAGGGAGCCCTCTGGAAAAAAAACAGGAGACAAGTTAATTAGTTGCTTGATTCAGCAATGCAAATTCAGCGCCAACTTACACAGGCAGAGTACGTACCCGTAGTTCCATTCAGCGCAGACGTAGGGGCCGATGCGGAGGATGGCGTACATGCCGGCCTTCTGGACCTCGCTGAAGAACCTCATGATGTCGTAGTTCCCCTCGAAGTTGTACTGAAGTTCGTTCGTTTCAAGAAAACAAATCATCAGAGCATGATCGTCAACATATATATAGGCAAGATTCAGAAACGTTTACGAAAGTTAAGACCTCGCGAGGGCGTGGCTCGTGGCCGTTCCAGAAGACGTAGGTCTCGATCGTGTTGAGGCCTCCATCCTTGGCCTTCTGGATCAGATCGGGCCACATCTGCAAGATCATAGTAGAACACGGTAGCAAATTAGTACATCGCATCAGCTAGCTCTTAATTAGGAACTTGCTGACAACGTGTGACAGAAGTTGCGCACGCATGGACTCACCTCGGGCGTGCTCCTCGGGTAGTGGATGGAGCCGGAGAGGATGATGCGGCGCTCGCCGTCGATGAGGAGCGCGCGGTCGTCGTACGAGACCTTGGTGCAGCTCGCGCCGGGGAAGCCGCCGCAGACGGAGGCGAGAACCAGCAGCGCCACCGCCATCGCCAGCGCCGGGCGCTCCATTGTTGAAGTAGAGTCACGCATCTCGATCGCTCGTGGAAGCAAGGAAAACAGGGGGAGGAAAGGCGTATGTTGGTGGTGCAACGCAAGGCGCAGGGGACGCTGCTATTTATGCATGGATTTGGAAAGCATCGCAACGCACGGCACATTGTTGGATAAGGTTCTACTGCTACGTATTTTTGGCTAAGTTAGGTTTGATGATCTGTCGTGGAAAGCATCGCAACGCACGCCACGCAGTTTTGGCTCACTCCACGTACGGCAGATAGAAAAGAACTACGGCCGTGATAATATAGAGCTCTTGATGGCTGCCACAAAATCTCCTACAGACAGTTCGTTTTAGTACCACATAAAGACCAATACCACTTGAATATGCCATGTTTCCGATTACTTATTGAAATATACACTTATATATACCTTTATATTTATTTTATTCCGTAAATTATTTAAATTTTAATTAAAAATTATGATTTTTTTATCACCATCTAACCAATGAACCAGTGGTCCGGTGTTGTTGTTGGTGTAACGTGCAGCGCAGTGAGGCTACTACTTATTCATGGAATTGGAAGGCATCGCAACGCACGATACATGTTGGATAAGGTTGTGCTATCTATGTATTTTTGTTGGATAAGGAAAGGCGTACGTTGTTAGGTTTGATCATCTCTCGTACGTGGTTGTGTTGCCAAGTTTTGATTCACTCCACGGCAAGTTAGAAAAGAACTACGGCCGTGAGAATATAGGGCTTCTGGATGGCTGCGACAAAATCTCCCATAAGACTCTTTGTTTTGGATTGGACGACGTATGGTTCCCTGAAAACAGTTGGATAACTGGATGCGACGTATCTTTCCGGCAACTCCTTTAAGATTTAACTAGATTTTCGAGAGGATGCTGCCCCTGCGAGACGGGGTCCATACTGCCACGTCAACCAATACATACAGTCTACAATGAAAGTACATGACCCACAGTTGCGATCCTTAGTTACCGTGTAAATTCAACTTTTCTGACTATAGGGACCAAAGTAATTTATACGGACACGTTCCATGTCCATCAATGTATTTAACTCTTGTGGGATTGTAAGGTTGAAGTGGGCCGGATGCAAAACATGGCCAGAGTCCATATCAGCCTAACCAGGCTCAACCGGATCAGAAGCAGTGCGAGCGAAAAAAAAAACTAAGCTATTGTCATCTCACAAATTTTCGTGTTTTTTTCTTACAATACACTTTTTTAATCAATTTGAAAAGTATTACTCCCTCCGATCCTAAATAAGTGTCACGGTTTTGAACTAAGTCTAGTTCAAAATGGGGACACTTATTTAGGATCGGAGGTAGTACATAAATTTAGGATTTTCGATTTCTAGCATAACGTCGGCTTAGGCCGAGCCGAGTGCGCCATTCGGCGTGCGCCAAACCAAATCAGTCTCACTCGGCGAGGAGCCGACCGAGTGGATGTGGCCGCGAACCCCGCGTGGGCCAAGTGCCCATTCGGTCTTGGCCTTGCCGAATGAAAGCAGAGGAGTGGCCGCGTGCACTCCTCTCCTTTCTTCCTCATGTGGCATTTTTCTCTCTTCTCTCTCCTAGCTCGAGAATCATATTTCCCTCCACGGATTTTGGCCTGATTTTTTCTAGTTTTTCACCAAATCTTTATTCTAAAACCATTAGAGAGATAGGGGAAGCCCGATCTACTGATAGGTTAGCTGGGTACTCGATTTGGTGATGGTATGCCATTGGAGCAATGTCAATAGTTGTATTGCGGTGGAGCTTGGTGTTGGGAGTAGTATGAGTTGCGTCGTGGTGTTGGTCCGGTGACTCGAGGACCCGGGATTAGGGATAGACAAATCTTATACCTCCATCTGAACATAAGCCTAACCTAATCTCGAAAGCGTACAGAGAGAAAATCGGTAACTCAACAGTGACCCTACGACACAAAAATTATTACAGCAAGCTCATAATTGAGCAGAGAACTAAAATATTACAAGCAGAGGTCACTGACCACTAACATCAAATAACGGAAGTCAAATTATGCTATTAAGTAGAGCAAACTTAACAAATGGCCTAAGAGGCCTGAAGCATAATGATGATGTCCAATCCATAGATTCCAGACTACCGACTGGGAACTCTAAACTACTCGTCGATGTCGATGTCGTGAAGAACCCATCTTCTATGGTAACACTTGCTCTGCTGCAAAAGTATCAACGAAGCAAGGGTGAGTACAGGGTGTACTCAGCAAGACTTATGGCTGGTGGAGCTATTTTGCATAAAGCCATCTTTGTTTTGTAAAACAAGAGGGAGAAGAAGCTCGACTAATCGGAATACTTTAAAAGGGGATAAGAGAGCGGTATCTCTACCTTTGATCATGTTTTGATATCCACCAAATCATCATCAGCTGAACCTATCTAGGATCACCCCTCGTACCCATGAGGAAGCATCCTTAAGCACATGTTGCACAACTTGCCAAGTTTTACGATTAGGTTCAAGTTCTCTATGATCTTAGAATTCGATCACAAGTCGTCCATAACCGCGGACACCACTTTTTGAAAAGATTTAACCCTGCAGGGGTGTACAACTTACCCACACGTACCAACCGATTCTTAATGCCAAACGTTATTATCCCTCTTCCTTGGAAGGCCGGCAGAGAGTGGTTGACCACGACCTTTACCTTGCTTTCGCCAAGACCATGAGTCACGCACTAAGGAGATGCCGTCGTAACGGGTCGAGTCCTGAAGCCAGTCCCTAATGATGTGTGCGGGTTCAAGATTACGGATGATGTGCATATCTTATTTCCGGCCACGCTTACCTACATGTTATGAATGCAGCTCCTTCACCTCCATCCAAGAACAACCAAGATGTGTATGTCGAATGGAAAGCCCGAACTATGTGACTCATGGAATCTACTAGGCAAGTTAGTTGGTCGAGGGGGTTTCCAGGCCCCTGTGTGGATGTACGCTCATCTTGGTTCAAGAGGCAAGAACTCAGGTCCTAGTAGTGGCAAGTATGGGACTGCAAAAACCACATCCCACCGTGGCCTCCCATACAAGCCTTAGAATGTTTAACTTTCATCTCTTATCTTATCACATCATCCTGTCATACTAGGTTCATCTGCAGCTCTGATTCATCAAACGGATGGACCAGCGATAACAGCTAAGCAGGGCTAAGCACAACAGATGTAACAGCTCTAGCAACGCTTCACAAGCCAAACCCTAGTTATGCTAGGAGCAGTGGATCAAGGAATGTAGGATACAAAGGGAACATGTATCAGATAGGATTACTCTATGTATCGATAAAATACTTTAGAATCGCATGCACATGGCAAGAATGTAAATATTTTGAAAGCATAGGATTCATATGTATGTGTGGGGCTTCGCTTGCCTTTGCCAGTTGATATCCAAAAAGCAGAGCTTCGAACATCTGGTACTTGACTTGATTACAGTTGGTCAAGTATTGGCCTTCGACCTTCAACGGTGTTGATCTCGGTCTTCAATCTCGATTTTAATATCTTACTCTACCGGAGACGAACCAAACACCGAAAATAAAGGGGAAACAATTAACACATGGCATCGATGCAATGCTCAATCAAGTATGATGATATGACAAGTTAAAATTTATTGAAATTGAAACCCTAAACATGCTTGGTAGTTTAATCGGGGTTTCGAGGGGTGCAAACCCTAACTCGGGGAAACTCTAGAGGCATATGAGAGGGGTACATTTAGTTCTTCTAATTGACTTGCAATTGAAGTTGTTTATCAATGCATGACTATATCTTAAAGAGGTAGATCTTATTTTTCTGAACATTTTGATATATTATTTGTATTTTTCTGACTTAAAATGAATTAGTTATTGAATTTACAAGATTTAAATCCATTTTAAATCATTTTAGGAAATTATAAACATTTTTGGAATATTTAAACTATTTTCCATCTTGGGCCCACATGCCATAAGTTTAATAATTTTAGAAATTATTTTCCGAAAAGATTAAAAACCTGATAGACTGGGCCCACATGTCAGGGATTTATTATTTACAGAACTGAATTACAAAGAAATTTAAAATAAAAGAAAAAGGGTTATGACATCATCATGATCTTGCTCTCAGATCGATGATGGGCCAGCCGATAAAGAGCTCGCGGGAGGCTGCTGATGGGGGCGTTGGAAAGAGGAGAGCGAGGCGGTTCTGGTGGTGGTAGTGCCGCCCGTTTTGGGTCACCGGAGTTTGGCCGGCGATGACAATCAACGGCGATGCTCGCAGGTGCCCGCTGCAGAGAGTGGTCTAGCACACGAGGGAGGAATAGAAGGGGTTCTATTGAACCAGGAGCTCACCTTGAGCATGCCAAGAAGGTCAGGGACGACGTAGGAGGCCGAACGGAGGGAAATCAGCGATGGCCGGAATCGGGGACAGAGATGCCGATTGGGAAGTCTGGGGCTTCCTCGGCTCACACGGTTGGAGGATAAGACCGAGGAGAACACGACGGTCACTATGGTGAGCTCGTAACAGCGCCGCGAGCTCAGGAACGGCGGGACGGCGAGGTACCTGAGGGATCGTTTCTGGCCAGAAGAGAAATTGGGGATAAGAGGGGATCTGGGGTTCGTCCAAAGGTGCAAGGGGTCTTATAGATGCTCAGAGAGGCGGTATCACGCATCATGGCGCCGGCGGGGATCCTGGCGTGGTTGAACGACGACGGCGAAGACACGCAACAGCTTATGCTCGGCGTCCTTCTGGCTAGAGGTTGAAGAAAAGAGAAAGAAACACGAAGGGGTACCGGGCCAGGGAATTGGGCCAGGTGGGCTGAAGCTGGGCCGCGGAAATGTTCTAGGAGGGGAGGAGGGGAGTGGGCTGCGGCCTAGTTCTCTCTCCTGTCTATGTTTTTCTAGAAATCCTTTTCTTTTTCCTATTTCTGTTTTTCTCTTTGGTATTTCAATTTCAAATATGTTTTGATACATTTTAAAAAAATACCAGAGCTTTTACAACATATTGAAATATTGTATGGACCCTTTATAACCATTTGGGTTCCATTGGTTTTGATAGTTTTCAAAATATTTCAAAACCATTTGAAATGTTTCAAATAGAGAGGGGAGTTATTAGGGTTTAGGGTTTTGGTTTTGTTCCTCTTCTTAAAGCAAAATTTATCAAACCATTTTATGCATGATATGCTCATGATGCACAAATAGATCCTAAGTACTATTTAATAAAACTAGGGTTGTTACAATTCTACCCCCCTTAAAAGAATCTCGACCCGAGATTCTTAGGTAGGAAGATAGAAGGAACAGGGTCACACTATATTTCGACGATCTTCTCGAAAAGTTTGATCCATGCCACCATGGCGAGTGGACGAAGCGCTTCATAATATTTGAGGTGGCTGCTCACACTACGGAAGAGAGGGAATGACTCGGAAGTACAAACCGAGTATCTCATGGTTAACTCATGGATAGATGTTTCGCGAACATCTCTAAAGCCAACAGACACGAAACACACCAAGGTAACGGAGGAAACAAAAGGAAATGGTTTTCAAGGTGACAGATAATTGGTCTTCATAAGGATTAATACCATGGAGCTTGCAGAAGAGTAAACTTCTGAGGGAAGGAACTTCCAACAGATGGAAAAAGATACGCAAACTTCGAGAGGTAAACCTCTACTAAACAGCTTAATAGATATTTACAGGTGGAAAAGATAGATACCAACAAAACCAAGCTGTTGAACTACTTTTGACATAGAAGGGTCATTCTTTCATTCAACAGAAGGCTAAGAAAGAAAGGTGTTTTGGTGGAGAGGACTCATAAGAGCCACAAGGGACAAGTAACAAGAGAAACTATTGATTACCAAAATCATAGTCGCTCTTCAAACACATTTGAGAAAGCGAAAAGGAAACTCGTAATTCATCCAGGACTATCAAAATCCTTGCCAAAGATCATGATATCACTTTACACCACCAAGATGAATAGTTGAGAAGATTCCTGATGACACGAGAAGAAAGAAACTCCATTCTCAGACTCCAAGTACCTGGCATAAAATGATGCTTGCGGTGTAAAAAGGGTCTGGAGGATCGATCGAGAGACATTTAGAAACTCTACTTTAAATGTTCTCATTGATGCTTGAAACACCGGTATCAAGCTATTGGCAAGACTTTAACCAGTCATCAAGTAAAGGTCGGACTTCAGCTACAAAGGAAACCATAAGCACAACTCCTATAACAAATCATAGAAGATGCCTCGGGAGGAATGGTTGTTATTGTTGATTCAAGGGAATATGGCTATAGGTCTTCCGACTGATTGTGTCAACCATTCCATAAATCTTGCCAAATGTATAGAGAGACCTATGTTAAAACCTTGAGGAACACCAACCATTATTGCTGCTTGATATTCAACTTTGGTTAAGTGGAATGATACTTCCGACTCAGCATGTCCGAATAGAAAGGGTGCAACATTTGCCACCGAGGTAAAGTCATTAGATTCTCAAGACATGGACTTCAATGTCAAGCTCCAAAATATGAGCTAGATTGCGATTTCCTTGTATTAGCAAGTTATCAAAAGATAATTGCACCTACATGAATTGTTTGCAATGAAACACAACTGAATCCTGTTTAGGAAACATTTAGGAGGATACAGAAGTTTTGTTGGACTTCTTATCTTCTGTGAACAAATCAATCAGTGGCTTGGTGTGCTTGGAGGATATGCTCGGGATGTGAAGGCATCAACCTACCATATCAAGAATACCTCGCACATGCTTGACTAACTTGGAATGATTCCCGAGGAAACAAAGACGACTCTACTCAGATCCACGGCGACATCTTTCAACATTTTGCGCGTGAATCAGAGAAGATTACTTCTAACATCCAAAACACATACTTTGAGATGACATGAAGATGGTTCTCAAGATTTTCCAACATTATTGCCAAATGTTCCATATGAGTCTGATATAACACGGAGAAGTTAAGAATGTCATCGATGGGCTCGATAGCAAACTCATCTATACACTCCAAGAAGACGGAGTCACATGTTATATGAACAAGGCATAGACATTGGTCAGACCAGAGGACATGAAGATGTACTTAAGTGAGACATCACAAGTGGATACACCATCAATATAGTCCCCAGAACTGAGTTTGATTTGACAATTGCCCAAACTCAAATCAAAGGAAGGAAAGATAACATATCCCCAAAGGACATACTATATTTCTTCAACACAAAAAGAACTAGACATCCCTTTAAGGATGAACAGAGTTGGATGGAACTTTTGTCTTACAACTCTCCAAGTTGTTGTTTAAGCTCAACCAACTAGTTTAGGGGTATCCAGTACGGATCCTTGGATAAAAGAGTGGTTTTGAAGAAATAGCTTACTCAAGAACCTATCAAAACGGTCATGTGGCAACATGGTGATACTTCTAGTAGACATCTAGAATATCACGAACCACTAGTATATCACTTAGTTCGAGAGAAAACTTGCTTTGTAAGGCAAGAAGATGTAGTCTCAAAGCTTCGGCCCAAGCCTAACTCTTTGACCGAAGAGGATGCACTAGAATAACGGACTTGATAGCACAATCAAGCTTCGCTTAGTGATAGGGTTAACCATCATGCTAACAATGATACAAATGTCCTTGAAGTTCAAAGCGATAAGAATTGCTAAGAATTTTAGATGGTCGCATTATTACGCACACGCAACATTCATGAGCATGAACAGCTCAAAGGAAGGGTGGGTAAGAATGTGTAAGGGCATCACTTCATTAAGAGGGTCATGAGACTCAGCACAACCTCTTAGTATAAAAAGGGTGTGCTACTTTAGGGTAGGACAAAACGTAAGCTAATCAACGCTTATTGATCTGTGGATTACAACACTTTGACCTAGTCTTAGAAATAACGAGGTACTGGAGTTTGTTTCTCCTGACATCCCGAAATGGTTTGTCTTGATGGACCACAAGTGTATCTTGCATTGGAAGATACCAATGCACATTTACTGCTTGGCTACCAACGGGTAGACAAAGGTCGTAAAGCAACAAGGGTAAGGAACATGCTGTAAGATCCCACCTTTATAAAGGTAAAGATCCCTGTGATTGCAATGCTAGTCCCTGGATCAATGCTAGCATCCACAGTTTAAGATGAAGTACACAGATACAAAGGTCATTATTACATATCATTCCAGAGACAAACATAGTCTTTTACAACTCCATGGCCACATGCCTAATACAAGAGTTCAAATATAGAAAAAGATAAATAAGTCTTCATCTTCATGTGCCACAGGCAAGCATGTTGAGTGTAGACTCATAACCCCTAATCATCAGAGTAACCTGAAACATCACAAGTTACAGCCACAGTGGGTCAATACATTGGAATAGTATTGGCAAGTTATACCTTTGTAGAATATTAGCATCTAGAATCTACATGAATTTGGCTAAGTGTAGCTTAGGCTTGCTTTGCTCAAAATAGGTTTTACCTATCAGTTGAAAACACTAGGTTTTTCTTTGACAAAACTTTCCCAAGGAACCACCAATAGAAATTGGTGAAACTTCACCCTTGTTCAACCACATGTTTTAACTTAGAAAATTGGGACGATGAGATTCTTGATAGCTTCCATGTCTTGATGCTCAAGTTGTCCAATACCCGGGACATGGCTAAGTACTTAGATTCTTCCATCTGCAGAGGTTGTGCACTTTCCCCACAAGAGTTGATTTTCACCAAGACTGGACCTTTCAGAAGCCTTCCCTTATACCAAATGGACGCGCTCCAAACCTATCATCCCACTACCACCAACTGTCCAAATGGCTAAGTTATTGCAACCTATATGATCCAGGCAGAGCCCATAATGCCATGTGGCTGCACTAGGAGCTTCTTAACATTTGGCATCTCAAATCCCTTTGTTCCAGGGTGGCTTTCCACAAGTGAGATACACAAGGTAAACCATAGAAATGGGCCTTGTGTAACCACTCAACACAAACCATTCTTTCCATTCCACCCAGGTGTTTCATTCACTTAGTTGTTTTATTAAGCAAAAACACAAGTCAATGACTTAGAAATATTTCACATAGCATGAATATATAATCCACCCTTGGTTGCTACTAGCTAGGCTAAGCATGGCAATAGTAAGCATCTTAACTTAGAGGAAATTCTAACAATTCTACAACTACTAGGATTTCCCAAGCATAGCATATAGATACTTATCAAAATATTCATGCAATGTCCTATACAAAATATTTCTAATGCATAGGTGAAAATATAGGGATAAAAACATGAATCACCACTTGCCTTGGTAGTTTGGGGAGTAGCAACAATCTTCACAACCACAATCACTATTAGCACCAAAATCTACACATAAAATAATGGCACCAAAATCACATAACAAAATATACAAACAAAAATATATGAATGCATGCAAATGCCATGTGATGATTTTTCTACACCAAACAAGACAAGGGTATAGTACTGAAACATAAACAAGACCAAGATACTCAAAATAAACTTTATTTGATCTTTAAAACATTTTTCAAATAATTTCCATACTCAAATTAAGCCTACAAATGTCTCTTCAAAAATAACCATTTTACAGAGGCAAAACATTAAACACATTTCATAAACAGATAGGATTCTTTCTCCTGATTCCAATGATATAAAATTTACAAAATTTGAACGTGTGGATCAAAAGTTATGAATTTTACAAGTTTGAATCACTAATAGATCTAATTCAGATTTTTAAAACAAAGAACTAGCCACGCGTCATGTCCTGATTGGTTGATACCGTTTCACACTGGATCACACTCGCGGGCCGTTAGATCTAACTTAACACGCACGGTCTAGATCGATACATACCGCTTCGCTACAGATCTAATCCTAAGCACTGGATCTAGATCCTACGGCTGCTAAGCATGCGACCAAAGATGGGTGGCGCCAGCGGCGGCAAGTGGCGGCGGCGCGCTCTGTCAGAGAGGTTGCCGGTGATTTAGATCGCGTGGGGAGGAGTGAAGATGTTTACCATGTTCGCGGGACTGCAGTAAAGCTCAAGGTGGTCGAGGGAGAGACAGGGGTGCACGGGTTCAGCGGCAGGACCTCATCGGAGTTGCTGGCGGCGTCAGGTGTTTGCGGATGGAGATGTTGCCGATGATGTGGATCGCCCTAGCACGAACCAGTGGTGTCAGAGGATGCACAAGGTTGTGGCGAACACGACATTGTCAAAGAGGAAGCAAGGGGCGCTCGGAGGTTACCGGTATTCCTCGTCGGAGTTGAGCGACGGCTCTGTTGCTTGCAGAGGTGGACGGAGGCGATGACCTGGGTCACGAGAAGGCAAAAGAAAGGCATCAGGAGATGCGCCAGAACATGCTGGTCACGCTCGTTTGAAGCAGAGGCAAAGGGGCGCTCGGGTCTAACCGGAATCAGTCGCCGGAGTTGGTTCTGTCTGCGGCGATGCAACGAGAAATTGAGGCAGCCTGGTGGCGGAGCGAGCAAGTGGGGTGAGGGGAAATGGCCGTGGTGAAGAGGGGATTAAGTAGCCAGGAGCGGGGCGGGGATTACTCTCTGTATCAATGGGAATTAAGCGGGGCTTAACTGTGGCAAGGTAATGGCGGAGCTCTCGGTAGCGTTGATTGGGGACGACGACGGGCAAGGTAGGGCCTGCCATCGGCGGGTGGGTGCGCGTTGCTGCGGTGAGAAACAGAGAGGAAGGGGGAACCCCGGGTGGGCTGCTTTGGTTGCTGGGCCGAATGGGTAGCGCCTGGCCCAGTTCTGTTTTCTTAACCCTTTTTCTTTTTCTAATTCGATTTTCAGGAAACCTTTTCAAATGAATTCAAATGTGTTTGAATTCCAAATATTTCTGGATTTTTTATAAAATGAAACCTGCATATTTTTGAGTTTAAAACCATGCTGTCTCACTAGACTTGCTTGGTTCCTTTGAAATTTTAAAATAAACAGTGCCTTAGCACAAGATTTGATAAAGATATGAAAATGGTTTTAAAACCATATTTTGTTTTGGAAATTTTTGTCCAAGCTTTGGAACTCAACCAAACCAACTTATGAACAAACAAATCTTGGTTTGAAACAAATATTCTCTCACTAGGGAGTAGCATTGGATCAATGCTTGTCTACATAAAATAATAAGCACTCAATGCTTCTGTTTTCTTTGAAATGACTTTGAAATTGATCCCTAAATGATTATGCATGCATGGATGATATGCAATCTTTGAAAACATGATTTTAGGGATGTTACAAATCTAACCCCCTTAAGGTGAATCTCGCCCTCGAGATTCGGATTGGCTAGCAAATAGGTGAGGGTGGTCTTTCCGAAGATCATCTGCTCTTTCCCATGTTGCTTCTTCTTCGGAATGATGGTTCCGTTGAACTTTGTAGAATTTGATAGTCTTAGTCCGAGTAACTCTTTCTGCAGTCTCAAGAACCTTGATGGGTTTTTCCTCATAAATGAGATCACTTTCCAATTGAACCTCCTCCAAAGGTATAGTATCCTTCAGTGAAGTCTCTTCCATCTCTAGATGGCATTTCTTTAGCTGACTCACATGAAATACATTGTGAACGGCAGACAATGATTCTGGCAATTCAATCTCATAAGCTACTTCTCCTTTATGACTCAGAATGTTGAATGGTCCAACATATCTTGGGGCCAATTTTCCTTTGACTCCAAATCTCTTCACTCCACGAAGTGTTGACACTCTAAGATAAGCTCTATCACCCACTTCATAGGTGACTTCTCTATGCTTAGGATCTGCGTAGCTGTTTTGTCAAGACTGTGCTATCTTCAATCTGTCCTTAACTAGCTTGACTTTCTCTTCAGCCTCTTTGATTAGTTCTGGTCCGAAAAAATTTCTTTCTCCCACACCATTCCATAATAATGGGGTGGTACACTTTCTCCCATAGAGAAATTCAAACGGTGCCATCTCAATACTAGCTTGATAGCTGTTATTGTAAGAGAATTCTGAGTAAGGCAGACTTTCATCCCAACTAGCTCCATAGTCTAGAGCACATGCTCTGAACATATCTTCGAGAATCTGGTTGGTCCTTTCTGCCTATCCATCAGTCTGAGGATGAAAAGCAGTGCTGAATTCCAATCTCGTTCCCAATGACTCATGTAGTTGCCTCCAAAAATGAGAAGTGAACTGAGTTCCCCTATCAGACACAATACTCTTGGGTACTCCATGCAGACACACAATCCTATTCATGTATATCTTGGCCAACTTAGCACTTGTGTAGGTTGTCTTCACGGGTATGAAATGAGCCACTTTAGTTAGGCGATCCACTACTACCCAAATAGAATCATATCCTGACCTGGTCCTTGGCAATCCAGTGATGAAATCCATGCCAATTTTGTCCCACTTCCAATCAGGAATAGGTAGTGGTTGTAGCAATCCTGCTGGTTTCTGATGTTCCGCTTTCACTCTACTACATACATCACACAAAGCAATATGTTCGGAGATGTCCTTCGTGAGATTATTCCACCAAAATCTTTCCTTCATATCCATGTACATTTTGGTGTTACCCGGATGAATGGAATATGGTGAGTTGTGCGCTTCTTGGAAAATCAGTTTCCGAAGCTCCGGATCTTGTGGAACACAGATACGTTTTCCATACCATAAAGTACCTTGTTCGTCTTCATGGAATCCTTTGGCTTTTCCTTTGCCAATCTTTTCCTTAATCTCTTCAATTTCCTTATCTGTCTTTTGGGTTTCTTTGATTTTGTCCAACAAAGTGGGTCGGACATCCAATGACATGAGATGTCCTTCAGGCACACTCTCCAATCTGAGATCTCTAAATTGGGCACACAGATCATCTGGCAACTCTCCCTTAGTAAGGCCATTCACAAATACCTTACGGCTTAGAGCATCCGCTACAACATTTGCTTTACCGGGATGATATTGCAAACTCAAGTCATAGTCCTTGATGAGTTCTAGCCATCTTCTTTGTCTCATGTTGATTTCTTTCTAGGTGAAGATATACTTCAAACTTTTGTGATTTGTGAACACTTTACATCGCTTTCCCAAAAGATAATGTCTCCATGTTTTGAGTGAATGGACAACAGAGGCTAACTCTAAATCATGAGTAGGGTAATTTTACCTCATGAGTTTTGAGTTGTCTCGAGGCATAAGCCACGACTTTCCCTTCTTGCATTAGCATTGCACCTAATCCATGATGAGATGCATCACAATACACTTGGAAATATTTCTCCAAATCTGGCAGACATAAGACTGGTGCTGTCACTAGTCTCTTCTTCAATTCTTGGAAACTGAGATCACATCCTTCAGTCCAAGCGAATTTCTTGTCTTTCTTTAGCAACTCTGTCATTGGCTTAGCTACCTTGGATAAATTCTCAATAAATCTTCTGTAGTATCCTGCCAAGCCAAGGAAACTACGAACCTCTTTTACTGACTTAGGAGATTCCCATTCAGTTACAGCTGACACTTTAGCGGGTTCAACTGCTACACCATCTCCTGACACAACGTGTCCAAGAAATCCAAATTCATTTAACCAAAATTCACACTTGCTGAATTTGGCATACAGCTTATGCTCTCTAAGCTTCTCAAGTATCAAACGCAAATGTCCTTCATGCTCTTCTTTGCTCTTGGAGTAGACCAAAATGTCATCGATGAAAATGACAACAAACTTGTCAAGGAACTCCATGAACACCTTGTTCATCATATTCATGAAGTAAGCTGGTGCATTGGTCAAACCAAATGGCATCACGGTGTACTCATACAATCCATACCTAGTGGTGAAAGCTGTCTTGGGTATGTCTTGTTCCCTTATTTAAGCTGAAAATAACCTGACCGGAGATCGATCTTTGAGAATACACAGGCTCCTTTTAACTGATCAAACAAGTCATTAATTCTAGGCAAAGGGTATTTGTTCTTGATAGTCACCTCATTAAGTGAACGATAATCTATGCATAACCTTTGACTTCTATCTTTCTTTTCCACAAACAAAACTGGTGCTCCCCAAGATGAAGAACTTGGTTGAATAAATCCTTTCTGCAACTGTTCTCCAAGTTGTTTCTTGAGTTCTTTCAACTCATCAACTGACATCTTGTATGGTCTCTTTGCTATTGGTCCTGATCCTGGTAGAAAGTCAATAAGAAACTCCACATCTCTATCTGGTGGCATTCCCGGCAATTCTTCCGGAAACACATCCGGATATTCACTCACAATTGGCACACTGTCTATGCTAACCCCCTTAAGAGAATTTATCTCACTTCCTTTTGATTCAAAGTTAGATTTGAATCTTATCCGTTTCTTTTCCGGGGTTGTGAGTGCGACAGTACGATTGGCACAATCTAGTACTCCTTCATACTTGGTCATCCAGTCCATTCCCAAAATTACATCCAGTCCTTGGGAATCTAGGATTATCAGACTCACTGGAAACTTATGCTTTCCAAACTCTATCACTAGATCACGACATCCAAGACTTACTATCATATCTCCACCGGGAGAACTTAGTTTTATTGGACACCCAATGTTTTCAGTTGGAAACCCATTTATATCAACAAATGCTTTTGATATGAATAAATGTGATGCACTAGTATCAAAAAGAACAAGTGCCGGAATAGAATTGAGTTTGAACTTACCAGCCACAGCATCGGACTCCTCATAGATTTCTTCCACATTGATGTGGTTCACTTGTCCAATCTGGAAAGGGTTGGGCTTGTTGGGTCCTTCAACTTTCTTTTTTGGGCATTCATTTGCATAATGCCCCATCTTCTTGCACTTGAAACATTCAACCTAACTAAGATCCTTCTTGACAGGCTGGCTTCCACTACCACTTCCACTTCCATTGTGGTGGCTCTTGTATCCACTCTTGTGATTCTTGTACTTGTCATTGTCATGACTACGGTGATGCTTGTTGTCATGATGATGGTTGTGGTTGTGGTGGCTGTTGTACTTTCCATGCTTGCGGGATTCAGAACTCCCACTATCATCATAATGGGAACGCTTGTGAGACGATCCCGAGCTGTGCTTGTCAGAGTTGTGTTTCGTGTTTCTGCTTTTAACCTGTTTCATCTTGCTCTCTAAGATGGCAGCCTTGTCACAAAGAGATTGATAAGTGGGGACATAGGCCACAGATAATTGCAGATTCAGTTCATCGTTCAGTCCTTCGAGGAACTTCTCTTTCCTCTTGGCATCAGTATCAACTTCATCCGGTGTATAACGCGCCAGATTGTTTAATTCTTCAATATATTCAGCCACGCTGCAGTGGCGCTGTTTCAGATTATGAAATTCCTTCTTCTTCAAGCTCATCACTCCGGATGAGATGTGAGTTGTACGGAAACCATCTTCAAAGATAGCCCATGTCACATCCTCAATGGGAGTGGTGATCTGGAAGTTATCCCACCAAGTAGCTGCTGGTCCTTCCAACAAGTGTGCCGCAAACCTGACTTTCTCCTCATCAAGATGCAATAGCTACCAAATCCTTGTTCACTGAGCGTAGCCAATCATTGGCCACCATGGGGTCAGTAGTTCCTGAGAACTTAGCAGGCCTCAGTCTTAAGAATCTGGTGAGCATGTCAAATCCTGGTGGGTTATTCTGATTGTTGTTGTTGTTATTGTTGTTGTTGTTGTTGTTGTTATTATTATGATTCTGCATGAAAGTAGTCATCATCTGCATCAGCTATGCCTGTGCTGTCATCAACTGCTGCATCTCGGGGGTGACATTGTTGTTGTTCGGGTTGGGGTTGGCACGTCGAGGAGGCATCTGTGGTTTTCAATAAGGATAAGAATGAGATACCCATAGATGCTTAACATGCACAATACAACACATAGTCAATCACCAAACAAGCATCAAAATAACAAAAGTTAAACAACATAGACAACAGGTTTTTAAAAGCAAACGCACCAATAGCAAGCCATCCACATGTTGGATGGTCATTGCGACTCAATAACATAAACATGGTAAATGATAAATCAATGAGTAGTCATCACTACTCCTCTGCATCAACCTCCTCATCAACAAGTGTAAGACCTGCATTCTCCATAGCGGTCTTGTATTCCTCGACATTGGTAGTCAAGGCCTCTACCTTGGCTTTGAGAGCCCTCTTCTGTGGACGAAGTCTCTCAATCACACCCTGCTGATGCTCGAGCTCGAAGTCCTTGGCCTCTAGTTCTACAGTCATCTCTCGAATCCTCTTGTTCCTATCTTGGACTCTTTTATCTTGACTCTTGAACTTTCTATCCTGACTCTCAAACTTGGCCTCCATTTCCTTGACTATCTCATCTTGCTCCGCGAAGAGCTTGTCCTTCTCACGAAGCTACACCTGGAGTTCGTCATTGCTAAGCATGACGTTGGTCCTATCAGTATCTAGGTGCCTAAGTAGAACCTCTAGGTCCCGAAGGTACAGATGAATCGGCTCTGCCGTCTCTTTAGCAGTATCCTCGAACTCAATAGCCTCACCATCCTCGTCGCGTCTTCCGAAAGCGTGGAAGTGAGTACCTCTAATCTCCCGAGAGTGTCTCCCTAACAAACGCCCAAGTAAATCCTACATGACTAACTCTAGGCCTCTCTCCTTGTCGTCATGCATGAGCTTGAAGGTGATAGCCTCAAGCTGGCTCACCTGGCGTCGGCTGAGTAACCTTGAAGCCCCAAAGGTCCTTCCTCTCAAACTTGGTGAGGGGAAGCATCATGATGCTAGGAAGCGGAAGATTGAGCACACTAGTGAGCTCAATAAGACGAGTGCCAAAACGAGTTCCCTTGAACTCTTCAGCCGTGTTGATAGTAACATTAGGCATCTATTTTATAAGATAGAGAAAATTTAGAAACAACATCAACAGAAATACATAAGACAAGGTAGCACAAGCATATCATTTGCAAACCAAACACACAAGTCATGGCATACATAAATCCATTACAAGCATCCAAGGTTCAACATAACTTAGACATAATTTTGGAAATGAAATGATAAGTGTGGTGGTCCAACTAACGAAGTACGTTACAACTCTCACTCACTAGACAAAATGGCTATCAAAGCATCCTTAGTAGCCATCTGCCTATCTTGTTCACAAGATTCCCAAATCAAGTCTATGATGTCTTCCCTTAGTTGTTGGTTGGTAGTTTCCAACTCTTGGGTATGCTTCTTTTCTTCTCTATGGTCATTTTGGGTGTTGAGCATTCTGCACTTGAGTCTATCACCAAGCTCTTTGATGGCCTTCCAAGCTACATCCCTTGCAGAATCAAAGAATGTGGTGTGCATCACTGAGTTGGTGACCATACAGAATCCTGATTCTTTGTGTTGTCTTCCTTGTTTTTGTACAAGTGGAGTTGCACCCACCAATATTCTTCTCCTTCATCCATCACAGGGAAACCTTTGTACACAGCTGCACCATGTATCCCCATGGTAACCATAAGGTTCTTGAGGGCCTTTGGAAATTCATTCTCACACTCTAGGGTCATGGTAATGAGTGGTCCCTTCCTTACAACTTCGTTGATGGAGTTCATCTACAAATAGAGATGAGAAAGAAGAATTAGAAAAGTTTACGAGAAGAAAAAGACAAGTGTGGAAATTGTTGAAAAATTTTCCTTAGTGGTTTCTAATCCAATCCTAGGGTCATAATCCTACAGGCAACACAAAGGCTTCGATACCATCTGTAAGATCCCACCTTTATAAAGGTAAAGATCCCTGTGATTGCAATGCTAGTCCCTGGATCAATACTAGCATCCACAGTTTAAGATGAAGTACACAGATACAAAGGTCATTATTACATATCATTCCAGAGACAAACATAGTCTTTTACAACTCCATGGCCACATGCCTAATACAAGAGTACAAATATAGAATAAGATAAATAAGTCCTCATCTTCATGTGCCACAGGCAAGCATGTTGAGTGTAGACTCATAACCCCTAATCATCATCAGAGTAACCTGCAACATCACAAGTTACATCCATAGTGGGTCAATACATTGGAATAGTATTGACAAGTGATACCTTTGTAGAATATTAGCATCTAGAATCTACATGAATTTGGCTAAGTGTAGCTTAGGCTTGCTTTGCTCAAAATAGGTTTTACCTATCAGTTGAAAACACTAGGTTTTTCTTTGACAAAACTTTCCCAAGGAACCACCAATAGAAATTGGTGAACCTTCACCCTTGTTCAACCACATGTTTTAACTTAGAAAATTGGGATGATGAGATTCTTGATAGCTTCCATGTCTTGATGCTCAAGTTGTCCAATACCCGTGACATGGCTAAGTACTTAGATTCTTCCATCTGCAGAGGTTGTGCACTTTCCCCACAAGAGTTGATTTTCACCAAGACAAGACCTTTCAGAAGCCTTCCCTTAGACCAAATGGACGCGCTCCAAACCTATCATCCCACTACCACCAACTGTCCAAATTGCTAAGTTATTGCAACCTATATGATCTAGGCAGAGCCCATAATGCCATGTGGATGCAGTAGAAGCTTCTTAACATTTGGCATCTCAAATCCCTTTGTTCCTGGGTGTCTTTCCACAAGTGAGATACACAAGGTAAACCATAGAAATGGGCCTTGTGTAACCACTCAACACAAACCATTCTTTCCATTCCACCCAGGTGTTTCATTCACTTAGTTGTTTTACTAAGCAAAAACACAAGTCAATGACTTAGAAATATTTCACATAGCATGAATATATAATCCACCCTTGGTTGCTACTAGCTAGGCTAAGCATGGCAATAGTAAGCATCTTAACTTAGAGGAAATTCTAACAATACTACAACTACTAGGATTTCCCAAGCATAGCATATAGATACTTATCAAAATATTCATGCAATGTCCTATACAAAATATCTCTAATGCATAGGTGAAAATATAGGGATAAAAACATGAATCACCACTTGCCTTGGTAGTTTGGGGAGTATCAACAATCTTCACAACCATAATCACTATTAGCACCAAAATCTACACATAAAATAATGGCACCAAAATCACATAACAAAATATACAAACAAAAATATATGAATGCATGCAAATGCCATGTGATGATTTTTCTACACCAAACAAGACAAGGGTATAGTACTGAAACATAAACAAGACCAAGATACTCAAAATAAACTTTATTTGATCTTTAAAACATTTTTCAAATAATTTCCATACTCAAATTAAGCCTACAAATGTATCTGCAAAAATAACCATTTTTACAGAGGCAAAACATTAAACACATTGCATAAACAGATAGGATTCTTTCTCCTGATTCCAATGATATAAAATTTACAAAATTTGAACGTGTGGATCAAAAGTTATGAATTTTACAAGTTTGAATCACTAATAGATCTAATTCAGATTTTTAAAACAAAGAACTAGCCACGCGTCATGTCCTGATTGGTTGATACCGTTTCGCACCGGATCACACTCGCGGGCCGTTAGATCTAACTTAACATGCACGGTCCAGATCGACACATACCGCTGCGCTACATATCTAATCCTAAGCGTTGGATCTAGATCCTACGGCTGCTAAGCATGCGACCAAAGATGGGCGGCGCCAGCGGCGGCAAGTGGCGGCGGCGCGCTCTGTCAGAGAGGTTGCCGGCGATTTAGATCACGCGGGGAGGAGTGAAGATGTTTACCGTGTTCGCGGGACTGCAGTGAAGCTCAAGGTGGTCGAGGGAGAGACCTCGTCGGAGTTGCTGGCGGCGTCGGGTGTTTGCGGATGGAGCTGTTGCCGACGATGTAGCACGAACTAGTGGTGTCAGAGGATGCACAAGGTTGTGGCGAACACAACAGTGTCAAAGAGGAAGCAAGGGGCGCTCGGAGGTTACCGGTATTCCTCGTCGGAGTTGAGCGGCGGCTCTGTTGCTTGCAGAGGTGGACGGAGGCAACGACCTGGGTAACGAGAAGTTAAAAGAAAGGCATCAAGAGATGCGCCAGAACATGTTGGTCACGCTCGTTTGAAGCAGAGGCAAAGGGGCGCTCGGGTCTTATCGGAATCAGTCGCCGAAGCTGGTTCTGTCTGCGGCGATGCAACGAGAAATTGAGGCAGCCTGGTGGCGGAGCGAGCGAGTGGGGTGAGGGGAAATGGCCGTGGTGAAGAGGGTATTAAGTAGCGAGGAGTGGGGCAGGGATTACTCTCTGTATCAATGGGAATTAAGCGGGGCTTAACTGCGGCAAGGTAACGGCGGAGCGGCTCGGGCGCGCGTGGATTGGGGACGACGCTGACGGGGCAAGGTAGGGTCGGGCTGTCAGCGGGTGGGTGCGCATTGCTGCGGTGAGAAACATAGAGGAAGGGGGAACCCCGGGTGGGCTGCTTTGGTTGCTGGGCCGAATGGATAGCGCCTGGCCCCGTTCTGTTTTCTTAACCCTTTTTCTTTTTCTAATTCGATTTTCAGGAAACCTTTTCAAATGAATTCAAATGTGTTTGAATTCCAAATCTTTCTGGATTTTTTATAAAATGAAACCTGCATATTTTTGAGTATAAAACCATGCTGTCTCACTAGACTTGCTTGGTTCCTTTGAAATTTTAAAATAAACAGTGCCTTAGTGTTGGAGATATGCCCTAGAGGCAATAATAAATGTAGTTATTATTATATCTTTGTGTTTATGATAAATGTTTACATTCATGCTATAATAGTATTAACAAGGAAACATTAATACTTGTGTGATTTGTAAACTTAAATTGAAGTCCCTAGTAAAGCCTCTATATATTACTAGCTTGTTGGTTAATAAATGATTGTGGTTTCCCTATCATGAACATTGAGATGTTATTAACAACAAGATCATATCGTTAGGAGAATGATATGGTGGACATACTCCTATAGATAAGCGTAGCATAAAGATCAAGTCATTTTAATAGTTCAATTGCTATATGCTTTCTGATACATAGTAACCTAATTCCTTCGACCATGAGATCATGCATATCACCTTCACCGGAAGGATGCTTTGATGACATCAAACACCACACCGTAACTGGGTGGCTATAAAGGTGGCATTGAGTGTTCAGAAAGTATTGGTTGAGACACATGGATTAAGAGTGGGATTTGTCCATCCATATGACGGATAGATATACTCTGGGCCCTCTCGGTGAAATGTCATCCAATTAGCTTGCAAGCATGTGACTGGATCACAAGGGATCACATATCACGGGAACGAGAAAAGAGTATTTATCAGTAACGAGGTTGAACTAGGTATGCGGAGATACCGACGATCATAACCTTGGATAAGTAAACTATCGTGAGACAAAGGGAAATTGGTATCGTATGTAAGTGGTTCATTCGATCGCAAAGTAATCGTAGAAGTATGTGGGAGCCATATGAATTTATAGATTCCTCTATTGGTTATTGTTCGGAGAAGTGTCTCGATCATGTCCGCATAATTCACGAACCGTAGGGAGACACACTTAAGGATTCAACGTTGTTTGAGTAGTTATGGAATGATGAGTAAGAGACCGAATGTTGTTCGGAGTCTCGGATGGGATCCGGGATATCACGAGGAGATCCGGAATGGTCCGGAGAATAAGATTCAGATAAGGAAAGTCTTGTTTCGGGGTTGGAGAATGGTTCCGGTGTTTTCATCGGGAATGTTCTAGAAGGTTCCGGAATGTCCGGTACTCCGAAGGGGAAGGTACATGAATGTGTCATACCAAGTTGGAATGATTGCATCATGTACTAGGTGTCATCGCTGAACAAAATAAAGGGTTTAATCAAATCCTAGTTTGAAAAGTCAAACGCCAATTTGAAAAGTCAAACGGCTATTTTGGGAAGTGGAGGGGAAGGTGGAAACCGAGTTGGGGAGGAGTTCCTCCCCTCCACCGCCGGCCCCCTTGGGAAACCGAGTTGGGGAGGGACTCCCCTCCCCTGGCGTGGCCCCTCCACCTGCCCCTCCTAGCACCCAACACCTCCACCCGCAAACCCTAGCCCTAAGCCGGCCGGCGCCTAGAAGCAAGCCGCCTAGCTAACCCTAGCCGCCGGCCTAGCCTCCTCCTTGGTGTGTCTAAACCCTAGATCGCCGAGGAGCTCTCTCATAGTCCACCATACTCGCTCCGGCTTAAGGCGAAGCCTTGCGAGATCTCCCCTCTACTTCCGGTACCACGCCGTTGTGCTGCCGGAATCGCGAGGAGAGTGCTACAACCTCGCTGCCTGCTGGAACAAGGGAGAGGAAGGTCTTCGTCGAGTACGTGTGACCGATCGGGAGCTAAAAGCATGGCCGGAAGGATCGTCTACGTGATCTTGAGATCGGGAAGAGTACGACTACATCACCCACGAGAATCCGCTCTCGTTAAACACTTTGGAATCTTCGAGGGTGAGTTATTCCATCGACTCGTTGCTACAATCTAGTAGATAGATCTTGGCTTGTTTGTTTGTATGCGGTATAAATTTTTTGTTTTGCATGCTACGAAACCCTACACTTAGCACAAGATTTGATAAAGATATGAAAATGGTTTTAAAACCATATTTTGTTTTGGAAATTTTTGTCCAAGCTTTGGAACTCAACCAAACCAACTTATGAACAAACAAATCTTAGTTTGAAACAAATATTCTCTCACTAGGGAGTAGCATTGGATCAATGCTTGTCTACATAAAATAATAAGCACTCAATGCTTCTGTTTTCTTTGAAATGACTTTGAAATTGATCCCTAAATGATTATGGATGCATGGATGATATGGAATCTTTGAAAACATGATTTTAGGGATGTTACACATGCTCAGGATAGGATCCCGAGATGTGGATGCATAAGTCAACAATCTTCCAAAAACCAATGCAGAGATAGGAAGGGGTGGCAGAGTCACGAGTATAGAAGTGAGACTCACGAAGAGTGCTCTTGTCGTGATCTATTTGGTTCCATTAAAGAACATCAGCCATATCTAGTGGTAGGGGAAGTCCTTTATTGATGGGGGAATACCAATCGGGGTATACCCACGAAGCGGATTCGCCAGCTGGATCGAGCCGACTGAAGCCAAGCCCAGAGCGGGTCGACTACTTCAATCGGCGATCGCTGGACCCGGACAAGCGGCGCCGTCTGGAGGCCCAAGACGGCGACTCCAATACAAAGCCCGTTAGTGCACTTGTAAACCCTAGGTGACTGCATATATAAAGCCACCAGGGGCACCCCCACGGGGGATCCTCTTTCACAAGAGATTAGATCTAGTCTCTCCCTCCGCCTACGGTGGCTCCCATGTAAACCAATCTATGATCGTATACTGGATTGATAGCAGGACGTAGCGATCCTCCACCGAGGGGACGTGAACCTGGGTACATCGTGTGCCAATCTCGCTCCCGGATTCTCCTACGTCGCCTTGCTCCCTCTACGCAAGCTACCCCCAGTAGCATCTGCCGTGCAATACCACGACAGTTGGCGCCCATCGTGGGACAAGCAGTACATGGAGGGTGATAATCCGGGCGGGATCGCTTACTATCACCACCGACCAGATCGCATCCAACATGTTTCGGCCGCTCGCCGCCCAACGCGAGTTCGCCCTGATGAAGCTCGGTCAATCCGATCGCGTGTGGCCTGCCGATTCTTTATGACAGCTAAGTTTTAATTAAGCCCCTTCTCTCACTGATCGCCATGCTAGTTGATAATTTTATTTATATCTATGTAGACGTATTGGTGTGATTGATTTGATCAGTGCCTGGCAAGGCCAGCACAGCCGGTCAGGCCGGCAGCGATCAAGAGTTTGGATTGGAGAAACAGAAGGCTTGTGAAACTATATGATCCATACAAGAATAGAATAATAATTCTTCACGATACCTTCTCATGTTTATTCTCCTGTTTATTCTGTTTTATTTTTCCTATCTACTACCGATCGCTTTGTGTGCGCAAGTATGAGAAGGACCAAGTTGGCATTTGGGATCCGTGGAATTGCAGCCGCCGACGTGAGTGCAGTTGACTCGCGTTCTCTATGCAGAATGCCCTGCCGAATCCGTCCTCCCACGCAAGTCAAGGAATAGAAGGATCTCGATCTCAGTGTCGCTCCTCACAGCGCACTAAAGCACCAGCGCGTCCGAAAATAGATCAGACTTCATCCAAGCAAAAACAGCAAAGGGCTGATGGGTTTCTTTTATTCTTTTAGATGCAATCGCTTGTCCTCTCTTATTGATTATCTTGTTTGGACTGACTCATCACACACGTGTGTATTTATTTGCTATGCATGTCGAGCAATCGGCGAGTCTAATATTTAATTGGAGTCGATGATGGCAAAATTCAGGCCACTTGCCGACGCCATACCTATCAAGGCCGGACAAGTGCCATCAGAAGATACCAGATAGATACACAGAACATCTGGTTAGTTGGTTTACCCCCTCGTGGACTCGCCTGCCGCTTTCGGCGACTTCGCTGTCGCGGACTCGCCTAGCGCGGACTCGCCATGCTGCGGAACTCGCCTAAACGCGGACACGCTTAAACGCGGACTCGCTAGGCTCGGGGACTCGCCATCGCGACTTCGCCATAGCGCGACCTCCGCCCGCTGTGACCACGCCATCACGACCTCGCCCTCGCGGCCCCGCCATCATCGACTTTGCCAAAGCGCGAACATACGTCCGCCGCATCGAATTCGCCATAGCGCAACCTCCGTCCGCCGCGTCGACCCCGTGTCCGCCGCGTCGACTTCGCCATAGCGCGACCTCCATCCGCTGCGTCGACCCCGTGTCCGCCGCGTCGACTTCGCCATAGCGCGACCTCCGCCCGCCATGACCACGCCATCGCGACCTCGCCCTCGCGGCCCCGCCATCATCGACTTCGCCAAAGCGTGAACATACGTCCGCCGCATCGAATTCGCCATAGCGCGACCTCCGTCCGCCGCGTCGACCCCGTGTCCGCCGCGTCGACTTCGCCATAGCGCGACCTCCATCCGCCGCGTCGACCCCGTGTCCGCCGCGTCGACGTCGCCATAGCGCGACCTCTGTCCGCTACGACAAATGCGTACGCTACGCCTGCTAAGGGACCTTCATCGTCCGAGTCGCCAGAGAGGGTCGCTTGCCATGCTGCATGGACTCACCACTGGGCGTCTCTTCCCCTCAGGAAAAATCAATTCGCCTTTGTCAGCCTTTGAAAGAGCGACTCGCAATGGCCAAGTAGTGCGGACGAGGACTCGCAAACCGAGCCTCGGTTCGTCCATGAAAAACGCTAACCGAGAGCCATCATTGGAGTCGTCTTGCTCGACTGGCCTTCCGGGCCAAGATAAATGGCAGTGCTACACAAACAGCACCATGTCGTCCTCAACCTTAGATAGTGCGACTCGCACGGCCAAGTACTGCGGACGGGGACTCGCAAACCGAGCCTCGGATCGTCCAGGAAGAACGCCAAGTCGAGAGCCATATTTGGAGTCGCCATGCGACTGGCCCCCCGGGCCAAGACGAGAGACTCGCTACACAGCGCAATCAACATCATCGCGGACTCGCAATCATCGCAGACTCGCAATCATCACGGACTCGCCATACTCGAGGACTCTCCCCTCGCGGACTCGCAATCATCGCGGAGTCGCCACACTCGGGGACTCTCCCCTCGCGGACTCGCAATCATCACGGACTCGCCACACTCGGGGACTCTCCCCTCGCGGACTCGCAATCATCGCGGAGTCGCCACACTCGGGGACTCTCCCCTCGCGGACTCGCAATCATCGCGGACTCGCCACACTCGGGGACTCTCCCCTCGCGGACTCGCAATCATCGCAGAGTCGCCACACTCGGGGACTCTCCCCTCGCGGACTCGCAATCATCGCGGACTCGCCACACTCGAGGACTCTCCCCTCGCGGACTCGCAATCACCGCGGACTCGCCGCGCTCGGGGACTCGGTGCTCGCCGGCCGCTCGACCTCGTCACTCGCCGCGCTCGGGGACTCGGCACTCACCGGTCGCTCGATCTCGCCACTCATCGTGCTCGGCGGAAACCACTACTATTTTGAGAATATGTATCTCTAAAGAGCCTCAAGTCGCCTCTACAAGCCAACTCGAGCCTCGGGGACTACTCCTAGGCATACTGCATGCGCGCGTGGTTCCGCGATCATGACTCGCCCACAGACTCAACACGCCGAGGACTCTCCACCGCGGACACTCGCTCGCAGATTAACGCTACCGGGACTTCGCCGCCATGGACACTCGCCTCACAGATTAACACGCCGGGACTCGCCACCACGGACACTGGCCAACGCCCTCGCGTACTCAACACGCTCGGGGACTCGACGCGCTATAGACAGCGCCACTCGCCGGTCGCTCGACCTCGCCACTCGCCACGCTCGGCGACTCGGCACGCTCCATGTTCGGGGACTCGCCGCAACTGACGGCTTCACCAACACCCTGCGTCTTTCGCCAACTGGCCATCACCGATTGGTTCACGCTGACCGCCTCTTGCTTCAAGGTTCTTTTCTCTGTTCAGGAGCTCGTCGCCGATTCGCCACGACCCATCGTCAAGACTCTCCGTGCCCTGCCTCAAGCCCACGTCGAATCAACAACACGCTCGGGGACTACTGATGGGGGAATACCAATCGGGATATACCCACGAAGCGGATTCGCCAGCTGGATCGAGCCGACTGAAGCCAAGCCCAGAGCGGGTCGACTACTTAATACGGCGATCGACGCTGGACCCGGACAAGCGGCGCCGACTGGAGGCCCAAGACAGCGACTCCAATACAAAGCCCGTTAGTGAACTTGTAAACCCTAGGTGACTGCATATATAAAGCCACCAGGGGCACCCCCACGGGGGATCCTCTTTCACAAGAGATTAGATCTAGTCTCTCCTCGCCACTGCTTCCCATGTAAACCAATCTATGATCGATATCTTTGGATTGATAGCAGGACGTAGCGATCCTCCACCGAGGGGACGTGAACCTGGGTACATCGTGTGCCAATCTCGCTCCCGGATTCTCCTACGTCGCCTTGCTCCCTCTACGTAAGCTACCCCCAGTAGCATCTGCCGTGCAATACCACGACATTTATCGTTATTGTTCAATAGCGACAATATCCACAAGCTTGAAGGCTATACTAGAAGGTACTAGCCATCCCGGGGTAATGTGTGAACATTAACCACAGGGGTCAATAAAATGGATCTTGGTTTAAAGGTCAGCTTCATGTACAAGATTCGCAAAACTAGAATCTAGCACAATCAGGGATCTTAGGTTCAAGTCTGAGGGTTAAAACCCGAGAAAGGAGTAACTACTATCTTTGTAGCACAAAGGGTACCACAAGGTAGTAATCATGAGGTAGCTTCCAAAAGAAGAAACGACTTCTGAAGTACCCGAAAAAATAAAAAGGAGGCACACGAGGCGAAAGGAAACCTCAAGACCTAGAACAGAACATTGAGAAACTATCAAAATAATGTTGTGTACCCTTAAGGTAGAGAGATCATGATAGAAAGAAATCTCTCAAACGAATATGATCAAAGGGAAAAATGAGCACACACACCAGACTCTAAAGAACTTAACACTAGGTCAAATGGCTTAGAAACGACATGCCTGAAGAGGCACCTAAGCTTTGAAGGAAGACACGAGATAGCAAAGGTTTTTAAAATCAACACAAGATAAGGTGACCCAGAGTTAGAACAAAACTGTATAAGAATAAAACAAGCATACTAGAGTTTTTGCACATAATTTTCATCTTTGAAAATAGTTTTCATAAACACTAGAGTCAACATCGACCAATAGAACGGGTTTCCTACATTCGGTACTGCTCTGATGCCAAAATATTACAAGCAGAGGTCACTGACCACTAACATCAAACAACATAAGGCAAATTATGCTATTAAGTATAGCAAACTTAACAAATGGCCTAAGAGGCCTGAAGCATAACGATGACGTCCAATCCATAGATTCTAGACTGCTGGTTGGGAAATCCAAACTACTCGTCGATGTTGATGCCATGAAGAACTCACCTTCTATGGTAACACTTGCTCTGCTGCAAAAGTATCAACGAAGCAAGGGTGAGTACAGGGTGTACTCCGCAAGACTTATGGCTGGTGGAGCTATTTTGCATAAAGCCATCTTTGTTTTGTAAAACAAGAGGGAGAAGAAGCTCGACTAATCGGAATACTTTAAAAGGGGTTAAGAGAGCGGTATCTCTAGCTTTGATCATGTTTTGATATCCATCGAATCATCATCAGCTGAACCTATCTAGGAACACCCCCTCGTACCCATGAGGAAGCATCCTTAAGCACACGTTGCACAACTTGCCAAGTTTTACGATTAGGTTCAAGTTCTCTATGGTCTTAGAATCCGATCACAAGTCGTCCATAACCGCGGACACGGCTTTTCGAAAAGATTTAACCCTGCAGGGGTGTACAACTTTACCCACACGTACCAACCGATTCTTAATGCCAACCGTTATTAGCCCTCTTCCTTGGAAGGCCGACAGAGAGTGGTTGACCATGACCTTTACCTTTCTTTTGTCGAGACAATGAGTCACGCACTAAGGAGATGTCACTATAACGGGTCGAGTCCCTAAGCCGGTCCCTAATGATGTGTGCGGGGTTCAAGATTACGGATGATGTGCATCTCTTGTTCCCGGCCATGCTTACCTACCTGTTATGAATGCACCTCCTTCACCTCCATCCAAGAACAACCAAGATGTGTATGTCGAATGGAAAGCCCAAACTATGTGACTCATGGAATCTACTAGGCAAGTTAGTTGGTCGAGGGGGTTTCCAGGACCCCGTGTGGCTGTACGCTCGTCTTGGTTCAAGAGGCAAGAACTCAGGTCCTAGTGTGGAAAGTATGGGACTGCAAAAACGACATCCCACTGTGGCCTCCCATACAAGCCTTAGCATGTTTAACTTTCATCTCTGATCTTATCACGTCATCCTGTCATACTAGGTTCATTCACAACTTTGATTCATCAAACGGATGGACCAGTGATAACATCTAAGCATGGCTAAGCACAATAGATGTAACATCTCTAGTAACGCTTCACAAGCCAAACCCTAGTTATGCTAGGAGCAGTGGACCAGGGAATATAGGATACAAAGGGAACATGTATCAGATAGGATTACTCTATGTATCGATAAAAGACTTTAGAATCGCATGCACATGGCAAGAATGTAAATACTTTGAAAGCATAGGATTCATATGTATGTGTGGGGCTACGCTTGACTTTGCCAGTTGATATCCAGAAAGCAGAGCGTCAAACATCTGGTACTTGACTTGATTACAGTTGGTCAAGTATTGGCCTTCGAGCTTCAACGGTGTTGATCTCGGTCTTCAATCTCGATCATGATATTGTACTCTACCGGAGTGAACCAAACACCAAAAAGAAAGGGGAAAAAATCAAGACATGGCATCAATGCAATGCTCAATCAAGTATGATGATATGACAAGTTAAAAGTTATCGAAATTGAAACCCTAAACATGCTTGGTAGTTTAATCGGGGTTCCGAGGGGTGCAAACCCTAACTGGAGGAAACTCCAGAGGCATATGAGAGGGGTACATTTAGTTCTTCTAATTGACTTGCAATTGAAGTTGTTTATCAATGCATGACTATATCTTAAATAGGTAGATCTTATTTTTCTAAACATTTTGATATATTATTTGTATTTTTCTGACTTAAAATGAATTAGTTATTGAATTTACAAGATTTAAATCTATTTTAAATCATTTTAGGAAATTATAAACATTTTTGGAATATTTAAACTATTTTCTAGCTTGGGCCCACATGCCATAAGTTTAATAATTTCATAAATTATTTTCCGAAAAGATTAAAAACCTAACAGACTGGGCCCACATGTCAGGGATTTATTATTTATAGAAATGAATTACAAAAACATTTAAAATAAAATAAAAAGGGTTATGACATCATCATGATCTTGCTCTCAGATTGATGATGGGCCAGCCGATAGAGAGCTCGGGGGAGGCTGCTGATGGGGGCGTTGGAAAGAGGAGAGTGAGGTAGTTCTGGTGGTGATATTATCGCCCGTTTTGGGTCACCGTAGTTTGGCCGACGATGACAATCAACGGCGGTGCTCGCAGGTGCCCGCTGTAGAGAGTGGTCTAGCGCGCGAGGGAGGAATAGAGGGGGTTCTATTGAACCAGGAGCTCACCTTGAGCATGCCAAGAAGGTAAGGGACGACGAAGGAGGCCGAACGGAGGGAAATTAGCGGCAGCCGGAATCGAGGACAGAGATGTCGATTGGGAAGTCTGGGGCTTCCTCGGCTCGCACGGTTGGAGGATAAGACCGAGGAGAACACGGCGGTCATGATGGCAACCTTGTAACAGCGCTGCTAGCTCAGGAACGGCGGGACATCAAGGTACTTGAGGGATCGTTTCTGGCCAAAAGAGAAATTGGGGATAAGAGGGGATCTAGGGTTTGTCCAAAGGTGTGAGGGGTCTTATAGATGCTCAAAGAGGCGGTAGCATGCATCGTGGCACCGGTAGGGATCCTGGCGTGGCTAAACGACAACGGCGAAGACACGCAACAGCTTCTGCTCGGCGTCCTTCTGGCTATAGGTTGAAGAAACAAGAAAGAAACGTGAAGGGGTACCGGGCTGGGGAATTGGGCCAGGTGGGCTGAAGCTGGGCCTTCAGAAATGTTCGAGGAGGGGAGGAGGGGAGTGGGAGGCGGCCTGGTTCTCTCTCCTGTCTTTTTTCTAGAAATCCTTTTCTTTTTCCTATTTCTATTTTTCTCTTTGGTATTTCAATTTCAAATCTGTTTCGATATATTTTAAAAATACCAGAGATTTTACAACGTATTGAAATATTGTAGAGACCCTTTATAACCATTTATGTTCCATTGGTTTTGATAGTTTTCAAAATATTTCAAAACCATTTGAAAGGTTTCAAATAGAGAGGGGAGCTCATGATGCACAAACAGGTCCTAAGTACTATTTAATAAAACTAGGATTGTTACAGAGGATGTGCCGATTCCCGCTTCCTGGAATCAACACATCTCTTCCGGAATGACCAATAACAACGATCATGATTCTTCCTGGGAATATCACAATAAAAAAATTGCCAAGGGTGCCAGATATCTAGACAAGAAGCATTTGCAAGATGCAATCATTCCTTTGGCATTGTCCATGCAGATGATTTTCAGTACAACAGTGTCCTCTAAAAAAATACTTGATAATAGAATGCGTAGATATAAATTGTCTAGCCAAGGTACATGCCTATCTCCCTAAATACGACACCAATTGGTTGGTGAGTGACTTAGTGCTGCACACGTGTAAGATTCCATCTATCCTTAAAGATCATTGTAACCTATCATCTATGATTATAGCTCGGTTGCTTTACATGGAGATAGTGGAGTGAAAAGAGATGGAAGTGAAGATTGTAGTGAAAAAAGTCAGGCTCATGTTTAAGTATGACATTTCTTATGAAAAGACTTGGAGGGAAAAGCAAAGGGCTCTTGAGAAAAGATTTGGTTCATTCAGAGACTCATATGACTCTGTAGTACAAAAACTCCAGACACTACAGGGTAGTAATCTAGGCACCTATGTCGACAACCAATACTATGTGATACCAGAGGACCCATCTGTGAAGGTGCTTCATCGAGTGTTCTTCTCTTTTGATGTATGCATCCAAGATTTCACTCATTGTTGACCAGTTATATGTGTAGACAGAACTTTTCTCACTGGCAAATATAGGGGATTAGATCCTTACCGCCATTGGTCAAGACGACAACAATCAAATTGTCCCACTGGCATTTTCTTTTGTGGAGAGCGAAAACACTGAAATTTGGACAAGGTTCTTCAGGTAGCTCAAAATAGCAGTTGTAAAATATAATCCCAATGTGTGCATCACTAATAGTTGGCATGCATGTATACTCAATGCGGTCAAGCAATTGATACAACTATGGCCTAAAGAACAAATGTTGTGGCTTGAATGCAGAGCCATTGGTGCATGCGCCATTTGGTAGCTAATTTCTTCTCATAGTTTAGGAACAAGGACCTGATGAATCTATTCAAAAAACTGATATGTGCATATCTCGATGACTTCACTCAGAAACATGTTAGGGCGAGGAAAGTTGCGCAAACCGCAGATATAGTTGCACATCTGGCAGCAGTAGTTGCGCAGGAAGCTACTGGAGCAACGCTTGTGGAGGAAGACCCTGTTGTGCTGTGTGACTTGCCAGGATTTGATCCGCCTGGTACTAGGAGAAGGCTTGGAGACGGATTAAAAACTTCCAATAGTGGATAGATCACGAGCCTTTGGAGAGGTAGTCTTTGCTGCATGCCACACATGGGTCTAGGTACGGTGTCATGACTATAAACCTAGTTGAGTCATATAACTTTGTCCTCAGAGGTAACATGGCTCTGCCACTTACAACCATTGTCGAGGGTATTATGTATGTCATGATTACATATTTTAGAGACAAATGACAAAGATCTTAGATGCATATCTTGAACAATATGAACACACGTTTCTATGAAAATATTATAAAGTACATGGATACAAAATGGCAAAATCTTGTACACACACTGTCGTGGACATAGGTAATGAAGAAAGAAGGTTTGAGGTGCGCTTACCCACTGATAAGTTTGGGTGTGGTAATGAGTTGAGGGCGCATGAGGTGAACATTGGAAATGAGCAATGGACAACCTACGAGTGCACATGCAACAAAACAAAGTTGCTTCACTTGCATTGCTCGCATGTGCTTGCTGCTTGCGGGAAGATAGGGATAGACACAATCTCGTTTGTGTCTCCCTACTATCTTAAAGAATCCGTGGTCAATACCTGGACCGGTGAGATATACAGATTTCGAGGAGTGGGAAATTTCAACACCGTGAACCCTGGTGAAAGGCAGTACATCCCCACCCTTGTCTAATGTGAATAGGAAGAGGCGGACACCAGCGTAGGCGCATCCAGAATGATATGAACGAAGCAGAAGCTGAAGGCCCAACTAGATAGTGTTTTCTATGCAATGTATTTAGCCATAGGGATACTCATCTTTCGGTTGAGCCTCAGTTCCTACGTGTGGACAGGGAACCCGCGGTCTAAGAGGTAGAGTAAGAAGACGAAACTAGGCGCAATATGTGGAGAACTATGTTTCAAATTGTAATATGTGGAGAACTATGTTCCAATTTGTAATATGTGGAGAACTATGTTTCAATTTGTAATATATGTTGAACTGTGTTTTAATTTGTAGTATGTAGAGAACTCTGTTCTATTTGTAATATGTCTTGAACTATATTTCAATTTGTAATATGTATAGAACTATATTCTATTCATAATATGTGTTGAACTGTGTTTTAATTTTTCATATGTGAATAAATAGCGAGAAGATACGGGTTGCTCGTGCAGACATTGAGAATAAGCATCGTGCTAGAATTTTGGAGGATGCGCCTAACTCCCTCGAGCCCTTGGTCACTCGCACTCCTAATATAAACATGATGATACACCTGGCTTGGGTTTCTAGGTATGTATTTTATTTAATCATGCATTACATGAATATTTTTGGTACACACTAAATGATTTGTCATGCTATTTGGATATGCAGGTTGAAGTGGGTTAGGATTTTACTTATCGCTCATCTGGTCGAGGACACTAGAGACTCTACACGCCTGTTGTATTAATAGTCATTGCTCACCTACTTCGTTGATGTTGGAGGCCTAAGATCCACACTTTTCACTTTCAATGGTTAGAGATTGCTCCTACTCTCTAGGACATGTCTTACTTGTTGGGTATTCCTTTGGCAGGCTAGCCCATTGGCCATTGCAGGCACCGGCAAATTGGGAGCACGATATGGCACAATGTTTCTAGGGTATTAGTGCCTTATCTGGTCCCTTTGAACACGATGATAATGGATGATGCAGAGACCTCCTATAACACCCTCGAATCGGCCCTATGCAGATTTTAGCGATTCCAGCCAAAACCCGCATAGAAACCATTCAAATATGCCCACCAGGCACTTGCGTGCGGGTGGAAAACGAAGTAATACCATTGCACAATAGTTCACGATGGAACCCACATAACATATATATACAACAACGACTCAATGAGTCAAGAATACAAATATACAGTACAAAGATCCAAATCACCTTGAAAACGATGCAACATCCGAGTACATATAAGATGCAAATTGGGCTAAGAGCCCTGAAGAATAACCAATGGCGTCCATAAACCTGCCCAGGCCAAGAAGGAAGGGTAACCTTGCTAATATCGTCAAAGTCAAACCTATCAAACAAAAGGGTGCCGAGAAAGGGAAAAGGAAAAAAGGGGAGCGGTCAGTACCGAGGCCAGTACATGGCGAGTCTTAGAATTCGGCGGCTCTCGCCTACATAGTTATGGTCGACTAAAGCGGCAACGAAGCATGCACTAAACAACCTATGAAGACTCGATACAACTGTCGGCTATCAGAGAGGGATAAGGAAGACCAATTCGGAACCAACCTGATACTAACACCAAACATACCCATCATGGTATTTCTCCCCTAAAACCAAACGAGGAAGTCCTTATGAGGAAACTAAAACCGTTGGCAGTTTTATTCATTCTTTCATGATGGTTATCTAACTTACTAGTCATATCATATCCAAGTCAAATTATAATAGTAAACTTTAGTGTAAATTGTCTATGATCGGCAAAACTATGCTCCAAGTCGTCCATAACCATGGGTACGGCTTTTCAAAAAGATTTAACCCTGCAGGGGTGCACCAAAGTATCCACACGCACTTCCACCCTTTTTGTCAGATCAATTAACATACACCCATTGGTATGTCGGCGAGGCTTCAGACATGACGCTTTTCCAAACCCAAAGCAAATACATGGGGGCCATCCAATAGAGCTACCCATACGAGGTATAGATAATCCTCGTACGGACCCTAAGGTTTCATGCACTTGTCACGCGAGAAGAGGATATAGACAATATGTTCCCATGATAGAGTACCGCACCTATGCAACAGTAATAAATGCTTACCGAGCAACAGGTAATAAACATCTCATACGTGGAATAAGTATAGTAGGTAACGTATAAATCCTGAACTAGTTGTGGCCCCTAGAATAGTACTTTGAAATCAGGTAATAAGTCGGTAGGGACATGTGTCAAGAACTCGGGTCCTAGGTGGACTTAGGGGGAGGGATAGGAGCTAGATCTTAACTATTACCACCTTTTTTTGAATGTTAGCAGGAGAACTGCTAAATCCAATAAATAGATATAAAACAGATAGCTTGGTTTATTATAGGAAAACCAGGCAAAAACCCTAACAACGGCAAGCCACCCAGAACACCACAAGACATACAAGACGCCATAAGACGGAACAGACGACACACACCATATTGATCAGATCTTCCATGAGAATTTGGGCCAGCCTCGATGACACCGGAGAGAAACAACATGCCAAGAAGAGAACATGTGCCTCTCTAACCCGCGAGCAAGGTACAAACGGCTCATTTGACACTCCTTGCATGTGGAGGGGCCTCCTGTAGCTGACGTTGCCCGGCACCTCTGTGAACCATAGGTCCCTCCGGCCGAAACCACCTCCAAGAATGATGCCCTCAAGAGGGGACACGATGCCACCTAGCGCCGCCATCATCCGATCTGAAGACCAAATCTAGGGTTTCCCTCGGAGCATACTGAGAAGGTAGGTGAGAGATGCATACCAACGCCTCCAACAAGGTAACGACGCCCGTAGACGCCGCCGTTGGCAACTTCGGCAACAACCAGAGTGCGTCTTTCACCGGCAACCTCAACCATCCCAACCCAAGATTCGGCCAGCCGCCCACATATCGCAACACCTCTCCGCCGATAATGCCTCCATGGCTGAACTCCCTTGACCCTATCGACACCACACCGCCAAGCACACTACCCTACTTCTGTAGCGAACTTCCTCATCGCGATCAGCGGAAGGATGCAACACCCCTCAATGGTACCATTCATCTCCGGCTTTCTGCATGCTGAACAAGATGCAAGTAGTCCATGGGCATGCCAATGCACCTGGGCAGCTAGTGAGCCAGAGCGCGACGCAGGCCACAGGCCAAGATCGGGCCTGCCCGCCTTGCCTTAGCTCCGGACCAGAACGCCGACACCTCCCATCCCTCCTCCTTGCTTGGGTTGCATCCACACGCATCTCCTAAGTGGCCGGCCATGCACAACCAACCCGCATCATCCCCCATTCCACCTCCTGCACAACTTCAGGCGAGCAGCACAACCACCCTAGCACCTCCCGAGCAGCCACGACCACCGCGACCGCGTCTGGATTGGGCCCGGGCAGGCCCAGTCGAGCCCACGACGCCGCCGATTGCCGCAGCCGCCGGGAGCCTTTCCACTGCCGCACATCACGTGCACGACCTTGCCTCTTTCTCCGCTGCGCCATGCGTCGAGCTCCATCGCCCGCACCTGCCCGTCTGACAGCCGCAACAAAGCAGCCCATCCGGGCAAATATGAGGTCCGAACCTCCGCCTCGCGCCCGCAGCAGACCTCCCGCGCCACTCCCTGCCTCCAACCTCCATCTGCAGCACCTCCGCCGAAGAGGAGGCCGTCTCCCCATGGTGGCCAGGAGCACCACGCGATGGATCACGGGCCGCCAAGCTACCAAGCCGCCATGGAAGACGCCCCCCGTGAGTTGTGCGGGAAGGAAAGGAAGCCTACTGCCGCCGTGTCCTGTGCCTCTACATTAATTACTTATATCTACCACCAACATTTAATTTAACAAGATGTAATTAGAACCATGATTATCTCCATCATTAAGCATGTGTCGTCCACCCAACAACGATGGAACTCGACGGCGCGAAGGAACACCTAAGAAAGCAACTATGACTCATAGGGCCAACCGTCTACCAAACAATAGGTAATAGGATGTGTCTAAGCCAATATAGGCTGCATGGATATAAGTGTACCGAAACTAAAGCACCACAACACAGATAGCAATAGATCAACAAGAGGGAGTAAAGAATATAAATGCAAAATAGGTAGAAAGAGGGAGAACGCTCACCTAGTAAACATTACCAAAGATACATTATCTGAAGAACTTGTTGACACTCACATCATCTCATCGTCATATCCGGAAAGAAGCAAAGCACTAGAAGAAACAAGCGATGCAATAATTACAACTAATGCGGAAGAACCGGCATGATCATAATATGATGAATGGCATGGAAAGTGGATGATGCAAATCATATGGAAAGGTTGTCATTAGCATAGCACATTGATGATACAACATTAGTGAGGTATTATTAAGAAGAAATAATGATATTCCGATTTTACTTATCATGTTTTCCTTGCATAAATAGTTCTAATTTTACAAATTTTCCATGATATAATATGCAAATTCAAGTATAGAATGCATAGTTTGAAAGGTCTCATCGTGCTGATCAGTTTAGACATATCATTTGTCGAATTTAGAATTACGGTTTAAAAATTATGCATTTATTAAGAAAAGGCATTTTGAGAGCATTTAAATAATTTCAAAATTTAAATTGTCCAATTTTTTTTGGATAGAATATTATTAATCCTTGCATTTTTCTGATCATAAAACATTTATAATTTGTATTATTTGAAATAGTGATTAAAAGATATATTAGTTGCATTTTCAATAGAGAAGAGCAAAATTGTCATTTGTGTGTATAGTTAGGTGCGATTCTGGAAATTTATGATTATGGACTTGAATTTAAATTTAAAATCATTCACTTTTCATTTTGATTTTTTTGCAAATTCAACTCAGATTTGAAAATATAAATTTAAATGTGTATATGGATTACTTGAAATATTGAAGGCAAAAGAAAAGAAAACCAAAAAAGGAAAACAGAGCTGGGCCACCAGGGGTTGCTGGGCCGCGGCTCTAGTTACAGTTCGCGCGCGAGAAGCGGATAACACACAGGGCCCGCCCATCTGGAGATGGGAAGCAAGGGGTGGCAGACCGAATAGTGGTTCTGAACGAGCTGAATCTGGATAGTGCGAAAATAGCCAGCTGGATTGATTTTTGGCGCATGATTCTGGTAGATCTGCTGCTCCGCTTTCGATTATACTTGAACATGTGTGGGCATGATTCTACCTAGAAGGGATACCCGCAATATTTCTTGTCGGAGACGGATCGTGCCGGCCGTAGTTTGGCAAGGAACAGAGATAGAACACCGTGCTTAACTGAACACAAAACTGACGAAATGACAGTGCGATGAGCTCATCTTCGGGAGAGGATTCCGAGAGGTGTGGGGCGAGATCTAGAGGGAGGGCAAGTTTGTCGGAGAGAGAGGGGACAACAATAAAGGTAGGGGGTGAGTCGGTGGTCGTTGAAGAAGTACGGCGGTAGCCGGAAAACAAGGAGGAGCAGGGCCTACGAGCTACTGTTTCTGACGATGCACACAACCAGAGCGCGACGTGACTGCATGTGTGCGCGGGGCTGCGGCTGCTGCAGGGCGCGCGAGCAGCAATGGTGCAAGCAAGGGAGAAGGAGAGGGTAGGCGAGATGCTCACCGAGCCAGCCGTGCTGGAGGAGGCCAGAAGCGAGGCTAAGCGGGACGGCGTCGGCGGTGAGACGACGGGTGGCGAGGTGTCGAATACACGGTTCTCCTACTCCTCGCATGAAGCGCTCGGGCGGTAACGGATATAATGGTGAGAGGGAGGGAAACAACGATAATGTGGCTTGACGTCACGGGCCAGAGAGCGGCGACGAGTGATGGAAACTACGGCGGCCACTTTTCGTTGGGACTCCAAGTGCAGAGTGTTGTAGCAAGCTTCTTTTTTTCACAAGGGTGATTCAAGGGTTTAAATCGAACTCTCGGGAAATTGGCTTATAAGTTATTCGCCTTCTCATTGTCAAAGCAAAATAATTTTTCTTTTGTCCCCAACTCCATCAAGTGGTTGTTAAGCATAAGGTTTCATATTAATAATATGAAAATATAAATAAAGTAAACTAAAATGAATGAAGTAAATAAATTAAAGTAATGCAAACTAGATGATATGAAAGATAGTAAAAAACACTAAAAAGGAAAGACACTAAAAATAACTCTTTTAATAGCAAGCAAACATAAAAATAAATGACCAGGTTGCCTCGTGAAAAACGCTTTCTTTATAGGCATGTAGCTAGGCTTTACTTACTTGGTTGAAGTGATAGAATTCATGTGGGAGCTTATGTTTCTTTGCTACCTCCTTCTTCCTTGGAAAGTGTTCCATGTGACATGGATATACCCTACGGGTACCTGATATTGGTATACCCGGTCCATCCCAGTGAAGGCCCACGTGAAGACTTGCTGCCCAAGGAGACTCCGGGTGGCCCAAGACTAATAGAAGTTCGACTCCTTGGAGAACACGGCCAAGCTGTAGATAGAATATTCAAGGGTGAAACCCTAACTTGTAACCGACTCGACCTACCCCCGGGACCTGGCCTATCTATATAAAGGCCAGGAGGGCACGGCGAGGAGGATCTCGACAACTCATACACACACCTCACGCCAGATTGCATCTACGCACCCCCTGTAACCTTCGGTTCCACCGTAATCAAGAACAGACAAGTATGAATAGGGTTTTCCCTTCGAGGGCCTGAACCTGGGTAAAATTCGTGTCTCCTTGACGTGTGTCTGTTAACCGTCTCGCAATCTCCAGCATCCCCATCTTCTCCATAACCCAAGTCCATAACAATGGGCATTAACGAGTCGAACCCTCATCACCATGCACTTCTTATGAGGAAACTGAAACTTCATATTTCCTTCTTTTGTATCAATGATTGCACATGTGGTTCTCAAGAAAGGTCTACCAAGTATTATAGGACTTGAGGTATTGCTCCCCATGTCCATTACAATAAAATCAGCAGGTACAAATGTCATATGTAATTCAACCATGATATATTTAACTTTCCCTAGGGACTGTTTGGTTAAATCATCAGCTAGTAAAAGATCTATAGATCATTTTTCCATGGGTTTCAAATCAAGCAAATCATATAGATCTTTGGATAAAACTGAGACACTAGATCCTAAATCTAGAATGGCATGATGTGTCTCTTTTCCAATAGTGATTAATATCTTGGGGAGCCATGCATTCCCAAGCTTAGGTGGTATCATAGCTTCATTATTATATCTTTCAATCTTTTCTTTTATAACATAATTTGCTATATATGAACCAAATCCTGCTTGATGAACATTAAAAGATGGATCATTAGCAAACTTTTGCAATATAGTAATGAGTTCGTGCAAGCTACATTTATCAAGATCTAGTAGATGTTCTTTTGTTTCACTTAGCATTTTAACTTTCTCTACTTGTTTATAATTTGTTGGTTATTTTTCAATATCAATCATAGTAGTTTCTTTATCATCTTTTAATGTTTCTTCCACCACTTGGATTTTGAGTTGTGATAGTAGTGGTCCAAGAAAATCAGTATAATTCATTAATTCATTGTAAGTTTCTTCCAAAGATGGTGTACTAGTTGTGATGGTAATAGAGTTCATACCTATGGTTGGCGGTCCTTGTGCTTTTCCTGCAGACATGCTTAACAAGGTTGCTTTATTATCAACAAGTTTTGATTGAGCTTTGTCCAAACCAGCCGCTTGGTTTTGTAAACCTTCAATATCAGAACTTATGAATGAAAGTGACTTATGAAGTTCTTCTATCATGGTGGAGTGATGAGCTACTTGTTCACTAAGATTTTTATTAGGCTCTTGTTGTTTCTCCAAGTTCTCATTAGCTTATGGAATGGTAGCAAGTTTCCATTTATTTTCATTAGCATTAGGATACAGAATAAAAGGATGGCTACCATAGTTGTTTGGAGCATAAGGTGGCATACCATATGAGTTTTTATAATTATTCCCATATTGATTATTACCAAAGTTTCTTATGTAGTTAACATCTATATTTTCATTGGTGTTTGTTACTAGTTCTTGTAGAGGAACATTATCAACATTTTACTTAGATATGTAGGCAAATATAGCATCAAGTTTACTTCCTGTGGGGTCTAGCTCTTCAATGGAGTTAAATTTCCTAGATGGGTTTGGTGCTCTTTCAGTATGTCATTGACTCTGGTTGTGGAGCATGCTTTCTAGGATAGTTTTAGCTTCAAGCACAGTTTTACATAATGCTCCCCCTAGAGCGGAATCTACAATGCTTATTGACATGACATTTAATCCATTATAAAAATAATGCAATATTGTATATTCATTTTATAATGGCTTAAATGTCATGTCAATAAGCATTGTAGATTCCGCTTATCTACAATTCTTTTTTCTCCATGTGATGGGCAAGATCTAAACATGTTTTTAACTCTATCCCAAGTTGTTGCTACATGTTCATTATCATTTTGTCTAAATTATAGTATATTATTTCCGTTTTTTAGAATTTTAATGTAACGTCCCAAAAATATGAAACAATGATCATCAAAGTCTAATCACTAAAATTAGGGTTAACAAAAACTTTGATTAAATTAAATCATATGAATGCATGTGTGTATGTGATGAGTTGATAAATGCATGAATGAACTTGTGTGATTAACCTAAATAGCAAGAAATGGTTTAAAGGTGAAAATAACATCATATAAAACATTTCCAAATAGAAACAAATAAAGAGAAAATCAAAAACAAATCAATTAAGGCAAATGGTCATTTTTGCCAATCTTGCTCACTAGGTCACTTTGAGTGTTTCTAGTCCAAGATTTCAAATAGAAAATTTCCCAATTCTTTTCACCCCTTGCAAGACCAAGTAAAAGTGAATCAAAACCCACCTTTCAAACTTGTAGAAACATTTGGCAACATCATTCAAATCACAATTCAAAATTGAATCTTTATCATATGTGAAGATCACACATTTTCAAAACCCAACCAAACCAGTGCCCCTTGACTAATCCAACTAACCAAACACTTCCTAGCATGTGCCTAGCAAACCCACCAAGTTTGAATCCAAAATTCAAATTCAAATTTCTTTTGGCCATTTTATCAAACACATTGTGATCAGCAAACAAACAAACACAAAACACTATAGTGTGCAGTAATTTTGGCCAACCTTGTTCCCTCTCTAGCTCACACTACACCCTCAGTAGATTATCTAACTTGTTTAACCCCTCTAGCTCACTGTAAACCAGACCATGCCATCAATGGCAAGCATGCCGAGAGCGCCCTTTCCACCCCATTGTCGCCAGCTAGCTAGGAGCCTTGCTAGCCTCGCCAACCTTGTCTCACAGACGCAGCACCGTCCATCGCCACTCCCTGTCCCAGCCCCGAGCACGGCCAGCCCCTGGACCACCCGCCAAGCACGCGCCCAGTCTCTCTGCGTGCGAGCCGAGAGCGCGCCAGTGCGCCACACTCGACCAGCACCCACAGACCACGCACCTCCCTCACCGCTTGCGTGCGTGATCGCTAGCACTTCAGCAACCCCGCAGACATGCCCGTTCGCCGCCGCGCGGACCACGCACGCTGTGCACCATTAAAATCACCGTCGGACCCGCCCAGAGCGTCGACGCGTTCCGACCGATCAGCACTGCCCCACGCCTAGCCACCACGCCGTTGAGCTTCGCCAGGGAGCACAGCACCGCCCCTACCGTCGGCCATGCTAGTAGCACTCTGTGCCGTCGACCACGACGAGCTCAGCCCGCGCCCGTTGGTCCCCTTCAGCCACTATAAAAGGATACCTTCCCCGCTCGTTTTCTTCACACCAGTTCATTCCCCACCTCTCACTGATCACACCCACTCACTCCCGGAGCAAGGTGAGCAGCGCATCGCCGGAATTTCACCGGAGTTCGCCGCTGCAGAGGAGGAGAGGCGCTGTCAGGAGGAGAGGCGCCGTCGATTGGAGCCGCCCAGGAGAAGCTGTCGGTACTAGGAGGATCGCCGTCGTCGACTTCGTCATTTGCCCCCGTCACCGACCATCGCCGGAGCCCCGGTGAGCCTCCCACAACCCCACTGATCATGCTAGGGTCCGTGATCGTTGCGTCCTGTTCAGGCGTGGATGATGAACTCGAGCCATTCGATTAGAATTAGATCCCATGGTCCACATCGCCCCATACCGCTTCGCCACCCGCTATCTCACTGACGCGTGGGGACAGCCACTTAACCAGCCCGCGCGTCACTATGTGTAGTGAGCCGGCCCAGTAAAACATCCCGTGCGACCCAACAATTCAAATTTACTTTTATTCATTTATTTTCAAACACAGTTCTGTACCTAGATTCAAAAACAACCCAGCTCAATTCACTAAACCAAAATGCATGAAACCAATTTTTTTTAGAAAGGTACTAGAAAGCTTAATCCAAGCCCGTTGGATTCAAGCCATTTAGAATTATAGATCACCCATGGTAAAGATAACAAGGCAGAAGCTTTTCTGCATTCAAACATTTTTCAAAATTCAACCATAAAAGCTTTTGAGTTGATTCCAACTCTCAAAAATCACATTTGACCATACCTTTCAGAATATATAAAAACATATAGGTTTAGTTACAGAAATAATGATCAAGTAATAAAAGAATGCCACATAGGCATTTCTAGGCACTTTAATTAAATAAAATAAAAGGGTTAAACCTTATTAAATTGTGACACCACTTTAAATCACATTCTCATGTACTGAAATATGTGGTGATGATATGTGTCAACATGATTCCACGTTTGAGTTGGAGAATATTAAATCTTAAATATTTTTTCAATGAGTAGAAGTTACTTTTCTCAAATAAAATAAATGGGGCAAGTGTTTTAATCCTTGTAATGTTAGTGATGATGATAGATCATCTAGTGTGAACCTTTGTGTGATGATTAGCTATAGTTAAGTATTGTTTGGTGATTGTGTACCTCCTATTTATTTATATATGCTAGTACCGAGCAAGGATACGAGGAGGAAGGAGGATACTACGAGGAAGAAGCCGAGGAGAACTTCAACCACTGCTCTGCACAAGGCAAGCTGACACTTGCAACTTAGCAAGCTTATACTGATATTTTAGCAAGCTACAACTTGCTTGTTGCTATGCCAACCATATGCCTTAAGCATATGTAATTATACCCACTTGATACCCAATCCTAGTTTTACTTGCAAGCTTAGTATTTTATTTTCTTTATTAAAAGCTTTCTATCAAAAGTTTACTTAGTGACTTGTAGATTCTAGAAAGATAATTGAAGGTAACATAAAGAGCATAAAATTTGGCCTAAGTTAGATAATCTTGATGTCATCCTAAGGCATGAGATTGAACTTAGATAATCCCCACTTGTTTACCACCCCTCATTATTATTTACCCCCACTTGTAGATGCTAGTGCTAAGCATAAAACTTGATCAACTTTAGATGGGAATACTTGGTGAAAATGGTTATGAAAACCTTAGAATGATGAGTCATTCTACTGAAATGTTTTGACATGTGTTCTGGAACACCAAATGATTTTGATGATGAAAATGTTGAGGCATGAGCCTTAGCCCTTTATTAAATTGATGGTTACCTGAATGCGATACCATTCCAATTTTACCGTACAACCACAATACCCGAAATTTGGGTAGGGCTTGACTGGAAATTTATTTACCTTAGTATGGGTTCCCTTGCGGCCAAGGTCTGAGCTGAGGCTAGCTTGTGAAGATTGTCCACCTGTGCAGTACCCAAGATGACAGATGGTCATGGTTGGGAGGCCAAACTCATAGGAGAGGTGTCTATACTAGGGCATGTAATTGAAAGGTTAGGATTGATTATCCGCATACTGAGTATGGTGAATTCAGGATTGTTCCTGACGGATGTATCAAATATTTTGGTGAAAGTGTACAACCTCTGCAGAGTGTCAAACTATTCGAATAGCCGCGTCCGCGGTTATGGACAGTTGGAGTGGCCATACTGTTCTATCGTCAGATGTTTTCAAAATGACTTATGAAATGATGTTTGACTTTGATTTGACCACAACAGAGTTGTGACATGAAATGCAAGTTCCCACTTAGGTGTTATAAAACTTTCAACTAGTTTTCTTTGCTTCTGAACTTAGTAGAGGTAAATCTGGCTTTTTGTAAAACAACCCTAGAGCTTAGTATCCTACTACAAAAAACCCCTTAACTTGTTAGTATTAGTTTGTGAGTACTTAAAGAGTACTCATGGCTTTGTCCCTGGCTATTCCCGTGGCCAGACTATGAAGAGAAATATCAGGATGACGGACCGCAGGAAGGTTATGACAACTAGGATCATCTCCAATCGTCAACATTGCATGTGACCCTGAAGATGGAGCTTCGCCTACGCTATCGTTATCTTTATGTTATTCCGCTGCTTGAATTGTATTAAGAACTGGATCATGAGATCCTTATTTGTGTAAGAACTTATGTAATGGATGATGTACTGTGATATCTAAATATGTTATGTCTCGCAAAAATGGTAATCCTGGGATTGCGATGTATGGCATAACAGGCATCTGGGATTAAAAATTCGGGTGTTGACACTTAATAGGTGGGTAGTATTTATTAATGAAAGCTTATTTTAAGTCATCCCAAGAGTTTATACTAGCAGTAGGAAGTGATAATAACCATTCTTTAGCTCTACCTCTTAGTGAAAATGGGAAAAGTTTAAGTTTGACAATGTCATTTGCCACATTTTAAAAGTTTTGAATATCACAAATTTGACAAAAATCATGCAAATGCATAGAGGCATCCTCACTAGTACTCCGCCCAAATTGTTCTTTAGTTATTAGGTTTAAAAGACCAGGACTTTAAAACTTTCAGCAGTAATTTTAGGAGTGGTAATAGGTCTAGCAATGAATTGATCATTAGGAGTGTTGTGTAGCCAGAAAGTTTTGTTCCTCTTTCTCCCATGTTTGCAAATAAAAAGTTGATACTAATTTTTATGTGTTTTTGTGTTTTAAGGAAAACTTAAAAAGAATAAAAACAAGACAAATAAAAAGTGCTTCCACAGTCTAAAAGGATAAGAAAAATCTCACAGTGGTGCAACCTCTCCAGTCTTGGATTGTTACACAAGTTGATGAAGATGATGGCTCCACTAGTGATGTCCTTCTTGCAGCTCCCCGGCACGGCACCATAAAATACGTCTTGATGGCAACAATCATGGACACTTTTCGTTGGGACTGCAAGTACAGAGTGTTGTAGCAAGCTTCTTTTCCCCACAAGGGTGACTCGAGGGTTTAAATTGAACTTTCGGGGAACTGGCTTAGAGGTTATTCGCCTTCTCCTTGTCAAGCAACCTATAAAGCAAAATAATTTGTCTTGTCCCCAACTCCACCAAGTGGTTGTCAAGCACAAGGTTTCGTATTAGTAATATCAAATATAAATAAATTAAACTGAAATAAATAAAGTAAAGTAATGCAAACTAGATGATATGGAAGATAGTAAAGTTGTTTTTGGGTTTTTATGAGTGATTGCAAGTAAGAAAAGTATTTTTGTATTTTCGAAATAATAAATTGCAGAAAATAAAAGTGATGATAATTGCAATGGAAAGGTGTTTCTTATGATTAAAATTGGACTGGGGTTCATGGGTTCACTTGTCTACTCTCTTTTTAAGTTGTGGTAATCATAAAACAATTCATCAATGATAAATATTCATGGAACTTCTATATGTGTATGATAAGCATTCGTATGGGCATCATGTCCTAACATAGAGAAGAAACACATCTCTCTTATACTCCTCAAGAAAGGGGAACCTCCATGCAATCTTGAATTAAGAACAAATTAGAGTATAGCTTTAAGTAATATGACATGATGTTTGAAATACAAATATGCTACCTTGACCTAACAAGATTATCTCACTGTCACAAGATAATTATAGCACATGATTTCACATTATCCCTAGTGAGGCAACAAAATAAAGGTAAAAACCAAATTAGATCTTGAATATTGTTGTCACAATTCAATCATTACCACCATGCTACTCCATCTAATACACACTTCTTCCCATACAAGTTCTTGCATACAAGTTGGATCAAAACAAACAATTAAGAAAGGGGTACATGATATGCATCTACCAATACATCTTACACAAAATATGTTCTAATCTCATATATCAAATCATAGAATAAAGATCCACCACATATGAATTACATATACGACCATAATCATGTTGGGCATCTGATGACTGCAAGTGCACAGATCGGTTGTAGCTAGTTTCGAAATAAAGATATCGATCCCATAGGGAGCAGGAGTCTGAAGTCTAGGAATTATTGAAATAAATACTGAAAATAGAATTGCTAAATAAAGTTCTAAGAGACAACATAAAATACGAGTATTGTGTAAAAAGGTGTTTTGGGTTTTTTTTGTATAAGAGAGCAATGAGTAAAGTAAACAAAACTGAATACATAAAATAAGTATCGTGTATGTAAAAGAGATTTGAAACTTCAGTGGGAAAAAGCGTTCTCAGGGATTAGCGGATACACCACTAGAATTATAAAGGGCTAAGGTAAAGATTATTATCATGAACATTCTCAACTATGTATGTGTGGTAGGAACTCCGTATTTGGACAAGGAGGCAGCAACCACTGCTCAAATCATCCTCATAACCATAGCAGACAACAATCAATATCAATTGAATTACTGCGCTATTAAGGGACATAATCCTGCAGGATGTAACCCATGGTATGGATAGTGTTTTGTTAGTTTCCTCGATTCCCAAGTTGATACGTAAGGGGTGCCAATAGCTTTATAGTCACTATAAGTGCTAACATCCCTTCGTCTACCAACAAGTAGTTCCCTCCATCAAGTCCCCACCAGAGGTAAATACTGAGAGGTCGACTTCTCCCAACATCAAGATGAAGACAATCTAACACATGGTCACAGCGATGAATATCATAATAAACTTTATCTTATTTCAATCTCATGCTAGGATTTCTCCATCTCCCCAAGAACTAATGATCTACTCAGACATGGAGGCAAACAACAATATGGCAATGGTAATGGAAACGATTATCGATGAACAGTACTTGTATAAATCCACAACTAGTGCAAGAATTACAACAAGATCTAGATGGGATGGATGGAGATGATGATGGTGATGAAGATGCAGTGGTTGATGAAGATGGAGATCGATGCCTTGGCCTCCTAGATCTGCTTAGGGCAAAGATGGATCCCTAGGGAAAGTTCCCCCTCCATATGCCTTCCGGAGGTTAGGTTTTGGCAATTTCTAGGTGTTCTGTATGTCGTCTCTCCGAACCAGTTGCACGGGGTGAAACTATTTGAGGAGGCGGAGGCGGCGCCAACTATACGGCCGAAACTATAGGGTGGCGGCCCGTATAGTTGGTCATCAACTCTTCTGCCTCCTTTGCTTGCTTCGGGGTTTCTTCCGGTATTATTAATATTTCCCAAATAAGAAATTTACATAGTTTTTGGCTCATTTTCTCTCCAATACAACTGCTCCAATAATCGTGTCCTATGGATCTGATCTGATCCTGGTGAAAATAAACATAAAAAGTATGTGCGAACGCCTTAAAATACCAAATTCCTACATCTACAATGCAAAATAATAATCTAAAACATGATGCAAATATGCACTCATCAACTTCCCCAAGCTTAGACTCTTGCTCGTCCCGAGCAAGTTTAGCTTAATGGATGTGATCCTCATATTCATGAAGCTGAGTCGATAAAATAAATGAGGCAGTTGCAGCATGTTTTGATCATAAAGGATACATATAAATAAGTTCATGAATAGTACCTTACTCGAACCTACGAATAATATTAGAAGGCTTCCACACCTTAGCAATTAACAGTTCATAAAAGATAGTTCTCAAAATGATGTAAAAGTATTTGGTTCAACCGAATGAGTTAGTGAGGTAGTCCCAAGTATTTTTAGGAATAACATATTCACTTGGGATTCAAAATATCAAAAGTCTCTTTGTCTTACTACAATATAGTGCTATATTCCTACTTACTCTTTGCACATTCGCTATTTTTCTTCATTTTTATTTTTCTTCTTTTTCTATATATATTTGTGCTCACACTTTTGTTTAAGTGTTGTGCAAAGAATCTATCCATATATTCCACTTCATGTAGGAATTTCAAAGTTTAACGATCTCAATTACCAAATTCCAAATATATATGAAGCATCTTTATAACTTGAGTATTCTACCTCAGCTTGTTCTCACTCTGTTTGATAGCACTTATAATTTCTCCTTTTTTCAAGGTTTTTCTTTTTCATCTTAATTAATTAGATAATCTCTCCTTTTTGTAAATCAAACCATTGACCTACAATATATTGATCAAATTATCTTTAAATGTTCCGTTAATACCAATGGTGTGGAAGACTACTATTGCTATCATCAAGTGCAAGTAATATTATACTCAAGCCATTCATATATCCTATAAGACAAACTCAAACTCAATAATACTCCAGATATTATAATAAACTTATAATTTCATAAGAGGGATCAACTATTCCTGAAGGGAATCTAATGATGCAAACTTTATTTATGAGCTCGAGCTAATGCAAAATTAGAATAGAAATAAAAACTTATAAGATAGATTACAAGGTCTTAAAGATCTCCCCAAGCTTGGAATAAAGCCAGGCGGGATCAAATAATCCCTTGCGATTATTTGATACCGTGTTTTATTGAAGTCACTATGGTGCCATGGCACGTGGTTGTAGGGGTTCGTAGCATGGAAAACAAAAAAATTCTATCACATGAACACAAACAATCCAAGATCTATCTACTAGATTTTAGCAACGAGTAGATTAGAGTACTCACCCTCGAAGATTCCAAAGCGGTTAACGAGAGCATATTCTCGTGGGTGATGTAGTCGTACACCTGCCGATCTCGAGATCGCATAGACGATCCTTCTGGCGCTGCGTTCCGGCAGCGCTTCCGCAGTCGGTCACATGTTCGGTACTCGATGAAGACCTTCCTCTCCCTTGTTCTAGCAGGCATCGGAGGTTGTAGTTTGCTCCTCGCGATTCCGGCAGCACGACGGCATGGTGTCGGAAGTAGATGGGAGATCTCGTAGGGCTTCGCCTAAGCTGGAGCAGGTTATGGTGGAGTATTAGGGTTTTCCCGGCAATCTAGGGTTTAGAAGACAGAGAGGAGGAGGTGGAGTCGGCGGTGGATAGGGCGGCGGCGACGAACCGGCAGCGGCGGCAGCAGGCGGTGGCGGCGGCTTGGAGGGTGTTGTTGTTGTGTGTGTCTTAGAGGGAACCCCCTCCCCTCTATTTATGAGAGGGAGGGCAGCTTGGGAGAGGGGAGTTTGAATCTTTCCCCAACTCCTTCTCCTACTTGGCTTGTGGTGGAGGGAGAGAAGGATTCTTTCCTTCCTCCATCAGGATACATTGTCCCAGTTTGACTTTTCAAACTTGCCTTTTGACTTTCAATTTGGAGTTTAATTTCTTCCTTTCAAACGCCCAACCAAGTGAATAGGAAATGACACAATAATTCCACTTAGTCATGACACATTCATGCACCCTTCCCCTTCCGGTTCGGTGAACCTTCTAGACCCTTCTAGATGGTGAAAACACCGGAATCATTCCCGAACTCCGGAATTGGACTTTCCTTATATGAATATTATTCTCCGAACCATTCCGGATCTCCTCGTGATATCTCGGATCCCATCCGAGACTCTGGACAACATTCGGTATCCCTACTTACTTTCCATATCTACTAAACAACATCGTATCCTTAAGTGTGTCTCCCTACGGTTCGTGAAATATGAAGACATGACCGAGACTCTTCTCCGATCAATAACCAATAGAGGAATCTGGAAATCATATGGATCCCACATATTTCTACAATTACTTTGCGATCGAATGAACCACTTACATACGATACCAATTTACCTTTGTCTCGCGATATTTTACTTATCTGAGGTCTGATTGTCGGTATCTCTGCATATCTAGTTCAACCTCGTTACTGATAAGTAATCTTTTCTCGTTCCCATGATATGTGATCCCTTTTGAGCCAGTCACATGCTTGCAATCTAATTGGATGACATTCCACCGAGAGGGACCAGAATATATCTACCCGCCATATGGATGGATAAATCCCACTCTTGATCCATGTGCCTCAACACATACTTTTCGAACACTCAATGCCGCCTTTATAGACACCTAGTTACGGTGTGGTGTTTGATGTCATCAAAGCATCCTTCCGGTGATGGTGATTAGCATGATCTCATGGTCGAAGGAATTAGGTTACTATGTATCAGAAAGCTTATAGCAAACGAACTATTGAAATGACTAGATCTTTATGCTACACTTATCTATAGGAGTATGTCCATCACACCATTCTCCTAATGATATGATCTTGTTGTTAACAACATCTCAATGTTCATGACCCAGAAACCATGATCATCTATTAACCAACAAGCTAGTATTATAAAGAGGCTTTACTAGGGACTCCAATTTAGTTTACAAATCACACAAGTATTAATGTTTCTGTTTTATACTATTATAGCATGAATGTAAACATTTATCACAAACACAAAGACATAATAATAACTACTTTTATTATTGCCTCTAGGGCATATCTCCAACAGTCTCCCATTTGCACTAGAGTCAACTAATCTAGATTACATGGTAATATACCGAACACCCATGGCGGTTTGGTGCTGGTCATGTTTTGCCCTCGGGAGAGGTTTAGTCAACAGATCTGCCACATTTAGATCTGTGTGTACTTTGCAAATATTTATGTCACCATCTTGGACATGCTCTCGAATAGCGTGAAAACGCAGCTTGATATGCTTCGGCTTATTATGTGAATTTGGTTCTTGCGCATTGGCTATGGCGCCCATGTTATCACAGTAGATAGACATTGGGTCCAGTGCACTAGGAACCACACCGATCTCTGTAATGAACTCCTTCGTCCATATCACCTCTTGTGAAGCCTCCGAAGCAACTATGTATTCTAATTCAGTTAAAGATCTCGCCACAACGCTTTGCTTTGCACTCCTCTAGCTTACTGCTCCACCATTCAAAATAAATACTTATCCAGATTGAGATTTAGAATCATCCGGATCGGTGTTCCAACTAGCATCGATGTAACCATTAACAACGAGCTATTCATCACCTCCATAAGAAAGAACCATATCCTTAGTTCTTCTGAAGTACTTAAGGATGTTTTTGACCGCTGTCCAATGATCCACTCCTGGATCACTTTGATATGTGCTAGTTAAACTAATAGCATATGCAATGTCGGGTCTAGTACATAGCATGGAATACATGATAGATCCTATGGCTGAGGCATAGGGAGAGTTACTCATTCTTTCTCTATCCAAACTAACTAGAAAAAGAAATCACGATTTTGGAGGTGTCATGCGCCGTAGCGACCAACTATATGGTCGTGACCCATATAGTTCTGGCCGTATAGTTGGTTCCAGGCAAATATTTCCAAATATCTCAAACCCAGGTCAGTTAGATTACCGACTAAGAACCGATAAAACGTTTTTTATCATAAAAACGAAAACGGTTCGAGGGTACTGAAGCTTTGACGACCAACTATACGGCGGGAGAATGTTCTCCGGCCGTATAGTTGCGGCCGTATAGATACAGTACATCGAATTATTTTTAAGAAGGGGATACAGAACGTTCAACGACCAACTATACGACGGGAGATTTTTCTCCAGCCATATAGTTGCAAAACCCAAAAATAATTTCGCAAGGGGGATACAGAACATTTAACGACCAACTATACGACGGGAGATTTTTCTCCGGCCGTATAGTTGCAGAAACCCCTTAAAAACTTCATAAAAATAAGAGGAATTCAAAGGAAAAAAATTTAAAAGTATACACTATGCAAACAAAGCACTTATTAGAGTTAGAAAACTTACCTTCCACTTATCGTTTATTCATTCGGGAGCAACAAGCTCTTCCAACAATAGGGATTTCTTCTTCTTGGGAAGATTTGGCCTTAGATCATATAATAATTCTTAAAAACAAAAATCACCAAGACTAAAGCTCCTCTCAATAAGATGGATGTCTTGCTGGGTAAATATAGATGATGCATCTACTACCTTTGCTTCTTATCTCTGCATAATCTGCAACTCAAATTCTTGGAGTAAAAAGGATCCAAGGAATCAGTCTTGGCTTATGAACCTTCCTCTCAAGGATTTCTTTTAAACCATCACGATCTGTATGAACTCTTACTTTTGCATCAATAATATAAGAACAAAACTTATCACAAGATAAAAATACAGCAAAGAGTTCTCTTTCTTCCTTAAGATAATTCTTTTGAGCACTATTGAGAGTTATACTAGCATGATGTATAATATTAAATCTGCGACCTATGTGTTGTCCCAGAGTTATTACTACTACATCATCATCACTAGCTTCACATATTAAATGAAAAGTCATATCCCATATAGGTGGTTTAATGATGGGAGCACGAGATAAAGCATATTTAAGTTTATCATTATGAAAATAGTGTTTTCTGACCTTTTTGAAATGCAGGTGATGACAATACTAGATTTGCAAAATACTTGATAGAAAATAACCAAAGAACATGAGCAAGTGTGAACTTGCCTTTTGTGATTGCAAGATTATGCAATCATGGTCTTCAAGACAATAGAAGATCCATTATCTGAAAACAACATCATTGGTTCGGTAAGGACTAATGTTTAAAGAAGCAAGATGCTATTATGCATAAGTAATGTAATGCAACTTTGTAAACTCAAATCCCTGGAATAAGCGTCGATGAACTAAGGTTTGGGAACTAGAAGTAGTTTCTTTGTAACGTGTTGCTCTTTTAGATTAAGTTTCACACTTGTGCTTCTTATTAAGGCTTGTGAGTGTGTGTGAGGCAACATGTAAGTATAATAAGTAGTATATAGTAATAAATCACTCAAGTGAAGAATGGTATCTAAGGACTTCTTATATAGAGATTGTTAATCAATCAGAGATTTTATGGAACTGCTTATGTCTTGTTTTATAATGTATCTTGAAATAATGACTCTTGAAGAAAATCTTACTTAACTAAACAAAATTATTTAAACTTTTGGTTAATATTCTTAGGTTTTCTAGCTAACTATAGTTATCAAGGAAGAAAATTTTACTTCATTTGAATAATGACAACACTAGTAGCTGAGACTTATTTATCTTGGATATTATATGGTATTATAATTTGTTCACTTTATAATGTTTCCTAGAGGTTAATTAATAATGGTATTACTTCTATTTGAGTAGTGGTTTCCTAATATTATAGTTGAATGGAGTCATTTATCTCCTTAAAAATGAATGGTTAAAATTTATAAACATGGAATCAACATTACTTAACTACTTACGATTTATCTTTGGATTTATAATATATTTATAAACTTGTGGTTAAAGTAATGGTAAAAGGTTTTATTAAGTTAAAATATCATTCTTGAGGATTTTTTATTTGATAAGAATCCATTTGGAAAATAATATACACTTATTGGTGAATGATAATTCAACAAAATTGTATTTAAAATGTTTTGAACTATTTTTACTTCATTCTATAAATAATTAAGACTAAGACTATTTTTATACCTTTAATGGATAATATTAGAGGTATTTAGCAATTTTATACATATTTTATGCATTACCAACTAAGGAAATAAGTTTAATATTCAATTTATTAGGGTATTAAATTTTTAGTTACTTCAAAAGTGTAATATTGTACTTTTAACATGTAGATATTATTTTTGTGATCATTTTGATATATTATAAGTATTTTTATGATTTTTAAAGATTAAAATATGATTTTTATAAGCTTTATTACTTTATAACTTAATAAATAATAAATCTATAATTAAGTGATATAATAATTTCTGTTTATATTTTTACATTAAATTTCTTATTTTTCTAAGAATTTTGGTATATTATTTATACTTTAAAATATGAATTTTCAAAATATTATTACTGTTAAAACCTTTATTAAATACTAATTATTTAAATGGTTAACATAATAATGTCTGATAATAAATTTAAATTGTAGATTTTAGTTTTCTAAACATTTTGGTATATAATATATATATATCTAATTTAAAATGAATTAATTATGATTTTTCTCATTTTAATTCATTTTAAATCATTTTGGAATATTATATAAAAAAATATTTTGGAATTGCGGGGTTCTTATCCTCCTGGGTGATGTCGGCATTTGCACGAATCGTAGCGTGATGATGGCGGAAGGCGGAACGCCGACCAGCGAGCTGCTACCTCGTCGGTGTCCTTCTGGCACGAGGAAGAAGAAAGGAAAAAAGAAACGGCGACGCGGTATGGGCCGGTGCTAGGCTGCGCATGGTCCAAGTTTGGTTGCAGAAAAGCTTACAGAATGGGCTACAACTGCCACTCCCGGGTGACAGATAAGAGAGAGGAAAGATGGGCTGCAGGTCAGAAGCTGGTTTTTCTCTAGTTAAGCAAGATTTGAATTTTATTTGTAGAATATGTGCTGAGCATTTTTGTACACTTATATTACTTGAAATCCTCTAAAATGAATTCTAAGCTAAGATTGTTAACCCATTACAAAATCTACCTTAGACAACTTGGTTTTATATTTACCTTTTTGATCTATAAATGTATTATTAATTTTTCCTTATTTGAACAAGTATAATATTTGGAAGTATATTTAGGATTATTATATAATTTGTATTATAATAATAATATACTTTACTTATATCCAATTTCTAATTTTCTAATTCTATTTGTCAGTTTATTACCTTATATTTATTAAAGAGGTTTTTTATTAAGAATTAGGGTTTTAGGGTGCTTGGTTTATTTTTTAGAAATGATCCAAATATGTTTTTATTTTATTTGGATTACACTACAAGAAAAATTTCCTTTTACAAAGGACGATTTTCGTGGTTGAAGGCCCCTTTTTCGTGGCTGAAGAGTCTTATACGACGGATGCCCTTCATGGTGAAAGCCCCGTCACAAATGAATCTACCATGTTTTTTTTCTTCGACCGTGGCGGATCGCACCCTTCAGCCACAAAAATTCGTTGTGTCATAGATGTGTTTGTCAGCCGCGTTGACTGATGTTGTCATGCAAGCTGGCATGTGGCGAGCATCGTTAACGGCCAGTTAACGCCGTTAACTATCACTGAAACCATGGTAGAAGCCAGACTCAGCCAAGGCCTGATAATTATTAAGTGGGCCGGCCCATTAAGGAAGCCCAACAGGATTGTGGCCCATTACTATTTCTATATGTACTGTTACAAATGGGACTACTGGTGCAGCCATAGCCGAACCGTAAACTTTCTGGCCTGTTACTGTTATGTTATGCACTGTTTGAATTGGGCCCATTTGTGCTGTCGGTCGCGGCCCATATACTTTCGGGCCATTCACTGTCTCGGCTTAGTGAAGGCCGCTGGACTCGCTACTGTGTGGCCCATTGGCGGCCTGCGCAAAGTCGGCCCTGTACTATTAAGGCCTGCGATCGGCCTGACCTTGTTCTTACAGACCATAATGGGCTACCAACTGATGGCCCATTTGTAGGAAGGCCCATTACTATTATGGCCCATAACACGACCTGCTCATTTTCTGGCATGTTAATGTTCTAAACCAGGAAGCAATTTCAGCATGTTACTGTTCTGACCTGCTAATGTTCAGGCCTGCTCCTGTTCTGATCCATAGTGTTTAGGCCAGTTACTGTTAATGACTATTACTGTTCTCGCCTGTTACTATTTTGGTATGTTACTGTTTTGGCCTGTTTCTCTTTTGCTATTGGCCCATAATTTTTTTGGCGGGTACAATTTAAGCCCTATGGCAGCTTATGCGGCCTGCCGTGATTCAAGTCTTTTACTGTATATTGAGCCCATTTGCTGGTCGGCATATCATATTCTACAATTATGATGCAATTCTTCTTTAAAACAGTCTGTTAATATTTTGTCTCATTAATGCGGTGCAAGAATCAGCATATTACATCAACAGGAAAATACTAAAATTTATTACAGACCAGAATTCAATAAAAACAAAAAGATACATTAAAGAAACATCACTAGTAATGGGTTGGAACAGGGTTTCTGCTAGATCTTACATCGCCATACAAGTAACAACAGGCTTACCATGACAGCTGCACAAGAGATTATCAAGTAGATGGCTAGTCCAATCTTGTCAATCTTTCAGTTCTAGTATCTATCCGCGTGTAATCGTGATTATTGTATTTGTTTCCTCTGTTTCTTGTTCAATTAAATCAATTGTTTCGAGTGCAGATGTAACACCACTTTGTGCTGGAATAACTGGAACAGTGGACCGATGCAAGCAATAACTACTGTCACTGCTGCTTTGTGAAATAACCTCAATACTTAACGTAGGAGTGTTCTCTTCTGCCTCCATGGCTTCATGTGCAGCCTGAAACAAAGAAAACAAGTCAGCACAGCATACCAACAAACTGACAACCAACTTATATTTAAAATAATTGTAATGCATCATTGGTCAGGAAAAATCAATGATGTGCCTCGTACATCTCTTTCCAAAATAACAGGAACAGTCGATGTCTTGGACCGATGCGAGCATGTGCCTGTATCACAACCGCTCTGTGGAACAAACAATACAGATTATTTGCAGGCTGAAACTAATACATATTAAGTTAGTGCAGCAAAGCAGACGAAGAAACATTGTGTTTGTTGTCAAAGATTTTCAAAATCAGCATTGTTCTAATATAACAAATCAAGCAATCTACATGTGTCTCATGCAGTTTAACTAAACTTGTTTGGAACTGAATGTAGTGAACCAAACAACTACTCTTTCCCTCATAAACAAATCATATCACTGCCTAATGAAAATATAGAAAATTAAACAAAATGAGGTGCCCGGAATCCCTTGAGCTTCTTAGAATTGGTCAAGATAATAAGCATTAACCTATAATATAATAATAGAGTTTAGAAATGGTCCATTGTACGAAGTAGCCATATCAATGTGCAGTTCGAGAAATTATGGTTGGACCTCCAACCACATAAGGTGGCATTATTTTAATCATCAGCGAACTATGATAGTACCTTGGAAAAATAAGCAATAGACCAAGTGTGTGTCTTAAATATACTACCAACATATTTTTAGAGAAACAAGATATCAACCACTGCTTTTTAGTAGCCAGATCATTCAAATATTTTGATCATCGGGCCAGTATATAAAAAAAGAAGAGAAACAAAGAGATGAGTCATTTGCTGCCAAAACAATAGTTGGATGCATCCAAAAAGTAGCAGAAACCTTCTTTGTAATGCCTACAGCTATTGTATTTCCAACTACTGACAGTATCATTGTGCATATAACCAGGCAACTAAGAAAATCGATTATACAGTTTGTTCACCATATAGAGTTGGTAGCTAGGAAATGTAGCAACGCCATATACATAACATAAATTTCTATTTGAAAAAAAAAGATATCCAACATATATAATGCCAAGTAAACGTGTACGAGCTCTATTATCCACATTATATCCATAGAAACCACGACACAATATCGCATTGTTGCAATCACAAGTCAACTAAACATGCAAAGGACTCATAACCAATTGAACCATCTGGTTGCTAATATTAAACTAGCAAGATCATCTGATCATCTATAGATTAAATCGAGCAGACATGAGTCAGAACATATTCATAATGTCTTATGTTTCTTAGTAATCAACAATTGTATTCTCAAAGAAATTGCCATCATTTAAGTTAAGAAAATCATGACACTGCTTTAACCATGAGAAAACTAAAGAATCAAATTGGCAATAGAATCTATATGTGCTTATATAGAGTAGCTAGTGAGGTAATGAATTACGCAATAAAACACGAGGTGGACGATAGACTTCCAGATCATAGTAAGATGATTATAGTATATATATATATAGTAACTAAGTATCATACAAAGCTTAATTATGATTTTTATATCTAGGGAGAATATTGCGTTAATGGTCATCTTGTTCTAATCATTGGCCAACTCATGTGGTGCCAACACTAGACAATATGACTACCTCCAGGGTTTATACAAACTCTTAATAGCAGAAAAATACTATAATAGACTAGTTAACGCATAGATAGATAGATTGATGGTGAGTCAAATATAGAAAATAATAGAGCATCACCATGATTGAGTGAGATAATTGAATTACAAATCGAGATATTTGCATTTGGTCTTTGTTACATAGAAGAAAAATATAGCATAAAATGGATATGCATAAATTACCAGCACCAAATCATGGTCTAGTTAACGTATATATATATAGATAGATAGATAGATGAACATAAGTCAAATATAGAAAGAATAGATCAACACCATGATCTAGTGAGCACATTGAATTATAATCGAGGACTCACGTTTGGTTTTTGCCCAGTCTTGTTTAAGGTCAATCTTGTTTTAATCATTAGCTGACTCATGTGGTTCCTCATACAAACAAGCATCTGACACTAATCACATCTCGGTAGAAACAAGTGACTTACTATTTATCTTTGTGTAGTCCCGTTGGAGGACATCCTGTTGTCAGTTTGTTCATTGAAGACATCCACCGCATCCAACACTTGGTTAGTTGATTCATCTGCTTTATTGTTGCTCCTCTGCATATAGGTTCTAGCCACTCATTAACATAAAACAGGTTTGCATCCAGCAGTAGAAAGCAACAGGTACTAACAAGATTGTAGGGGCGATTCACTCTATGATTCTCCGTGTTCCCTATGAGAGGAAATAATATCAGATAGTGGGTGTTGTTATTTACAAAGATCTAGATAGACATTATAGTATAATCACTTGTGAACAAGTAATAATTTTCCAACGGGGAAATGATCCCTTTGTTGGTTATACGTTGTTAGGTAGGTGAGACACCCGGTTTATTCATGCCTCAGTGGCGACTCGAAAATCTGCCCATGCTGGGACTCGAACCCAGGAGGGCTGGCCTCCACACTTTCGAGTATCGCTACCAGGCTGCCAGTTCTCCACTTGTGAATAAGTAGAGCAGGGAATGGTGGAATATAATCAAACATTTTAATGACATAAACTTTGCCATGGCGACAAAATAGAATACAGATACAGTCAGTCCTTAGCACGAACAGGAGACAAATTACACTAGAAAATGGTTTTAACTTGTGAAATGGGATTGCAAACAAATATGTGAAGTGCCATAAAATTTTCCATGATATACGGAGAAGGAAGATACTATATTAACACTAGGACAAACAAGATATACATTACAATGCTATACCTCGTGAACTTATAGAGAAGGGAATGCAAACACATGTGAAGTGACTTAAAATGCCATGAATAACATAATAGAAGGTAGATACTGCTGCTCTAGAAATTATAATTGAGAAGATTGAATTTATAGAGCAGGGCATGCAGATAACCATGTTAAGTGCCTTAAAACTTCCCATCTAATACTACATCTAATCCAAAAAATAAGGAATATAATTTTTTCACAAGTCAGTTGATGCAAAACTCTACCAAGTTTGTAGAACATATAAGGAACATCTACCATGCCAAACCAATACCATTCGATACATATGTAGAGGTCCCAACCTGCTAAGGTAGAGATCCCTATGTTTACAATGCTAGTCCCTGGATCAATAGCTAGCATCCACAGTTTAAGATGTAATATCAAGAAACAAAGGTCATATTACAATTTTATAACCAGGAATTAAATAATACATCATATCTTACATAGCTCATTTGGCTATCTTATTACAATGCAGCAAAAATAACTATGTAGCATGGAGTCCTTCATATTCAAAGTGCCACAGGAAATCATGTTGGTTGTAGACTTGTAATCCTATTCAACACACTTCACTAACATCAAACAAACCTGCAACATAATAAGTTATAGCCACAAGGGTCAATACATTTGAATTGTATTGGCAAGTGATACTATGGTAGAATAATGGTATCTATCATCTATATGCATTTGGCTAAGTGGAGATTAGGCTTTCTTTGCTCAAATAGATTTTTCTTATCATTTGAAAACACTAAGTTTTTGTTTGTCAAAATCACCCAAGGCATCTACCAATGAAAATTGGTGATCCTTTACCCTTGTTCAACCACAAGCTTTTAACTTAGAAATTGGGATGAGGAGATCCTTGATAGCTTCCATGTCTTGATGCTCAAATTGTCCATTGCCACGGACACGGCTAAGTACTTAGATTTTACTCTCTTGAGAGGTGGTGCACTTTCCCCACAAGACTCGACATGCATCGAGACAAGATCTTTCAGAAGCCTTCCCTTAGACCAAAATGGACGCGCTCCAAACCTATCACCCCTACCACCAACTGTCCATCAGGCTAAGTTATTGCAACCTATATGATCCAGGCAGAGCCCATAATGCCATGTGGCTGCACTTGAAGCTTCTCAACATTTGACATCTCAAATCTCTTTGTTCCTGGGTGGCTTTCCACAAGTGAGATACACTAGGGTAGGCCATGAATATGGGGACCTGTGTAACCACTCAACATAAACCTTTCACACCATTCCACCCAGGTGATTCATTCACATAGTTGTTTTATTAATCAAAACAAAAGTCATTGACTTAGAAATATTTCATAGCATGAATATAATCCACCCTTGTTTTCTATTAGCTAAGCTAAGCATGATAACATGGCAAGTTTCCTAACTTAGGATAATTCTACTAAGACATCATATAGGATTTCCCATGGCATAGCTTATACTTAGAAAATTTCCATGCAAGTCCTACTAAAAGTATCACTAATGCATAGTGAAAATAATAGGACAAAATGTATGAAGCACCACTTTCCTTTTTAGTAGAGAATATAGATTCACTCCTTGATCTTGCAATTGTCACACTCTTAAAAGTTCACTACAATTCAATCAAGGCACAAATTCAAACTAGCATTCAAACAATTCATCACATAAAATAATAAAAACAAGGCAATGCATGCAAGCATGCAAAAAGATTGTTTTATTTGGAAAGGTGGTTTATAATAGGTTATAAACATTTTATAACACCTATTGGTCATTTATAAAAGTGGAAAAGCCATTTAAAATCAAGTTAGTGAAAATGGCCAATTAAATCATTTTTGTTTTGCTAGAAATGATTTAAATCAAAGTAATAATTTTTAGTGTTTGCCAAATATATTTTTAAACACAATTTTTAGTGTTTATGGTCAAGTTGTTTAAATAAAATCCATTTTCAAAAGGTTTCACTCAAAACCATTTTTTAAATCAAGGCAACATTTTATTTTACTAAAAATGCCTTTAAACAAAGTAATAATTTTCTAGGGTTAATCAAATATAATTTTAAATCCAAAACTTAGTGTTTATGGTAAGAGAGTTTAAATCAAACCATTTGCAAAAGGTTTTACTCAAAAAATATTTTTAAAACATAATCAACAATTTTTTTACTAGAAATGCTTTTATTCATGGAATAATTCCTAAGTGTCACAAAATATACTTTTAAATCCAAAGGTTGGTTTTTATGGTCAGTAGGTTCAAAACAAACCATTTGAAAAGGATTTTACCCTAAAGACATTTTTAGAATAAATTTTATAATCAAAATAGGCCTAGAAATGTTTCTGTAAAAACAATTAATTTTCTAGAAGCAAAATACTAAAGTAAGGGCATGGTTGCAAATGTTTCTTTTTCTTGATTCCAATGATATAAAATTTGCAAATTTTGGACGTGTGTATCAAAAGTTATGGAATTTAAAATTTCAAAGAACAAATAGGAAAGTTTCTGTTTTTAAAACAAAGCCTCTTCCACACGTCACTTTCTTACTGGCATGTACCGGTTCACACGGATCGAGCGACGTGGGGCATTGGATCTAACTAGGATCATGCGGCACAGATGAAGCGTAACGATTCGTTTAAGTTAATCTATCACGTCCACCGGATCAAGATCTAACGGACAGAGGTGAGTTGGTCAGGATTGGGCGGCGAGTGGCGGCGGCGTGCTCGGGCAGTGACGTTGCCGATGAACTAGGAAGCGAGAGAGAGGATGAGGTGGCTCACCGAGTTCGCAGTGATGAGAGGATGCTCGAGGTGGTTGCAGTCGACGAAGGGGCGCACGAGGGTGACGTGAATCGCTCACCGGGGATGGTCCTGGCGACAGGCGAGCTCGGCGTTGTCGTTGGCGAGGCTGTATATCACGGGAAGATAAAATGAAGGGTGCGTTAGATGCGCATGAGTGAGGAGAGTAGGCGTGCGTCAACCAGAGAGGAGGGGGTGGTCAGGGCTCACCATGAGGAGTCGCCGGAATCGAGGCAGACAGTGGTGGCGCTCGGGTGTGGTTGTTGTCGAGGCTCTAGGGCACGCGTGGGCGAGTACAGGGTACGGTGGGTTCCTGCGGTCAGTGGCTGCGAGGGTGCGTTTGCGGGTGAGAAAATCGATTCGGGAGGGAGAGAGAGGTGGGCTGCGCTGGGCCTGAGGCTTTGCTGGGCTGGGTAGGTGTAGTCGGCTGGGTCTCTTTTTCTATTTTTTTCTTTCCTGATTCTTTTTCTTTTTCTTTTTCTTTTCTAATGTTCTGTTTTCAAATTCTAACTCTCATTTGAATCCAGATTTTTTTTCAAATCTTTTACAAATATTCAGTATGTTTTAATACTATTTAACAAGGTATTTTAGAATCCATTTTTGAATATTTTCTTATATTCTTTTATGTTTTATTATCTATTTAAAATAGACACTTGTCTTTATTTAAATAAAATTGGATATGGTTAAAATCCCATATAATTTTATTTAAATAATGTTTTTACTCCTTTTTATTATTCAATATCTTCCATTTTTTATGGATTTGGTCAAGATTTAATTTGGCTTTTAAATATTCCTTATTTATTTATTTATTTATTTATTTCTTTATCTTATATAATCCATATCTTTTTATTTATAGATCCAAAATTGGTGATTCCAATTTGTATAATTTTATTTAATATTTGTTTGTCCTTTTAAATCCTTTTGGGATTATTTTTCTCATAATTTAGTATGGATTTTAGCTAGGAGCTTTATTAGCTTTGGAAATTATTTCCTTTTATCTTATTAAATTCATAAGTTTTTATCCATGGCTCCAAATTAAATGAAACCAATTTATATGATCTTATATTATTTTTGTTTATCATTTTTGATCATTTATAAATCTTTGTTGCTGAATTTTTATATGGATCAAATCCATAGTCTTAGAGAGAGATCTTGGAAATGATTTTCTTTCATTAGGGTTTTAGGGTTTTGGTTTATTTTCCCAAGTGTTTAAATTTCAATATGCATTCATTGATGAATGCATTTCACTTGTTTTAAATTTTGTTGGATTCCCTTTTCATTCAAATTTGTTCAAGGAGGGTTTTGATGTTTCCATTTAGAAGCAAAAAGTTTCTTTTCACCCTAAATTTCAATAATCATTTCTTTTGTTTATTTATTTTTCACATTTCAAAATTTGGAAAATTTTGGGATGTGACAGGCTACCACCCTTAAAAGAAATCTTGTCCCGAGATTTGGTAAGGCTAGAGGTTACATGTTGGCTTCAAGACAACTAGGGTACTAACACCCTTAAAAAGGTTTTTGACTAGATTACATCTTGGCTTACTTGGGGTCTTGATGTATCTTCTCTGGATAGTTGTTGGCATAATGTCCTTTCTCACCACACTTGAAACATGTAACAAGGCTGAGATCCTCATGTTCTAGATAGTTGTTTGCATAGTGTCCTTTGTTTCCACATTTGAAACATATGACAAGGCTGATGTCTCTTATAGGTTTGCTTGTCTTGTCTTCCTTCTTTTCTGGACAATGTGATGCATAATGGCCTAGATCTTTGCATTTGTGGCACATCACTTGGATAATATCCTTCTTCTTCTTTTCTGGACAACCATTGGCATAGTGTCCCATCTCTTTGCAATTGTAACATTGCACCTGGCTAATGTCTTGCTTGCTGGGGTTCGGGCATTTCTTATTTTTGGGTCTCTCCAAAGCTAGGAGTTCTTATAGTTCATGCTCTTAATATTTCACCACAAAGGTGGGAAATATTTCTCTCTTCTTGGGGCAGTCACTAGAGATATGACCTTCTTCTCCACATGAATAGCAACACTTTGTGGTCACCTTGGATGTGGCCTTATGAGGCATGGTTCTGACTTTGCCTTCATCCTTCTTGGTAGAATTTGTTCCCTTATGGAGGTTTCCAAACATTTGATGCATTCCATCTTGTTTCATTTGTTGAACTATAGGATAGATGGGGCATTGGATAGGGACATGATCATTTCCTTCACATAGGAAACAAGTCACTTGAGATGTGGGGCATTGTTTAGTTGGATGTTTCTCTTCACAATTAGGGCATTGGTCCACATGCTCTTTGTAAGTGTGTCCTATGTCTCCACAAATGTTGCAAGCTTGAGTTCCTTCTATAATACCATCCTTGATATCATTGTTGTCACAATATCCTTGGGAAAGGTTGCCTCTCATGTTGATCGGTCATCCTTTGCAACAAGTGAGATTAGGTTTCCAAAAACTTTTGCATGGTCGGGTCTAACTCATTGTTGTTGGATAAAACTGAGCTCTCACTTGATTCAACTGGGCTTGGGTTGCTAGCAGTTGTTCTCTTATGTGCATCTCTTGGTTGTTGTTGTCACCATCCTTGATGTTGGAGTTTCTTGGAGAAGTCATCTGTTTGGGTTGGATTGGGATTAGAATAGGCAAAATATTTCTAGAGAAAGAATTCTAATCACACACAACATTTCACAAAAACAATGTGCAAGCAATGACAAACAAACATTCCACTCAAACAACAAGGTTCAAGCACATTTTTTTGCAACAAAATATTTTTGCTACACCACATAAGTTGGTGTGTTCAATATATGATCTAAACTAAACACTAGTATGGTGGTCCAACTATATGGTTCACTTGAGATCATTTCATTCTTCTTAGTTGTTTATTCTTGAATGAAATCATGGTTTCCTTGGAAAAATTCTTGCATCTTGGTCACAAAGCTTCAAAGGTGATGATGGTTTCTCCTTAGTCTTGAGTAACATTATTGTCTCACTTGTAGTCCTTAGTGATGTCCAAATTGAAGTCCTTGCTGAAACTAAAGTTAAAGTCATTGGTGATGTTGAAGTCATTGCTCATGGTGAAGTCCTTGTCCATTAAGTTTGAAAAGGAAGAGATGTAGAATCAAAACCAAAAAGGTTGAGGAAAGAGTTTACAAGATTGTTTGTAAATAAGTTTTGGAACAAATACAACTCCTATTTTTCTAAGGGGTTTTGTTCAATCCTAGGGTTACAATCCTACAGGCAACATAGTTCTCTGATACCATCTGCAGAGGTCCCAACCTAATAAGGTAGAGATCCCTGTATTTACAATGCTAGTCCCTGGATCAATAGCTAGCATCCACAGTTTAAGATGTAATATCAAGAACAAAGGTCATATTACAACTTTCTAACCAGGAATTAAATAATACATTACATCTTACATAGCTCATTTGGCTATCTTATTACAATGCAACAGAAATAACTATGTAGCATGGAGTCCTTCATCTTCAAAGTGCCACAGGCAATCATGTTGGTTGTAGACTTGTAATCCTATTCAACACACTTCACTAACATCAAACAAACCTGCAACATAATAAGTTATAGCCACAAGGGTCAATACATTTGAATTGTATTGGCAAGTGATACTATGGTAGAATAGTGGTATCTATCATCTATATGCATTTGGCTAAGTGGAGCTTAGGCTTTCTTTGCTCAAAATAGATGTTTCTTATCATTTGAAAACACTAAGTTTTTGTTTGTCAAAATCACCCAAGGCATCTACTAATGAAAATTGGTGATCCTTTACCCTTGTTCAACCACAAGCTTTTAACTTAGAAATTGGGATGAGGAGATCCTTGATAGCTTCCATGTCTTGATGCTCAAATTGTCCACTGCCAGGGACACGGCTAAGTATTTAGATTTTACTCTCTCGAGAGGTCGTGCACTTTCCCCACAAGACTCGACATGCATTGAGACAAGATCTTTCAGAAGCCTTCCCTTAGACCAAAATGGACGCGCTCCAAACCTATCACCCCTACCACCAACTTTCCATTAGGCTAAGTTATTGCAACCTATATGATCCAGGCAGAGCCCATAATGCCATGTGGCTGCACTTGAAGCTTCTCAACATTTGACATCTCAAATCTCTTTGTTCCTGGGTGGCTTTCCACAAGTGAGATACACTAGGGTAGGCCATGAATATGGGGACCTGTGTAACCACTCAACATAAACCTTTCACACCATTCCACCCAGGTAATTCATTCACATAGTTGTTTTATTAATCAAAACACAAGTCATTGACTTAGAAATATTTCATAGCATGAATATAATCCACCCTTGTTTTCTATTAGCTAAGCATGATAACATGGCAAGTTTCCTAACTTAGGATAATTCTACTAAGACATCATATAGGATTTCCCATGGCATAGCTTATACTTAGAAAATTTCTATGCAAGTCCTACTCAAAATATCACTAATGCATAGTGAAAATAATAGGACAAAATGTATGAAGCACCACTTTCCTTTTTAGTAGAGAATATAGATTCACTCCTTGATCTTGCAATTGTCACACTCTTCAATGTTCACTATAATTCAATCAAGGCACAAATTCAAACTAGCATTCAAACAATTCATCCCATAAAATAATAAAAACAAGGCAATGCATGCAAGCATGCAAAAAGATTGTTTATTTGGAAAGTTGGTTTCTAATAGGTTATAAACATTTTAAAACACCTATTGGTCATTTATAACTGTGGAAAAGCCATTTAAAATCAAGTTAGTGAAAATGGCCATTTAAATCATTTTTGTTTTGCTAGAAATGATTTAAATCAAAGTAATAATTTTTAGTGTTTGCAAAATATATTTTTAGACACAATTGTTAGTGTTTATGGTCAAGTTGTTTAAATCAAATCCATTTTCAAAAGGTTTCACTCAAAACCATTTTTAAATCAAGGCAACATTTTTATTTTACTAGAAATGCCTTTAAACAAAGTAATAATTTTCTAGGGTTAATAAAATACATTTTTAAATCCAAAACTTAGTGTTTAGTGTCAGAGAGTTTAAATCAAACCATTTGCAAAAGGTTTTACTCAAAAAATATTTTTAAAACATAATCAACATTTTTTTGTTTTACTAGAAATGCTTTTATTCAAAGAATAATTCCTAAGTGTCACAAAATATACTTTTAAATCCAAAGGTTGGTTTTTATGGTCATTAGGTTCAAAACAAACCATTTGCAAAAGATTTTACCCTAAAAACATTTTTAGAATAAATGTTATAATCAAAATAGGCCTAGAAATGTTTTTGTAAAAACAACTAATTTTCCAGAAGCAAAATAATAAAGTAAGGGCATGGTTGCAAAGGTTTCTTTTTCCTGATTCCAACTATATAAAATTTGCAAATTTTGGACGTGTGGATCAAAAGTTATGGAATTTAAAATTTCAAACAAAAAATAGGAAAGTTTCTATTTTTAAAACAAAGCCTCTGCCACGCGTCACTTTCTTACTGGCGCGTATCGGTTCGCACGGATCAAGCGGCGTGGGGCGTTCGATCTAACTAGGATCGTGCGACACAGATCAAGCGTAACGATTCGTTTAAGTTAATCTATCGCGTCCACCGAATCCAGATCTAACGGACAGAGGTGAGTTGGTCAGGATTGGGCGGCGTGCTCGGGCAGTGACGTTGCCGACGAACTAGGAAGCAAGAGAGAGGATGAAGTGGATCACCAAGTTCGCAGTGGCGAGAGGATGCTCGAGGTGGTTGCACTAGACGAAGGGGCGCAGGAGGGTGACGTGAATCGCTCACCGGAGATGGTCCTAGCGACAGGAGAGCTCGGCGTCGTCATTGGCGAGGCTGTACATCATGAGAAGATAAAATGAAGGGTGTGTTAGACGCGCATGAGTGAGAAGAGTAGGCGTGCGTCAACCAGAGAGGAGGGGGTGGTCAGGTCTCACCGTGAGGAGTCGCCAGAGTCGAGGCAGACAGTGGCGACGCTCGGGTGTGGTTGTTGTCGAGGCTCTGGGGCACGCGCGGGCGAGTAGAGGGTACGGTGGGGTCCTGCGGTCAGTGGCTGCGAGGGTGTGTTTGCGGGTGAGAAAAACGATTCGGGAGGGAGAGAGAGGTGGGTTGCGCTGGGCGTGAGGCTTTGCTAGGCTAGGTAGGTTTAGTGGGCTGGGTCTCTTTTTCTATTTTTTCTTTCCTGATTCTTTTTCTTTTTCTTTTCTAATTTTCTGTTTTCAAATTCTAACTCTCATTTGAATCCAGATTTTTTTCAAATCTTTTCCAAATATTTAGTATGTTTTAATACTATTTAACAAGGTATTTTAGAATCCATTTTTGAATATTTTATTATATTCTTTTATGGTTTATTATCTATTTAAAATAGACACTTGTCTTTATTTAATTAGAATTGGATACGGTTAAAAGCCCACATAATTTTATTTAAATAATATTTTAGTCCTTTTTATTATTCAATATCTTCCATTTGTTTATGGATTTGGTCAAGATTTAATTTGGCTTTTTAATATTCCTTATTTATTTCTTTCTTTATCTTATATAATCCATATCTTTTTATTTATTGATCCAAAATTGGTGATTCCAATTTGTAGAATTTTATTTAATATTTGTTTATCCTTTTAAATCCTTTTGGGATTATTTTGCTCATAATTTATTATGGATTTTAGCTAGGAGCTTTATTAGCTTTGGAAATTAGTTCCTTTTATCTTATTAAATTCATATGTTTTTATCCATGGCTCCAAATTAAATGAAACCAATTTCTATGATCTTATATTATTTTTGTTTATCATTTTTGATCATTTATAAATGTTTGTTGCTGAATTTTTATATGGATCAAATCCATAGTCTTAGAGAGAGATCTTGGAAATGATTTTCTTTCATTAGGGTTTTAGGGTTTTGGTTTATTTTCCCAAGTGTTTAAATTTCAAGATACATTCATTAATGAATGCATTTCACTTGTTTGAAATTTTTTTGGATTCCCTTTTCATTCAAATTTGTTCAAGAAGGGTTTTGATGTTTCCATTTAGTAGCAAAAAGTTTTTTTTCACCCTAAATTTCAACAATTATTTCTTTTGTTTATTTATTTTTCACATTTCAAAATTTGGAAAATTTTGGGATGTGACAACATTGGGACATGTATTTTCAGTCACAAATTATACAAATTAACCGTTAATATATTTTATATCTGCCTGGTCAAAGTCATAATTGTTTGACTTTAAAAAGTATAGGCCTTCTTTTATGAAACAAATGTAGTATATAATAGGAGGCATCTACTGTCGGAGGTTAATTGAAATGAGATAGAAATAATAATGGCATACCTTGTAGAGGGAATGCGAAACCAACAAGTTCAATGATATAAAAATTGCGATGAATTACAAAAAAGAAGGCAGTTACTATGGTTACTTAGCACAAACCAGATTGAAATTAAAATAACATAAATTCTGAACTTCTAGAGAAGGGAATGTTAAACTACATGTTTATTGGCTTAAAACTACCAATGAACTCCAAAATTACATGCAGTTAGTGTTGTAGCTATGGACAAAGCAAATGCACATTATGATGACATAACTTGTGAACTTGTAGAACATGTATGCAACTTTAGATGTTTAGTGAATTAATATTTGCCATGAACTGCATAACAACAATGAGCTCCAATGATGCTAGTTTTGTACTACCAAAATTCTTTATATATTAAGAGTAATTGTTGGTCAAAGAAAAAACACATAAAATAAGGACGCCTTATTTCTTGAAACAGTGGGAGTAGTTTAACACCTGGATTTAACATAGACTACACCGGATTTATTGAGAGAGAGTCGGATATTAATTAAGCATGTATTGAGGTAGGAATTTACCACCAATATGGAAATGCAGTTCACTGTCGTAGGCTTATACCTACTATACTGAAACGAACAAGCAGATCTGGTTTACCTCGGTCATGGCATCGTCTACGCATACACGACATCTTTGCGGGTCACGTCAAGGACGCCGAGTGTGCATGGTAGTGGTCAGTCGCTCTGAAGCAGATAGATCACGGCGGCCTCGATGAAGTAGATCTGTGGAGGTTGTTGATGGGTCTCACTTGCTTGATAAGATTGCCACTGGAGGAGATCCGGTGTAGTGCACGATGTTGTTGGTGGAGCAGATATGTTACTACCGATTATGGACACGAGGCTTTGCTCAAGAGCGTCGGTGAAGAAGATCTGGTGTAGTGGACTATTGAGTCCATGAAGCAGATCGAATGCAGCGCACACCAACATAGGTGAATCAGGTCAGGTGCTGTGGACGATGGAGTCAGCGAACTAGGTTCGGTAATGTGGACGTCGGCTGATCCGGTAGACTGGTGAGGAGTATGTGGTATCGCGAGGTATGGCGTGCGGGCCGGCGAAGTGCAGCGGTGCAGAAGCCGGAGGTGGGATAGGGGGTTTAGGGTGGTGTGTGGACCGGCGAAGTGCGGCGGGGATGTTCCATTGTGGTGGTTCAGGAGCTACAGGTGAGATAGTGGGTTAGGTGGTGTGTAGGGCGGGCTGCGGCTGGGATGTTACAGTGCGGTGGTGCAGGAGCTGGAGGTGAGATAGGGGGTTGGGTGACGGGTAGGCCGGCGAACTAGGGCGGGGATGTTCCGGTGTGGTGGTGCATGATCTAGAGGTGAGATAGGGGGTTGGGTCGCGTGTAGGCCGGCGAAGCGCGACGGGATGCTCCGGTGCGGTGGTGCAGGAGCCGGAGGTGAGATACGGGTCAGGGTTTTTCGAAGTACTATGGGGGAAATGGCGTCGGTGGAAGGTGGACTACCCAGCTTCATAGTTGTGGAGACCCGGGGGAGAAAAATACGAAATATACCCACGACCCGCCATCTGTAGTTAGGCCATTGTCAGGGGTATAAAAGGAATTTTGTACAGCTAAAACTTGGTTCGTGACCACTCGAAATATTTTGATGGAGGTGTGGCGGGAGAATTTGGCGCTCTGAGATTTTGAATTTGGCTATACAGTACAAAAGATATAAAAAATAATAACCTACTCCAAGGACTAGAAAAAATAGTACTAGTTTACTGTAATGTTCTAGCCTTTGTAGGTACAGAGTATTTCCGGACCCATTTCTGCATAAATAGGGTCTCTGCCTTCGACTTAATTACGAACACACATGTTACCCACTATAAGGTAGTAGTACTAACATGAACTAGTAGTAACACTTTGTTATTACACTCAACAATGGATTAATATCTCTTACATGCATGCATGCATGTGATTGGGCTACTAGAAATTGTTTTTTGTCTATACCTGCATGCAAGAATACTAGTCTAGCTAATGTACTAGTAGTACTACCTGAGTACTCCTCATCAGTAACTATAGTTACTTAGGGCATGCACAGCATAGAGAAAAAGAGGTGTCTATAAGAACCCTTAGGCATATGTCTAAACGTTAATACTGCGCTAAGAGACTCCCATTGTTGTGCGAAAGGCCTAAGGCTGGTAAGAGTGGTAACTAGGATTATGCATATGTTAGCGGATATATACTACTAGTATTTTGTACACTAGACACATTTTGCATTGAAAAGTGCGATGTGATGCTTATCTCCAGTAAGTTGCATAGTTCCATACTTCCATCCATGAGTACTAATAGTAGTTTCTCAGCCATAGTTCCATCCAGGAGTACTACTAGGCACCAAAATCCGAGTACAAATACAAACAGAAGTACTACTAGTAGCATGTATAGAGTTGGATGTGTCTAAGAAAAAACTTAGACACGAGTCTAAGAAACACAAAAGTGATGCAGTGTGTATCAACTCTTAGGCACTAGTCATGGGACCCATTGTTAGAATTTTTTATTCTATCATTCTCTCCTCCCGATGCTTATTGTGACACAGTAGCTAGGTGAACCTATATGGTTATAGGTGTCAACGCTATACTAGACACTGGGACTAGAACTAGACTCGGGTCTAGGAATTTTGTGCTTAGCTACCACCGGTGCAGTGTTTAGACCTATGTCTAAGGCCTCTTAGACTCAACATTTGACCAACACTGCACATGCCCGTAGTTGCTCAGTTGCTCAGTTCCATAGTTCCATCCAGGAGCAATAGTGGCTAATATAAGTACAGTAGTTTTTCAGGAACCTTCTTGGTTCCTAGAATGTCTCCTGGTCACATAGGAGTAATACAAGTTCGATGAATTTCATATCACAACCTCCATTTAATCGGGATGCCGTTGAACCATAAGATAGCCATTTGACATTCTCTCGTCATCTCCCATGGTATTCATGACTTCATGATAGCATTTGTACAACTCATTGGTCACACTCACATTTGTTTTTTCACGTAGATGATTCTTCAAGATGTTCGGACTGTAATCCAGTGAGAAGCACTAAAACCAGAAGAAACAAGTTATCCGAAGTTTTTGGCTTGTTGACTGGTGAAATAGTAAAAAAGATGTATGCTTGATTCGAAGTATGATAGAGAAAATAAATATAGGATTGTTTGATTTCCTTCGAAATCTAGTGAAAAGGAATCCTTAGAAACAATTCCTATGGGAATCAATCCTACAAATGTAACAACCATCTTGGTAAATTTCCTATATACAGATTAAATCCTACAAATTTCTTAGGCAAATCTTTTGAATCGGACATTCTTAGATGGCTACTTACCATCCTTCCCCCTCCCTCGCCGAGTAAATAAGAGGTGAGCTTGCAGACATAGAAAGGTACGTCAGGTTTGAGCTGGGAGACTTTATTCTCGAAAAAATGCCACCTTCTGTATGATAAACGCACATTATTGCCGTAAACGATGTAACTTTCGAACCAATCTTTGCGCTCATAAGAAGGACCTACATGAAAGAAAAATAAATCTTAGAGAGGAGTATATTGCTGCACAGTCTAATTAATTTCACAATCCAAGTAAAACGTTACCCCTTATAGCCCCAAGTTCTTCCTCATCACTACCAGTTACATAAAATTCAGTGTAGCAGATCTCATCATTGCTGGAACTGTCCATGATCTTCTACCTTGCTTGGAATCGGAACTTATAAATGGCATTACAAGATACTTATTATAGCACTAAAATGCATGGAATTATAACCAGTTCAAGTAACAAAATGATATCCCCAGCAGCAAGCAACGTGTTTCGTCAAGGATTCACTTTGAAAGAGTACATCAATCTCAATATATTTGAATTTATGCACATTTAAAAGATCGCAAATGAAATAGAGGGGAATGAAAGAGATCCGCAAAATCGGTTTAGAGACAGAAAATGGAATCAGTACAAAAAAGAGGAACTGCAAAAGTTTTCTATACAAGGGATAGATTAGATCATACCTCGCTATTCTGGGTCGTAGTCGGCCTTGCCGTGACAGGGAGATTGATTTGTGCAGCGCTAGAGATGATAGCTGTGGGGATGTGAAGCGGTGGTGAGAGGAGGCGGCGGCGAGAGGATGAGTTTTTTCAGGATGATGGTGGACGGATTGGGCAATGCGGAGGTGGCAGATGAGTAAAAAAAGAACGGGCTTGAGTACCAACCTACGCCGGGTCCATGTGAATGCGGTCGTTGCTTCCTTAGAGTAAAATATAGGAAGGCTGGCCAGGTCCTGATGAAGTGCATTAAAAAAATGTAAGTTGGAATATTTTAAGCATGGAAGGATGGAGAAGTCGTGCCATGCTGTGCATGTCAAGCCATGCCATGGCTAGTGGAGGGAGGATGATGAGGCGGGTCGAGGTCACCTCGGAGGCACCCCAAAATTATGACTGTGCACATCGAGTGCGAGAAGCAGAGGCAGTGTTCCGTCCCATTGGCTTACCCTAGTCTTCGTCATCCACATTTGCCACACGCATAGGTTTTATCAGCGACATTGATTGCCCCCGCGGTTCGGCTAATCTGCCACATTAATCTCGGATCACCTCCTTCTTGGTGTTTACTATTATCTCTCCTTCACCATGATCCCAGAGCACCAAAGAATCTCCAATCCCCAGCTTCTAGCAACCGTCTCTGTCCCCGTCAGTCATCCATGGCCACCTTCCGGCTGCCGCTCACCGTACCGGAGCGGAAGTACATCAACATCACTGCACAGGAGGACAATATCCTGCGCATTTGGACCTTCTCCTCACGGAGAACACCATGGCAGCTGGCGTGCACCTTCCTCGACACTGGCTATGGTCACTGCAAGTACCGTATGTACGGTCTCCACAACACTTCGTACGGCGGGACATTTAAGGTCAAGTTCATCAACTTTAGGGACGCCCGTCTCCTCTACGACCAGGCCTTCCACTGCGGCTGCAAGATGGTGGTGTTCACCGTCGCCAACATCTTCACCAACTACTGGGAAATGTTCCCCCAACAACGGAAACTTCAACCACAGGGTCGTCCCGGAGCTGCCGATGGCGTAGGAGGTGCCGCCGGCTTATCCGAAGGTGCCACCGGGTCAGGAGCCGGCGGCGGTGTTGGAGCTATCATTTCTTCCGGTGTCTAACAAGATGCCGCTAGCGGCGCGAGACTAGGTGTTAGGAGGCGCCGGACCTGCACCAGTTTAGCAGCGAGTCCTATATATGTAAACTCGTGCTGTTATGTTAATGGTTGAATGAAGTTTCTTTTGAGATGATAACCGATGAACCATAGCTAACGAGGGCCGTCAACGAAAATAAAATGCCTCGCTAATCACCAGCAGCTTACGCTTGAGGCGCATAGCAGCGCACATGAGGCATAGCAGCACGCAGCGACGACAAATGACAACACACGGGCGCCAAGCGCACGCACGGGCGGTTGCTGCTACTCCCCTCTAATCCAAATTAATTGACGTGGATTTGTCTAGATACGGCGTATTTTTATTTTGGGCTAGCTATCCATCGGATTTTGCCTCGATTGATCCGGTTTGTGCCTCGATTCATCTAATTTGCCTTATGTGTATTCTGATTTTGATACACAATGATCTCTGTTCAGCTGTTAGCTACTAAGTTTTGGACAAAAAAGTTAATTATGAGTAAAAATCAGAACCTTTTGTGCTCATAGTCTCTTTACCCTAATACTCCTACGGAGTAGGAACTAAGCATCAATACGTTTTGATTTTACCACTTACTTTTAGGTTAAAAATTTACACGAGCGGTGGAAGTACATTATACATCAAGGACCTAAAAGGGGAAAAATACATCGAGGTCCATACATTTAGCATAAAGTACCCTAAAATTAAGCAAGAAAAACATTTGGGTCTGGCTCCGACTCGAGAGAGCCATACTCTTCATATTACTAATTCCTCTTCGATTATTTTCAAAACATGGCCAAATTTGTCGGCATGCAAATTCTTTGATATTGGATCATCGATATAAAGTATGATGTAGATATGGCCATGACCTTGCTCGTTCGGCTTCAAAACCTAGAATGTTCATACTCATTGACAACTAAGCTTAAATTCGTTTAGATTTTACCACCTACTTTTAGGCTAAAATTTTACACGAGTGGTGGGAGTACATTTTTCATCAAGGACCTAAAAAGAAGGAAAATTACATCGAGGTCCATACATGTAGCACAAAGGACCCTAAAATAATTAAGAAATGAAAACAGTCGGGTTCGTCTCCTTCTCGAGAGAGCAGCTGATCGAGCCATACTCTTCATACCACTTCCTCTTTGATTTTTTAAAAAATATGGCCATATTTATCGGCATGCAAATTCTTGGATATGGGATCATCAACATAAAGTATGATGTAGATATGTCCATGACCTTTGGTAGTTCGGCTTGAAATCCAAGAATGTTCATACTCATTGCCAACTAAGCTTAAACTCATTTAGATCTTACCGCTTATTTTCAGGTTATAATTTTACACGGGTGGTGGGAGTACTTTTTAAGCCAAGGACCTAAAAAGAGGGAAAATTACATCAAGGTCCTTACATTTATCACTAAGGACCCTAAAATAATTAAGGAAGTAAAACAGTCAGGTTTGGCTCCTTCTCGAGAGACCAACAGATAGAGCCATGCTCTTCATGCTACTTCCTCTCCGATTGTTTTCAAAATATGGCAATATTTGTTGGCATGCAAATTCTTGGATATGAGATCATCAATATATGATGTAAATATGGCCATGAACTTGGTCGTTCAGCTTCAAATCCAAGAATGTGCATACTCATTGACAACTAAGCTTAAATCCGTTTTGATTTTACCACTTACTTTTAGGTTAAAATTTTACCCATGTAGTGGGAGTACATTTTACATCAAGTACCTAAAAAGGGGAAAATTACGTCGAGGTTCCATACATTTAGCACAAAAGGCCCTAAAACAATTAAGCAAGGAAAACAATCGGTTCGGCTCCTTCTCGAGAGAGCAGCTGATCCAGGCATACTCTTCTAAATACTACTTCCTCTTTGATTGTTTTCAAAATATGGCCATATTTGTCGGCATGCAAATTCTTGGAAATTTGGATCATCAATATAATGTATGATGTAGATATGGCCATGACCTTGGTTGTTTGACTTCAAATCCAGGAATGTTCATACTCATTGATAACTAAGCTTAAATTTGTTTAGATTTTACCACTTACTTTTAGGTAAAAAATTACTTGTGCGGTAGGAGTACATTATACATCAAGGACCTCAAATAGGGAAAATTACATCGAGATACATATATTTAACACAAAGGGCCCTAAAATAATTAAGGAAGGAAAACAGTCGGGTTCGGATCCTTCTCGAGAGAGCAGCCGATCGAGGCATACTCTTCATGATACTTCCTCTCCGATTTTTTTTCAAAATATGGCCAGATTTGTCGGCATGCAAATTCTTGGATATGGGATCATTAGCATAGAGTATGATGTAGATATGTCCATGACCTTAGTCGTTCATCTTGAAACCCAAGAATGTTCATACTCGTTGAGAACTAAGCTTAAATTCATTTATATCTTACCACTTACTTTTAGGTTAAACTTTACACATGCGGTGTGACTACATTTTACATCAAGCGCCTAAAAATAGGAAAATTACATCGAGGTCCATACATTTAGCACAAAGGACCCTAGACTAATTATGCAAGGAGCCTATCAGGTTCATATCCTTCTTCTCGAGACACTAGCTGATGGAGGCGTACTCTTCATGATAATTCCTCTTCAATTGTTTTCAAACTATGGACAGATTTGTCGGCCTAAAAATTCTTCGATATGGGATCATTAATGTAAAGTATGATGTAGATATGGCCATGACCTTAGTCGTTCTGCTTGAAATCCAAGAATTTTCACACTCATTGAAAACTAAGCTTAAATTTGTTTAGATTTTACCACTTACTTTTAGGTTAAAATTCTACACGTGCAGCGAGAGTACATTTTACATCAAGGACCTAAAAAGGGAAATTACATTAAGGTCCATACATTTAGCACAAAGGAATCTAAAACAACTAAGCAAGGAAAAGAATCAGGTTAGCTATAACATCCCAGCATTTAGGACTAAACGAAGGGTAGATTTAGGATTTTGTGCATCTGCCTGCATGCATCTGAAAATCCGGGTAATTTTTTTGCCAAATTAAAAGACTAGAATGATCAGAATTCTCACTCCGATGAATTAGGTTTAGTGTCATCAGAAGGGGAGGGAGATGAATTTTGACATGACCTCTATTGTTTTCTGGAGTCATGAGGGGAGAAATTTGACTTATAAATAATTATTCACAATAATACAAATGCAAGTATTATAAATAAAAGTATAAAGATTATTAAAATCCAACATTACAATGTCCTTTTACAATAAAAGAATAAAGGAATATTACAATGAAACAAATAAGTCAATAAAGAAATTGGAAAATGAATTACAAAAATTAAACAAACAAAAGAATTCTTTATTAAAAGAATATATACATAAATTATATTATCCTTTTTCAATAAAAGAATAATAAGAGATGAATACAATTATAATAAGATAAACATATGCATTATAATATCCTTACATAATTTCTTGATAGAAAAGGAAATTACAAAAAGGGATAAAAAGAAAAAAATCTACAACTAAATTCCTATCTAATATTGATATTCCTATACTCCTTCTTGTTACCTGCAAACAAAGACAAAAAGAAATAAAGGATTGGGATTGGGGTTAGTGCTCTTAGTCTAATAGTGAGTTGCACTGTTCAGTACATCATAGAGCCTTATTGAGCAGGGGCAAATTTCACCAAAAACAATATCTATTCTTATCAGTATCACTTGTCTCAGCACAACATCATTGACATAAATGGGGCAAATTTCACCAAGCAAGTAAATAGTAAAGGTCAAACCATCAGAAAATATCAAGCCTTCTACTTGATCTGATCCATTTGGGTGAGGCAAGCTCACACACAGCTTACACCACATGCATGCCTATGTGTTGTCAACACAGAGGATGATGTGTGAGAAGGATAATTACACAACCGTAGCAGCAGAGCAAACACTGTTCTAGCTTCCTTCCAAACCATTTCATAACCACATCCATCTAGTTCTATTCACACCACATGTTCTTCTCAATAACACACATTCATTTCTTCACCATAGTATGAAACAGCCAATACAACCAACACAGATCAACCACCCAAGTTTTAATCCTGTATTCCTAGCAATCGGGTTGCTTCAATGAGCCATTCAGATGTAGGTCAGGATCAAACAATATCAGGAGGAGGAGGAGGAGTATATCAAGAAGGAGGCCAGTAGTAGATTAGGGAGTAGAAGGTCAACAAGATCAAAACCACAACATTAGGAAGAGCTACTCAAGATCAATTTAAGACACATCAAGCATCAGCATATACTGCTCAACATCAGCTTGTTATTCATCTCTAAGACAGCCAAAGTATTTAATATCAATTGTTCTCCTATTGTTTTCCCAAGATGGATTTTTGGTAAGAGAGAGAGAGATCTTAGTATAGTGTAGAAATGCTACACTAAATTCATCCTAGAGCTATTAAAAGCCAACCAGTATCTGTTCTTATCTTAGAAAGAATTGGCTTCAGCCTTGTGCATCATGGACCAAGATCAAATAGTAGGGTGGTGCATCTAGATCATACAAACTAGATGGTATCTTTTTCCACACTCTACTTGGCAAGTCTAGCAGATCCATTAGTGGAAAATCACTGTGTTCCATCCTAAAGGAGGCATCACAGTGGCATTCCACTATTGAATCTACATAGCACAAGAGAATAGCACCATATAATCCTCAGACTAAGTAATAGTAGTTGTACATTAGCCAACTAAGTTGCAAGGCCAACTAAAAAGCAACAACAGCATATGACCATGAGCAACAAAAATTAAGCCTCAGACTTGGTATCATTGGCAAGAACATAGACCAACATTCTGTTAAATAAAAGTATAAAAGAACATGTAAATAATCTATGCTTTTATGCTCACTCTCAAGGAGGTTCCACAACACCATAGACATATTACAGAAGTTTTCTCTCTAGCAACAATAGCAACTCAATTAACAATAATCATTTTCCTAGTATAAGTTCTATGAATCAGATCCATAAATTGCTTCATTGTACAAATGACAACTAATCATGCTAGGAATGATCAGGCTATTGTGTACACTCCAAGGCGGCATCACAATAGCAAGACCATATTAGAAAAAGTCACCATTCTAATCAACTAAATCATCCATTGTTTCACATGCAATTATACCTGTAAGCCAAATCATTTTCTTAGTGTTGGTCACTAGGAATCATATCAAATAAAAGAACAAATCATTTTTCTAATCAACACAAAGTTTCAGCTAAGCCATTAGCTGAATATATTCTCTACCAAGCATAGACACAATTTGGGAATCTATCAAAAACATAGCTTATCAGCTAGCCCAGATATTCAGTTAACAGGTTAGAGCATCTATGCAAGATTCAGAGATGTATTGCCATAGATCAAACACCAATATATCCACTACTCCTAATTCAAGACCAAGCCACATGCACATGATCAACCACAGTAAACATCACCTTAATTCCCATCTAACCAACATCACAATCTGATATATGTCCAGCAAACCACCACTTAAACTTAACACAAATTCCACATCAAGATCCACAGCAAAACCCACAAAACAAGATTGATCTACAACACTACTAAGCCACTAGAAAACTTGATATCCATCCATCACCATGTATATACACCAGCGCAAAATAATGTGATAGAGAGGTTTGAGAGAAAGGAAGAGGGGGAGGAAGATAAACATCTGGGCGTGTACCTGGCGCCCGAGGCACAACCACCGCAGTGTGGCGAGGCAGGGCTCGCGCGACCATAGTGGCGCACACACGGGGAGGACTTCACCGTGCACAAACACCATCACCACATCCACCTGCGGCACGGCGGCATAGAGATCGCCTTGCTCTGCACTGCGCCAAGCCACTCCACTGGAATCTGCAAACCTACACAACTGACACCGTCATCTACAACATATCAAAGCCACCGTGAACTAGGGGGGCATTGGGGTTGCGGTTGAGCACCGTCATCCCACCGAATAGGGAGAGGAGTAATAGAAGGATTTAGTAGAGAAGGAGAAAGGGGCGGAGCCACGCCGACAGAAGGAGCATCGAGGCAAATCCGTAGTGGCCGGAGCTGGGACAGAGACCTAGGGTTAGCCAGGGCGTCGCGGTTAGGAACAAAGAGAGGGGGCGCTGGTGGGGATAGAGCATAGGAGGAGGTGACGAGGCAGCGCCGGCGAGCGGCTGTGCCGGTTGCCACCAGCGATAGCCGGAGTAGCGGCGGCGGCGCATGCATGTGAGGCAGAGGAAGGGGAGAGACAGAGAGGGGTCACATGCGTTGGTGAGAGGAGGGTGTGAGTTAGGGGCGGGGCTGGGGTTTGACCCCAAGCCCAATTGGGCCAGGTTGGATTAGATGGGCCAATGGGCCAAATTTAGTTTGTTCAGGAAAAAATAAGAACAGAAGAGTAAAGGAAATCACCAAAATACCAAACATTTCAATTTCCAGAAAAAGGTAGAAAAATCCTAAAAAAATATTTAATACCTCAAAATGTTTATTAAAATAATATCTACCTAAGAAAAATATAATACTATTTATTTAAGTGAAACAAAGTGCAACCAAATATTAACACCCTTAATTATCTAAATGAAAATTTAATAAATTTAGAAAAATTCTTAAAAATAAATAAAAATCATTTTTATGAATAAAAAGAAATATCTTACCTCATAAAAATACTAACTTAAAATTTTACAAATAAAATTTAAAACAAATATTTAAAGATATTAAATAATTAAGAATTTGTTTAAAAAAATAAAGATAATGCCTAAAAATAAATAAAATTCATTTTTAGGATTTCAAACAAGTATAATTACTAGAAAAATACTAAGAATATTATTATAAAAACATTTTAAAGTTCCTAGATCATATAACTTCAATTATCTAAATTATTAAAATAAAATAGTTATTTTGTTAATTATGTTAAATTCTTTCCTAAGTAAGAAATGATCTTATTCAAAACATAATCTTTTGAATCTAAGTAGTTTAAACCTATAATCTTAATTTGGGGATATAATCCAAGTGTAAACAATTAACTTTATAATATTCTTTTAGAATCTTTAACTAACTATAAGTCAAAGATTTACAAAATTATTTGTTGTAAATCATTAACATTCATAAATAATCATATTTAACAAACTTGGAATTCACTACATAAATTATAATATAATCCACCTATTTTTCTTTATAAAGAAAAATTTCATAGTATGATCTATAAATATTACACATGCTAAATTTACATCTTTAAAACAAAGTTCCATAATTATAAGATTTTAGTTTTTATTATGCTTAGGAAAAACCCTAATAATTGATAATGCTACAAATGCTATATCTCAAGCCCAATTACATTTTTTATAGTTTACTTTGGTCTGAGACACCTTAAGCTAGATATATAATGACTCAAGATTATTTAAACCTTGTTACAAAACCATAGCTTCAATCCTATTAATCTTCAGAGTTGAATAACTTAAAATAAATAATATTTTCTTCAAATGTTATTCTTTTTGCCACTTCAAAAGAAACACTATACCATTTCTTCTAAGTCACAACAACTTAAAACATAAACCTTGTAATAATTACATAATATCATTGAACCTTAGAATGGTATTGTATTTGTACCTTACTTTTCATATTTTATATGTTTATCATAGAGTCCTAGCAACTATACCTTTTTATGAAGTAAACTTAAAATAAAGCAAATCATCTAAATATATCTCACTTGTAATAATTAAAGAATTACTGATGACTTTGTATTATGCATCCCATTACTTATGCATAACAACATATTCTTTCTTTAAACATTGTCCTTACCAGACAATGATGATATTTTTGTAGAACCCAAAGTCTAGGGTCAAGCTGAGACATTTGACTACAATACTTCGCTATATCAAGGCAAGTTCACACTTGCTCATGTCCTTTGATTATTTTCTGTAAAGTATTTTGCAAATCCAGTGTTGTCATCACCTGCATTTCAAAAAGGTCAGAAAACACTATTTTCATAATAATATGATTATAGGTTATTTACCATGAGATAATAACCTACTATGAAAGTTTCGGTGGTAAAAGAACATAATACCTAGGACTTAACAACCAATATCGCCAGTGATTCTTGCGCCGTATATTACGCGTTAACCATGAGATTTGGAATGGGAGAGAGAAGTCAGCTGGATCGACTCCCTTTCGCATGCATTGAAGACTGTTCTGGGCATTTCTGAGTTGCAGATCGTGGGTATAGCCATTTTATACGGGGAAAGGTCTACCGTGGATCTGGGCTTACAAAAGACAGATTACTAGTGTTAATGGTTGTTGTATGTATCCAACTAAGGTATAGCCGTTTTATACGGGGAAAGGTCTACCTTGAGTTTGGGCATATAACAATTGCGGTGTATGCGGGGTCATGGAGAAGGACAATGATTGGCTTGGATCTTAGTCTGAACCTCATACCAAGGAAGTGTGAATGGGAATGCACGCCCAGATGTGCAACAAAGCTAAGATATCTCATGGGTAAAGTAACGCACCTCTGCAGAGTGTAAGAACAGTAACTTGTTACTCCCTGTTCCGGGAAGGACTTACGAACGCGGCGGAAACGAACTCCATGAAAGTTCTGGTAAACCCGTGAAGGCTGACGGACATAGATTTTTAAAATAAAAGCAACCTTTGAAGAAATGTTTACGAAAACCTGCATTGCCTACGACCTATGGTCTGTGGCTGTAGATATAGTGCATCAAACACTCCTTTTTAGTGAACTTGCAGAGTACGCTCGTACTCAACGTATCTTCTTAACCCTTGCTAGATTCTGAATACATTAATGGTCAGGAAGAGGAAATACTATATCCAATTGAAGACCAAGAAGAATTCCGCTATGAAGAACCAGAAGTATCCGGAAGCATCGAAGGGAACAATTACAAAAACATCTATGGAATGGAGACCGACGTATCTGAAGTGTAGATGTAGCATATATAGTGATATATAGTCCAGTAGCATAGATCTCTATCCTCTATCTATATTAAATCTTGTATAAACCTTAGTTGCTTCTTTATTCTATTCTCCAAGTCATTATAGTTTAGCCCTGAGTCATCGGGATACCTATATGGACCTAGGAGGATCTCCAAGTTGTCATGTAATTTCTGGTTGTAATAATGATAATGTATGATGTGGACCCGCTTTGTTTCTGTTGTACCACTCTGAGGATGTAATATTTGCGGAATGGTACTCTGTGAGTGTTATGTCCACGACTATAGTATACTACAACATGCAGTGGTATGCTGGGTCACCACAGCTGGTACCAGAGCAAAAGCTTTGACCTTAGGTTGGAAACCTATTAAATGGGTAGAACTTGTAGGAAGTATGTTAGCAACGATAAAGAGTTCTCTAGAAATATGATGAGTATTCACTTGAGAATTACATTGTCATTCTTCTAGTGTGATAATTCTTTATTATGATGCAAATTGGGGTAATAATAATAAGTTATAATCTAGTAGGGCAATTACAATCTCTTATCTATAGTGAGGAATGACATCTCGGTACCCAAACCGGAACGTTCAAGTGATGTATAGGATAATGTAGGTGATTGGACCGAACTTTTGAGATAACTTTTATGGAATATGGAGTTGCAAACTCGACTTTCTGTCAAGGTTTATAGTTTCCATTACAGGAAAGTGTTAGTCAAGTCCCGTGTAGTGCTTATCTTACCAAAAAGTTGGGGATAAGAGAAGTAATGCCACCTGGGAAGATGAGATGTATGGCGGTGGTGTATCAAATTGCAGTTTCAGAAGCAATAATCAGGCTTCGAAAACAAGAACCAAGGAAATTGGTAGGTAGTAATCTTACTACTATACCTCAAGATCCTATAAATTTGGAACGTAAGTTGGATCATGCTGCATTCGTGCAGACTGAATCTACTTGAGCAGCCGAATACATAGGTCATAGAATGACATTACTCAAAACCTACCATGTCACACATTAGGTTCTAGTCCAGGAGTTGGATACAACCTTGAGGATTATGTTGATCCTACTAAAGCAACAGAATGCAAAAAAGGAGTCACACAGAGAAGCTAGGCATTTTAGAATAGTCTTCTCAAAAGTGGTGTATGAAGAGAATGAGTTTGAAGGACCATAGTCTAAAACCTGTGCATATTATTAAAATGGTCCTTAGAAAGATGTAGGCCTTGGACAAGTATAGCGTAATACCAGAAACTTAGGAAGCATCCAATCCAAGTATTCCAGTTTGGGATCACGATGGATGGGGAGTAGAATCTTACACTGGAACCAGGGAGAATCCTATACCCTGTGATCATAATAAAGGAATAGAAACCAGTTAGGTTAGCATGGAACCTGTGATCCATATGGGGGTAGTACCAATCCTGTTGACCTGGAAGAATGCACTAACAGTTGTTACCTCTATAGGTATGACGCAATCAAGGAAAAAGAGGAGAAAATACATCTTACTTCGAAGGTGCGTTTGAAGGTGGACATGCGAATTCCACGGAAGATCACACATTTTCTAGTCATTTCTCAATGGCTAATCTCAATCTAAGTACTTCTAATCAAGAGTGCGCAACCTTTGGATGTTTATATAATCCAGAAGGTAGTCGTCGGACTTCACGTCATTATGGACGAAATTCCAGGAAGCACTAGAAAGAGGGAGAAAAGTAAAAGGAGACAATCCATAGAAGTAAGGAGCTTAAATAATGTACATATCCAGTAATGTGCATCATAGTGTTTGAGAGGCATGACCTAAGAAATGAGAGCATGCTCATCCGAGCAAGCAAGTCCTTGTATCATACAAGTAATGTACTAGGTGATAGTCACACTGTAGATGTGAGGATTGTTTGTAATAGCCTATAAAAAAACCATGTATAATACATGGTATAGGTTTGGTTGTTATTTGGATTTGGTTCTTGATTTCCTTGTGTGACTAGCACTATGCATAGAGTTGAGCTCAGAAAACATATGCATGATGTAAGTATGAGTATTCGTTTTATGTAACAGGACTAGAGAGGTATGGATACGGGAGTAGAGGCTAGGTCTGAAGGACACCGTATGGAGCAAGAAGTTAAGCAGAGGGAAAGTAATGAGGATGTACCCACAACTGGATCATCAACTCGTCCATTGACAGAGGATAATTTCATGCAATACATGAAAATGATGCAAGAGTACCAGAATAAGTTCATGCAAGAGATACGCAAACGAATTGGACCCGGAGAGGGGAACAAAGATATCAGAGTAAGTCTTTCTAATTTCCAAGATGCCAAACTAATTCCTTTTGTATCTGCATCAGAACCTATGGATGTAGAGGATTGGTTGATGGATATAGAAAGGATACTTAAAACAGTAGGATGCAATGATGAGGAGAAGTTACGATATGCAACATTTCTTCTATCCGGATCTGCCGCAAATTGGTGGGAGAATCAATCAGCTATGCACACACCAGAAGAGATATTCACCTGGGAAGAATTCAAGCGGAAGTTTCGTGAGTATCATGTTCCAGAGAGCATTATGGAATTTAAAAGGAGAGAATTCATGTATTTATAGCAAAATGATGAAACCGTGATGAAATATATTAGCAAGTTTAGTCAATTATCTCGTTATGCAGTTGATGAGGTAAATACGGAGGAGAAGCGCAAGAAAAGGTTTTTGGAAGGACTAAAACCTTATATGAAGATGAAAATACGAGGGGCTGCAACAGGATGTTTCCAAGAGCTGGTTGATGTAGCAATTACTTTCGAGGATGATTACAAGATTCTATTGGAAGAGAGGAAGAAATTAGCCAAGAAGAGAGCTAAAAATGAACCAAAGAAGTTTCAATTTACTAAGTCAACATCAAACTTAAGTTTCATACCTAGATTCATATCCACTAGTGGTACATCAAAGTATGAGGAATCAAAAGGAGAGAAACAAATCATATGCGGTAAGTGTGGAGCATCAGGTCATATAAGGAGAGATTGTTGGAAGACCGGAAAGGTGTGCTATAGGTGTGGTCTAGAAGGACATAGGAGATCTGAATGTCCCAACAAGATGGTTACTCGAGGAGTAAAATCACCATCAAGAGATGGAAACTTCGGATGGAACCACATCGACGAGGCTATGATAGGTATGTTCAATATCAATAGTTTTTCGTCAATAATGTTGTTCAAGGTTAAAGGTAATCTCATGAAGCTTCGGAAGGAAGTATAAATTACCATTAGGCATTAACCATAACCGAATCAAGGTTGAAAGTAAACTCAAGGAGTGCCGAGTTTATTAAAAACATCACTTTGGAAGGACAAGAAACTGGGAGGAAAGAAGAAAACTCAAGACGAGCCTACTAGAAACCATCATGAGCGAAAAACCACAAACTTCGGGACAAAGTTTAATTTAAGGGGGAAGTCTATAACATCCCAGCATTTAGGACTAAACGAATGGTAGATTTAGGATTTTGTGCATCTACATACATGCATCTGAAAATCCAGGTAATTTTTTTGCCAAATTAAAAGACTAGAGTGATCAGAATTCTCACTCCGATGAATTAGGTTTAGTGTCATCAGAAGGGGAGTGAGATGAATTTTGACATGACCTCCATTGTTTTCTGGAGTTATGAGGGGAGAAATTTGACTTATAAATAATTATTCACAATAATACAAATGCAAGTATTATAAATAAAAGTATAAAGATTATTAAAATCCAACATTACAATGTTCTTTTACAATAAAAGAATAAAGTAATATTACAATGAAACAAATAAGTGAATAAAGAAAATGGAAAATGAATTACAATAATTAACAAACAGAAGAATTCTTTATTAAAAGAATATATACATAAATTACATTATCCTTTTTCAATAAAGGAGTAATAAGAGATGAATACAATTATAATAAGATAAACAAATGCATTATAATATCCTTACATAATTTCTTGATAGAAAAGGAAATTACAAAAAGGGATAAAAAGAAAAACATCTACAACTAAATTCCTATCTAGTATTGATGTTCCTATACTCCTTGTTACCTGCAAAGAATGACAAAAAGAAATAAAGGATTGGGATTGGGGTTAGTGCTCTCAGTCTAATAGTGAGTTGCACTGTTCATTACATCATAGAGCCTTATTGAGCAGGGGCAAATTTCACCAAAAACAATATCTGTTCTTATTAGTATCACTTGTCTCAGCACAACATCATTGACATAAATGGGACAAATTTCACCAAGCAAGTAAATAGTAAAGGTCAAACCATCAAAAAATATCAAGCCTTTTACTTGATCTGATCCATTTGGGTGAGGCAAGCTCACACACAACTTACACCACATGCATGCCTATGTGTTGTCAACACAGAGGATGATGTGTGATAAGGATAAGTACACAACCATAGCAGCAGAGCAAACACTGCTCTAGCTTCCTTCCAAACCATTTCATAACCACATCCATCCAGTTCTATTCACACTACATGTTCTTCTCAAGAACACACATTCATTTCTTCACCATAGTATGAAACAACCAATACAACCAACACATATCAACCACCCTAGTTTTAATCCTGTATTCCTAGCAATCTGGTTGCCTCAATGAGCCATCGAGATGTAGGTCAGGATCAAACAATATCAGGAGGAGGAGAATATCAAGAAGGAGTCCAGTAGAAGATCAGGGAGGAGAAGGTCAACAAGATCAAAACCACAGCATTAGGAAGAGCTACTCAAAATCAATTTAAGACACATCAAGCATCAGCATATAATGCTCAACATCAGGTTGCTATTCATCTCTAAGACGACCAAAGTATTTAATATCAATTTTTCTCCTATTGTTTTCCCAAGATGGATTTTGGGGAAGAGAGAGAGCTCTCCGTATAGTGTAGAAATGCTACACTAAATTCATCCTAGAGCTGTTAAAAGCCAACCAGTATCTGTTCTTATCTTTGAAAGAATTGGCTTCAGCCTTGTGCATCATCGACCAAGATCAAACAGTAGGGTGGTGCATCTAGATCATACAAACTAGATGGTATATTTTTTCCACACTCTACTTGGCAAGTCTCGCAGATCCATTAGTGGAAAATCACCGTGTTCCATCCTAAAGGAGGCATCACAGTGGCATTCCACTATTGAATCAAACATAGCACAAGAGAATAGCAACACATAATCCTTTTCCTAGCTAAAAATAACTAGGAATCATATGATCACTGTCTTACTAACAGTAGTTGGACATTAGCCAACTAAGTTGTAAGGCCAACTAAAAAGCAACAACAGCATATGACCATGAGCAAGAAAAACTAAGCCTCAGACTTGGTATCATTGGCAAGAACATAGACCAACATTCTGTTAAATAAAAGTATAACAGAACATGTAAATGATCTATGATTTTATGATCACTCTTAAGGAGGTTCCACAACAGCATAGCCATATTACAAAAGTTTTCTCTCTAGCAACAATAGCAACTCAATTAACAATAATCATTTTCCTAGTATAAGTTCTAGGAATCAGATCCATAAATTGCTTCACTGTACAAATGACAACTAATCATGCTAGGACTGATCAGGCTATTGTGTACATTCCAAGGAGGCATCACAATAGCAGGACCATATTAGCAAAAGTCACCATTCACATTAACTAAATCATCCACTGTTTCACATGAAATTATACCTGTAAGCCAAATCATTTTCTTAGTGTTGGTCACTAGGAATTATATCAAATAAAAGAACAAATCATTTTTCTAATCAACACAACCAGGATTCAGCTAAGCCATTAGCTGAATATATTCTCTACCAAGCACATACACAAGTTGGGAATCTATCAAAAACATAGCTTATCAGCTAGCCCAGATATTCAGTTAACAGGTTAACTGAAATTGCACACTGTCAGGGAACAGGTTAGAGCATCTATGAAAGATTCAGAGATGTATTGCCATAGATCAAACACCAATAGATCCACTACTCCTAATTCAAGACCAAGCCACTACCACATGATCAACCACAACAAACATCACTGTAATGCCCATCTAACCAATATCACAATCTAATATAAGTCCAGCAAACTACCACTTAAACTTAACACAAATTCCACAGCAAGATCCACAAAACAAGATTGATCTACGACACTACTAAGCCACTAGAAAACTTGATATCCATCCATCACCATGTATATACACCACCATGAACCAGGGGGGGCATTGGGGTTGCGGTTGAGCACTGTTGTCCCACCGAATAGGGAGAGGAGTAATAGAAGGATTCAGTAGAGAAGGAGAAAGGGGCGGAGCCACACCGATAGAAGGAGCATCGAGGAAAATCTGCAGCGACCGGAGCTGGGACAGAGACCTAGGGTTAGCCAGGGCGTCGCGGTTGGGAACAGGGAAGGGGCGCTGGTGGGGATAGAGCATAGGAGGAGGTGATTAGGCTGGCAGCCAAGCTGCCACGCTTGCTGCCACCGACAAAATGGCATGCGGCGGTGCATGCGTGTGAGGTAGAGGAAGGGGAGAGACAGAGAGGGGTCGTGTGCGTTTGGTGAGAGGAGGGTGTGAGTTGGGGCCGAGGTTGGGGTTTGACCCCAAGCCCAATTGGGTCGGTTTGGATTAGATGGGCCAATGGGCCAAATTTAGTTTGTTTAGGAAAAAAATAAGAATAAAAGAGTAAAGGAAATCACCAAAATACCCTCTAAACATTTCAATTTCCAGAAAAAGTTAGAAAAATCCTAAAAAATATTTAATACCTCACACCCTTAATTATCTAATTGAAAATTTAATAAATTTAGAAATTTTCTTAAAAATAAATAAAAATCATTTTTATGAATAAAAAGAAATCTCTTACCTCATTTAAAATACTAACTTAAAAGTTTACAAATAAAATTTAAAACAAATATTTAAAGATATTAAATAATTAAGAATTTGTTTTAAAAAAATAAAGATAATGCCTAAAAATAAATAAAATTCATTTTAGGATTTCAAACAAGTATAATTACTAGAAAAATACTAAGAATATTATTATAAAAACATTTTAAAGATCCTAGATCATATAACTTCAATTATCTAAATTATTAAATAAAATAGCTATTTTGTTAATTATGTTAAATTCTTTCCTAAGTAAGAAATGATCTTATTCAAAACATAATCTTTTGAATCTAAGTAGTTTAAACCTATAATCATAATTTGGGGATATAATCCAAGTGTAAACAATTAACTTTATAATATTCTTTTAAAATCTTTAACTAACTATAAGTCAAAGATTTACAAAGTTATTTGTTGCAAATCATTAACAATTCATAAATAATCATATTTAACAAACTTGAAATTCACTACTTAAATTATAATATAATCCACCTATTTTTCTTTATAAAGAAAAATATCATAGTATGATCTATAAATATTACCCATGCTAAATTTACATCTTTAAAACAAAGTTCCATAATTATAAGATTTTAGTTTTTATTATGCTTAGGAAAAACCCTAATAATTGATAATGCTACAAATATTATATCTCAAGCCCAATTACATTTTTTATAGTTTACTTTGGTCTGAGATACCTTAAGCTAGATATATAATGACTCAAGATTATTTAAACCTTGTTACAAAACCATAGCTTCAATCCTATTAATCTTCAGAGTTGAATAACTTAACATAAATAATATTTTCTTCAAATGTTATTCTTTTTGCCACTACAAAAGAAACACTATACCATTTCTTCTAAATCACAACAACTTAAAACATAAACCTTGTAATAATTACATAATATCATTGAAACTTAGAATGGTATTGTATTTGTACCTTACTTTTCATATTTTATATGTTTATCATAGAGTCCTAGCAACTATGCCTTTTTATGAAGTAAACTTAAAATAAAGCAAATCATCTAAATATATCTCACTTGTAATAATTAAAGAATTATTGAGGACTTTGCATTATGCATCTCATTACTTATGCATAACAGCATATTGTTTCTTTAAACATTGTCCTTACCGGACAATGATGATATTTTTGTAGAACCCAAGGTCCAGGGTCAAGTCGAGACATTCGAATACAATAATTCGCTATATCAAGGCAAGTTCACACTTGCTCATGTCCTTTGATTATTTTCTGTAAAGTATTTTGCAAATCCAGTGTTGTCATCACCTGCATTTCAAAAAGGTCAAAAGACACTATTTTCATAATAATATGATTATAGGTTATTTACCATGAGATAATAAACTACTATGAAAGTTTCGGTGGTAAAAGAATATAATACCTAGGACTTAACAACCAATGTCGCCAGTGATTCTTGCGCCGTATATTACGCGTTAACCATGAGATTTGGAATGGGATGGAGAAGTCAGCTGGATCAGCTCCCTTTCGCATGAATTGGACACTGTTCTGGGAATTTGTGAGTTGTAGATCGTGGGTATAGCCTTTCTATACGGGGAAAGGTCTACCGTGGATCTAGGCTTACAAAAGACAGATTACTAGTGTTAATGGTTGTTGTGTGTATCCAACTAAGGTATAGCCATTTTATACGAGGAAAGGTCTACCTTGAGTTTGGGCATACAACAATTGTGGTGTATGCGGGGTCACGGAGAAGGACAGTGATTGGCTTGGATCTTAGTCTGGGCCTCATACCAAGGAAGTGTGAACGGGAATGCGCGCCCAGATGTGCAACAAAGCTAAGATCTCTCATGGGTAAAGTAACGCACCTCTGTAGAGTGTAAGAACAGTAACTTGTTACTCCCTGTTCCGGGAAGGAGCTACAAACGCGGCGGGAAAGGAACTCCATAAAAGTTCTGGTAAACCCGTGAAGGCTTACGGACATAGATTTTCAGAATAAAAGCAACCTTTGAAGAAATGTTTACGAAAACCTGCATTGCCTACGACCTATGGTCTGTGGTTGTAGATATAGTGCATCAAACACTCCTTTTTAGTGAACTTGCTGAGTACGCTCGTACTCAACGTATCTTCTTAACCCTTGCTAGATTCTGAAGACATTAACGGTCAGGAAGAGGAAATACTATATCCAATTGAAGGCCAAGAAGAATTCCGCTATGAAGAACCAGAAGTATCCGGAAGCGTTGAAGGAAACAATTACAAAAACATCTATGGAATGGAGACCGACGTATCTGAAGTGTAGATGTAGCATATATAGTGATATAGTTCAGTAGCATAGATCTCTATCCTCTATCTATATTAAATCTTGTATAAACCTTAGTTGCTTCTTTATTCTGTTCTCCAAGTTATTATAGTTTAGCCCTAAGTCATCGGGATACCTCTATGGACCTAGGAGGATCTCCAAGTCGTCATGTAATTTCTGGTTGTAATAATGATAATGTATGATGTGGACCCGCTTTGTTTCTATTGTACCACTCTGAGGATGTAATATTTGCGGAATGGTACTCCGTGAGTGTTGTGTCCACGACTATAGTATACTACAACATGCAGTGGTATGCTGGGTCATCACAGGCTCCTTCTCGAGAGAGCAACTGATCAAGGCATACTAGCTCTTCATGCTACTTCCTCTTTGATTGTTTTCAAAATATGGCTATATTTGTCGCATGCAAATTCTTGGATATGGGATGATCATCAACATAAAGTAAGATGTAGATATGGGCATCATGACCTTGGTAGTTCGTCTTGAAATACAAGAATGTCCATACTCATTGACAACTATGCTTAAATTCATTTATATCTTTGCACTTACTTTTAGGTTAAATTTCACACGCACGGTGGGAGTACATTTTTCTTCAAAGTCCTAAAAATAACCAAAATTACATCGAGGTCCATACACTTAGCACAGAGGGCCCTAGAGTAATTAAGCAAGGAAAATAGTCGGGTTCGGTCCTTCTCGAGAGAGCAGCTCATCGAACCAAACTCTTCATGTCACTTCCTCTTCGATTGTTTTCAAGATATGGCCAGATTTGATGCCATCCAAAATCTTGGATATGGGATCATCAACACAAATGGAGATGTAGATATCGCCATGGCATTGGTCGTTCGGCTTGAACTCTAAGAATGTTCATACTCATCGACAACTAAGCTTAAATTTGTTTAGATTCTACCACTTACTTTTAGGTTAGAATTTTACATAGGCCGTGGGAGTACATTTTAATCAAGGACCTAAAAGGGGGAGGAAATTACATTGAGGTCCATATATCTAACACAAAGGGCCCAAAGATATTTAAGCAAGGAAAACATTCGGGTTCGGATCATTCTCGAGATACCAGTCGATCGAGCCATGCTCTTCATGCTACTTCATCTCTCGGTTGTTTTCAAAACATTGCCACATTTGTTGGCATGCAAATTCTTGGATATGGGGTCATAAAGACAAAGTATGATGTTTGATTTCTTTCCTAACAAGGATAGAAATTTTTACATGCAAATTATTAGCAAGATGTGAAATATTTCAAAAAGAACCTCCATGGTTTTCGATATATAGAATGCTTGGTGGGTATTACCGTCAAAAGATATTTTATTTGTAGAACTTTGAGAGGAATGTACCATATACTTTTAGGTTAAAATTCCACCTAACATTGAGAATAGAGCTTAAATTGGTTTAAGGGCGAACTTAGCTAGGAAGCTTAAGAACTTCATAAACTTGGTGTAAACGTAACTGAAACATGGTCCAAAGTATGCCTTGAAAATGGGCTTGTGGTATTCTTAGCCATATTATTCGTACTTTCTTTAATTTAAAGTAAAACACGTCCTTTTTACAATAAAAATACAAAAATGTTTTTTCCTAAATGTTGGAAACTCCCATTATTGGCAGCATTATGGTTCACCATGCCAAGATACACCCATCTACCAAACATCGGAACATTTCCATAAAGTATCATGTACATATATGGCCATATATTCACCCATGTTGTTCGGCTTGAAGCCTAAGAATGTTCATACAATGTAGGCCATATTGCCAAGCAGATCTATTTTTTTCAAAAGTTGTGAAGACTAGTGATTGTCAACATGCAAATGCTTAGCAAGAAATCAAATCTTTCAAAAATCTCGTTGGGTGCTACCGTCAAAAGATAACTGTAGAACTTTAAGAGCAATCTACCACTTACTCGTATTTCAAATTTTACATAATATTGGCAAATCGGCTTAAATTTTATAGGATGGAGGGTGTACTACTACTTTCTTGGCGAGAAAAAAAGCACTCCTCACTTTCGAACCAGCTTGCAGCGGGTCTGCCTGGTGCTTCCTTCCTAGGGTGGAACGAATGGAGGTTGAGTAGTTGTCGGTAGGAAGGCTGGCTAGATCATAGTGGTGTCCCTACAAAAATAAAAATAAAATATCATAATGGTGTGCATCCAATGCGATGGGACACCCCTTGTCCACCACTTTAAGTAGTACTAGTACTGCGTATGGCGATATTTTGACTATCCTTCACCCCTCAAATTTTCTAGTTACAACTCATTGTACGTGTACCTCGTGTCAGGAACTCATCGCAGCTTTGCTCTGACATCGGTATGCCTTCAAATCCTCCTCTTCGCTGCTCTCGCGCAGCCTCCTCTATTCTCTCGGTCCCTTCTCCCTCCTAGTTTTATCAATAGGGGGGAACTCCAAGTGGCAATATTGTTTACCATGACAAGATTTTACCACCACTTACTTTTAGGTTAGAATTTTAAACCAGCGGTAGGAGTACCTTTTACACCAAGGACCTAAAAAGGAGAAAAATTACATTGAGTTCCATACATCTAGCACAAAGGACCCTACAATTACATCGGGGCATGAAAATTCTTGGATATGGGATCATCAATATAATGGATATGATGTAGATATGGCCATGACCTTGGTCGTTCAGCTTCAAATCCAAGAATGTGCATAGTCATTGACAACTAAGCTTAAATTCGTTTAGAACTTTAAACCGGTCGTGGGAGTACCTTTTACACCAAGGACCTAAAAGGGAGAAAAATTACATCGAGGTCCATACATCTAGCACAAAGGACCCTAAAATTTCATCGAGGCATGCAAATTCTTGGATATGGGATCATCAATATAATGTATATGATGTAGATATGGCCATGACCTTGGTCGTTCGGCTTCAAATCCAAGAATGTGCATACTCGTTGACAACTAAGCCTAAATTCATTTAGAATTTTAAACCGGCGATAGGAGTACCTTTTACTCCAAGAACCTCAAAAAGGAGAAAATTACATCGAGGTCCATACATCTAGCACAAAGGACCCTAAAATTACATCGAGGCATGCAAATTCTTGGATATGGGATCATTAATATAATGTATATGATGTAGACATGGCCATGAACTTGGTCATTCGGCTTGAAATCCAATAATGTCCATACTCGTTGACAACTAAGCTTAAATTTGTTTAGATCTTACCACTTACTTTTAGGTTAAATTTTACATGCGCGGTAGGAGTACATTTTTCTTCAAAGACCTAAAAAGAACCAAAATTACATCGAGGTCCATACACTTAGCACCGAGGGCCCTAGATTAATTAAGCAAGGAAAACATACGGGTTCGGCTACTCGAGAGAGCAGCTCATCGAACCATACTCTTCACACCACTTCCTCTTTGATTGTTTTCAAGATATGGCCAGATTTGACGCCATGCAAATCTTGGACGATATGTGATCATCAACACAAAGTGCGATGTATGGCCATGGCCTTGGTCGTTCGGCTTAAAATCCAAGAATGTTCATACTCATCGACAACTAAGCTTAAATTCATATAGATTTTACCACATACTTTTAGGTTAGAATTTTACACGGGTGGTGGGATTATATTTTTTATCAAGGACCTAAAAAGAAGGAAAATTACATCGAGGTCCATACATTTTTTTAGGGTGAAACAGTAGGGAGAGCCCCCACTGCAAAAAAAATATAATCATAAAGAGTTACATATGTACATATTTACAAGTCCAAGACCACCTCAGAGAGGGATATCATTACAAGGCTAGCTATCTCCTATCCAAATGGGTGTTGATCCAGGCTTTGAAATCCTGGTAATATTTTTTATTAATTCTAAACAGAACCCATCTTAATTCTTGGGATACAATAGCCTTCCATTCTCCAAGAGAAGCATGCCGGTTATTGAAGATTTCGTTGTTTCTGAAAATCCAGATGCCCTAGGACCCCAAAATAATTATTTCCATTGCAAAGGGAACATTCAACCTGAACTTTATATCTTCCAAGGCCTCATTTAGAGTTAAGTCAATATGTCTGGCAGGGCAGATTTCATCCCAGCATGCTTTTGCAAAAGGGCAATCCCAGAATAAATGAGTCAAAGTTTCCTCAGCAGGGCAACCAGAAGTCACACAATTATAGGAGGGCAGTGAAAACTTTTTTTCTCTTCAACAAGTTCCTAGTATTCAGTCTGTCAATGAGAAGCAGCTAGGAAAAGAACTTGTATTTTTGCTGACAAGAAGACTTCCATAACCAAGAGAAATGAGGCGGGACTGCAATATGTCCAGAGAGGAAAGAATAGGCCTTTTTGGCTGAGAAGGAGTCTCTTCCCCAAATGTAACTCCATTTATCTGTTTCTCCCTGTAGCCCAGCATTGCCATTGTCTTGACAAATCTGCTCCAGGCAGAGATAATCAAAGTATGCTTTCTGAGACATGGGAAGAAATAAATGGTCTTGCATGTTGGACATCTTGATAAACTCTTTGACAAAGATATTTGATTTTTTTGCAAAGTATAGCAGGTGAGGAAACTTATGCTGCAGACATTCTTCTCTCCACATATCAGACCAAAAAGAGTGGCCTTGCCAACTCCCACCAAGCATTTTGCAATTCCTTTGAAAATGTCAATTAGCTTCAGGTGTGCTTTCCACCAAAAATACCCCTCCAAACATCTTCCCGGTAACTTTCCATTGTTATAGTAGGTGTTCCAGACAAGTTGCACCCAGGGGATGTCATTATGATTGTAGAATTTATCCAGATTTATTAAAAGAAGAGTAGAATTTTGAATATTGAGATCAAGGACGCCCAAACTGCCTTGAGTCTTCAGTCTACAAACTTTGTTCTAGGCCACTAAAGCTTGACCTCTAGCTTGGACATCAGTATTCTTTTTCCTCCATAGACAGTGTCTCGTGTATTTGATCAACTGATCCTTAATAGTGACAGGAAGCTCAAAACATCTCATATAATAAATAGGGAGGGAGGATAAGACAGATTTCACCAATTGTAATTTTCCTCCATAATTTAGGAAATCTGCAATACCACAGAGCCTTCTCTCAACTCGCTGCACAATAGGAAAAAAATGCTCCACTGTAGCCTTGTTAATGCTTAAAGGCAATCCAAGGTAAGTGAAGGGAAGTTATCCATTGTATTGGCAAAATGGCTTAGCCTGTCAGGATCCAAATTGATTGGCATCATGCTAGATTTAGAGTAGTTTACTTTGAGACCAGTGGATAAAGCAAAAGTATGAAGCAGGGCTTTAAGGCAGATTCGTTGTCTTGAGTCAGCTTTGAGAACCAACAAAGTTTCATCAGCATATTGAATGACAGGGAAGTCGGGACAGAAAGCACCTTCCAAGGGTGGAGACAAAAGCCCTTGGTACGTTGCTTTGTTGAGTATGGACTTAAGAAGATCTGCAGCAAGAACAAACAGAAGGGGGGATAAGGGATCCCCTTGCCCAGGGGCGGGCCCACTTCAATTCAAAGGTATTCAAGTGAATACCCAAAAAATGACAAAAAACTGATCATACATAGTATATAGCTGGTATATAAATGGAAAAAATCTTGAACATACGAGAGACAGATTAGTATTGAGCACACGGAAGCCCACCTTCCTACTCCGTCGGTCCCTCCTCCCTCCTGTATGAGGCCCCACCCTAGCTGGCCCAGCTAATTAATTCCTTAACTAGGCCGCTGGAAGCAGAGCGACTCTCCTGGTCTCCTATATCACGCCGCTTTCTCGCGAGATCACGATCAGAAAGCCTCCAAGTTTTTGATCCCCAAACTGAAGCAGTCAACAAACCATGGACTGAACTAGACGGGCAACGGCGAGATACGACGGTGGACTCCCGGCGTCAACGGGGCACGGCGACATGCGACACTCGTCTGAACCTCCTCGGCCTTGAGTCTGCTCGTCTCCGTCTCCCTGCTCCACGACCAGGACATCCGCGGCTGCGTTGCCAGACTGGATCATCTGTGTCGCCGCCTCGCTAGTCGGAGCTCCGCCGACCGCCGCTGCTCCCCCTTCCGCAGTTTCTGTCTACTGGGCGGCTACTACCGACGGGCTCCCTGCTCCAGCTTCTCAGAACTGTTCCAATCATTGAGACTTGAGGTGTTTTACAAATTCAGAAGAAATCAGATTTAATCTATCCGAAATTAAGAAGACTAAAATGTTATTTTTCATTTTGCTTTTTCAGATTGCATAAGTTTCATTTGGTCTGAAACGTGAAGAGAAAGAATGGTATGTCGTCATTCATTGAATTGGATTTCTTCTTGCAAGTCAAGGAAGAGGACATCATCAATGGTTTTCAATTCTTGAAGCAACGGAAAGTTTTACTCTAATATGTAAGCTCTCCTATCATTTTGCTATTTTTTTCATCGAGATATTTGAGATGTTGCCCCCTTTTATATGTTGAATAATTGGTTATGTTCTATAATTTCAAGTTATGACCTCGTACGAATCTATTATATGATGGTCAAAATGTGTTATATCTGTTATATTGTGTAGTTAGTACTATATGATGCTCCTATAATCAATTATGTATGCCAAAAATTAGAGTTTGGACTATAAAAAACAAAAAATTGGACCCTTCGAAAATTTTGAATACACAAACCAAAAATCTTGGGCCCGCTGCTGCCCTTGCCTTACCCCCCTTCTACAGTAATTTTTTTCCAGGCACTCCATTTAGCAGGACAGCAGAGGATGCATATCCAAAGATCAATTGAATCCAATTAATCCATTTCTCACCAAAACCTTTGGCTCTAAGAATATTGATGATGGTGGAATGCTCAATCTTGTTAAAAGCCTTTTCAAAGTCCAATTTCAGGATTATAATTTCTTCCTTGGACTTATGACATTTGTAAAGAAACTCAAAGGCCCAATCTAAACAGTCATGAATAGGTCTTTTCTTTAAGAAGCCATATTGATTCTTGTGGACAAGCTTAAGGATAATTTTTTGGATCCTGTTGGCAAGAATTTTGGTGATAACCTTGAAAACACTATTAAGCAGAGAAATAGGCCCGAAGTCTATGGGTGTTAGAGGATTCTCATTTTTTGGAATAAGAGTGATAGAAGAAGCATTAATGCTTTCCAAAGAAATCCTGCCTTCATAGAATTCCATCATAAGCTGTTTAACATCCTCCTTAATAATAGGCCAACAAAGCTTAATGAATTCATTATTAAAACCATCAGGACTAGGAGATTTGTCATTTGGTAGATCCTTGATCACATCTTCAATCTCCTTATCAGTAAAGGGTTGTTCTAGAGTATCTTTGTCCTCAGAGGTGAAACTTTCACCAAAAAGTTCATTAAGATTAAAGTGCATTTCAGGTTTATCAGATGTGCCCATTCTATCTTTAAAGGCATGCCAAAGAAGGTCATCCTTGTCAGAATGCTCTTGAATCTCCTCATTATTTCCATTTTTGAGCATGGAGATGTAATTATGCCTAAATCTGATGGTGGCTTTTGAGTGAAAGAATTTTGTATTTTCATCACCAAGCTTGACCCACTTTACTTTTCCTCTTTGCTTCCAATAAGCATTCTGATCTTGGAGTAGGGAAATTAAATGAGTTTTCAGCAAGTCCCTGAGGTTCCACTCTAGAATAGTAAGAGTTCTCATTTCTTCCAAAACATCCAAAAGTTCAATAGTTGCATTAACATTACTAATTTGCGATTTCAAGCAAGGCAAATTTTTTGCCCAAAGTTTCAGCCCTCTTCTGACATTTTTTAGCTTAGCATTAATTCTCTTAGCAGAGTCAAGGAACCCAACTGGAATGTTCCAAGCATTTTGAACAATTGCTTTAAAATCACTGTGTTGCATCCGGTAGTTTTCAAATCTGAAGACCTGAGCTTTTGGGATCTTTGTGCCAATAGAGATGACACAGGCAAATGGTCAGAGGTGGGCTTGGAGAGAGGGAAAACAAAACTTGGAGGACAATTCTGAGTCCGGGAGGCAGAAGTAAAAAACCAATCCAATCTCTCTAGAAGAGGATCCTTTTGCATGTTGCTCCAGGTAAATTTTCTTCCTTTAAGAGGTAATTCAATGAGCCCAAGATTGCATATGGCCTCATTAAAGAGAAACATGTCATTAACATCCCCCTGCTTATTTCTATCTGAGGGATTTCTTTTAAAGTTGAAATCCCCCACAATAAGCCAATCCATATCAAGAGAGCAACTGGTCGAGGCATACTAGCTCTTCATCCTACTTTCTCTTCGATTGTTTTCAAAATATGGCTAGATTTGTCGGCATGCAAACTCTTGGATATGGGATGGTCATCAACATAAAGTAAGATGTAAATATGGGCATCATAACCTTGGTCGTTCAGCTTGAAATCGAAGAATGTCCATACTCGTTTACAACTACGCTTAAATTCGTTTAGATCTTAGCACTTACTTTTAGCTTAAATTTACATGCGTGGTGGGAGTACATTTTTCTTCAAAGACCTAAAAAGACCCAAAATTTCATCGAGGTCCATACACTTAGCATAGAGGGACCTACAGTAATTAAGCAAGGAAAATAGTCGGGTTCGGCTCCTTCTCGAGAGAGCAGCTCATCGAACCATACTTTTCATGCCACTTCCTCTTCGATTGTTTTCAAGATATGGCTAGCTTGGATGTCATGCAAAATCTTGGATATGGGATCATCAACACAAAGGGTGATGTTGATATGGCCATGGCCTTGGTTGTTTGGCTTGAAATCTAAGAATGTTCATACTCATCGACAACTAAGCTTAAATTTGTTTAGATTTTACCACTTACTTTTAGGTTAGAATTTTACACGGGCCATGGGAGTACATTTTAATCAAGGACCTAAAATGGGGAATTACACTGAGGTCCATATATCTAACACAAAGGGCCCTAAGATATTTAAGCAAGAAAACAATCGGGTTCGGATCATTGTCGAGATACCATTCGATCGAGACATGCTCTTCATGCTACTTCATCTCTCGGTTGTTTTCAAAACATGGCCACATTTGTCGGCATGCAAATTCTTTGATATGGGGTCATCAACACAAAGTATGATGTTTGATTGCTTTGCTAACAAGGGCAGAAATTTTTACATGCAAATTATTAGCAAAATGTGAAATATTTCAAAAAGAACCTCCATGGTTTTCGATATATAGAATGCTTGGTGGGTACTACTATCAAAAGAAATTTTATTTGTAGAACTTTGAGAGGAATGTACCACATACTTTTAGGTTAAAATTCCACCTAACATTGAGAACAGGGCTTAAATTTGTTTAAATGGGCGAACTTAGCTAGGAAGCTTAAGAACTTGTTAAACTTGGTGTAAATGTAAGTGAAACTTGGACCAAACTTTGTCTCGAAAATGGGCTTATGGTATTCTGTAAGGTTCCCAACCTTTAATAAGGTAGAGATCCCTGTGTTTACAATGCTAGTCCCTGTATCAATAGCTAGCATCCACAGTTAAGATGTAATATCAAGAAACAAAGGTCATAATACAACTTTATAGCCAGGAATAAAATAATTCATTACATCTTACATAGCTCATTTGGCTATCACATTACATTGCAGCAGAATATCTATAAGCATGGAGTCCTTCATCTTCAAAGTGCCACAGGCAAACATGTTGGTTATAGACTTGTAATCCTATTCAACACACTTCACTAACATCAAACAAACCTGCAACATAATAAGTTGCAGCCACAAGGGTCAATACATTTGAATTGTATTGGCAAGTTTCACTACTATGTAGATATAAGTGGATCCTATCATTACATGCATATTTGGCTAAGTAGGGTTTAGGTTCTTTTGCAGAAAGCAATATAGTTTTGTCCTATCTTTTCAAAATAGTTTTAATCTTTTGTCAAAAACTTTCTGAACTTCTTGGAAAACTCCAAGTGCTTCAAATCCCTTGTTGTCACCCTCAAGTTTTAACTTTGAGAAATTGGAATGTCGAGATCTTCCATAGCTTCAGGCCTTAGTTGCTCAGTATTGTCCATAACCGGGGACACGGCTAAGTACTTAGAATTTTTGATCTTCTGCAGAAGTTGTACACTTTACCCACATGACACAATCTCATCTTGATGCCACCAGTGGCCGCTGGATAAGTACTCACCAAGATGGAGTACTAGCAGATTGAGAATGTGACAAAGTCTTTCCATAGAAGTCCTCCCAATACACAATGCTAGCTTGTCATCCAGGCACCAATGTAGGGTTTCAAGTTCCCTCACACAATCCTAGTTAACCTGAAGATGCCAATGCATGGGTCTTCCACTATGTAGTTGACTAAGCCAGAGCCCATTTAGCATGTGGCTGTACACGGAAGCCACTGTACGAGAAACATGTTCAATCTCTAAGTCCCTGGGTGGTTTTCTTCTAGTGCACAACAAAAAGAGATTGCCATATAAACATGGTTCCTTTTCTTGCCACCTTGTCCAACCTTGAGTATCCTTGTCCACCCAGGTGATTCATTGAGTACTTGTTTTATTATATAAAACATAAGTCTTTTCAACTCTTCATATATTCATATCATGTATCCCATCCTAATATATAGCAGGGCTAAGCATACTACAACTACACTGTTTCCACTAAGGAATATATAAGGGTATCCTATTAGGATTTAGCATAGCATAAAAATATAGTAAACCTTATCATGCATGTTTCAAAAATCCACTAAGTGTAATGAAAATAGTAGGACTTGGATGATAGTGTCACTTGCCTTTTTAGTAGATAATGTTGGTTCACTTCTTGATCTTGCAAATATCACACTCTTCTTCACTACAAATCAACCAAGCAAACACATATTCAACACAACATTCAAACAATTTGTCACACATAAAATAACAAAAACAAGGTCATGCATGCAAGCATGCAAAAGGTAGTTTTATTTGCAAAGGTGGTTTCTACTAGGCTCTAAACATTGTAAGGTTCAAAAGTGGTCATTTACTAAAGTGGTAAAACCATTTGCAAAAGGTTTTATCTATAAACCATTTTTAAATCAAATCATTATTTTATGTGGTTGAAAATGCTTTCATCAAAGCAATACTTTTATATTGTTCGTAAAATAAGTTGTTAATTCACAAAACTTGGTGTTTAGGGTCAGAAGGTTTGAATCAAGTCATTTCCCAAAGGTTTTACTCAAAACTCATTTCTAAACCATAAACATTATTTTTATTTGACTAGAAATGAGTTAATTCAAATATTTATTCCTAAACTTCACAAAATACATTTTTAAATCCATAAGTTGGTTCCAAGGGTCAGTAAGTTCACAACAAACTATTTTGCAAAGATTTCACATTAAAATTATATCTAGAACAATTTTTATATTCAAAATAAGCCTACACATGTTTCTGCAAATTCAACCAATTTACCAGAAGCAAAACATTAAACAAAGTGCATGGTTGCAAAGTACATGTTCTACTGATTCCATTGATATAAAATTTGCAAAATTTGGAAATGTAGAATTAAAGTTATGAATTTTACAAGTTTGCAATTCATTCAGATTCTATTTCTGTTTTTAAACTAATCTTCGTCCACGTGGCGCAATCTAATTGGCCGGTACCGCTTCGGGTGGATTGAGCTCTCTGGACCTTTGGATTTCATTTAAATCATACGGCTCAGATGTGCACATACCCCTTCGTCTAAGTTCTAATCACGGCCAGACGATCAAGATCTAACGGATGACATGCGATTGACCAAGAGTGGCGTGCTGGCCATTGGCGGCGGTTTCGAAGGGCGTGCAGGGTATAGGACGCAAGAGAGGTATCAAGGGTGCTCACCGTGCTCGCAAAGAGGTGATGAAGCTCGACGTGTTCATGATGGGGCAGGGGGCGCACTGGAATGGAGGGAATCTCTCGCCGGAGTCGGTGGCAGCGTCGGGCACGCTCAGGTGCCATTGGGGATGGGGCTGCAGTTCACGCCGAGGCACAGTAGGGGCACAGTTAGACGCGGGCTGAACTGGGGATGATGTGAGCATCAACAGGAGGTGCTAGGGCGGTTGAGACTTACCAGGGGGAGGTCGCCGGAGCAATGGCAAACGGCGGTGGCAAGTTGAGCTTGTCCTTGCCGACGCTCTAGGGCAAGCGCGGGCGAACGGGAGGCACTGGCAGGTGCGCCTTGAGGTGGAGAACAGGCTAGTGTGCAATGGGAGTCGAGGCGAGGCTGGACGGCGACGGAATTGGTCATGGCTTCGTGAGTCCAAGTCAGGTGGAAATCTGGCAAGCAGAGAAGAGGCGCTGTTTGGGGGGAAAGGTAGAGGTGAGATGGGCGCTTAAGGGGGAGTGGTCACGGCGAGGAATTACTCGTCCATTTACTCATATTGACGCCGACAATAACGTGGCAGCAACGTCAGGGGACTTGGTCATGGGTGGAAACAAAGAACAGGCGATGTGGGGTCCATCTGACAGTGAGGGAGAGGAAGAGGAGTGGGACCGGGCGTTCAGTGACCTCGCAGGTGCGTGTGTAAGTGAAAAACGATACGCTGGGGAAAAGAAAGATGGGCTGGGAGTGGGCCTTGCTGGGCTTGCTTAGTTGGGCTGTTTTGTTTCACTTTTTTTTATTCTGTAAGCTTTTTCTTTTTCTATTTGATTTTCTGTTTTGATTTTCAAACAAACAATTCAAACAACAAATGAATTCGAACCTTTGCCAAACTTTGTATTTATTTTAATTCTGTTTAACCACATAATCTAAAGACCAAAATAGAATATTTTTTATTCTTTTTAGGATCCATTAATAATTAAATAAAATAGACCTTAGTCTTTAATTCAAATAGGATTTTATTTAATTAAAAACTCTATTTGAAATCTAAATAATACCAAAATCATTTCAGTAGGTTTTATTTGAATAAATCAAACACTTGGAAAACTTATTTAAAATAAATTAACAAGTTTTAGTGTTTATTTAAAATGGAATAGCCTTTACTTTAATAAAATTGGATATTATTAAATCCTCATTATTTTATTTAAATAAACCTTTACTCTTTTTATCAAATAGAAATATTTTATTTCAAAAGCTTGGCCAAGATTTAATTTGGCTCTATAAAATAATCTTTATTTATAATTCTACCTTTGCTTTTGAAAATCAAATCCTTTTATTAAAAGATCTAAAAATAGTGATTCCAATTATTAAAACTTTCTTTAATAATTGTTTATATTTTTAAATCCCTTTAGGATTTTATTTGATCAAAATAGGTTTTGATATTTCCAATTGGAATCAAAAAGTATCTTTTCACTCTAAAATTCAATAAAGTTTTATTTTGTTTATTTATTTTTCACATTTCAAAATTTGGAAAATTTTGGGATGTGACATATTCTGATCCATATTCTTCGTACTTTCTTTAATTTAAAGTAAAATACATTATTTTTACAATGAAAATACAAAAATGTTTTTTCCTAAAAGTTATAAACTCCTAGTATTGGCAACATTATGGTTCACCATGCCAAGTTGCACCCATCTACCAAACATCAGAACATTTCCATAAAGTATCATGTACATATATGGCCATATATTCACCCATGTTTTTTTGGCTTGAAGCCTAAGATTGTTCATACAATGTAGGCCATATTGCCAAGATCTATTTTTTCAAAAGTTGTGAAGACTAGTGATTGTTAACATGCAAATGCTTAGCAAGAAATAGAATCTTCCAAAAATCTCGTTGGGTGCTACCGTCAAAATATAACTGTAGAACTTTAAGAGCAATCTACCACTTACTCGTATTTCAAATTTTACATAATATTTGCAAATCTGCTTAAATTCTATAGGATGGAGGCAGTACTACTACTTGCTTGGTGAGAAAAAAAGCACTCCTCACTTTCGAACTAGCTTGATGCGGGTCTGCGTGGTGCTTCCTCTTCCTAGGGTGGAACAAATGGAGGTGGAGTAGTTGTGGGTAGGAAGGCTAGCCAGATCATAGTGGTGTACCCTGCAAAAATAAAAATAAAAGATCATAATGGTGTGCATCCAATGTGATGGGACAACCCTTGTCCACCACTTTAAGTAGTACTAGTACTGCGCGTGTCGATCTTTTTACTATCCTTCACCCCTGAAATTTACTAGTTACTACTCACTATACGTGTACCTCGTATCAGGAACTCATCGTAGTTTTGCTCTGACATCGCACTGCCTTCAAATCCTCCTATTCGCTGCTCTCACGTTGCCTCCTCTATGCTCTTGGTCCCTTCTCCCTCCTAGTTTTTTCTTCAATAGGGGGAACTCCCCGTGGCAATATTTTTTACGATGAAAAGATTTTACCACCACTTACTCTTAGGTTAGAATTTTAAACTGGCGGTAGGAGTACCTTTTACACCAAGGATCTAAAAAGGAGAAAAAATACATCGAGGTCCATACATCTACCACAAAGGATCCTAAAATTACATCGAGGGGTGCACATTCTTGGATATGGATCATAAATATAATGTATATGATGTAGATATGGCCATGACCTTGGTCATTCGCTTCAAATCCAAGAATGTGCATACTCATTGACAACTAAGGTTAAATTCATTTAGATTTTACCACTTACTTTTAGGTTAAACTTTTACACGCACGGTGGGAGTACATTTTACACCAAGGACCTAAAGGAAGGGAAAATTACATCAAGGTTCCATAAATTTAGCACAAAGGGCCCTAATAATTAAGCCAGGAAAATAGTTTGGTTCAGCTCCTTCTCGAGAGAGCATCTAATCGAGGCATACTCTTCTAAATACTACTTCCTCTTCCATTGTTTTCAAAATATGGCCATATTTGTCGGCATGCAAATTCTTGGATATTGGGATCATCAATATAAAGTATGATGTAGATATGGCCATGACCTTGGTCATTCAGATTGAAATCCAAGAATGTTCATACTAATTGACAACTAAGCTTAAATTTGTTTAGATCTTACCACTTACTTTTAGGTTGCAATTTTACACGTGCGGTGGGAGTGCATTTTACATCGAGGACCTAAAAAAGGGAAAATTATATATATGTCCATACATTTAGCACAAATGGCCCTAAAATAATTAAGCAAGGAAACCAGTCGGGTTCAGATCCTTCTTCTCGAGAGATCAGCTAATCGAGCATACTCTTCATGCTACTTCCTCTTTGATTGTTTTCAAACTATGGCTAGATTTCTCGGCCTACAAATTCTTGGATATGGGATCATCAACGTAAAGTATGATGTAGATATGGCCATGACCTTGGTCGTTCTGCTTGAAATCCAAGAAAGTTCACACTCATTGCAACTAAGCTTAAATTTGTTTAGATTTTACCACTTACTTTTGGGTTAAAATTCTACACGTGTAGCGGGGGTACATTTTACATCAAGGACCTAAAAAGGAAAATTACATTAAGGTCCAACATTTTGCACAAAGGGCCCTAAAACAACTAAGCAAGGAAAACAATCGGGCTTGTCTCCTTCTCGGGAGAGAAACCGATCAAGGCATACTAGCTCTTCGTGCTACTTCCTCTTCGATTGTTTTCAAAATATGGCTAGATTTGTCGGCATGCAAATTCTTGGATATGGGATCATCAACATAAAGTAAGATGTAGATATGGCCATGACCTTGGTCGTTCATATTAAAATCCAAGAATGTCTATACTCGTTGATAACTAAGCTTAAATTCGTTTAGATTTTACCACTTACTTTTAGGTTAAATTTTACACGCGCGATGGGAGTACATTTTTCTTCAAAGACCTAAAAAGAACCAAAACTACATCAAGGTCCATACACTTAGCATAGAGGGCCCTAGAGTAATTAAGCAAGTAAAACAGTCAGGTTCGACTCCTTCTCGGGAGAGCATCTCATCAAACCATACTCTTCACGCCACTTCCTCTTCGATTGTTTTCAAGACATGGCTAGATTTGACGCCATGCAAAATCTTGGATATGGGATCATCAACACTAAGTGCGATGTAGATATGGCCATGGTCTTGGTCGTTCGGCTTGAAATCCAAGAATGTTCATACTCATCGACAACTAAGTTTAATTCGTATAGATTTTACCAATTACTTTTAGGTTAGAATTTTATACGGGCGGTGCGAGTACATTTTTCATCAAGGACCTAAAAGAAGGAAAATTTACATCAAGGTCCATACATTTAGCATAGAGGACCCTAAAATAATTAAGCGAGGAAAACATTTTGCTCATTCTAGAGAGAGTAGTTGATCGAGCCATGCTCTTGATGCTACTTCCTCTCTCGAATATTTTCAAAATATGGCCAGATTTTGTCGGCATGCAAATTCTTGGATATGGTATCATCGACAGATTTATTTTTTCCAAAGTTAAGACTCGTGATTGTCAACATGCAAATGCTTTGCAAGAAATCGAATCTTTCAAAAATCTTGTAGGTTTTCTATAAATTGATTGCCTGGTGGCTACCGTCAAAACATAGCTATAGAACTTTAAGAGCAATCTACCACTTACTTGTATTTCAAATTTTACATAATATTGGCAAATCTGCTTAAATTCTTTGTGAAGGAGGGAGTGCTACTTTTTCTTTGTGAATAAAAAAGAGGGCTCCTCACTTTCGAACCAGCTTGCTGGGTGCGTGCTTGGTGCTTCCTCTTCCTACGGTGTGAAATGGAACAAATGGAGGTGGAGTAGTTGGGAATAGGAAGACAAGCTAGATCATAGTGGTGTCCCTCGCAAAAATAAAAATAAAAAGATCATAATGGTGTGCATCAAAATCTAATCCGATGGGACGTACGGTAGTATCATTGCACCCCTTGTCCATCACTTTAAGTAGTGTACTGAGTACTAGTACTAGTACTGCGAATGGCGATCTTTTGAATATCCTTCCCACCAGATGTTTGGGGAAGGAAGAGAAAATTTGGAAACTGGGGAAATTTGAATTGCTACTCTACTACTCCAGACAAGGCCCAAAATGGTTCGCACCAACACAGCTGACGAACACGCCTGACACAGACACGGAGCCGCCGACACGAGGCTAGTCGACACACATGCGCGACGCCACGCTGTGGACGAGGAAGAGATCAGTCGTCCGGGGTGTGTGGATGGTGATGAGGTAGTGAAGGATGGAGAAAATATAATTTGTTTTGCATAGTAGTACCAGTGTACTACCTACCATACCTCATGTCAGAAACCCATCGGCTTTGCTCTGACATCGCACCGCCTTCAAATCCTCCTCTTCGCTGCTCTTGGGCTACCTCCTCTATGCTCTCGCCTCTCGGCCCCTTCTCGCTCTCATTTTTTTTCAACAGGAGAAACTCCTAGTGGCAACATTGTTTACCATGACAAGATTTTACCATAACTTACTTTTAGGTTAAAATTTTAAGTATACGAGTGGTGGGAGTACATTTTACATCAAGGACCTTAAAAGGGAGAAAATTATACCAAGGTCCATACATTTAGCACAAAGGACCCTAAAATAATTAAGCAAAGGAAACAGCCTTCTCGAGAGAGTAGCTGATCAAGTCATACTCTTCTAAATACTACTTCCTCTTCGGTTGTTTTCAAAATATGGAAAAATTTGTTAGCATAAAAATTATTGGACATGGGATCATCAATATAAAGTATGATGTAGATATGGCCATGACATTGTTCGTTCGTCTTGAAATCAAAGAATGTTCATACTTAGTGCCAACTAAGCTTAAATTTATTAAGATTTTACCACTTACTTTGGGTTAAAATTTTGCACGGGCGGTGAGAGTACATTTTATATCAAGGACCTAAAAATAGGAAAATTACTTCGAGGTCCATACACTTAGCACAAAGGACCCTAAAAACATTAAGCAAGGAAAATAATCGGGTTCGGCTCCTTCTCGAGAGAGCAGCTAATCAAGCCATACTCTTCATACTACTTCCTCTTTGATTGTTTTCAAAATATGGCCAGATTTGTTGGCATGCAAATTCTTGGACATGAGATCATCAACATAAAGTATGATGTAGATATGGCTATGACCTTGGTCGTTCGGCTTGAAATCCAATAATTATCATATCCATTGACAACTAAGCATAAATTCATTTAGATCTTACCATGTACTTTCAGGTTAGAATTTTACACGGGCGATGAAGTACGTTTTATGCCAAGGACCCAAAAAGAGGGAAAATTACATCGAGGTCCATACATATAGCACAAAGGACCCTAAAATAATTAAGGGAGGAAAACAGTCGGTTTCAGCTCCTCCTCGAGAGACCAGCTGATCGAGCCATACTCTTCTAAATACTAATTCCTCTTTGATTGTGTTCAAAATATGGACAAATTTTTCGACATGAAAATTCTTGGACATGGGATCATCAATATAAAGTATGATGAAGATATGGCCATGACCTTGGTCGTTCAGCTTGAAATCCAAGAATGTTCATACATACTCAGTTAAAACTAAGTTTAAATTCATTAAGTTTTACCTCTTACTTTTAGGTTAAAATTTTACATGGGCGACGGGGGTACATTTTACATCAAGGACCTAAAAATAGGAAAATTACATCGAGGTCCATACATTTAGCACAAAGCCCTAAAATAATTATGCAAGAAAAACAATCGGGTTCGAATCCTTCTCGAGAGAGCAGGTGATCGAGCCATACTCTTCGTACTACTACCTCTTAGATTGTTTTCAAAATATGGAAAAATTTGTGAGCATGCATATTGTTGGATATGGGATCATCGACATTAGATATGGCCATGACCTTGGTCATTCGGCTTGAAATCCAAGAATGTTCATACTCATTGACAACTAAACTTAAATTCTTTTTGACTTTACCACATACTTTCAGGTTAGAATTTTACACGGGCGGTGGGAGTACATCCTATATATAGGACCTAAAATAGGGAAAATTACATCAAGGTCCATATATTTTTGTACAAAGGAACCTAAATTAGTTAAGCAAGGAAAACAGTCCGGTTTGGCTCCTTCTGGCGAGAGTAGCCTATCGAGCCATACTCTTCTAAATACTACCTCTTCGATTGTTTCCAAAATATGGCCAAATTTTTCGCCATGAAATTTCTTGGACATGGGATCATCGATATAAAGTATGGTGTAGGTATTTCCATGACCTTGGTCATTCAGCTTAAAATTCAAGGATGTTCATACTCATTGACTACTAAGCTTAAATTCATTTAGATTTTACCACTTATTTTTAGGTTGAAATTTTACACGGGAGTACATTTTACACCAAGGACCCAAAATAGGAAAATTACATCGAGGTCCATACATTCAGCAAAAAGGAACCTAAAATAATCAAACAAAGAAAACAATCGGGTTCGCCTCCTCGAGAGACCAGATGATCGAGCCATACTCTTCAGACTACTTCCTCTTCGAGTGTTTTCAAAATATGACCAGATTTGTCGGCATGCAAATCCGTGGATATGGGATCATCAACATAAAGTATGATGTAGATATGGCCATGGTCGTGGTCGTTCGGCTTGATATCCAAGAACGTTCATACTCATTGACAACTAAGCTTAATTTTTTTTGATTTTACCATGTATTTTCAGGTTAGAATTTTACTAGTTGTCAATGTGTACGAAACGATTCAGGCTTTACTTTTTGCTCGTATCCTTAACGAGTTGAATTATCCGAGCCTTAAAGAGTGAGAGACTTAACGAGTCGAGCTGCTCGATAGTCGATCCTTATGGATCATCCACATAAAGTATGATGTAGATATGACCATGACCTTGGTCTTTCGGCTTGAGATCCAATAATGTTCATACTCATTGAAAACTAAGCTTAAATTCGTTTAAATTTTAACACTTTTAGATTAAAATTTTACACGGGCGATGGGAGCACATTTTACATTAAGGACCTAAATATTTGCCCAGAAATTACACAAGAGTTAGTCCTGCAGCTACTCCTACATTCGTGCTAATCTGAAGAGAACTGGAGAAGAGGAGCATGTGTCCATTTTAATCATTTTATTCAACCTCCCCTATACTACTCTCGATCCCCAGTTCCCCATTCCCCTACCTCTACGCCAAGCGCCGCCGTTCCGCTCCTCCACCATGCCACTTTTCGATCCTATCCACCGCACAGTATGAGAGTGTTTGTTCTTCTTCCTATCCCGCCTGCCGCCATCGATCTTCCCTCTTTACTAGAAAACCAAATCAAGCCATAGTCCCAACTTCCAACAGCTCCCTTGCGTGGCAATACCGAGAAAGGGCAGTGATGATTCTGAGCTGTTCTAGGAGGTTTTTACCGAAGGCCCGCTTGAAGAACTCATAACAAGATGCGACGTCATCACCGCCGCGAGCCTCGCTGGTTCGTCCAAACATCTTCTTGACTCGGCAAAATACAGTGCAACTTTACATGATTCTCAGCCGTTTGGCCTCCCCTGTGTTGTTCATTCTCACCCGACTAAGAAACCATGGGAATGCAATGAGTACTTCAAGGGCAAGGGCACGATATGCAAGCTGATATCGCTGGACAGGTTCTCCTCCGACGATGTGTTCCCAAATTGTATGGGTAAACAGTTGATAGGTGCCAATGGAGATTGGATCGCCACTGTTGGGTGCGAGTTTAAGTGGGAGCTTGTCAATGTGTATACTCATCAACGCATTCCTCTCCCACAAGTCCAGAAGTTTGTACCCACCAACGATCTGTTTACATTAATGCATAATGATCGCACCATTATCCTCCAGAAGATTGCTACTTCCCGAGCTCCCACAGTTGCTGCGGATTTGTAGAGATCCCAACCTTTAATAAGGTAGAGATCCCTGTGTTTACAATGCTAGTCCCTGGATCAATAGCTAGCATCCACAGTTAAGATGTAATATCAAGAAACAATGGTCATATTACAACTTTATAACCAGGAATAAAATAATTTATTACATCTTACATAGCTCATACGGCTATCTCATTACAATGCAGCAGAAATAACTATAGCATGGGGTCCTTCATCTTCAAAGTTCCACAGGCAATCATGTTGGTTGTAGACTTTGTAATCCTAATCAACACATCTCACTAACATCAAACAAATCTGCAACATAACAAGTTACAACCACAAGGGTCAATACATTTGAATTGTCTTGGCAAGTGATACTATGGTAGTATAGTGGAGTCTATCATCTATATGCATTTGGCTAAGTGGAGCTTAGGCTTGCATTGCTCAAAATAGATTTTCCTTATCATTTGAAAACACTAAGTTTTTGTTTATCAAAAATCACCCAAGGCATCTCCCAATAGAAATTGGTGACCCTTTAACCCTTGTTCAACCACAAGTTTTTAACTTAGAAATTGGGATGAGGAGATTCTTGATAGTTTCCATGTCTTGATGCTCAAATTTTCCTTCACCAGGGACATGGCTAAGTACTTAGATTTTACACTCTGCAGAGGTGGTGCACTTTCCCCACAAGACTTGGTTTCACCAAGACAAGATATTTCAGAAGCCTTCCCTTAGACCAGAATGGACGCGCTCCAACCTATCAATCCCCTACCACCAATTGTCCATTTGGCTAAGTTATTGCAACCTATATGATCTAGGCAGAGCCCATAATGCCAAGTGGCTGCACTTGAAGCTTCTCAACATTTGACATCTCAAATCTCTTTCTTCCTGGGTGGTCATCCACAAGTGAGATACACAAGGTAAGCCATAGAAATGGGCCTTGTGTAACCACTCAACACAAACCATTCCTTCCATTCCACCCAGGTGATTCATTCACTTAGTTGTTTTATTAAACAAAACATAGGTCCTTGACTTAGAAACATTCCATAGTATGAATATATTCCACCCTTGTTTTCTACTAGCTAAGCTAAGCATGATAGTAGTAGGAATCCTAACTTAGGAAATTTCTACTAAGGTTTCATCTACTAGGATTTCCCATGGCATAATTTACACTTAGCAAAATTCCATGCAAGTCCTACTTAGAAATATCACTAATGCATAGTGAAAATAATGGGACAAGGTATGAAGCATCACTTGCCTTTTTGGTAGAGAATATAAGTTCACTCCTTGTCCTTGCAATATTCACACTCTTCCAATCACTACAATTCAATCAAGCAAGGTACAATTTCAATCTACCATTCAAGCAAACATCACATAAAATAATAGAAACAAAACAATGCATGCAAGCATGCTAAAGGTTGTTTTATTTGGAAAAGTGGTTTCTAATAGGTTATAGACATTCTAAAACACCTATTGGTCATTTTATAAAGGTGGCAAAACCATTTGCAAAAGATTTTACCTATCAACCATTTTTAAACCAATTCAATATTTTATGTGGTTGAAAATGCCTTTAGCAAAGTAATAATTTTTATAGGGTTCACAAAATACATTTTAATTCTAAAACTTGGTCTTTGGGGTCAGAGAGTTTAAATCAAAACATTTTCCAAAGGTTTTCCTCCAAGATGTGTTTTCAACAAATAAACAATATTTTTATTTGACTAGAATGCTTTAATTCCAAGTTTTATTCTCTTGCTTCACAAAATATGTTTTTGAAACCAAAAATTGATTTATATGGTTAGTAGGTTCAAAACAAACCATTTTCCAAAGATTTTATCACCAAAATAATTTTAGAAAGAATTTTATACTCAAAATATGCCTACATAAGTTTCTGCAAAAAAAACCATTTTATCAGAAGCAATTTACTAAACAAAGTGCATGGTTGAGTAGGATTTGTCTTGCTGATTCCATTGATATAAAATTTGCAAAATTTGGACGTATAGATTAAAAGTTATGCAATTTACAAAATCACATATCAAATTGAAATGTTTATGTTTTTAAATCACACTCAGAGCCACGTGGTTGTTTCTTATTGGGCCATACCGATTAGGTTGGATCGACCTCTCTGGTGTGTTGGATCTAAGCTACAACGCATGGTTCAGATAAGCTCGTACCCCTTCGCTTAAGTCAACCTATCCTAACCGTGCGATCGAGATCTGATGGCTGCAGTGCTCTGACCAAAGATTGGCGGCACAATCCAGCGACGAGCGGCGACGCGGCTCTGCTAGCGGCGGTTCTAGAGGAGCAGGAAGCAAGGGAGGAGGAGAGATGGCTCACCAGGTTCGCAGGAGGTTAGAGAAGCTCGACGTGGTCGTTTCAGCGTCAGGGACGCACGATGTTACTGGCTATTGCTCGCCGTAGTTGCGTCTGACGTCGGTGCTCTCGGGTTGTCATCAATGGCGACGTTTCGGACCATGCTAAGACAAAGTAGAGGCGCTGTTAGGTGCGCACGAGGGTCGCGGGTCTAGGAGCATCAGTGAGAGGGAAAGGCTTGGTCGGAGTTTACCTGGAGAGCTCGATGGAGTAGAGGCAGTGGACGGTGGCGAGAGGTCGTCGTCGTTGTCGAACGTTTGAGGCGCAGGACAATGGGGAGCATGCTCGTGTGGTCGAGGGGCGAGGGGCGACGGTGGCTGGCCAGAATTCTCACCGGGAGACGTCGGAGGCAGCGGCGGTGTGAGGACGAATTGGGATGGCCTGGAGGCGGAAAGTGAGGGGCGAGAGAGGGGAAATGGAGAGGAGGAGCAGGCGTTTAATACTGCATGGTCACTAGACTGAATCAACGCGGCAGTAACGAGTATTGACGCGAGTTTAATCGGGCATAAACCGCCGGCGAGGTTAGCGCGCGGGTGAGAACGAAGGGGAGCTGGCGGTGGGGCCTGGTGTCAGCGAGTGAGAGAGATTGGGGGTGGGGTCTGGTTGTCATTGGATTTGCGGGTTCGTCTGTGAGTGACAGAAAATGCTTCGGGGGAGAGAGGAGAGAGGTGGGCTGCTGGGCCTGGACTGGGCTTGGCTGCTTTGTTTCATTTTTTTTTCCTTCATCTGTTATTTTTCTTTTCCCAATTCTTTTATTCTGGTTGGATTTTGTTTAATCAATTCAAGCATCCATTTGAATTCAAAATTCAACCAATCTTTGTGTGTATTCAAATTCTGTTTATTAACACATTCTGAAGTCAATTTAGAATAATAATTTTATTCTTTTTAGGGTCTTTTAATCATTTAAAATAGGCCCTTGCATTTAATCAAATAAGATTTAATAATATTTTCAAACTCCTTTTGAAATATAAATCTTTCCAAATCTTTTTAGAAGGTTTTACTTGTTTATTTGGGTGCCAAATAATTCACCTTGAATTATTTGGAATAATTTTAATATGATTTATTAATCATTTTAAATTGGGTACTTGTCTTTATTCCAATGAAATTAAATATGGTTTTATTTCCATATAACTTTATTTAGATGATTCTTTTATTTCATTTAAGTCAAGTAAACAACTTTTATACCTCTTGGGTAAATTCCAAATATTATTCTCCCATGATTAATTATACATTCTTATTAGAGATTTATCTTTATTCAAATAGAATTTGGTTAATGCCATTTTATATTATTTGGAAAATTCTTTCCCCTTTATTTTATTTGGATTTGGATTATATTCATTCCATTTTTTTAGGGATTAGGCCAAGATTTAATTTGGTATTTAAATATTCCTCATTTAATATTTCTTTCTTTATCTTATAAAATCCATATCTTTTTATTTATAGATCCAAACTTGGTGATTCCAATTTGTAAAATATTATTTTATATTTATTTATCCTTTTAAATATCTTTAGGATTAATTGCTCATCATTTGGTATGGAAGTTTAGATAGGTGCTTTATTAGCTTTGGAAATTCAATTTCCTTATCTTATTAAATTCATAAGATTTTATCTATGGCTCCAAATTAAGTGAAACCAATTTATATGATCTTATAATATTTCTATTTGTCATTCTTTATCATTTTGAAATGTTTGTTGACAAATTTTTATATGGATCAAATCCATAGGCTTGGAGATAACTTGGAAATGTTTTTATTCCATTAAGGTTTTAGAGTTTTGGTTTATTTCCAAATGTTTAAATTTCCAGATGCATTTAAGAAGAATGCATTTCACTTGATTTGAATTTAGTTGGATTCAAACATTAACCAAAGTTTGTTCAAGATGGGATTTTAAGTTTCCCTTTAGAAACAAAAGTTTCTTTTCACCCTAATTTTTCAACAATCATTTATTTTGTTTAATTATTTTTCACATTACAAGATTTGGAAAATCTTGGGATGTGACAGGCTACCACCCTTAAAATAAATCTCGTCCCGAGATTTGGGAAAGATAGGGGTTACAAGTTGGCTCAAAGCAACTAGGGTACTACCACCCTTAAAATATTTTCCAACTAGATTACTTCTTGGCTTGCTTGGGATCTTGATGAAATCTCTCTGGGCAAACATCTGCATAGTGTCATTTGTTTCCACACTTGAAACATGTGACAAGGCTGAGATCCTTCATAGGCTTTATCTTGTGCTTCATCTTTTTTGGACAATTGCTCGCATAATGTCCTTGGTTACCACAATTGTAACATGTGACAAGATTGAGTTCTTCACGTATCTTCTGTGGACAAGTTGATACATAATGGCCTAGCTCCTTGCAGTTGTTGCACCACACTTGGTTAATCTCCTTATATTTTTGTTTCTTCTCAGGACATTCATTGGCATAGTGTCCCATCTCTTTGCAATGGCAACATTGCACTTGGCTTTTGTCTTTCTTCTTCTTGGGTTTCTCCAAAGCTAGGAGTGCTTCTAGTTCATGTTCTTCATATGTTATCTCAAAGGTGGGAAAGTTTCCTGGTCTCCTTGACCTTTTCCTTGGGTAATACATATGTCTCCTCTTTGGTCCATCAAATTGAGTCATATTGCATGGAGGTGCAAGCTGAGATTTTCCTTTGTCTTCATCCTTCTTGGTAGAAGTTGTTCTCTCATGGAAGTCTGCAATCTGTTGTTGCACTCCTCCTTGTTTCCTTTGTTGAACTATGGAATAGATGGGGCATTGGATAGGGACATGATTATTTCCTTCACATAGGAAACAAGTAGCTTGAGATGTGGGGCATTGATTAGCTGGATGTTTCTCTTCACAATTGGGGCATTGATCTTCATGCTCTTTGGAAGTCTGATCCTTGTCTCCACAAATATTACAAGCTTGGGTTCCTTCTAAAATATCATCCTTGACATCCTTGTTGTCATAAACTCCTTGGGAAGAGTTGTCTACCATGTTGATCATTTGATTTGTCACCTTTTGCATCAATTGGGTTTGGGTTTCCAAAAACCTTTGCATGGTTGGGTCTAACTCATTGTAGTTGGCTAAAATCTGAGCTGTCACTTGGTTCAACTAGGTTTGGGTTACTATGAGTTCTCTCATGTTGATCTCTTGGTTGCTGTTGTTATCACCATCCTTGATGTTGGAGTTTCTTGGAGTAGTCATCTGTTTGGGTTGGATTTGGGATTAGAATAGGCAAAAGATTTCTAAGGAAATAATTCTAATCACACACAACACAATTCACACAAGCAATGAGCAAACAATCACAAACAATCCTTTCACTCAAACAACAAGTTTCAAGCATATTTTTAGGCAACAAAATATTTTTGCTACGCCACATAAGTTGGTGGGTTTGAACTAATCATTAGTATGGTGGTCCAACTATATGGTTCACTTGAGATCATTCCATTCTTCTTTGTTGTTTCTTCTTAAATGAGATCATGGTTTCCTTGGAAAAATTCTTGTGTCTTGGTCACAAACTTCAAAGGTGATGATGATTCCTTCTAAGTTGTGTCTCTTTAGTCTTCAAGTCTTGAGTAATATCTCTTGTCTCACTTGTAGTCCTTAGTGATATCCAAGTTGAAGTCCTTGTTGAGAATAAGGTTGAAATCACTTGAGTTGGTGAAGTCCTTTGCATATGGTGAGGTCTTGTCCATCAAGTTTTAAATAGAAGAGATGTAGAATCAAAACAAAAATGGTTGAGGGAAGAGTTTACAAGATTGTTTGTAAATAAGTTTTGGAACAAATACAACTCCTACTTTTCTAAGGGGTTTTGTCCAATCCTAGGGTTACAATCCTACCGGCAACACAGTGCTCTGATACCATCTGTAGAGGTCCCGACCTTTAATAAGGTAGAGATCCCTGTGTTTACAATTCTAGTCCCTGGATCAATAGCTAGCATCCACAGTTAAGATGTAATATCAAGAAACAATGGTCATATTACAACTTTATAACCAGGAATAAAATAATTTATTACATCTTACATATCTCATATGGCTATCTCATTACAATGCAGCAGAAATAACTATAGCATGGGGTCCTTCATCTTCAAAGTTCCACATGCAATCATGTTGGTTGTAGACTTTGTAATCCTAATCAACACATCTCACTAACATCAAACAAATCTGCAACATAACAAGTTACAACTACAAGGGTCAATACATTTGAATTGTATTGGCAAGTGATACTATGGTAGTATAGTGGAGTCTATCATCTATATGCATTTGGCTAAGTGGAGCTTAGGCTTGCATTGCTCAAAATAGATTTTCCTTATCATTTGAAAACACTAAGTTTTTGTTTGTCAAAAATCACCCAAGGCATCTCCCAATAGAAATTGGTGACCCTTTAACCCTTGTTCAACCACAAGTTTTTAACTTAGAAATTGGGATGAGGATATTCTTGATAGTTTCCATGTCTTGATGCTCAAATTGTCCTTTACCAGGGACATGGCTAAGTACTTAGATTTTACACTCTGCAGAGGTGGTGCACTTTCCCCACAAGACTTGGTTTCACCAAGACAAGATATTTCAGAAGCCTTCCCTTAGACCAGAATGGACGCGCTCCAACCTATCAATCCCCTACCACCAACTGTCCATTTGGCTAAGTTATTGCAACCTATATGATCTAGGCAGAGCCCATAATGCCAAGTGGCTGCACTTGAAGCTTCTCAACATTTGACATCTCAAATCTCTTTGTTCCTGGGTGGCCATCCACAAGTGAGATACACAAGGTAAGCCATAGAAATGGGCCTTGTGTAACCACTCAACACAAACCATTCCTTCCATTCCACCCAGGTGATTCATTCACTTAGTTGTTTTATTAAACAAAACACAGGTCCTTGACTTAGAAACATTCCATAGTATGAATATATTCCACCCTTGTTTTCTACTAGCTAAGCTAAGCATGATAGTAGTAGGAATCCTAACTTAGGAAATTTCTACTAAGATTTCATCTACTAGGATTTCCCATGGCATAATTTACACTTAGCAAAATTCCATGCAAGTCCTACTTAGAAATATCACTAATGCATAGTGAAAATAATGGGACAAGGTATGAATCATCACTTGCCTTTTTGGTAGAGAATATAAGTTCACTCCTTGTCCTTGCAATATTCACACTCTTCCAATCACTACAATTCAATCAAGCAAGGTACAATTTCAATCTACCATTCAAGCAAACATCACATAAAATAATAGAAACAAAACAATGCATGCAAGCATGATAATGGTTTTTTTATTTTGGAAAAGTGGTTTCTAATAGGTTATAGACATTTTAAAACACCTATTGGTCGTTTTATAAAGGTGGCAAAACCATTTGCAAAAGATTTTACCTATAAACCATTTTTAAACCAATTCAATATTTTATGTGGTTGAAAATGCCTTTAGCAAAGTAATAATTTTTATAGGGTTCACAAAATACATTTTAATTCTAAAACTTGGTGTTTGGGGTCAGAGAGTTTAAATCAAAACATTTTCCAAAGGTTTTCCTCCAAGATCTGTTTTCAACAAATAAACAATATTTTTATTTGACTAGAATGCTTTAATTCCAAGTTTTATTCTCTTGCTTCACAAAATATGTTTTTGAAACCACAAATTTATTTATATGGTTAGTAGGTTCAAAACAAACCATTTTCCAAAGATTTTATCACCAAAATAATTTTAGAAAGAATTTTATACTCAAAATATGCCTACATAAGTTTCTGCAAAAACAACCATTTTATCAGAAGCAATTTACTAAACAAAGTGCATGGTTGAGTAGGATTTGTCTTGCTGATTCCATTGATATAAAATTTGCAAAATTTGGACGTGTAGATTAAAAGTTATGCAATTTACAAAATCACATATCAAATTGAAATGTTTCTGTTTTTAAATCACACTCGGAGCCACGTGGTTGTTTCTTATTGGGCCATACCGGTTCGGTTGGATCGAACTCTCTGGTGCGTTGGATCTAAGCTGCAACGCACGGTTCAGATAAGCTCGTACCCCTTTGCTTAAGTCAACCTATCCTAACCGTGCGATCGAGATCTGACGGCTGCAGTGCTCTGACCAAAGATTGGCGGCGCAATCCAGCGACGAGTGGCGGCGCGGCTCTGCTGGCGGCGGTTCTGGAGGAGCAGGAAGCAAGGGAGGAGGAGAGATGGCTCACCAGGTTTGCAGGAGGTTAGAGAAGCTCGACGTGGTCGTTTCAGCGTCAGGGGCGCACGATGTTACTGGCTATTGCTCGTCGTAGTTGCGTCTGACGTCGGTGCTCTTGGGTTGTCGTCGATGGTGATGTTTTGGACCATGCTAAGACAAAGTAGAGGCGCTGTTAGGTGCGCACGAGGGTCGCGAGTCTGGGAGCATCAGTGAGAGGGAAAGGCTTGGTCGGAGTTTACCTAGAGAGCTCGACGGAGTAGAGCTAGTGGACGATGGCAAGAGGTCGTCGTTGTTGCCGAATGTTTGAGGCGCGCGCGGATAAACAAGCGGTACTGGGAGGTTCGTAGGACAATGGGGAGCATGCTTGTGTGGTCGAGGGGGCGAGGGGCGACGGCGGCTGGCCGGAATTCTCACCGGAAGACGTCGGAGGCAGCGGCGGTGTGCGGACGAATTGGGACGGCCTGGAGGCGGAAACTAAGGGGCGAGAGAGGGGAAATGGAGAGGAGGATCAGGCGTTTAATACTGTGTGGTTACTGGACTGAATCAACGTGGCAGTAACGAGTATTGACGCGAGTTTAATAGGGCAGAAACCACCAGCGAGGTTAGCGCGCGGGTGATGACGAAGGGGAGCTGGCGGTGGGGCCTGGCGTCAGCGAGTGAGAGAGAGTGGGGTGGGGTCTGGTTGTCATTGGGTTTGCGGGTTCGTCTGTGAGTGACAAAAAACGCTTCGGGGGAGAGAGGAGAGAGGTGGGCTGCTGGACCTGGACTGGGCTTGGCTGCTTTGTTTCATATTTTTTTCCTTCTTCTGTTATTTTTCTTTTTCCAATTCTTTTATTCTGTTTGGATTTTGTTTAATCAATTCAAGCATCCATTTGAATTCAAAATTCAACCAATCTTTGTGTGTATTAAAATTCTGTTTATTAACACATTCTGAAGTCAATTTAGAATAATAATTTTATTCTTTTTAGGGTCTTTTAATCATTTAAAATAGGCTCTTGCATTTAATCAAATAAGATCTAATAATATTTTCAAACTCCTTTTGAAATATAAATCTTTCCAAATCTTTTCAATAGGTTTTACTTGTTTATTTGGGTGTCAAATAATTCACCTTGAATTATTTGGAATAATTTTAATATGATTTATTAATCATTTTAAATTGGGTACTTGTCTTTATTCCAATGAAATTAAATATGGTTTTATTTCCATATAACTTTATTTAGATGATTATTTTATTTCATTTAAGTCAAGTAAACAACTTTTATTCCTCTTGGGTAAATTCCAAATATTATTCTCCCATGATTAATTAATCATTCTTATTAGAGATTTATCTTTATTCAAATAGAATTTGGTTAATGTCATTTTATTTTATTTGGAAAATTCTTTCCCCTTTATTTTATTTGGATTTGGATTATATTCATTCCATTTGTTTAGGGATTAGGCCAAGATTTAATTTGGTCTTTAAATATTCCTCATTTAATATTTCTTTCTTTATCTTATAAAATCCATATCTTTTTATTTATAGATCCAAACTTGGTGATTCCAATTTGTAAAATCTTATTTTATATTTATTTATCCTTTTAAATATCTTTAGGATTAATTGCTCATAATTTGGTATGGAAGTTTAGATAGGTGCTTTATTAGCTTTGGAAATTCAATTTCCTTATCTTATTAAATTCATAAGATTTTATCTATGGCTCCAAATTAGGTGAAACCAATTTATATGATCTTGTAATATTTCTATTTGTCATTCTTGATCATTTTGGAATGTTTCTTGACAAATTTTTATATGGATCAAATCCATAGGCTTGGAGATAACTTGGAAATGTTTTTATTCCATTAAGGTTTTACAGTTTTGGTTTATTTCCAAATGTTTAAATTTCCAGATGCATTTAAGAAGAATGCATTTCACTTGATTTGAATTTAGTTGGATTCAAACATTAACCAAAGTTTGTTCAAGATGGGATTTTAAGTTTCCATTTAGAAACAAAATTTTCTTTTCACCCTAATTTTTCAACAATCATTTATTTTGTTTATTTATTTTTCACATTACAAGATTTGGAAAATCTTGGGATGTGACAGGATTATCTTCGACTACTCAATTGCTACCCTTGATGGCGATGAGTATACATGGACGATTCTTGAGAACCAGTTCTGGTACTTTTTCAGATACAGCAATGCGGTTATCCACAAGGGTCTAGTGTTTGCAGCCACTGATAGTGGCAGTGTTTATGTCTAGAATCATCTATATTTTGGTAAGTATGATCCACTCCTGGTGTAATCACTAGTTTCAGTTTTTATGGATGTAAACTAGTCTTGGCTGATTTGGCCATCATTTCTTTTTCAAGGTCCTATTCTGCTCCCGGCACCACCTAGCGCGCATCTTGGGGAGGGCAACCTTGATGACATAAATGATGAGGAGTACGAACCTGGTTTATGGTTCTTAGCAATATCTGCCGACGAATCTCACCTTCTTCTTATCCATAATGAGGGCATAACTGATGAGGAGTTTTATGGTGGTACTTATTATGGCCATGGCAATCCTGTTGCTAATCATAGTGTTGATCGATGCGGTCGCACTTTTGGCACCTATTCTACTGGTTTTGGCTGCAAGGTGTACTCAAAGGACACTGCTTACTTGTTTCCACCTAAGCCATGGATACCGATCACTAACCTGGGAGCATATTCCCTTTTCCTTGGATTGAACTATCTGATTAACATTGCAGTAGGCGGTGCAGATGTTGCCCCAGGTTATCTGACGAGAAGCAACTGTGTCTACACCTCCCACCATGCAATATGACTTGGATATACACCGTTTCCTGAAATATGTTGCTTCAGTCTAAATACTGAAGAAGCAGCCATTCGTTTCTCAACCAACGTTGTATGGAAATCTCTGGAGAATCCATTATGGTTCATCCTGAGCTTTGGCAATGCCCGATATTGGAACCTAGATACTTTAAGTACTCGTAATACTATGTAATAGGATAGTTCAGTTGGTATCAGCCCTGTTGAACTATTTTGGCTGCAAAGTAATACTAGTATAGTACTAGGTCTTATATTTCGGATTATTTTGTACTATATACTGATACTTGTTTAGATCAAGGGCAGGAGATGGTACTGCTTTGTCTTTGTTCTGTCGTTGTTATTACTAAAGTATTTTATAGAACTAATATTGATATACTGTTACTTGTTTAGATCAAGTGGATTTGTCTTGCTTTTCTTTTGTAACTTGGCCTTGTCATAAACTCATAATCTAGACGAGGCTTGGGCATTTTTATTTGCCTATGGAGGTCACACACACATGCATTGATGTGAGAAGGAGGTATGCACACAAAAGCAGACTTGATCGTCAGTTTTTCTTGCTCCAATAATCGAGTGTTCCAAGAAAAAGACAAACTAAATCGGTCACTTTGAAATGTTGATCCGTCTGTCAAGTGCTACTGGATATGAACTGGGAATCTGTCGATATTTTTCTTTCTTATTATGTACAGCTAAATCTTTCAAATGCTAGTGAATCTATCAAATGTTATGTTGCTATTACTAAAGTATTTTTTAGAAATAATAGTGATGTACTGGTACTTTTTTAGATCAAGCGTAGTAGATGGCCTTTCTCTTCTTTTGGAACAACATGGCCACAATATGGTATCTTTTTCCATTTGAATTATGGCCTTGATACATCTACTGAATTTCAATGTCTGCATTGTTAAATCTGTAAATTCTTTTGGTCATTATCTGTACTGCTAAATCGGTCACTTTGAAATGTTGAATCTGTCAAATGCCACTGATTATGTAATGGGAATCTGTTGATATTTTTCTGTTTTATTCCGTACCGCCGAATATTTCAATTGCTAGTGAATCTGTCAAATGTTCTGTCATTATTATTATTAAAGTATTTTGTAGAACTAGTACTGATGTACTGGTACATCTTTAGATCAAGGGCAGTAGATGGCCAGTCTTGCTTTTCTTTTGAAATATAGCCTTGTCACAATCTAGATGAGGCTTGGGCATTTTGGGTTGCATATATGTTGGTCACACTGGCATTTATGTAAGAACGAGGTATGCACAGAAAAGCAGTCTTGATCGTCAGTTTTGCATGCTCCAATGATGGAGTGTTTCGAAGAAAAGGGCAAACTGAATCAAAAACTGATTATCTCTATACTGCTATTGAATTTCAGTGTCTGTATTGCTGAATCAGCCACTTTGAAATGCTGCTGAACATGTTAAGTGCGGCTGATTACAAACTGGGTATATATCGATATTTTCATTTCTTATTCTGTACTACTGAATCTTTCAAATGCTAGTAAGAACAGTAGTTCTTGGCTTAAGGTAGTTTTGAGTATTTTCTATGGAGTTCTTCCTCTGCTAATATATTTTATAGTAGTAACCATGTACTGGTACTTGTTCAGGTCGACCTATCGAGTGCAGAATATGCTCTTGCTTTTATTTTGAATCAGGCCTTGCTGAATATATCAATTCTTATGGCTATTGTCTGTGTACTGCTGATCGGTCAGTTTGTGATGCTGCTAAATCTGTCAAGTGCTGCTGAATATGAACTGGCAATCTGTCGATATTTTTTCGCTCTTATTCTGTACTGCTGAATCTGTGAAATGTTCTATCATTACTACTAGTACAATATTTTGACAACTAATTGTGATGTAATTTGAGTACTTGTTTAGATCAACTGCAGCAGATTGTCTTGCTTTTCTTTTGAAACTTAGCATTGTCACAGTTATCTAGATGCGTCTTGGGCATTTTGGGTTGCATATAGGGGTCACACAGGCAGACGTAAGGAGGAGGTATTCACATAGAAGCAAACTTGATCATCAGTTTTGCTTGCTCCAATGATCGAGTCTATTTGGAGAACAGGACAAACTGATCGTGCGGCAAGGTTTTTTAGCTTGAACAAGAACCGATTCTCTCTGTACTGCTATTGAATTTCAAGCAGGAAAGCTACTGAACCTATCAATTGTTCTGCCCTTGCTATTACTAAAGCATTTTAATGAACTAATACTGATGTACTAGTACTTGTTTAAATCAAGGGCAGTAGATAGTCTTGATTTTGTTTTGAAACATGGCCTTGGCACAATCTAGATGAGACGGGCATTTTGGGTAGCATAGGGGGGTCGCACAGGCATTTGATGTGATAAGACGGTACTCGAAGCAGACTTGATCATCAATTTTGCATGCTCCAATGGTCGAGTGTGTTTGAACAAAAGGGAAACCTGATCGGGTGACAAGGTTTTAAGAGCTGAAACAAGAACTGGTTATCTCTGTATTGCTATTGTATTTCAGTGTCTATTGATGAATCGCTCACTTTGAAATGCTGCTGAATTGGTCAAGTGTTGCTGAATCTGAACTGCGAACCTGTCGATAATTTTTCTATCTTATTCTGTACTGCAGATTTTATATAAATATCTACCAAAAATAATTATCGATTTCTTTCCCTCCCTCTCTAAGATCTTTATTTCGAATCCAGTCGAGCCACAGCAAAATGCATTTTTTATATACCAGGAGAAGAAATCTAGCTCATTCGGCCCCTCTTTAGCCTAGAACATTTTAATTCGGCCTTTTAAGGGTATAAGGGGACTGCTGACCACGGCCCAAGGAAATTTGAGAAACGAGCCCATGGATAATAGCCTATGGAGTATAGCCCATGTAGAATAGCAAACTCTTTTTAATTTGTCCTTTTGGGCATTTCCCCCCACCTCTCAATTGAAAGGATATAGATGTCGCCTAGAGGGGGGTGAATAGGCGATTAAAACTTTTTCGAGAGTGGCTCAACAAAGGCGGAATTAAACTAGTGTTTACTTTGTTAAGCACAAAACCTAGAACAATCTAGGGTTCACCTATGTGCACCAACAACTTATGCTAAGCAAGACAAAAAACTATGTGATAGCAAGATATATACTTGAAGCACGAAGGCTATCACAAAGTAAAGTGCATAAGTAAGAGCTCGGGTATAGAGATAACCGAGGCACGCGGGGACGACGCTATTTTACCGAGTTCCTCCCAACATGGAGTACGTCTCGTTTGGAGAGGGGGTGGTATCAAACCACCTACGCCACGAAAGGCCTCCCTTATTCTGCGGTGGATCTCACCCCAACGGGATCGATCCACACTTCCACTATCGGTGCACTTGTCGGTGGCAAACCGGAACCTCTCACAAGGTTGGGGCACTTCTCCACAACTTAATTGGAGGCTCCCAACAAACGCCACCAAGGCCACAACCTGCAACACCAACAAACCGTCTAGGGTTCCAAGAACCCAAGAGTAAAAAGCTTCTCAACTTTCACTCACCAAATCCTCCGGGGAGAACTCAAACCAATGCACCAAATGCAATGGCAAGAACACAAGTAGTTCTCAAATCCTTCTCTCCCAAATTCCACCAAAGCTACAAAAGCTTGTGGGGGAATAAGAGAGGAAGAACAATAGAAGAAATCCACAAAAGACTCCAAGATCTAGATCCCAAGATGTTCCCCTCACTTAGAGGAGAGATGGATTGGTGGGATTGTAGATCTAGATCTCCTCTTTCAAATCCCTAAAGTATATGCAAGAATCAAGGGAAGGATTGAAGGGGGAACAAGCTCAAGAGGGTCAAGAATGGAGGAGAAAGCATGTGAAACTCGAGCAGTAACATTGGGGAAGAAGGGCCCCTTTTTATAGGCCCACAAATTTCTGACCGTTTTCTGCCCTTTGGGGAAAAGTCAGACCAGAGACTCCGGTCTACACCGGAGATTCCATCCCAACCTCCGAACTCTCCTCCGAACCACCTATTAGACTGTCCCAGGCTGAATTCTGGAGCCCCCTCTGGGGACTCCAGGGGACACTTCGGACCACACCGGAGACTCCGGTCCATGCAGACTGAAGACTCCGGTATGGACCAAATAAGAGGCAAACTTCAAATGGCAATATTTAGAGTTTGGAAACTACGATTGACCCAAAACCAATTTTGTTGGAAAGAGGACAACAAGAGTTTGGAAACTCCGATTGACCCGAAACTCCGATTGACCCGAAAATATTGGATACCACCAAGAGAGAACATTTCATGTATTATAATGTGAGATACCTCTCTTGGTGAGAAACCGGAAAAACCTCAAAGACCAAAAACGCAATATGATATAAAAGGGAAATCCATTTTTGATGAACTAGAGCTTGTTATGAATATTACCACAAGCTCTAGAACTTCACATGGATAAGATCCAAATAACAACCAAGAAAGGATGATACTAAGTATGCAAAGGTTTGAGCTCTCTCGGAAAGATATGATCGAGTTACTCACTTGAGAGCCCCTCTTGATAGTACGGTTATCTATCCTATAAACCGGTCTCCCCAACTAACATCACGAGACCGGTAAGAAGGAAACCCTATCAAGATTATACCTTTGCCTTGCGCATATTCCACTTGATTATGATGTAGACAGTCTTGTCCTTCTCAAGATGGAACACCTTTCTTGATTGCTCTTGTATGCACTTGCTTGATGAAGACTTGCAAGTTACTCCCCCATACAACATGGGGAAACCTTTACTTTGACCTTGGTCTTCATCGATCCATGATCACCGAGGATGGCAAGCTTTAAGCATGAGATCTTCTAGATATTACACATCTTTAGCTTGCACATCATTTCTTCTTTTCTTCATTATGTTGATGCCTTGAAGGTACACCAGAGATATTACTCCATCTTATTCTTCAAGACATACTTGCCATAGGTTTAATTCTCACATGACCAATATCTGGATCATTCTTTGAACACCTTGGTCACCACATGATCGTCTTCACTTCTTCTCCAAACCTTGAAGCCAACATATGGTTTAAGCATTGTCTATGGACAATTCCTACAAGTACAACTTAATACAAGCATTAGTCCATATAGATTGTCATTAATTACCAAAACCACACATGGGGGCCCACATGTTCTTTCATCAATATTTATAAAAAAACTCTGCCTGCAGACTTTTTTTACAGCACGTGCAGTTTTTAGTTTTGCTGCCAGGAGCGCCGCCTTATTATTTGATGGGAGATAAAAATATTCAAAAAAAGTCTTTTTAAGGAGACAAATCAATAAGTTATAATATCAAGGCTTAATGATTTTATTCAATTAGCTGTTTATGCCGTAGTGGCAAGATACCCAGTCAACTGGTGGTGAGGTCTCGAGTTCGAATCCTAGGCAATTTGTGTTAATATTGAGTTGCTTTTTGTACTCTCAGGCAGACATCTGGGACTCAGATAAACTGATGCTGCATCTAGCAATGTTGACAAGGTTAGGACGGCAGACTCGACCCGAAAAAATAGTCCAACATATATACACACGTTTAATTTAAATAGAGGTTGACATGTGGGACCCAGCATAGACACGTTTAATTCAAATAGTGGCTGACATGTGGGACCTAGATAAACCGTTGATGCATCTAGCAATGTTGGCAAGGTTAGGACGGCGGACTCGACCCGAAAAAACAGTCCAATATATATACACACGTTTAATTCAAATAGAGGTTGACATGTGGGACCCATCATGGACACGTTTAATTAAAAAGTGGCTGACATATGGGACCCAACATAGACACGTTTCCTGCATAGAGAAGGCTGTAATGTGGGACCCAGCATATACACATTTCCTGTACATAGAAGGCTGACATGTGGGACCCAACATCAGAGTGTAGATTTAAAAAAATTGTAGCTGACATCTGGGGTCCAGGTAAACTGCTGCTGCATCATAGACACGTTTCCCCTTAAAAAATCCACCAGTGTTGCCAAGGTCATAATGGCGGACACAACCCAAAAAAATAGTCCAACATACACACGTTTCTTTCAAATAGAGGCTGACATCTAGGACCCAGCGTAGACATGTTTCCTTCACAGAGGTGTTGACATCTGGGACCCAGCTATGGACCAAAACCAGAACAACGGAGGCATCCAAAAAAAATTCCATCATAGCACGTTTCATTTATTGAGAGGCTGACATGTGGGACCCACCAAAGATACCTTATATAGGTGCTGCATCGAGGAACGTTGCCAAATTCAAATAAGGTAGGCGCGAGCGAGAAAAAAAGTTAACATGCACACGTTCTTCTAGCGAGATACTGACATGTGGGACCCAGCATGACCAAACGGCAGATTAGTCAAGCAACACTATCTGGTTCAGAACAGTGTAGCGCTAGAGAAGAAAAACATTCCATCATACACACACTATTATTCTAATGTGAGGCTGACATATGGGACCCACCAGCCTGTATAAACGGCTGATGCAGCAAGCAATGCTATCAAGTTAACACGGAGGAGCGACCGAGGGCAAAAATTCCATCATACACACATTTCTTCTAATGAGAGTATGGCACGTGGGGCCCAGCTGCGTGATTATGCATCTAGCAGCGCTATCAAGTTTGGAACAGGGTAGCGCGATCGAGGCAAAAAATCCATCATACACACGTTTCTTCTAATGAGAGGATGACATGTGGGTCCAGATGAATGATTAAACGGCAGCGCAATCAAGTTTAGAACAGGGTAGCGGGAGCGAAGGAAAAATTCCATCATACACACGATTCTTCTAATGAGTGGCTGGCATGTGGGACCCAGCATCGTGATTAACGTCAGATAGTTCGAGCAACTTTATCGAGTTCAAATCAGGGAGGCACGAGCCAAGGAAAAAATTAGCATGCACATGTTTCTTCTGATGAGAGGATGACATGTGGGGCCCAGCTGCGTGATTAAACTGTAGATGCATCTAGCGGAGCTATCAAGTTTGGAACATGGTAGCGGGAGCGAAGGAAAAAATTCCATTATACACACGATTCTTGTAATGAGAGGCTGGCATGTAGGACCCAGCATCGTGATTAACGGCAGATAGATCGAGCAACGTTATCGAGTTCATATCAGGGAGGCACGAGCCAAGGAAAAAATCCATCATGCACAAGTTTCTTCTAGTGTGAGGATGACACGTGGGACCCAGCAGCCTGATTAAATGGCAGATGCATCGAGCGAAGCTATCAAGTTCGGAACAGGGAAGGAAAAAAATTACATCATACACACGATTCCTCTAATGTGAGGCAGACATGCGGGACCCAACATCCTGACTAAACGGAAGAGGCATCAAACAACGTTATCAAGTTCAAATCAGGAAGGCGTGACCGAAAAGTTTGGTCCGATATAGTCATTGACGTCTGGGACCCACACGCAAAAAATACTTCGGCGAGTCAACATCTCGCGAGGAAGTGGAAATCTTACTTCTGCCATGATGTTTACGCGCGCTTCTATTCTTGTAGACAGTGTTGGGCCTCCAAGTGCAGAGGTTTGTAGAACAGCAGCAAGTTTCCCTTAAGTGGATCACCCAAGGTTTATCGAACTCAGGGAGGAAGAGGTCAAAGGTATCCCTCTCAAGCAACCCTGCAATCAAGATACAAGAAGTCTCTTGTGTCCCCAACACACCCAATACACTTGTCAGGTGTATAGGTGCACTAGTTCGGCGAAGAGATAGTGAAATACAAGTAATATGGATGATTATAAGTGGTAATTGCAATCTGAAGTAAAAATGGCAGCAAGCAAACATGTAGCGGGACTGATTGTAAATGGTGTTTCAATTCTTAGAAACAAGGCCTAGGGATCATACTTTCACTAGTGGTCACTCTCAATAAACATATAATATATTCTCTTCATTATGCTACTCTGAACTACTCTCCGGTTGGATGGTGTAGGGCTATAACAGCACACCTCAAAGTTCGCATTCCCATCTAGATAACCCCACACTATCACCTTGAGCGCTAGATGGTTCCAACAAACACCACAACCTCATAGAGACATCCAACTCAAATTATACTCATGATAAGTATTTATGTAACCTTTAGCCTAAGTGCCACACGGTGTGCACATTGTCAACTTCACACACGTGGGGATAAGCAAAGAATAATTAAAGCACTTGAGTAGAAGAGTAGATCTACTTATTAAACTAGATTACAAAGCTCATGATCTCAATAAGATCACGCATGGAGAGATATGAACACATAGCTATCGGTAGAGCCCTTAGCCTCGAGGGATAAGTACTCCCTCCTTATCATGGGAGTCAGCAACAGCGATGGAGATGGTGGTGGAGTTGACGGAGATGGCTCCGGGGGCAATTCCCTGTCCCGGCAGGGTGCCGGAACAGAGACTTCTGTCCCCCCAAATCTACTCTTTGGTGGCGGCGGTGCTTCGTAACTTTTCGTGCATAGAGGCTGGATGATTTAGGGTTTTTGCGTCAAGGGATTTATATAGGCGGAAGGGCAAGGTCGGTGGAAACCCGAGGGGCCCACATCACCTGGTGGCGCGCCCCCCTGGCCACTCCACCGTATGGTGTGGCTGCCTCATGGCGCATCATCGTCTCTCCTTCGGACTTCGTGTCGTGTCGGGCAAAATAGGAACTTTGGCTTTTGTTTCGTCCAATTCCAAGAATATTTCTTTACTAGCTTTTCTGAACCCAAAAACAACAGAAAACAGGCAACTAGCATTGCGGCATCTTATCAATAGGTTAGTTCCATAAAATATATAAAAATGTCTCAAAGTGTAGACAAAACATAAGATAGTTGGTACAAAACAAGCATGGAGCATCAAAAATTATAGATACGTTTACGACGTATCAAGCATCCCCAAGCTTAACTCTTGCTCGTCCTCGAGTAGGTAAGTGATAAAAAGAATAATTTTTGAGGTGACATGCACTATCACAATCTTGATCAAGATATTGTAAAGAATTGATAGCTGGGATCATAGTCAGGGGCGGATCTGTGCATGGTGCTACCTTTGCAAAGAGCAGTGCTAATTTTCAAGGCTAAAAATATGAAAAATAGAGATAATTAGTATCATTAAGGTTGTTTAGCACCGGTCTTGGGATCATTCCAGCTCCGCCCCTGATCATAGTACTCTAAACATGAGCATGAAAGATATATTTCTAACATTAAGACATAGCAACTATGTTGCAATATGAAAGGCCACACAGTAAAAGATCATGAATAATGCTTTGAAAGACATTTGTTTGTTTCACATATAGAAAACATATCAATTGTGGTATTCAGCGTGTCCTTCATGGAGTAGAAAAACATAAATACATAGGACACCTTCAAAGTTCATAAGGGTGACAAGATACAAATAGTTTAAGAACAAGCAATACCATGATTATGAATCAATCAATAAGTTTTGGGACAATGCACATTGAACTAAGAATGACAACTATGCTCTCTTAACTGGTGCATAAAGATAGAATATGGAGACTCAACATAAAAGTAAAAAAGAAAGGCCCTTCACAGAGGAAAGCAGGGATTTCAAGTTTCATAATGAGCTTCCAATAATTATGGTACTTATTAGCTTTGAGATCTCATTGCCCCTATCATAGGCATCTTGAAGTGATTAAGGTTAAAGTGAGACAAATATGAGGTATATGCTTGACAGATCATAAGTTGAAAATCTCATGTCCCTTGAGTACGAGGGTCGTTCCTCATGCTACTCAACTTTAGTCACAAGCAAGTCCTTGTCATTGTAAGTATATGTGTATCATAGAGAACCGCCAACGGGGTACCAATTGCCCCATGACACAGGAGCTATCCCATATCAAAATGACAAGGCAACAGACAATGAGCATCTCAACGATCTTTTTATTTACCATGAGTATGGTGCTTTTTTCTATATTTTTTTCTGAAGATGCTTCATAGATTGATCACTATGGTTATGCTGCAAGTTTCCACCATGATTAGGCATGGCTTAGGCTAGCCGCCCAGGCGTTTCTCTAACACATACACAATACTTCATGGACTTACAAGATCCCCTTTTATTTCACACCGCCGAAATCCATAAACAAAAGATCATGAGATCAACTATATAGATATGTACAAGTGTTGAAAGCGTTCCCCATGACAGCATGGTTCTGCTAACTCCCAACTTATAATTTGCAAGCATATAAGCAACATAGATGGCACAATGGTTCAAGTTTATTAAGTGCAAGAAAATAAAGTGTGCCATCGAGTTCGTGAGAGCTTTAATCACTAATTTTCACATAACAGAAGTTTAATTTGGAAGATAAATAAACACATGAATTACCTTGGAATGGTGTAACACACCATGCATAGGAGTTTATAGTGGACTCTTTGAAGTAACTTGGTTTACTTGGGAGTTGGATGCACGAGTAGAGCTCATACTCAGTATAGGTGGAGGCTAGCAAAAGACTAGGAGCAACCAACTAAGAGAGCAGTAATGGCCATAATCATGCAAAGCGACAAAACATTATTAATTAAAGCATAAATTGATATCACAAGTCAAAAACTAAATGATCATAGAGGCTAAGGTGACTGGTTCATAGTCTTAACATGGTGTAAGCATGTGCCAAGTCAACCCAAATAAAGCATCAAAGGAGAATGCCACAATATTATGCTTTTGTATGCTAAAACAACGCATGATTCTTTCATGGCACATTAAGCAATCTAAATTGTTTGAAACATGTCATGCTACATCAATAATCACTAAGCATATTGTCAAAGCAACATCTAACATGACATGATAAAGTCTAAGCCTCGGTCAAACAAGCTTCCTTTTGTACCACTATAAGCATGAAGTTTCCTACTCTTTTCCAACACCAATCGACTTATTTGAAACAACTCACAAAGATAATTATCAATAAAGATTAGTGAGATTGTCTCAAAAATTTACAAAGAAGAACTAAAAAGTTCTAAGCAAAAATCATAAGAAAACTAAAGCTAAATGCCGAGCTAGAAAAAGAGAACACTCACAGAACAATAAGAATGAAAACTAGAGTGTTCTGGGCAATGAAGAACTAGGTGTAACTCCTCCAAAATAGGTGTGCGGGGGTACAACTAATTTATTGCATCAAACCAAGAAAAATAAAAATAAAAACAAGAACAACATATAGTGCATGAAGCAATAAAAAATGATGTGTCTTGAAAGAAGACCTGAGATTTTATTGATGAAGAAGGGGATGCCTTGGGCATCCCTAAGCTTTAACGCTTGTACCTCTTGAATATTTCTTGGGGTGACATGGGTGGAATCCCCAATCTTGAGCTTTTTTCCATACTTCATCTCATCACACCATTCTTTACCTACACTTGAAATTTTCCTTCATACAAAACTTCACCTAATCTTTATTAGCAACATTAGTGTATTCAAGATAATAAGTCTTTGAGTTTAGTTTCAACACAAGTAAAGCTTACATTAAAACACAAGATACTGTACCAATTCCTTTTACAAGCTCAAGTGATCAAAGAGAACTCAAAAACAAACCGATTATGAGGCAAATGCATATAATGACAGAAATCTGTCAAAACAGACCAGCAGGTAAAGACCAATTTTTTCGAAAATGTTCTGTTGATCAAATTGAAAAGTGCAAAACTAACGACAGTTGGGTAAATACCAGGGGCATGCACACAAAAAAATTACAGATCAGTATGATGTTCTGGGATTTTTCACGATTTTTTTATAGCAAAGCACAGAAATCTGTCCCGGGACAGCAACTTCCCCAAATCTTACTTCCCTCTCATTAGAGGCTATTCTTGGCACAAAAAATAAATAAAAATGATAAGAAGAGGTTATTACAGAGGCAATAACTTCTAAGACTCAACAAAACAAAAATAAACTAAAAGCAAAAATATAATGGGTTGTCTCCCAAAAGCTCTTTCTTTATAGCCATTAAGATAGGCATGATAATTTCGATGATGCTCACATAATAAATATGAATTGAAGTAAAAGAGAGCATCAAGAAGAAAATATAAAACTAGTTTAAGTCTAACCCACTTACTATGAAAAATAATCTTGTAAAGAAACAAGTCATGGAAGCACAAAGCAACAAGCATAGGAAAGCAAAACGAGTGCAACTTCAAAAATTTCAACATAAAGAGGGGAAACTTAATATTATTGAGATGCATAAAACCATGTTTACCTCTTTCATAGTAACTTTCAGTGCTTAATGAATAAAATTAACAATATAACTATCACATAAAACATTATTATCATGAGCCACATGCATAAAATAATTATTACTCTCCACATAAGCATAGTCATTCTTATTAATTGTAGTGGGAGAAAATTCAACAAAATATCTATCATTATTATTCTCATCACCATAATCATCAAATATGGGAGGCAAATTGTAATCATAATTGATGTTCTCCTCAATAGTAGGCGGACTGAAAATATCATATTCATCATTGCAATCATCATACATTGGAGGTATAGTATCATCATAAGCAATAGAATAGCTATCTTCCAAAGTGTATTCATTTGTAAACTTATCATGATTGGAAGGAACATGGATAGTCCTAATAGTACAACAATTATTAATATCATCATTTTCAGAATTGGTACCAAAGGGATTTTCAATATCAAAGGTAGTGTGCTTTTCCCAATCATGATCACTACTATAGGTAACAGGCATAAGAACATCATCGAGTTTGGACTCATTAACAAAAACTATAATAGGATCAACATGCTTAGGGGAAAATACTGTTTCCTATTTCCTTTTACTCCTCCTTTTCTTCTTATTTGTAAGATCCCTCCTTTATAAAGGAAAAGGATCCCTGTGATTGCAATGCTAGTCCCTGGATCAATGCTAGCATCCACAGTTTAAGATGAAGTACACAGATACAAAGGTCATTTATTACAGCCATTCGAGAGATAAACATAGTCTTTACAACTCCAAGGCCACAGGCCTAATACAAGAGTTTGAATAAGTAAATAAATGAAAGTCTTCATCTTCATGTGCCATAGGCAAACATGTTGAGTGTAGACTCATGACACCTAATCCTCATCAGAGTAACCTGCAACATCACAAGTTCTGACCACGATTGGGTCAATACTTTGGAATAGTATTGGCAAGTGATACCTTAGTAAAATTTTAAGTGGACTAGATACTATATGCAATTTGGCTAAGTGTAGCTTGGCTTGCTTTGCTCAAAATAGGTTTTTCCTATTAGTTGAAATCACTAAGTTTTTCTTTGTCAAAACTTTTCCCAAGGAACCACCAATAGACATTGAGGTACTTCACCCTTGTTCTCCCACAAGTTTTTACTTAGAAATTGGGATGAGGAGATTCTTGATAGCTTCCATGTCTTGATGCTCAAGTTGTCCATTACCATGGACTTGGCTAAGTACTTAGATTTTTCCATCTGCAGAGGTTGTGCACTTTCCCCACCAGACTTGGTTTCACCAAGACAGGACCTTTCGAAGCCTTCCTTAGACCAAATGGGACGCTCCAACCTATCATTCCCACTACCACCAACTGTCCAAATGGCTAAGTTCTAGCAACCTATGTGATCCAGGCAGAGCCCATATTGCCAAGTGGCTGCACTAGAAGCTTCTTAACACTTGGCCTCTAAAATCTCTTTGTTCCTGGGTGGCTTACCACAAGTGAGATACACAAGGTAAACCATAGAAATGGGCCTTGTGTAACCACTCAACATAAACCTTTCCTTCCATTCCACCCAGGTGTTTCATTAACTTAGTTGTTTTATTAGGCAAAACACAAGTCCAAAGACTTAGAAATATTTTCATCATAGCATGTATATTTCACCAACCCTGTTTGCTACTAGATAGGCTAAGCATGGCATAGATAGTAACTTAACTTAGAAATTCCCTAGCATTTCTACAACTACTAGGATTTCCCAACATGGCATATAAGAAAAATAATATCATGCAAGACTTAGCAAAAATATTTCTAATGCTTAGTATAAAACATGGGATAAAAATATTCATGAAGTACCACTTGCCTTGGTAGTTGGGAGAGTAGCACTCCTCACAATCACAATCACTAGCACCAAAATCTACACAAAGAATGGTAGCAACAAAATTACACACAAAACATATACAATCAAAAATATATGCATGCATGCAAGATGATATGTGATGATTTTTAAAACTCAACAAAGCAAGTATTCAGTACTGATTCATAAACAAGTCAAAAACTTGCCAAACAACAATTATTTAAACCCTAAATCATTTCCTAAACATTTCATAAACTCTAATTAGTCCTACACAAGTTTCTGCAAATAAAACCTTTTTAACAGAAGCTAAACATTAAACACATTGCATATTTAGAAAGAGCTTGCTCTCCTGATTCCAACGGTATAAAATTTGTCAAATTCTAACGTGGGGATCAAAGTTATAGCCCAATCAAATTTGAATAACAATCAGATTCAAATTCCAGTTTTAAATCTAAACTCAGCCACGCGTCTGTTTCTTATTGGCCCGTACCGGTTCGGGCGGATCGATCAACGAGGGCCACACTATTTAACTGAAGATGCACGGCCAGATCTAACGCGTAACGGTTCGTTAAGTGAACTAATCCTACGCGCTGGATCTAGATCTGATGGTTGTGGATCAAGCGACCAAAATCGGCCGGGCGGCGGCTATCGGCGGCGGCGAAGCTCGCCTTGGCGGCGGTGCTACAGGTCGTCCTAGGGTCGTCGGAGGGCTTACCGAGAACCGTGGCAACGTCTTGATGCTCAACTTTGGCGGCTTGGCAAGGCGCACGGTGTGGGCTCGCTTGAGCTTCGTCGGCGTCGGGTGGTTGCATAAGAAGTTGTTGCCGATGCTATGGGTCTTCCTAGTACCAACCAGAGGCATCAGTAGCTGCGCAAGGACAAGGCGAACCTAGTCGTATGCGAGAGAGGTCAAGGGGCGCTCAGTGCTTACCGCAATCGATCGCCGGAGAAGAAGAAAGCGTCAGGCACTTGCGGTCATCGTCGTTGGCGAGTCTCTAGATGGTCCTAGCATGCACCAATAGGGTGAGAAGATGCGCATGGTTGTCGTGTTCATTCTGGCAAACTTAGACAGCAAGGGGCGACGGGGTCTTACCGGAATACCTCGCCGGAGTTGGCTCTGACTGCGGCGGTGCAATACAAATTAGAGGCAGCCTGGTGGCGAGAAGAGTGTGGAGTGTGGGGGGAAATGACCGCGGCGGGGTGTGGTTTAAGTAGGCCGAAGCACGACAGGAAACGCTCGCAGAATCAAGGCTAATTACGCTGCGCCATTATCGGCATCAACGGTAGCGGCGACGTGGTCTGCGGGCGAGATTTGGGGATGACGACGGTGACGTGGACGGGGCCCAGTTGTCTGCGAGAGAAACAGAGGGGGGGTGGGGTCCTGGCGTCAGTCACTTGCTGGGTGCATCTGCGAGTGAGAGAGGGAGAGAGGGAACCCGGGTGGGCTTAGTGGGCTGCTTTCTCAGTTGGGCCAGAATCCTGGCGCTGGCCCTTTTCTATTTCCTTTCTCTTTTTCTTTTTCTGTTTTGAATTTCTAGAATGAATTTCAAATGGTTTCAAAAGCTTTTTGAATTCAAACTTTTTCAGGATTTTGTAGGGTGCAACATTCACACTTATGGGCATAAAGCAAGAGGTCACTTTTGAATTAGCTTGGTCATTTAGTATAAAATAAAATAAACAGTGACATAGCACTAGTTTGAATAGGTTTTGAAACTGGTTTTTGATTCATATTTATTTTGAAACTTTGGTTTAAAACTTAGCAATCTAGTAAAACTACCTGAGAGCAACAAGACAACAAAGTTAAATTTCATGCTCAACAATCTCCTATTGGAGAGTAACTTTTGCTGCAAAGGCTAGTCACATAAAATAATGAGCCCATATGCTCCTGTTTTTGAAGTGATTTGTTTGAAATGAATAACATATTATCATGGATGCATGGATGATATGCATAAGTTTGAAACATGATTTTAGGGATGTTACATTATTCTTCCCCTCTTTAGGAGGGAGAGGCTTGAAAGGGAGCTTCTCCACATACCATGGTTTATTGTTAGAGACAATAGAACAAACTTTGGAGGATTCCTCCCTTTCATTAATAAGAACAAAACACATATTAGTCCTGTCATATTTTGGTAAAATATCATCTTTTATAATATTTTGTATGTAAGTATTTGCGTGGCAATTATCAACATAGTAAAGATGACAACCATGCAGGACGCTATTCATATCAAAAGCACTCATATCTACCAAAGAAGTTTTTCTTGAAAGCTCTTCATACCCCAAAAATAATGTAAGTTCAGCATGCTGATTAAGAGTGATCATGTTATCACAATACAAACTTGCAGTGCTCATTGAATTAGAAAGGTCATTATTATGGCCTGAGCATTGAAAATTGAAATGACCCACTTCAAAGCCCTATACCACGTTCTAGTTTTTTCATTCCTGTGGGTGATACAATATTCTTCTTCGATTTGATTCTTTTCACAAGGTCTAGTTACTCCACAAAAATTAACATGCTTATATGAAATAGTACTTTTAGAGGTTTGAGCATGTTTATTGCAATCATTAATAACAATTTCATTTTTCATGCAAGTGTCTTTAAAAGGTTCATGATACATGTCCCATTTTTCTTTAGGAGCATTAATATGATAAGAAAAGGCTCTACAACAATCAACAAGAATTTGAGTATCAAGACCATATTTAGCACTAAGCTCTTGGAAATCAGAAGTTTCAGCGAAAGACTTCATGCAATCATACTCATAGTTTATACCTGGTTCTTTACCTTTGTCGTTATCCCAATCTTTGGTATTGCTTTGAATTGTTGCAAGAAGATCCCACTTAGCTTTGACCTCCTTACTTATGAAGGATCCCTCTAAATAGGTATCTAGATAGTCCTTGTAATGTCCTGAAAGCCTTGCATAAAAATTATTAATAATAATATTACTGGGGAGCTCATCAATGGGACATTTGAGCATTAGTGACTTCAATCTCCCCCATGCTTGGGCAATACTTTCTCCATCATGAGGATGAAAATTATAAATACAATTCCTATCTTTATGAATTTCATGAGGAGGATAAAATTTAGAGTAAAAGAGAGATTTAAGTTCCTTCCACTCCGAACGATGAGGATCATCTAGTAGCTCATACCACTCCCTTCCTTTGCCCTTAAGTGATAAAGAGAATATCTTCCTCTTAACTTGTTCCATTGAAATACATGCACACTTGAACAACTCGCATAATTCATGTATAAAGAGTAAATGATCTCCAGGATGAACAGTTCCATCTCCAAAATACCAGTTATTCATAACACGTTCAACAATTTCCATAGGTATTTTAAAAGGTACACTTTCAGTATGTGGATTTAAAATATCACAAGCATCATTAGAATTACCACATATGGGAGATAAAATATCATCAGAGCAAATTTTCTCCTCTAAAGCTGGGGAACTAAAAAGATCATTTCATAAAAACTAGCTTCCCCAAGCTTAGACGTTTTCATAGCATTAGTAACAAAGGTGTTCAAAAAAATCATACTAATAACATTGCTATTAGCATGCAAAGAAAGTTCCATGGGTTTTTTATTTTTCTCTCCAAACCATTTATGTCATAACTTAGGAAAAATACTAAAAACTCTCTAGTTTTGTTGTTGTTTTCCATTAAGCCTAACTAGTGAAAATAAAAACAAGAAACAAAAAGATATAATTGCAGAATCTAAAGGAAATAACTTCGAGCACTCACACACCAGCAACAGTACTTGAAGATAGCTTAGTATCCAGAGGATGTGAGTACCTTTTACGTTACCTCCCCAGCAATGGTGCCAAAAAAGTGCTTGATGTCTACGCACGCTTCTATTCTTGTAGACAGTGTTGGGCCTCCAAGTGCAGAGGTTTGTAGAACAACAGAAAGTTTATGTTAAGTGGATCACCCAAGGTTTATTGAACTCAGGGAGGAAGAGGTCAAAGGTATCCCTCTCAAGCAACCCTGCAATCAAGATACAAGAAGTCTCTTGTGTCCCCAACACACCCAATACACTTGTCAGGTGTATAGGTGCACTAGTTCGGCGAAGAGATAGTGAAATACAAGTAATATGGATGATTATAAGTGGTAATTGCAATCTGAAGTAAAAATGCCAGCAAGCAAACTTGTAGCGGGACTGATTGTAAACAGTGTTTCAATGCTTAGAAACAAGGCCTGGGGATAATACTTTCACTAGTGGTCACTCTCAATAAACATATAATATATTCTCTTCATTATGCTACTCTGAACTACTCTCCGGTTGGACAGTGTAGGGCTATAATAGCACACCTCAAAATTCATATTACCCATCTAGATAATCCCACACTATCACCTTGAGCGCTAGATGGTTCCAACAAACACCACAATCTCATAGAGACATCCAACTCAAATTATACTCATGATAAGTATTTTTGTAACCTTTAGCCTAAGTGCCACACGGTGTGCACACTGTCAACTTCACACACGTGGGGATAAGCAGAGATTAATTAAATAACTTGAGTAGCAGAGTAGATCTACTTATTCAAATAGATTACAAAGCTCATAATCTCAATAAGATCACGCATAGAGAGAGAGAGATGAACACATAGCTACCGGTAGGGCCTTTAGCCTTGAGGGAGAACTACTCCCTCCTCATCATGGAAGTTAGCAACAGCGATGGAGATGGTGGTGGAGTCGATGGAGATGGCTTCGGGGACAATTCCCCGTCCCGGCAGGGTTCCAGAATAGAGACTTCTGTTCCCCGAATCTCCTCTTCGGTGGCGGCGGCGCTGCGGAACATTTCGTGGATGGAGGGTGGATGATTTAGGGTTTTTGCGTCGAGGGCTTTATATAGGCAGAAGGGCAAGGTCGGTGGACGCCCGAGGGGCCCACACCACCTCGTGGCGCGCCCCCTAGCTGCACCACCATATGGTGTGGCTATCTCGTGGAGCCTATTCGTCTCTCCTTCGGACTTTGTGTCGTGTCGGGAAAAATAGGAACTTTGGCTTTTGTTTCGTCCAATCCTGAGAATATTTCTTTACTAGCTTTTCTAAAACCAAAAACAGAAGAAAATAGGCAACTGGCACTGCGATATCTTGTCAATATGTTAGTTCCAAAAAATGTATAAAAATGTCTCAAAGTGTAGACAAAACATAAGATAGTTGGTACAAAACAAGCATGGAGCATAAAAAATTATAGATACGTTTACGACGAATCATGCCACGTGCACATCGAGCTTCCTCCATATTTTTAGCGGTTCAGTCATAGTAGAGGGTGTGAAACCGGAAAAAAAAGTTTTGCATCGGCCACGGTCGAGCCGAGATTTTTGTTGCGGAAGAGGCGCCTTCTACGATGACCAACGGGCCCAGTCGTTGTGGAAGGAAGCATTTCTTGTAGTGGTAGTGCAACTTTAATTTGTTTGGAAAGACTAAAGCTGGACTTAAATTCTATTTGATACTTTGCATTCTACTATAATGACTTTAAATATTGGAGTTGTTTTATATTAGAATCTATCTATTTAAATCCTTCTTAGTTTTAGGTTTACAATTATTCTTTTAGGAATGCTCTAGTGACTTTCTAGAGATAGTATTTGATTTCACTATCAAAGATCTATTAGCTATAGGGTTTTAAATTATCCTTTGCAATTTCTCTTGTGGTTCTCTAAGGATGTTAAGTGACTTCATTCTTGAAATTATAATAGATATCAAATAAAATTATGCTTTATTTATATACCTTTCTACAATGATATTAAGTAGGAGGAAAATTACTTGATCTACTTAAACAACAAAGGATTGCCTCTTCTTCTAAATAGTTTCTTCCTTAGTTAGGGTGGTTGACACCTATTGGAAAGTTACTATATAATGGTTGATAATGAGCATTACTTATATGATAAAAGTAATTCATTTATCATGTATCAATTGTTTAGGTTTTAAATAAGTGATATAGACAATAATTTTGATATGGATTGATATAGTCTTGGTTAATAGCTTCTCAGGAATTCCTATCTTCCCTACTTTATAATTCTTGTTTCTTACTTGAGGAATTCCTTTCCTAGATATACTACTACTTCCCATCTATCATCATGTATTGACATGATGAGATTTACTTCATAATTATAATTTTATCAATACTTTCTCCTTCTAAATACATCGGTAAATCCAATGAGCTTGACACTAAATCTCTACATGATCTCCTCATAGTTATAACTCCCACTTCTAGAATGCTTCTAATGAATCCAAGTCCACTAAGACGATTACTCTCTTACTTCACAATTTACTTTGTAATTGCACTTATAAATCTCAGAAGCTTGTCACTAAAGCTTTTCATAGTCTCCTCATCTATACACTTGGTTATATCAAACTAATCTACTAATGATAACCTCTAATCTATTAAGTAGTTACTTCTAACTCCATTCATCACTAATATTTCTCCAATAGATGTTTATAGCAATTCCTACTTCACTTCAAGTGTTGACTATTCTGTAAGAGGAATATTATTACTTCAATAACTCACGGTTGCTCTAGTATAAGCTTGGTTATACTATCTTAACTTTAGTTACCTCAGTAACTCATACTCCAACTTCACATTATATCATTATGACTTTCTATGTTCAAACTTTAGATGATATAGCTAGCCTAGGGTTTAATCTTGTTCTCTCCACCAATGTCACTTATGCTAATCAAGGCTTCATCAATACAACATTATATTTTTATTATAATTATCTTCTTAGTATTTCCTTTTGACTAAGATATATTATTCATTGTATAATCCTACTTGATCCAATAAGATTACTCCTTGGTAACTATCTTCAAAATTCATCCTTATAATCCACTTGTTACCACATATATCTTTATTTCCAATAACTCTTCTATCCATTCTTGAGTGAGTTAAATCCATCAACTATCTTATTGAATTGATTCTCTTCAAACGCTCACATCCTATAGATGATATCTAGAACTATAACTCCTACTTACCTCTTCTTACTTCTTTCTTTATAGGCTTTAAAGTGAATGCTATGACAAGGACAAGAGTTGATAGATTAAAATATGATAGGTTAAGAATTGATATATCAAGGATTGATAGGCTAAAGATTGATAAATCAATAGTTGACTACTCAACATTGAGGTTCAACGGATATTAGAATAAGGCTCAAAAGAGATGATAAGAATTGGTATAGAAAGAAATATATATGGTGAAGGTTCTTGACTTGATTTCCTTCCTGCTCAACAAGTGATAAGGATTAGTGTTTAAGAACTACCATGATGCTCATGGTAGGAATGGATAAGAATAAGATAGATCGATGTTTAGTTAATGAATTCTTGTTACTTGAGTTATATACTTAACTTGGTATCCAAAGGTTATTATAATGAATACTATAACATGATCTCTAGAAGATCAGGTGTTAATCATTAGGCAATGTGTTGTGGTTTATTTGTATTACATTTGATATACCCTTAGATCAAATCATCTTTACCCAAAATAAGATTTTATCAAAGGTCATATTGAAACTTATCGCAGTCAACTTGATGATCTACTTTAGTTCCACCAAGTTAAGAGAATCTTCAATCACTTTGACAAGTTTTGTTTAAAAGCGCGGAAATTATTCGGATTTTCTATGCATGAATGCAATGCACACATATAAGTTTAGCTTATTTCTAAGCTCTAATGTTGGGATGTTACAGTGGATCACAACACTCGGGATTTCATGATGCAGGTTGAACATTTTTTAGACTCCTCCCCTAGACCTCACATAGGAAACTCAGTATGATGAGCATGGGTTCGTGATTCCTCCTTGAAATGTTGGGCCGCCCCACAGGTACGGCTGGACGCCGCCTAATCCACCACATGAGCATCGTGGCACACAACATTCCTGATACGTCTGAAATGGATCGTATGGGCACCTAGAGGGGGTGAATAGGTGCTACTCCAAATTTTAATTCTTTTTTTATTTTTAGGCTTGACACAAAGATAAATACTCTAGATATGCAACTAGGATGAATTTCCCTATATGCCAAACTATCTACTAAACGAGTAAAGGTGGTGAGAGGAACGAGGTAACCATAGTGGAGCACACGGAGACACATGATTTGTTTTACGACAGTTCCTTTATTATTAAGGGAAGTACGTCTACGTTGGAGGGGTGGGCAGTACTAAGACCACCACGCCACAATAGGCCTCACCCTGTTCTCCGATGGATCTCGCCATAACTGGCTTGATCCACCTTTCCACTATATGGTACCCTTTGATGCGGGAACTGTTGTCTTTACAACACTACCGGGACACACATCCACAACCAAATTGGAGGCTCCCGAGATGACAACAAGCTACCGCAAGAAACAAGTTTATCGATAAAAAAACGGGATCTAGATATTCGTAAGAAACTCTAGATCAAGAGGACCCCAAGTGAATGGATGGTAAATGAACATCTTGATTGGTGCAGAGAAGATCAAGGCCTCCTCCTTCGATTCCCCAAAGATCAAAGCCTTTGGGTGGATAGAAGAGGAGATCTCGTGGGAATTGACATGAACATCACTGCACTTTTTCGTAGGATCAAAACCGGATTGAAACGAAGATAAGATGGGGTATGTATACCCTCCCCCCCCCCTCTAAAAAGATGCCATTGGAACATTCTTGGGACAAATAATACGGCCCTAGAGGGGGCCTATTAATCCGTCTGGGGAAAACATCCGGCCTAGAACGGATTATCCGGGCCAAAAGTCCGCCCCCATCCCGTGTGACGCGCCTCAGCTCCTTCTATAAAAACATCTTTGGGGCGGATTATCCGGCCCTTGGGAGGGGTGGATTATCTAGCCCCTGTGAGGGGCGAATTATCCAGCCAGGGCAAAAACTCCGGCCCTGGTCGGAAACTCTGGGGGAAAATTCCGCCCCCCATACTATGTGACACGCCTTGGTCCCTTTGCAAAAAATCATTGGAGGCGGATTATCCGCCCCCCTGGAGGGGCACATTATCCGGCCGAGGCAAAAACTCTGGCCCTGATCGGATAATCCGGGGGATTCTCCACCCTCCATACTATGTGACGCGCCTTAGATCCCTTTTGCGATCGAGGCTGGGGGAGATAATCCGGACCTAGCCAGGGGCGGATAATTTGCCCCCAGTACTTCCATGATAATCCGCCCCCAACACTTCCATTTTGCTGCATTTTGTCTTGTAGTTTCTTTTGGGCAAATAACCTGTAGCACTTAATACAAAATTAAATAATCCTGGGCATTGTTATTTAACACATAAAATTATAGAGATCATAAAATGTTATTTCACTGTCCCCCTTTTTGGTGTTAGGTGATAATGCTAGGATTTGCAATAGAGCCCTAATAACATCATCATTCCAAGGATAAAAAGACTCCCCTAAATGTGTGCATATAACTAGTTTGCATTTGAATACAAATGCACACATATAGGTTCAAGACTTTTCATGTGTTGGAAACGAAGCACAATGGATGAGTTTGAGAGATGTATCATACCAAAAATAACGAAGTTCTCTATAATATAAAGATAGACACATTTTAATAACTCCATATTGAGAATTCAGAGGATTACGCCATCTCTATAAGTCCATAAAGATAATTGCAAAGATTAGATATATCCAGAATTCCATAGTGATACATCCATAGATAAACATCATGATACATCCATAGTGACACTGACCATAGTCTCACAACCAACCAACATAGTCTCATGATACAAAACAAATAGCAAATAAAAGGTTAATTGCTAAATGGGCACAAGCAAGGAGATAACATGAGCGAAAGAAGAATGGAAAATGTGATCATACCCGACCCATGCAAATCTCACTCAACAACCTAATAGAACTACTTCTCCCCCGTTGGCATCGAAACTCCAAAGGGGAAAAGAGCGATGCTAACGGCCCAAGAGATTACTCCTCGTTGTCCTCGTCCTTGATGTACTCGCCCTTGTTGTCATCATAGTACTCCTCATCATCGTTATCATCATCAGTAGTTGGCGGAGTAGGTTACCTCGTTGTGCCAAGGAACAAGTGAATCTCCATCTCACCATAGTTGTTGCCTGATGTGTTCCACTAAGCATAAGGAGTGGGGGATGACTGCAGAGGAGGATGGTCGGATGCCCTAAAGACATGGTGAAGAATGAGCTACTGAGTAAGAGACATGTCATGGTGCTGACAATAGGCCTCGTATTGTCCCTTGTGAGTATCCACACCCATGCAAAGAATGTTGCACTGAAACCAGTTTAGTTGACCTCTATAGCAATGGACGGAACTTGGAGCTTCCTGCCATGAGTGGTACCACTAGCCCGGGCATCTCCCATAAAAGTATCGGATGCAGCTGGAGTATGAGTGATCTTCTGTTGCTTGACATAGGGCTTCTTGACCTTGTGTTCCCCATCGAGTGGCCCAGTAAAATCCTCATTGGGAAGCATGACCTTGATGAGCATCATAATGTAAGGAGCATAAGGAATGGAGTTCCTGTTGCACAGAGCGTCAACCATCTCATGGAAAATGAAGACCATAACATCAAAGGTGTAATCCACAGACGGGTCTTCAGAGGAGGCACATTCATATCAAAACCAAGTAAATGAATGAGATGACCATGGATACTATCATTGTTCCCTCCACTCAGAATAATGCAATCACGGAACATGAGAACTAGCTGAGAGTAGAGAGGAAAGAGACCATCAACCTTGCCAACCACTCCATTGGGTCCATAGCATGCTAAAAGTAATGCATCCTTGCTGGATTTGTTGGGGCTGATGATGTGATGCCCACAAGAATGATCTCGACCATTGAAGGGATAGGCAAGCACATGAGCAAATGTGTAGAAGTCATCCTAGAGAAAATGAGAGCCGGTCATCCACTTCATAGTGCGGGCCTCATCCCTACACATCACGAGAGTGGAGAAAAACTGCTTAACGAGTGAAGTATCATAGGGACATTGAATCTCCATAAGGTGGTGCATCCCTATCTTTTCAGTCATAGTCCAAGAATGAGCAAAATGAGGCTTATTCTTTGTGGCGGTTAGATCTATTGGACGTAAGGGAGAATCCTCAAGCTAGAATAGATGTACTCAAAGATAAACTTATGATGAGAACACACAAACCATTCATGCCACCAAAGGGTAGAGTAATCAATGATATCCATGTCCTTGTAATTTACCTGAGTTTGCTTGCACTTTCTCTTGGAAGCAGCCCTGGTCCTTTTGTCCTTCTTTGCTTGTTCAGCCATCAGTTTGGTCTCTCTTTTCTGCCTATGTATTTCAACCTCGTCAACAAGTACACCTTCTTCATTGGACTAAGGTATCGATCACGAGGACGTATTTTGTAAGTTGAGAGACACCACGAGAGCCACCTGTGAAATGAGTAAGGTTGGTAGCAAAAGATAAGCACACACAAGTATAGGAAGAATTGCTAAAAATAGTAGAGAATAAACCATGAAGCAATTATACACCGTATCAATATGAGTCAAAACACAGCAGGTTGGAGCCTTCCAGGCTGGATAATCTGTCCCAGCCAGGGGCAGATAATCCGGACTTGGCGATTTTTTGCAAATCGACTCAGATTGATAGCATGCATACAAATCAGATAAAATGGTTGATTTTCTATGGTTATTAACAAGCATATGGATTAATGGGAAACTTATAATCCGAGTTTCAACAACAAAAAAGCAACTTCCACACAAAGGCAAATAATGGGGGAGTTACTCTCACTCAATGGAAGAACTACTTGGAGGAGAAGGTACACGAGAGGATGAGGGAGCGGATCCGGCCAAGAACCGGAGAATCCAACGTCTGGAGTAGCACTGGGGAGGGGCAAGGAGGCCAACGATGGCTTGGGAGTAGGAGGGGTCAGGGTGAGGAGAACTGCTCTATTTGAGCCTCCTCCCCGACGCCCTGCCCTAAGGAGACGACAACCACCCAGGTCGGATGATCCGGCCCCCTCTGAACTGCTTTTTACATGGAGTTCAGGCCAGCACAACCCAAAAACACCCTCGCAAGATTGACAAGGGAATTGTGTGCAAGAGAGATAAATGTCTTGAGGTGGGAATAGGCTTAGGTTTAAATAGCCAAACTGAGACGGTACTACAAACCCAAAATTGCAAGAACAAAAACAAAGAAAAGCCAATATTGGGTGTGTTTTCCATAAGAACACAAGATAGGCATGAAAAAAACCCACAAAGAACCAACTCTTCACGAAGAAGAGTGCGGTGGACAAAGCCACCATGTAGGGGTGAATGGTATGACACCAAAAAGAATTATTTTGGGTTCATGACCAATACTCATCAATAAGCTCACATATCACATAATGATATAAAGGGAAATAATTTTTCTTACTTTCGGAATTATGAGGGAGGATTAGCCCAAATAATTAGGACCACACTCCCCTATTTCCATGCCCACATCTAGACCAAATAAAGGATGAGATATAGGTGAGTATGCAAGGGTAATCAAGTCAAGCTCCTTGAATCCACGATATTTATCTCATTCCTCAAGTAACAAAATCTTGCCTCATCAACTGGCTTCGTGAATATATCTGCAAGTTGATTCTTCGTGCTCACAAAGGATAGGTCAATATCACCATGAGCAACATGATCTCGAATAAAATGATTACAAATCTCAATATGCTTAGTTCTTGTATGTTGCAATGGATTGTAAGCAGTTTTGATGGCACTTTTATTGTCACATAAAATAGGCACTTTGTCACAAATTGACACCATATTCCTTTAAAGTTTGCCTCATCCATAACAACTAGGTGCAAGCGCTTGCAGCAGCCACATATTCAGCTTCGGCGGTGGAGAGATATATACAATTTGTTTCTTTGAAGACCAACATACCAAGGATCTGCCCAGAAATTGGCAAGCTCCAGAAGTTGATTTTCTATCATCCTTGTCACCAGCCCAATCTGAATTGGTATATCCACATAGAGAAAAAATAGATCCTTTGGGATACCTTAAACCAAAGTTAGGGGAATGAACCAAATATCGGAAGATTCTCTCAACCGCCACCAAGTGGCTTTATTTAGGGGGCTCTTGATACCTTACACATACTCCTACACTCAATACAATAATTGTTCTAGATGCACAAAGGTAAAGCAAAGAGTTGATCATGTACCAGTATACTTTTTGATCCACATCTTTACCATTGGAATTCAACTCAAGATGACATTTAGTTTTCATTGTTGTAGAAACGCCATTAAGATCTGTCATATTGAATCTCGTGAGAATGTCTTGGATGTATTTTGCTTTATTAATAAAGGTTCCCTCTCTTAGTTGCTTGATCTCGAATCCAAGAAAGAACCTTAACTCTCCCATCATAGACATCTCAAACCTGTCAGTCATAAGCTTTGAAAATCATCGTTAAAAGCTTGGTTAGTATAGCCATAGATAGTTCAATGTACATACAATTGGCACAATTAAAGCTCCCTATTAACCTTATTAGTAAAAAGAGTGGATCAATCTGCCCAACCTCAAAACCACGGTCTAACAAAAGCTCTTTAATATGCTCATACCACACACGTGGGGCTTGTTTAAGGCCATAGAGCGCCTTATCAAGTTTTGTAGACATGGTTCAGGAAGTCGGGGTCCTTGAAGTCCATGGGTTGCTTTACATACACCAATTCATGTAGAGAGCCATTAAGAAAGGCACTATTAACATCCATTTGCTGTAATTTGAAATTATGATGCGCTGCATGTGCAAGAAGGATACAGATAGACTCAATGCAATCCACCGGAGCATAAGTTTTTCCAAATTTGATGCCTTCCACTTGAGATAAACCTTGTTGTATCAATCTTGCCTTGTTTGTTACAACAATTACATTTTCATCTTGCTTGTTCTTCAAATCCACTTTGTGTCGATAACATTGCAGCATTCTTTGGGCTTCTCTACTAACTTCCAAACTTTGTTGCGCTCGAAATTGTTGAGTTCTTCATGCATAGCAACCACCCAATTCAAATATTCAAGCGCTTCAAAAACCTTTTTAGGTTCCACTATAGAGATATGAGCTTAATGGTCACTAAATCTTGCCAACTTTGTTCTTGTGGACACCCTTCTTCTTAGATCACCCACTAATTCGTCAAATGTGTGACCTTTGATTTCTAGATTTCTTTCAGCTCGAGCTTTGCAACGAGTTTCTATTTCCTTATTGTTTCTTGGAGGAATATTCACCACTCTGGTCCTCGTCTTGACCATTAGCTTGACCTTGATCAACAGTATGTTCAGCACTAACAGTTGATGGAGAGACTTACCCTTGATCTTGATTTATAACCATATCAGGAGGTTATTGTTCTAGACTTGCATGGCCAGATAATCCGGCCGATGGAGGGGCTGGATAATTCAGCCTGGGAACTTCAGATGCTTCATGATCATCATGGTGCGTGAGGGAGTAGCAGGGCCGGATACTCCCCCCCCCCCCCTCATATCCATATAATCCGGCCTAGGACTTCTAGCTTGATCAAATGATGGATTATCTTCAGAGGTTTGTTGAGTAGGTGCAGTAGTTTCTTCAACAGGTGGAGTTTGTTGATCTTGTGAAGATGAGGGCTCTACTTGAGTAGAGCATTCTATTTCTCGGTCCTCCACAAGGGGTTCCTCAATGGGGTCATAAAATCGAACACCCATTCGCCTTATGGCATCTTGGGGTATTTCAATATCTGTATCACAAACATCAACTTGCTCCACATGGGAGAGGTCATTTTCTTCGAACACCACACTAAAAGATTCTACAACAATTCTGGAGGTCTTGTTGTAGACTCTATAAGTGTGGGATTCAGCACCATAACCAAAAAAATACCTTCTAAAGACTTAGACTCAAATTTAGACAAACGAACTCCTTTAATGAGAAATAAACACTTACAACCGAATACCCAAAAGTATGATATATTAGGCTTGTTACCGGTAAGTATTTCATAAGGAGTCTTGTCCAAGATCTTGCGAAGGTAAAGGCGGTTTGATGAGTGACATGCGATGGATATAGCTTCAGCCTAGAAATTATATGGGCACTTGAATTCAGCCAACATGGACCTTGTCATATCCATCAAAGTACGGTTTTTCCTCTTGGCTATACCATTTTGTTGAGGGGTGTACGTAGCAGAATATTGGTGTCTTATACACTATTCACTTAGAAATTCATTTAGGGTGTAGTTCTTGAATTCAGAGCTATTGTCGCTTCTTATTGCCAAAATAGGGGCATTGTGTTGATGTTGAACCTCATTGGCAAAGTCGATGACGGTTTTTTGAGTCTCACTTTTCTACCTAAAGAAGTAGACCCATGTGTACCTTGAGTATTCATCGACAATGAAAGACAATACTTCATACCACTAAGACTTGCATGATATGGAGGACCAAAAATATCCACATGAAGGAGCTCTAAGATTCTTTTTGATGAAATAATTGTCTTCCTTCGATGTGGAGGGTCATGCATTTTTCCTTCAACACAAGCCTTGCAAACACGATATTTGGCAAAGGAAACATTTTATTTTAGTCAGCCTTGTGAAGACTTTGCAAAGTTCTCATGCTGACGTGGGCTAGATGGTGATGCCATAACTAGCCCGCATTGACCTTTCTAAATAAGCACATTGTACCTATAGTGGTTTTCCCTGAAAATTCCACCACATACATGTCATTTTTGACATACCCAACAAAAGCGACCTTTAGAGACTTGCTCCACAAGAGTACCACTATATCATCATCAATGAAAACAGAAAATCCCATCTTACTAAGAGCACGAACAGAAATAAAAGTATACCCAAGGGTCTCAACAAGCATGACATCCACGAAAGAGATATCGTGAGCAACCACAACCTTGCCAAGACCCAATACATTTGACTTGGACTTATCACCATAGGAGACAATTATTTGATCATGATTAGGACTCTCCATGATGATCTCCTTTATTTCGGTCATGTGACTTGTGCATCCACTATCAAGCACCCATTTAGATCCATCGGAAGCATAGCCCTATAAGAAAATTAATTATTGGTTTTAGGTACCCATTTTTTAATGGGTGCTCTCATGTTAGTAACAAGTTTGTTTGGAACCCAAATAGACGAAGCAATATAATTATCATAAGGACCAATATAACTAGCATAAACATCACCATAATAATCACAAAATAACTCATGATGAGGATTATTAGGTCCTGTAAAACCATTATAATCATTTTTTCCTTCATGATGTTATTTTCTATGGTGCTTATCTTTGCTTGAGCATTCTTGGCCTTCTTCGTATTGGTCTTCTTCTTCTTCGCCTTGGAGACATAGCCAAGTCCTTATTTCCCATTGTTTGTTCTTTGCTTACTCAAGAGATCATCGAGTGCTTCCTTACCTTTGGGAAGTGATGACTTGGCAAGCTCATCCTTTAATCTAGAATTTTCTTAAAGGATATCTGCATTATCACACAAAGGAGTAGAGGTTCTAGCAACATCATATTTGTCTAGTCGAGTTTGGAGCTGATCATGAGACTCATTGAGAATAGAGTGTTCACTCTCCAAAGCCTTGTGAGCAATGTCAAGTTACTCCAATTTCTCGAAAAGTCTAGCCTAAGTAGCCCCAAAATCAACCTTCTCCTTTTCAACCTTTTTGCTTTATCAAAAGCATGATCATGTTCCTTTATTAGTTTAGCCAATAGACTCAAGCCTTTCCTCGAGAGAAACCCAGATATCCTCTTCTTCCTCTAGAGAATTCTTTAATGATGGTATCTCCATCACATCCTCTCTTTCAATTCTGCCTTTTTCTTCAAGAAGTTCTTCCAAGTGAACAAGTTGGCCCATGAGGGCCTCGAAATGCATCTTGTGCTCACCTTGCAAGTTAGTTCTAAAATGGTCCAAAGAAATAACTTCTTCCTTAACCTTAAGACTAGTAGAATCATCCATATAAACATTCATAGTAGTCTTAGGAAAGAAAGTGGTGGAAGGTGATACCTTGGAACCCCTTGCCATAAGACAAGTGAAGTTAGTGTTGGAGAAGTTCTCATTAGGAGAGTCGAAGAGCGAAGTGGTTGGTGTAGATGTGGTAGCTATGGCAACTACCTCTCTTGAACCATTATCATCCTCTTCGTGGATGAGTACTCCTATTGGGATACCAACACTATATTTCGTTTCTTCTTATAAGGAACATTTTTCTTGTTTAATGGCTTCTTGGGTGGAGCTTTTGACTTCTCCTTGAGAACCAGTCTACCCCCATGGTCTTCCCTATTTTGATAAGGACACTCGGTAACAAAATGTAAATTCTCTCCACAATTATAACAAGATCTCAGTTTTGGACCGTTTTCCTTTCTTCCACTTGACATATTCTTGCGTTCAAGCTCAGATTTTGCCTTGGCAGGGTCCTTCCAAAAGTTTCTTGCATAAAATGCCATATACTCACCATGTGAATGTTTGACCTCTTCGGTACAGATCATGGAAGTTATGTCAATGTTCCTATCATCTTCTTCTTGCTCAACAATATTGGCCTTCAAGGCAACATTCACACCTTTTTTTTGTTCCAATTGCTCGCGCACGAGCATCTTCAGTGTTCTTGGCTAAAACCTTGAATGCGCCCATCTCTTGTATAACCTCATTGGAAGTCATGAGGTGGTAGTTGTGTCTTCCTTGTAAGCTCTTCAAATCCATGGGTTCAAATGGCATAAGAGAACTTACATATTTCCTCTTGATCCAAGCATCATCAACATGTGTGGCACCGTGATTTCTAAATGTGGTGGCAATGGACTTGACCCTTCTATACATATCTTAGTGGTCCTCACCATCCATCATGTAGAAACCTTCAGCTTGATTGCTTAGAGCATCATAGATATTCCTTCTCATGCTCTCATTCCCAAGCTTCCTTAGTGGTGCTTAGATGTTCAATGTGTGGCATGTTGTCACATCCCAAGATTTTCCAAATCTTGCAATGTGAAAATAAATGAATAAAATAAAACTTTGTTTGATTTTCAAGGCCAGAAGAAACTTTTTGAATCCAATTGGGAATCTTCAAACCTATTTTTGAACAATTAAATCCTAAAGGGATTTATAAAAAGAAACATTTAATAAAGGCAAATAAAATGTTTTGGAAATACTATTTTGGATCTTTTAATAAAAGACTTTGTTTTCAAATGAAAAGGTGGATTTATAAACAAAGATTATATTTTAAAGAGCCAAATTAATTTTGGCCAAGCTTTTATAATAAAATATTTTGTTTTGATAAAATGAGTAAAGGTTTATTTAAATAAAATAATAAGGATGTAATATCCAAATTTTATTTAAGTAAAGGCTTTTCCCATTTTAAATAAACACTAAAACTTATTTATTTTTTTTAAATAAGTTTTCCAAGTATTTTAATACTACTTTGAAATCTTTTTATAAAAGGTTTTGGTTTTCAAAATGAAAAGAAATATTTTAAATAAAGATTATTTTATAAAGCCAAATTAAACCTTGGCCAAGACTTTGAAACAAAAGGTTTTGCTTTGATTAAAATAGTAGAGGTTTATTTAAAATAAAAAGGATTTAAATATCCAAGTTTTATTAATAAAGGTTTTACTATTTTCAAAACATCAAAACTTATTTATTCTTTTAAAATAAGTTTTCCAAGTGTTTTATATTCTCAAATAAAACCTACTGAAGTGTTTTTGGTTTTATTTAGATTTCAAAATAAAGTTTTTAAATAAACAAATCCTATTTGATTTATTAACTAAGGTCCATTTTATTTAATTATTAATGGACCCTATAGCAAAAAGGTTATTTTGTTTTAAACAAGTTCCAAGTATTCTTTATTTTCAAATAAAACCTACTAATTTGGTTTTAAAAATATTTGGATTTCAAATGGAAATTCTGTTAATTAAATCAAACCCTATTTTATTAAATAACTAAAGATCCATTTTATTTAAATATTAAATGGATCCTAAAATGAATAAAAATATTATTTTATTTTTGGAATGTTGGTTTATGTTGATAAACAGAACCAAGTTCAAAAGTTGTGAAGTTTGGTGATTGTTTGAATCAATTTGAATGTTGTTTGTTTGTTTGTTTGAAAATTCAAAACAGGAAAATAGAATAGAAAAAGAAAAATGTTTTAGACAGAAAAAAATAGTGCAAAGGACCCAGCCCAATAAGGCCCAGCAAACCAGCCCAGTTCTCTTCCAGAAAGAAAACAATTCACACCCAGTTTCTGACCCACTCAGACAATGACCAGTGGACCCTCCCCCTCATTTCTTTTCCCACTGACCGGTGGACCCCACCTCTCTCTCACTTGGCGAACCGTTTTTTCTTACATGACAGAACCCACGCAGTCGATGACAGCCTGGGACCACTCCTCGTCTCTCCCTCTCACTGATAATAGACCCCACCGTTGAGTCATCGTCTCCCTCACCCGCGCGACGACCCCGCCCCCAAATTCTCCGTCGCCGTTTCTGGCCAATGAAGGCACCATCAATCCGCGTTAATCTCTCCATTAACCCTCGCCGTGACCACGCGTATTAAACCGCCTGCTCCTCCTCCTCCCTTTCCCCTGAACGCTGCACCCCCTCTGCCCACAGGCCGAGCAAATTTTGACCTGGAACGCCCTCTGCTCCGACTAGCTGTCCGGCCAATTCCAGCCAGTACCTGCCTCCCCTTGCCCCTTGGATGCTACGAGCTCGTTCACCATCACCGTGCACTTCTTCCAGTACCTCCCACTTGTCTGCTCGTGCCCCACAGCCTCGCCTTCGTCTTCGTCTGGGAACCACCGCCGTCTGCATCAACTCCGGCGAGCTACTGTCGTCAACTCCGTGTGCCCCTTGCCCTATGGTGAGTTCCATATCAACCTGTACAAACTTGCACATCCTCCTGACATGATCTCTTGCTCGCTTGCGCCCCAGAGCGTCGGCAACGACCAGCTTCCGAACGCCGCCGTCTGTCTCGTCTCCGGCGACTTCCTTGGTAATGTTCTGACCGCCCCTCTTCTTTTCGATGATGCGCCTAAGACCAGTGACTTCTTCCGCAACTAATGCCATCGTTTTCGTGTCCTAGCTCACACCGTAGCGTCGCCTCCGTCGTCGACTGTGAGCAACCGCCGTCTGTCTCGTCTCCGACGAACAATTCCCGCAACACCAACGCGCCCCTCGACAAGCAGAAGGCACGTTGAGCTTCCCCACGCCACGGCAAACTCGGTGAGCATCTCCTTTCCCTCTCTTGCTTCCTGCATCGCCCGATCGCTCGCCGCCGGCCGCCGCCAGGTAATTGCCGCTTAGTGGTCAAACGCGTGGCGGCCGTAGGATCTTAATCGTGGCGTTGTAATAGAACGTGAAAAAGGGTATCTTTTGATCTGCACCGTGCGTAGCCACTTAGATCTGACGGTCCAGGAAGGTTGATCCGTGCGAACCGGTACGGGCGAATAAGAATATGACACGTGGCTCTGCTCATTTGATTTAAAACAGAATTGATCTAATTGATGTTCAGTTTTGTAAAATCCATAACTTTGAATCCACACGTCCAAAAATTACAAATTTTATGTCGTTGGATTCAGGAGAACAAGACCTAGACAACCCTGCCCTTGGTTTAGCAAATAGTATCTGTTAGCTTGTTTGTTTTTGCAGATTCTTTTGTGTGCTTGTTAAGATTAGAAAAATTGTTTAAAAATGATTTTAGGGTTAAAACCTTTGCAAAATGGTTTGTTCTGACCTTACTGACCCTAGGAACCAACCCATGTTTTGGAAAATGAATTTGGAAAAGTTTAGAATGGATTAATTGGTTTAATTCATTTCTAGCTAAATAAAACTATTGATTTGTTTATGAAAATGGTTTAAAAATGAATTTGGGGATAAAATCTTTGGCAAAAGGTGTATTTTGAACCTACTAACATTGGGAACCACTTTGTGAACTCAAAAATGTATTTGGTGAAGGAAAAGAATGATTCTTTGATTTAAAACCATTTCTAGTCAAATAGAAATGTGGTTTATTTATTAAAAATGATTTTGGAAGAAAACCTTTGGAAAATGTTTTGTTTTAAACTCTCTGACCCCAAATACCAAGTTTTGTGATTTGAAAACATATTTGGTGAACCTTGGTGATTAATGCCTTAGTAAAAATATTTCTACACCGCATAAAATGATACTTTGTTTTGAAAATGGCTTATGAAGAGAAACCTCTTTGCAAATGATTTTGCCACTTGACAAAATGACCATTAGATGTACCCAAATGTCTATGACCCACTAGGAACCACTTTTTCAAACAAAACAAAGCTTGGCATGCTTGCATGCATTACTTTGACTTTGTTATTTTATGTGTGTTGTTTTGCTTGATTGGTAGATTGAGTTTGTGCCTTGTTTGATTGGATTGTAGTGGCTTGAAGAGTGTGATTGTTGCAAGGACAAGGAGTGAACCTATACCCTCTACCAAAAAGGCAAGTGATGCTTCATACTTTTGTCCCATTATTTTCACTATGCATTAGTGATATTTCTAAGTAGGACTTGCATGGAATTTTGCTAAGTATAACTATGCTATGGGAAAACCTAGTAGATGAAGCCTTAGTAGAAATTTCCTAAGTTATGATTCCTATTACTTTCATGCTTAGCTTAGCTAATAGAAAACAAGGGTGGAATATATATTCATGCTATGAAAAATTACTAAGTCTGTGGACTTATGTTTTGTTTAATAAAACAACTAAGTGAATGAATCACCTGGGTGGAATGGAAGGAATGGTTTGTGTTGAGTGGTTCACAAGGCCATGGACTTGGCTTGTGTATCTCACTTGTGGATGGCCACCCAGGAACAAAGAGATTTGAGATGTCAAATGTTGAGAAGCTTCAAGTGCAGCCACTTGGCAATATGGGCTCTGCCTAGATCATATAGGTTGCAATAACTTAGCCAAATGGACAGTGGGTGGTAGGGGTTTGATAGGTTGGAGCGCGTCCATGTTGGTCTAAGGGAAGGCTTCTGAAAGATCTTATCTTGGTGAAACCAAGTCTTGTGGGGAAAGTGCACCACCTCTGCAGAGTGAAAAATCTAAGTACTTAGCCATGTCCCTGGAAAAGGACAATTTGAGCATCAAGACATGGAAGCTATCAAGAATCTCCTCATCCCAATTTCTAAGTAAAACTTGTGGTTGAACAAGGGTTAAAGGATCTTCAATCTTTGATTGGTAGATGCCTTGGGGGTTTTGTGCCAAACAAAAACTTAGTATTTTCAAAATGATAAGGAAAATCTATTTTGAGCAATGCAAGCCTCAACTCCACTTAGCCAAATGCATATAGATGATAGACTCCACTATACTATTATAGTATCACTTGCCAATACAATTCAAATGTATTGACCCTTGTGGCTGTAACTTGTAATGTTGCAGGTTTGATTGATTTTAGTGAAGATTGATTGATTAGGATTACAAAGTCTACAACCAACATCTGCCTATGGCACTTTGAAGATGAAGGACCCCTTGACTATAGTTATTCCGCTGCAATGTAATGTAATAGCCAAATGAGCTATGTAAGATGTAATAAAGTATTTTATTCCTGGTTATAAAGTTGTATTATGAACTTTGTTTCTTGATATTACATCTTAACTGTGGATGCTAGCTATTGATCCAGGGACTAGCATTGTAAACACAGGGGAGTCTACCTTACCTTATATTTTAACAAGGTTGGGTCAGCTCCTACCTCTACAGATGGTATCAGAGCATTGTGTTGCCTGTAGGATTTGTAACCCTAGGATTGGACAAAAACCCTTAGAAAAATAGGAGTTACATTTTGTTCCAAAAACTATTTACAAAAACACTTGTAAACTCTTTCCTCAACCATTTTGGTTTCAACTCTACATCTCTTCTACTTCAACTTGATGGAAAAGCCTACCCCCTGGCCAAAGACTACACCATGTGCAAAGGACTTCTCCAACATCTTCAACTCTAATGACTTCAACTTCTTCAACTCTAATGACTTCAACATCTCTAGCACTTTCACCAAGGACTTCCAACTTGGATATCACTAAAGACTACAAGTGAGACAAGAAATATTACTCAAGCCTTGAAGACTAAGGAAACACAACTTAGAAGGAGCCATCAACACCTTTGAAGATTTGTGACCAAGACACAAGAATTCTTCCAAGGATACAAATATCTCATTCAAGAAGAATCAACCAAGAAGGATGGAAAGATCACAAGTAAGCCATATAGATGGACCACCATATTTTAGTTAAGTCAAACCCACCAACTTATGTGGTGTAACAAAAATATTTTATTGCCTAAGTATGTGCTAGAAACTTTGTTTGAATGAATTGTTTGGTTTGTGATTGCATGCACATTGCTTGTGTGAATTGTGATGTGTGTGATTAGAATTGACTCCTACAGATGGTATCAGAGCATTGTGTTGCCTGTAGGATTTGTAACCCTAGGATTGGACAAAAACCCTTAGAAAAATAGGAGTTACATTTTGTTCCAAAAACTATTTACAAAAACACTTGTAAACTCTTTCCTCAACCATTTTGGTTTCAACTCTACATCTCTTCTACTTCAACTTGATGGAAAAGCCTACCCCCTGGCCAAAGACTACACCATGTGCAAAGGACTTCTCCAACATCTTCAACTCTAATGACTTCAACTTCTTCAACTCTAATGACTTCAACATCTCTAGCACTTTCACCAAGGACTTCCAACTTGGATATCACTAAAGACTACAAGTGAGACAAGAAATATTACTCAAGCCTTGAAGACTAAGGAAACACAACTTAGAAGGAGCCATCAACACCTTTGAAGATTTGTGACCAAGACACAAGAATTCTTCCAAGGATACAAATATCTCATTCAAGAAGAATCAACCAAGAAGGATGGAAAGATCACAAGTAAGCCATATAGATGGACCACCATATTTTAGTTAAGTCAAACCCACCAACTTATGTGGTGTAACAAAAATATTTTATTGCCTAAGTATGTGCTAGAAACTTTGTTTGAATGAATTGTTTGGTTTGTGATTGCATGCACATTGCTTGTGTGAATTGTGATGTGTGTGATTAGAATTGACTCCTTAGAAATATTTTGCCTATCCTAATCCCAAATCAACCCAAACAGATGACTTCTCCAAAAGACTCCAACACCAAAGTTGATGACACCAACACCAACCAAGAGGACAATATGAGAGAACTTATAGCAACCCAAAACCAGTTGAGCCAAGAGACAACTCAGCTTTTAGCCAACAACAATGGATTAGACCCAGCCATACAACGGATTTTGAAACTTCAATTCCAATTGTTGCAAGGATTGGTTACTCAAGTGATCAACATGAGAGAAAACTTTTCCCAAAGAGCTAATGACAACAAGGATGACAAAGATGTTATTCTAGAAGGAACCCAAGTTAGCAATACTTGTGAAGACAAGGATCATGCATCCAAGAAGCATGAAGCTCAAGGCCCCAAGAAGAGAGAAAGATCTCCCACCTATGAAGAGCATGAACTAGAAGAACTCCTAGCTTTGGAGAGACCCAAAAAGAAGAAGAAGGACATAAGCCAGTTGCAATGTTACAATTGCAAAGAGAAGGGACATTATGCAAGTAATTGTCCAGAAAAGATGAAGAACAAGTTAAACAAGTCTATGAAGGATCTCAACCTTGGCCCATGAGTCAAGTATGGAAATAAAGGACACTAGGCAGATGGTTGCCCAGAGAAGTTTCCCCAGGATCCCAAGAAGGACAATGTGTAATTTTATTTGAAATTTTTTAAGGGTGGTAGTACCCTAGTTGTTTTGAACCTGCTTGTAACCCTAACCTTCCCAAATCTCGGGGTGAGATTTATTTTAAGGGTGGTAGCCTGTCACATCCCAAGATTTTCCAAATCTTGTAATGTGAAAATAAATGAATAAAATAAAACTTTGTTTGATTTTCAGGGCCAGAAGAAACTTTTTGAATCCAATTGGGAATCTTCAAACCTATTTTTGAACAATTAAATCCTAAAGGGATTTATAAAAATAAACATTTAATAAAGGCAAATAAAATGTTTTGGAAATACTATTTTGGATCTTTTAATAAAAGACTTTGTTTTCAAATGAAAAGGTGGATTTATAAACAAAGATTATATTTTAAAGAGCCAAATTAATTTTGGCCAAGCTTTTATAATAAAATATTTTGTTTTGATAAAATGAGTAAAGGTTTATTTAAATAAAATAATAAGGATGTAATATCCAAATTTTATTTAAGTAAAGGCTTTTCCCATTTTAAATAAACACTAAAACTTATTTATTTTTTTTAAATAAGTTTTCCAAGTATTTTAATACTACTTTGAAATCTTTTTATAAAAGGTTTTGGTTTTCAAAATGAAAAGAAATATTTTAAATAAAGATTATTTTATAAAGCCAAATTAAACCTTGGCCAAGACTTTGAAACAAAAGGTTTTGCTTTGATTAAAATAGTAGAGGTTTATTTAAAATAAAAAGGATTTAAATCTCCAAGTTTTATTAATAAAGGTTTTACTATTTTCAAAACATCAAAACTTATTTATTCTTTTAAAATAAGTTTTCCAAGTGTTTTATATTCTCAAATAAAACCTACTGAAGTGTTTTTGGTTTTATTTAGATTTCAAAATAAAGTTTTTAAATAAACAAATCCTATTTGATTTATTAACTAAGGTCCATTTTATTTAATTATTAATGGACCCTATAGCAAAAAGGTTATTTTGTTTTAAACAAGTTCCAAGTATTCTTTATTTTCAAATAAAACCTACTAATTTGGTTTTAAAAATATTTGGATTTCAAATGGAAATTCTGTTAATTAAATCAAACCCTATTTTATTAAATAACTAAAGATCCATTTTATTTAAATATTAAATGGATCCTAAAATGAATAAAAATATTATTTTATTTTTGGAATGTTGGTTTATGTTGATAAACAGAACCAAGTTCAAAAGTTGTGAAGTTTGGTGATTGTTTGAATCAATTTGAATGTTGTTTGTTTGTTTGTTTGTTTGAAAATTCAAAACAGGAAAATAGAATAGAAAAAGAAAAATGTTTTAGACAGAAAAAAAATAGTGCAAAGGACCCAGCCCAATAAGGCCCAGCAAACCAGCCCAGTTCTCTTCCAGAAAGAAAACAATTCACACCCAGTTTCTGACCCACTCAGACAATGACCAGTGGACCCTCCCCCTCATTTCTTTTCCCACTGACCGGTGGACCCCACCTCTCTCTCTCACGGAGCGAACCGTTTTTCTTTACCGCGGACAGAACCCACGCAGTCGATGACAGCCTGGGACCACTCCTCGTCTCTCCCTCTCGCTGACAACAGACCCCACCGCTGAGTCATCGTCTCCCTCACCCGCGCGATGACCCCGCCCCCAAATTCTCCGTCGCCGTTTCTGGCCAATGAAGGCACCATCAATCCGCGTTAATCTCTCCATTAACCCTCGCCACGACCACGCGTATTAAACCGCCTGCTCCTCCTCCTACCTTTCCCCTGAACGCTGCACCCCCTCTGCCCACAGGACGAGCAAATTTCGACCTGGAACGCCCTCTGCTCCGACTAGCTGTCCGGCCAATTCCAACCAGTACCTGCCTCCCCTTGCCCCTTGGATGCTACGAGCTCGTTCACCATCACCGTGCACTTCTTCCAGTACCTCCCACTTGTCTGCTCGTGCCCCACAGCCTCGCCTTCGTCTTCGTCTGGGAACCACCGCCGTCTGCATCAACTCCGTGTGCCCCTTGCCCTATGGTGAGTTCCATATCAACCTGTACAAACTTGCACATCCTCCTGACATGATCTCTTGCTCGCTTGCGCCCCAGAGCGTCGGCAACGACCAGCTTCCGAACGCCGCCGTCTGTCTCGTCACCGGCGACTTCCTTGGTAATGTTCTGACCGCCCCTCTTCTTTTCGATGATGCGCCTAAGACCAGTGACTTCTTCCGCAACTAATGCCATCGTTTTCGTGTCCTAGCTCACACCGTAGCATCGCCTCCGTCGTCGACTGTGAGCAACCGCCGTCTGTCTCGTCTCCGACGAACAATTCCCGCAACACCAACGCGCCCCTCGACAAGCAGAAGGCACGTTGAGCTTCCCCACGCCACGGCAAACTCGGTGAGCATCTCCTTTCCCTCTCTTGCTTCCTGCATCGCCGGCAACGCCACCTCCAGTCGCTCCGCCGCCAGTCGCCGCCGCCAGCGCCGCTGCTTAGTGGTCAAACGCGTAGCGACCGTAGGATCTTAATCGTAGCGTTGTAATAGAACGTGAACGAAAGGGTATCTTTTGATCTGCACCGTGCGTAGCCACTTAGATCTGACGGTCCAGGAAGGTTGATCCGTGCGAACCGGTACGGGCGAATAAGAATATGACACGTGGCTCTGCTCATTTGATTTAAAACAGAATTGATCTAATTGATGTTCAGTTTTGTAAAATCCATAACTTTGAATCCACACGTCCAAAAATTACAAATTTTATGTCGTTGGATTCAGGAGAACAAGACCTAGACAACCCTGCCCTTGGTTTAGCAAATAGTATCTGTTAGCTTGTTTGTTTTTGCAGATTCTTTTGTGTGCTTGTTAAGATTAGAAAAATTGTTTAAAAATGATTTTAGGGTTAAAACCTTTGCAAAATGGTTTGTTCTGACCTTACTGACCCTAGGAACCAACCCATGTTTTGGAAAATGAATTTGGAAAAGTTTAGAATGGATTAATTGGTTTAATTCATTTCTAGCTAAATAAAACTATTGATTTGTTTATGAAAATGGTTTAAAAATGAATTTGGGGATAAAATCTTTGGCAAAAGGTGTATTTTGAACCTACTAACATTGGGAACCACTTTGTGAACTCAAAAATGTATTTGGTGAAGGAAAAGAATGATTCTTTGATTTAAAACCATTTCTAGTCAAATAGAAATGTGGTTTATTTATTAAAAATGATTTTGGAAGAAAACCTTTGGAAAATGTTTTGTTTTAAACTCTCTGACCCCAAATACCAAGTTTTGTGATTTGAAAACATATTTGGTGAACCTTGGTGATTAATGCCTTAGTAAAAATATTTCTACACCGCATAAAATGATACTTTGTTTTGAAAATGGCTTATGAAGAGAAACCTCTTTGCAAATGATTTTGCCACTTGACAAAATGACCATTAGATGTACCCAAATGTCTATGACCCACTAGGAACCACTTTTTCAAACAAAACAAAGCTTGGCATGCTTGCATGCATTACTTTGACTTTGTTATTTTATGTGTGTTGTTTTGCTTGATTGGTAGATTGAGTTTGTGCCTTGTTTGATTGGATTGTAGTGGCTTGAAGAGTGTGATTGTTGCAAGGACAAGGAGTGAACCTATACCCTCTACCAAAAAGGCAAGTGATGCTTCATACTTTTGTCCCATTATTTTCACTATGCATTAGTGATATTTCTAAGTAGGACTTGCATGGAATTTTGCTAAGTATAACTATGCTATGGGAAAACCTAGTAGATGAAGCCTTAGTAGAAATTTCCTAAGTTATGATTCCTATTACTTTCATGCTTAGCTTAGCTAATAGAAAACAAGGGTGGAATATATATTCATGCTATGAAAAATTACTAAGTCTGTGGACTTATGTTTTGTTTAATAAAACAACTAAGTGAATGAATCACCTGGGTGGAATGGAAGGAATGGTTTGTGTTGAGTGGTTCACAAGGCCATGGACTTGGCTTGTGTATCTCACTTGTGGATGGCCACCCAGGAACAAAGAGATTTGAGATGTCAAATGTTGAGAAGCTTCAAGTGCAGCCACTTGGCAATATGGGATCTGCCTAGATCATATAGGTTGCAATAACTTAGCCAAATGGACAGTGGGTGGTAGGGGTTTGATAGGTTGGAGCGCGTCCATGTTGGTCTAAGGGAAGGCTTCTGAAAGATCTTGTCTTGGTGAAACCAAGTCTTGTGGGGAAAGTGCACCACCTCTGCAGAGTGAAAAATCTAAGTACTTAGCCATGTCCCTGGAAAAGGACAATTTGAGCATCAAGACATGGAAGCTATCAAGAATCTCCTCATCCCAATTTCTAAGTAAAACTTGTGGTTGAACAAGGGTTAAAGGATCTTCAATCTTTGATTGGTAGATGCCTTGGGGGTTTTGTGCCAAACAAAAACTTAGTATTTTCAAAATGATAAGGAAAATCTATTTTGAGCAATGCAAGCCTCAACTCCACTTATCCAAATGCATATAGATGATAGACTCCACTATACTATTATAGTATCACTTGCCAATACAATTCAAATGTATTGACCCTTGTGGCTATAACTTGTAATGTTGCAGGTTTGATTGATTTTAGTGAAGATTGATTGATTAGGATTACAAAGTCTACAACCAACATCTGCATGTGGCACTTTGAAGATGAAGGACCCCTTGACTATAGTTATTCCGCTGCAATGTAATGTAATAGCCAAATGAGCTATGTAAGATGTAATAAAGTATTTTATTCCTGGTTATAAAGTTGTATTATGAACTTTGTTTCTTGATATTACATCTTAACTGTGGATGCTAGCTATTGATCTAGGGACTAGCATTGTAAACACAGGGGAGTCTACCTTACCTTATATTTTAACAAGGTTGGGTCAGCTCCTAACTCTACACATGTCCTTGGGACCCACACCAAGATGAATCATGTGAAAGCTAGTGGCATTGAGTTGGATATCGACAACTTCAATTCTTGTCATATTACTTGGATCCACAACATGGATACCAACCTCGATAATCTTCCATAACTCAATAGATAAACTGCACACATGAGATTTCATCAAAATTGCCATTGATTAAAAGAAGATGCACTAAGCTTGGGTGGTTCACCCCTATTGTTTATATGAGGGTGAGGGATTGGTGGATCAGGTGAGTACAAGTGAAATACCTCACTATAATCCTCCTTACCACTTCCCTTTTTTGATGAGGAACTCTTATTTTTATTGTCACCCTCCAAATCTTCTTTAGTGGAGTTAGCATTAGCTTTGTCCTTTGAAAGAGGAGTTGTAACCTCAGTAGAAGATGGAGGTGTGGATGTGGGTGGCATGAGACATGTTATCATTTCACGCATTTCTTGCATTTGGACCTCCATGGTTTTAATAAAGTTTGTTTCCAAATACTTGAGATCTTCCATAGAGACCTTGTCCATAGCCTCACTACCATCTCCCTTAGTACCCATACTCTCTTAGGTGGTAAAGCCCAAATAAATAGCCAAGTATCTGATACCAATTGAAATGGATCGTATGGGCACCTAAAGGGGGTGAATAGGTGTTACTCCAAATTTTAATTCTTTTTGGTTTTAGGTTTCACACCAAGGTAAATTTTCTAGATATGCAACTAAGATGATTTTCCCTATATGCCAACATATATACTAAGCGAGTAAAGGCGGTGAGAGGAATGAGGTAACCATAGTGGAGCACGCGGAGACACAAGATTTGTTTTACCCTAGTTCCTTCCTTGCTAAGGGAAGTATGCCTGTGTTGTAGGGGTGGGCGGTACTAAGACCACCATCCCACAATAGGCCTCACCCTGTTCTCCGATGTATCTCACCACAACTATCCTGATCCACCTTTCCACTATATGGTACCCTTCGAGGCAGAAACCGGTGCTTTTACAACACTACCACGGCACACATCCACAACCGAATTGGAGTCTCCTGAGATGACAAAAAGCTACCACAAGAAACAAGTTTATCAATAAACGAAGCCGAGATCTAGATATTCGAAAGAAACTCTAGATCAAGAGGCCCCAAGTGAATGGAGGGGAAATGAAGATCTTGATTAGTGCCGATGAAGATCAAGGCCTCCTCCTTTGATTCCCCAAAGATCGAATCCTTCGGGTAGATGGAAGAGGAGATCTCGTGGGAATTGATATGAACAGCATTGCACTTTTTCATAGGATAAAAACTGGACTGAAATGAAGATCAGATGGGGCATATATACCCCTCCCCTCCAAAAATCTATCATTGGAACATTCTTGGGCCAGAAAATCCGGCCGGGGGCAAACATCCGGCTCGGAACAGATTATCCGGGCCAAAAGTCTGCCCCCATCCCGCGTGACACGCCTTAGATCCTTTGAGAAAAATCCTTGGGGCGGATTATCCGGCCCCCGAGACGGGCGAATTATCTGGCTAGGGCAAAAACTTAAGCCCTGGTCGAAAACTCCGAGGGGAAATTCTGCCCCCATACCGCGTGGTGCGCCTTGGTCCCTTTGAAAAAATACTTGGGGGCGGATAATCCGTCCCCCTGGAGGGCGGATAATCCGACCCCCTGGAGGGGCGGATTATCCAGCCGGGGCAAAAACTTTGTCCCCGGTCAGATAATCCAGGCGATCAAGGATGGGGCGGATAATTCAGCCCTGGCCAGGGGCGGATAATCACCCCCAACACTTCCGTTTTGCTGCATTTTGGCTTATAGTTTCTTTTGGGCAAATAATCTGCAGCACTTAATACACAATTAAATAATCCTTGGTATTGTTTCACACATAAAACTATAGAGATCATGAAATATTATTTTAGCGTCAGACATGCCTATCTATCTATGTGTGAGACATTTAGATATCTATGTATGCTAGAGACATTTATCCATCCATGTATGAGACACTAATCTATCTATGTGTGATATAGTTATATATGAGACTTTTAATATTATATATTGGTACACACTATACTTTTGTGGATCATTTAACACAAACAAACTTTTATTGATACATCCCTCACATACAGAGTACACTTCTCTATATCAACTATTACAAACTAAGACACAAAACTACAAGTTATCGATACATTACTAAGAGGCACACTACATGAAGTCATCATCACTGTTCTCCGCAATGGCCGACTTCGCCTTCGCCTTTGCCTTCGCTGATGCAGGACTCTTCGCCTTGCGCCTGCAATGGGCTAGTGATCGAGGCGTGAAGTCATCATCATTGTTCTCATCGGCAACAACCATAGATGATCCACCTTGCGTCTGCAACGGGCTAATGAGCGAGGTGTGAAGTCGTCATCACTATTCTCCTTCTCCGCTATGATAGCCCTCTTCACTGCATCAACGGAGAGGGTACAATACAGACGGACCTCGGGAAGTGGGTCGAACACTATCTTCATCCAGTCGTAGTTTGGGATCATCTTGTTAAGGAACTCCGCATCGTTGGGCCAATGATGTAGATTACAAATTTACCAAAGAACACATTAGTACTATATTACTACAATTCAATGTAAGAACGCGACAAATATCTATTACCTTAACATGGTAGTCATACTCAGCAGGAAAAACCCTACTATCGGCAGGTCTTGAGATATATGACGACCGCGATCCCACTTCGAACGAATCCTCAGAAGTCCTTGTCGTATTTCCTCTGCAGTCCTAACTGGCATATGGTTCCTAGGTAAACATTCACCCAACTCCATGATGTATTGATTGACACTAACTAGATCTAGAAAGCACCAGCCAGTATGCACAATGGTCTCTACGGCAGCATGCAGAACACAATCGGACATGTGTGGGTGGAAACCACAATTTGATGGGGAGAAGAAAGGAAGAAGTGAAGAAGGCATGGTTGCAACGCTTCGGAAGGGATGGTAAGATAGAGATTTATAGGACGAAGCTGACGCGAAATGGTGGGAAGAAACGATGGGAACTCTCGGGCGGGAGAAAATGGCGGGAAGAAAGGGCGAGGACGCGCAGGTGGAAAGAAAAAGGAGGGAAAACGGCGGGAACTCGTGGGCGGGAGAAAATCGTAGCAAAAAGAGGCAGGCTGGAACTCACGTTTAGGTTTAGATTAATTACATAGCGTTCGTAGGTTGCATTGATCATGCAAGATTTGGCGCGACCAAAGACAATTAGTGCAATCGATCTTGGACAAGCCGATTGCTTTTTCAATCAGCCTAGGCCTGGTACGTCGACTGCTCAGTCAGTGCGGCCCAGTTCGATGATGTGCTAGAAATAAAAAATGTTAAATTCATGCAATACTTTTCAAATTGATTTAAAAATGTATTATTAAAAAATTCCAAATCTTTAAGCATCCTGCCTCCGGGCAGACTTGGTTACATTTTCTTTCCCATATGTTATGATATGTGCTGGTGATCTTTATGTTTTTACTTAAATGATTTTTAATATAGATACATGTGCTACAACACAAAATTTACAAAAAGAATCATATAGGGCATGTTTGATTAGTCATTTATTCGTTTCTCGCACCAGATCGAAAGAAATAAGCCCGTTTGTTTCCCTGGATCGCATGGATTCCTTGCACATCACGAGATTTAAAGCAGCCCAAAACTTGGCCCGCTAGGAACGCCCAAATCAAGTGTTTCCGCGGGGACAGGTTGTGCATGTGCAAAAGGGGGAAAAGTTGCGCCGCCCGTGCGACCTCGGTGATGGCGCGAGCCGCGGGTTTCCCCCAAAAGCTGGTGGGAGAAATTTCGTCACTGCTCGCTGAAGCGCGGCAGTATATATCACCACCCACCACAGCAACGTCCCTCGCCACCATTTTCTCTATTCTTCGAGCTCTCAAGCCGGTGGGGTTCTTCATCGTCCAGCAGGTAAGTGGCGGTAGCGGCGGTGGTGGTTGTACATCGGCTGGTGCAAGCGTTCTTCTACAAGATCTTCAGCGGCGACGTGCTCCGCTCCTCCGATGCTAGTGAGTTCCTTTAAACCCCAGGTGTAGTAGCTTCGATCTGTTAGCACCTCCTAAATCTAATTGTAGTTTGCGGTAGATCTATGTTAGTATGTCTAATGATCTGCTAGGTGTAGTCATAGATTGGTTTTTTATGGACATATTGCATGCTTAAGCTTGTGTTCATGTCTAGTATAGGGCCTGATATGTGCGACCATGAGATCTGTAGTACATGACCGCTGATGAGTTCAGCCAGGCCGTCATGGATTCTCAGGAGACCTTTGTCGCTGAGACCCAATCCCAGATCCCGCCTCTGAGGCTCGCATATCCTCAGCGCACGGAGATCTTGTCTGCGCCTCCAATGACCGGATACACGGTGGATCATATTGCAGAACAAGATGCCAAGATCTTGGCCAAGAAGAAAGCCATCAAGGCAGGCAAAGCCCACATCACAGGCCAGTGCAAGGGGGTGAAGGGAACCATGAAGTGGGAACCGTTCCTCTCGTCCTTCGTGCTCAACCAGATGTGTGAGATCATCAAGAGCGGCGTCAGGACGGAGAAGAGGTTCAAAGAGGTGCACCTACACATTGTTGCCCGCAAGGTGTTTGAGTTTTGTGGCATCGAGGTGTCCTCCCAGCAGGTGTACAACCACCTGCGTAAGTGGAGGACCAGGTGGATCCATGTCTTCAAGCTCAGAGACCTTAGCGAAGCTAGCTACGACAAGGAGACCTGCACTATCATCTTGGATGATGCCCACTACATGGGACACATCTCGGTATTAACTAATTTCAGTAACATCCCTACGATTCCCTTGTGTGACCTCGCTAACCTCCATGCAATTCCCTATCTCAGGATCACCCCAAGGATGTCGAGTATCTGAACAAGCTTGTCGCCAAGTATAGGCAGATGGAGGCCATCTTCTCCTTCGGCCTTGCCACTGGCAGGTTTGCAAGGGGCTCTAGTGAGCCTCTTGGCGACCAAGCCCTGAATACATGTAGACCTAGGAGTCAGAGACAATGGTACTTGATGACAAGGCCAAGACCGATGCCCCCACAGGTTCTCCTGCTACCGGCGTTGGTCAAGGCGGCAGCACAAATGCCTACGTTGATGCTGGCTTTGATCCTTGCAAGAAGGGGAAGAGGTCGCTGCTAGGATAGGAGGCGTCGTCGCCATCACGTGCATGATCGAGGCCATGAAAGCGGTGGCGACCTCCATCACAACTGCTTCCTCTCCTGATGTGCATCCAGCTCTGTACGACACCGTCATGGCCGCCAAAGGCTACAACCCTGAGGCTCTAATGGTGGCGCTCAGCCACCTCTTCAACAATAGGGCTATGGGCAACGACTTTGTTTAGATGGCGGAGGACCACATGGATCTCTAGCTCAGGACCTTCCTAATCAAGCACTACTATGTGTGGTGCTTGCTCCCTGATCATGGAGATGGTGGTGGTAGTGCATGCATGATGAAGAAGTTCTATATTTTAAAGTAGCTAGGGACTTGATAAAAATGTATGCCTGTTTACTATGAGGTGATATATACTAACCCCTCACATGATGGAGAACTTTTGCGGTGGTAGGATTGCACCCCTTTTGATGTGGTGGTAGGATGACACCATAAATGTTGGTGGTGATCAGTTGGATCACACTAACTTGATAGGTTGAAACTGTTGATGCTTGTGCCTATATAATCATGCATGCTTAACTAATTTATGTTTATTGTCTTATGTTTGTGAACTTGATCTGTCCACTTTAGTTGTGATCCTTATGTTGCATATGTGTTATGTTTCATAGAAGTACAACTGGTATATGGTGTACTATAACAAAAAGATGTGAATCTATAAGACATGGGAGGAGTCAGCCAACAAGTGACAGATTACCAGCACAACCTCCATAAGGGGTTTAAGACTCTAAAGCAGGCACAAAAAGGCTTCTCTGAGTTCTTAGCAGAGCGTCCATAAAAGGCACAACCCATCACAAGATATGAACATCAATTTCACTCCACTGCCTTCAGTTCATCCACATTAGCAGTTTCCACCTATATGTGGGGTGCAAGTATGATCAAAGATATCATCATCATCAGCCTGATCATATGGATTGTCTACTACTAGTTGTTCTCATTAATAGATCATATAAAATCTTAAACCCTAATGACTAGTTGATAAGCTTACTATTTTGCCATGCGAAGTAACCACATCGGGCCGAATGCAGGCTTCCAAACATACAACTTTGCACCAGATGAGCCCATTCTAGAAAACCAAACAAAGTGTCGATATAGGCTCTCCTTTGGGAAACGAAAATACCATCATGCAGATCTGCTGGGCCAACTATGAACTGAGCGCCGGCCCAGCATTACACCGTATGAAAAATGCACTACGCAACATACAGATGGGGAAGAACACATTCCTAGTACTACATTTCACAAGTGGACAAGGAACCTTTTTCAAGACTTCCAACGAAACTAAGTTCCTCTTATAACATGGACGTACTCGCTGGGTTAGCGAAATAACGCCTTCTAAGCTTAGATGGTTTTGTACTACTGTCCTGACTGAAAAGACTCTGCAACATGGTGGGAGCAGTAGGCACAGGTTCTTCGGACACCCGAACATAGAGGTGTCTATCAAATGTCAGCTTTTCCAACAAGGTCCTGCATGTCTGCAAAAATATGAAGGAAATGTAATGAGGTAAAGGGTACGAGTCATTGGCATTAACCAAGATCATTCGGATACTGATGATACTGGCACAAATAGACAAAGTAGGGTACCATACCTGAGGATTCAATACTTCCATCTGATGGATAACATCCTCCTGGCACAACAACAGCAAGGGACACAATCAACAATCAAAAATCAAAAATACCAATGCTGACAAAGTGAACCATAACCCAAACGGGCCAATTGGATCAAGAATAGGTATTTGAAATGCAGGGGTGTTTTTCGCGAAACCATTTTATAAACGAGTTTTTTCACAAATTATTTGGATTGCGTAAAGTAAAATGTTTTTTTGTGGATCTTAATAACATGATGTTTGGTCAAAATCATGACAAAACACACTTTGTTATAAAGAATTAGGGCCGATCCAAGAAATTCACAGCTTGGTACTACGCAAAAAGTTCCCAGTGCATAAAAAGCAGATATAAATGACAAAAATAGATGCAAACCTCTACTACTCCTGGGTATTGCATCACATAGCCAATAATTCGACGAGTTAAACCTTCGTAGACGGTACTATTCATGCGGCCGTCACCATTTATCCATGGTAATATAGGGTGATAAATATGCCTTTCACAAGCATGGCAGCAACCACTCTCCCTGCTGTCTTGTGATGGAGTAGACATTGCTTCCTTATCTCCCGGATTTTGACTGCACGTATGAGATGAGGTCGAATTGCTTTGAACACTAAGAACAGTGACAGTGTGCCCATCACCAAGCAATTTTACAGTTTCCTGCTTACTAGACATGGCATGCTTCTCTTTCAGTACATTTTCAGTGCCTCCAGTCTCCACTAATTGAGTAGCTGGATCTCGTGAACAGCTGCAATGGCGGAATTCTGCAAGTGTGCTTATATGATACTTCGACTTATGTAATGAGTCAACGATCTTGAATCCATCATACGCATTGACCTACAAAGCAATTGAGCACAGATGGAGACTCCCATATGAGTAAACAGGGATGAAATAATAGAAGCCATGGGCAGCTTCTAATTTACAAAGTAATGCATTGCCAACAGCTCAAGGCTTCATCTCAGAAAGGAAAAAATATATACATCAAAGTGTGAACAGTCCAATTGAATGCTGAAGATCAGCTGAGTACATATAGCCACTAAAGTCCTTAAAAGAACAAAGGTAAACACCACTCGAGTTTAGAATGCCAGGTGACCTGCACTTGGCTTTTCTCAACCTACGACAGCTGAAGTGCCTAGAATGTACAAGTTGCTATTTCTCTCACACGTAAGCAGATATATACTCCCTCTGTTCTTTTATTTATTTATTGTCTCGTAGATCAGCAAGGTCTCCAATACGCATGCTTGTCGAATATGAAAACCATTTTCATTTGACAAACCAAATATTTTATGTATACTAAGGGGTCAAAACATCAAAACTTTGACTGGAGGTATTCAACAATGGAACATAAAATAGGAAAGATGGGAGTACCATTTATATACCGCCATCAATTAGTTTAGAACTATTAAGTTTCGTTCACCACCAACCAGTAGAACCAAAAGTCTGAACTGATGGAGAGAAGGTGGGCAATCCAAATATACTTTAACACCCCCTCTCACATGTGATTCGATGAGGCCGACACGTGATAGAAAGAGGGCAGGAGCGATTTTTTAATTAAATTGCGAAAGCCGAGATTTGAACCCAAGATCTCTGCTCTGATACCATATGAAGTTTCATGCACCAACCAGTACATCCAAAAGTCTGGACTGATGGAGAGAAGGTGGGCAATCCACATATACTTTAACAAGAACAAACCAATATCAGAGTATCGGTAGCAGAAGTATCTGAATTGCAAGCTAAACTTTCCCTGTTTATTTGTCATGTTTTCTCAGTTATTTCACTGGCATGACCATAAATTGTGGCAGACTCCTACAACCAACAGCAGATCTACATTTTCTTAACTATGTTACCATCTACATGTTTCTATAAATTTCTATAAATATAAAGAAACAAAGTGTATGTGGGTAACAAGAATACACGATTATACCAAAACAAACAGAGGAAATAGTCACACCTAGGAGCAGAATGAAGTGAATTTCAATTTTCTCCTTGATAAATACTAATAAATACGTAGATAAATGTATACACTATTCTACTATACACAAGTTTACAGCTTTACCTCCATGGCCAGATGAAATCTCTTGAGTGTATGAACAACCACATCAATTAACCGTGTGCCTGCAGTGCATAAGGTAAAAAGAAATGAATTATACCTCCCAAAAACAAAGACTGTACCCTATGCAACAACCATATTCACGCAAATGTTATTCATGAGAACAGCAGGTACCTAATGGACGCAGTTCGTGTGACAATTCTGTCAAATTAACTCCTCCTTCACCACCTCGATGAATAACACAAAATGCATTTCTGAACAGATCAGACGACAATATGCACGATTCATTTTGATTACAAGATGATGATTGTAACTGGTCAGCATATGTTTTCATAGCATCCCAAGGCCATCCATTATAAGAGTTTTCCAACTGAGATTCAGAAAGCATACGCCGACATGAACTGGAGTTGTTTAAATACAGTAACATGTTGTGGCTCCCGACCTGCAAATCAACATCATTTCTGCTAATTTCCCTGGCTGAAGTAAAAATAAGGCACTCTTCATCATGTAACACTTGTGTGAGATAGCTTGTTTGAATTCTCTCTTGATTCAGAGCAACTTGGATACCAGGGAAACCTTTCTCGCGGCGATAAGAAGGCTTGTGTTTCTTAGCCGCACTGCTTTCCTGTTCCACCGTATCAGCCTTACGTTTGTGAGTGCTATCATGAAGTCCACTGTTATCTTCAACCAAAGAACTAGAGCTATTAGGCCCATCAGTGTCACCAACTCCTTCACTTGGCAAGGAAGGTGAAATGGACAACTCTCCTGACAAAACCAGAGAAAAGAGATGAACAATCTCCCCACATTCTACATCTGGATACAAATAAATTCTATCGTCCATAATGTTCTTTTGCTGCCTTATAAGCCATTTAGAAAATTCAGAAGCCTTTTTTCCTGAACCAAATGGGAAGGGTGAATGAGAAGCCTTGAAGAAGAATTTTCGTGAAAGGGTGTATGGCTTTGTTCCACTTCCACTAACCTGTAAAGTGTGGGAGAAGTATGAACAACGGTACAAACTGGAAGAGAGTGAACAACAGGACAAAACAACTGATGTCTTAAATCACAAATTACACTTAAATCAATCTGCGCAATCCAGCTCATTACAGAACCTTACATTGGTGACAATGAAGACGCTGAATAGACCAACCACTCTTTTGCAGATGTTAAGAAAAAAGATTATTCAATGTAGCTCCACTGTAAACTCAGGTGCTTATACCATAGCGACATTAAAGGCTGTAAACTTTGGAGCACACGGCATAAACATAAGTGTGTGCATCACTGATCACCACATAAATAAATCCATACAATGAGTTGGGCAGGCAATCACATCATATTTATACTTTGGCTTTAGAATGAATTCTGGTTATCAACATCAGAACCCAACATGTACGTCCATGATGTCCCCCCCACCAAAAGCTTATGTATGTAGATGTTGGTTATGAAGTTACTTTCCTAATGGTGGTCTGTGATAGTACCATGCTTCAGATAAGTATAATTCTTGCAAACCATGGTTAGCAAATTTTGAATCCTATGAAGCTGCTAATTCTAAGTACTGACTGGCGACTGTAATGATAGTTTTCTCACAGCAAGAAATGAGGGAAAAGATCTAGGTTTCACAAGCAATGAACCAAACTCTGAGCTGGGTTCAGCATACTGAAGATTAGTAGAGACTGGATATTCAATGGTAGCTTAACTGCATAAGTTAGCAAATACTAACCGTGAACTTCTTCTCGTTGAGAAAGGAAAAGGCAGTGACAATTTCACTCTCTGAATAAAGCTGGAGGGTTGCAGTTAATGAAGCTTGTACTTCTGATCCTGATGAAGTGCTGAGAAAAACCAACTTCAGAAGCTCTATCGCATTTGCAACTGCTAAGGATTTGCATCCATCTCTTCTAGTAATTTCATCTTTGTTGACCTTAATGACCTTTTCATGAGATATACGCGGTACATCCACACTTTTACTTGCAAGGGATGCATTTGAATGTCTAGACAATTTTGCATGTTCACGTGATCCAGTTTCTGGAATTGCAATGCTTGTACTTGTTGCACCTTGCATAACCTGATTAATTTAAGGTGAAAGACTAGTATTAAGTGAGACATAGGTTGCCAGTCGAGGTTAAATAGACAATTACTTACCAGCTCTTCCTGCCCACTTGGAATTTCCTCATTGACATCATTATCATTATTGCTCTTTGCATTATTATCAGGCCCCACTTCCCTGGTCTGGTTCAACTTTTCTACTTGAATGAATTCAAGGACTTCATCAAGTGCACTTTTTATTTCTGGATCTTCGAAATAATCCCAATTGACTATCCCCGAATCTGAATCTTCACAGTTCCCATGGCTAGAATCTGAAATATAGGAATTGCATCCTCTCACTTTCAATCTCCTTTCCTCTCTGAGAAGGCTACATATCCTCACTACAGCTTTTCTAACATTTATGTTTTTATTTAAGTACGCCATCCTTTTACGGCATGTATGTGGTGCAGCTGGAAGACCAGAGATAGAGTTCCAATAACATTTGGGTCCGCGTGCTGCACAAAATCTAGTGTATGTCATCAGCAGTTTTCTGCAGATAATAATGACCAATCAGGCTCCAGCATCATGGAAAACATTGTTTAGCTCCAATAGCAAGGTCTGCAGTGGATGGAGAACGAAACTATACCTGTTAGACTCATATGTCCACTGGAATCTTTTACCAGTGGGTGATGCAGAAATGGTCCCTGCTGCTTCCTCATCCTGGGTAGACTGGTCTGGTGTCTTTCCAGCAGGTCCACTGGCTTGAAGCTTTTGTTTAATAAACCTCAGGGTAACCTTATTAGAAGATCTTTTCCTTTTCTTACAGATCGATCCAGAACTAGCTCCTTGCTGCTTTTGAGTAGCGGGAAACCTTGGCTGTCTATTCTGAGAGGACGTAACACACAGCACCTACATTAATAGAAAAAAAAGTTGCTAGTCAGAAATGCTGAATACGAATTATAAACAAAACAAATCAGACATAAAAATATTTTAACTAGAATAATTGAACAATCAGGCTAGTGTTCTAGAAAATCATAACTAAAGAGACAAGCAGGCAGCGATGAAGAGACAAACAGGCAGCAACTGCTGGTAGCAACTAAACATACTATTACTAACTGAAACTGAAGACTGCATGCAAGAAAATTACCTTCCTGCCAATGTAGTTCTTAAATTTAATGAGTATAGGGGTGGGCAAGCTCGAAACTCGAAAAGCTTGTTAGCTCAGCTTGTTTGTCAATGAACAGAGCTGATCTTTGTTTTTAGCTTGTTATGCTTAACGAACTTAACCAGCGAGCAAACAAATGCTCACGAGTAGCTTGTTAAGCTTGTTAACTGGTAGCGGCCCACCATCCTAGACCATCTTGTTAGACCACAGCCCATTAGCTCATCTCTATCCATGTTTAACCTTCCCACTGCTTTTAAATTCCCCTTCTTCACACGATTGCCAAGAAAAAAACTGAAAAAACTAGCAATTCAGGGCTCGCAAGCTAAAAAATTGGCATGGTTTCTATTAACGAGTTTTAACGAGCGCTTGCAAGCTTTTAACAAACCAAGCCGATCTTAAGTTTTAGATCGTTAATAATAACGAGATCAACAAACCGAGCCTTAATGGGCCGAATCTTTAACGAACCAAGCCTTAACGAGCCGAGCTGCTCGTTAGTCCACCCTTGTATAGCCTATCTAGACATGGGTGTACCTACACCTATTAGGCGATTAGCAAGTTGGATATTTATATTGTAGCAACAAAAAAAAATCTTAGTTACTGGTCTAATTAAGATAATGTTACTTCCAAAATTCATGGACATATGTGAAGAAAGCCATAATAAGGGAATAAGATGGGCCTGTGTTGGAGATATGCTGCAATTGGCGCGTGACTTTCTATAGTTCATTAGTATCACTAATTCTATGCTATCTATTCATGTTGTATCTTCTCTTGATAACAAAGGGTGATCTAATACATTAACTCCCATGTGCCCCAATACCACTAGGCCTCCACCTCGAACAGCAGCAGGGCAGAGAGGCAAGCAGCAAATCAGGGGGGTAGGCCAGAGCAGGGCAAGGATCAACAAAGCAGAAACCAGGAGAAGGAGGAGAAAGGAAGAAAAAGGGGTGGATGGCCGCGCGCGGGGAGGGGGGGGGGGGCACTGGCAGAAAGCAGGGAAGAGGCGAGGTGCTGTGGCCACCGACCAGTGGTGGCTGTCAGCCCTAAGTAATCTCTCAAATTCCCTCCTTCATTTCCTGCACAGTTGGTAAGATTTGAGGCTTCCTTTCCTGTACTGCGAGTAAGATGCAGGATTCAAAGGGCCAAGGACTGGTAGCAGCGGTCAGGGTTTGCTAGCTGGCCTGAAATCTTTCCCTTCATGCCTCCCATTTCTCAGATCTATTGTTCAATTCCATCTATACAATGCTAGCTAACTTACCATTGCATCCTTGGGGAAGCGGTATATCTGGAAACTGGCAGGAATGACGGATCTTCGGAGCTTGCCGTTGTATGCCAGAGCTCCTAAAATCCCAGCCCCTCAATCCTAGTTTCCTTTTGTTTTGGTTGGCTAGGCAGTTTTAATTTGATTTGTTCTTGTCTAGTTAACCTTGGAAGAATGCAAACATGTGCATGGCTGAAAATAACAGTCAAATCAAAAAGACTAAGATTCACTATGATAGACTTAAAGAGGTCTTTCCTATGTCCGTCCCACGGTGCAGTGCGTAACAAGCAAGCCTGCCTAGTTACGAATTTTGTTACGTGGAGTCAAACTCAACTGGTAGGACCCAGTCAAAAATCGAAAGAGCCCGGCAGCATGGACATTTCTGAGTTATGCTAGCTAGTTAAGTTTATACTCCAGTTCTATGAGGTCCCAGCCATATTGTATTACACCCAGTTAGGATGTTAGAACTAGACTTGGAATCCAGAAACTGAAATCAGGTGTTCTGATTATCTTCTATTGGAATTCTATTACAATTTGGGACTGAATTGGGAAAGTAGAGAAGGCCTCTCACAGTACCGAGTCATTACACTCTAAATTCAGTGGAATCGAGTGCATGAGCTGCTTGCTCGAAGGTCGCTGCCACTTCCCCTCATCTCTAGCACCCTGTCCTCATCAACCTCCACCATGCCCACCAGTCAGCCCATGTGCCCAATCGACCTCTACAGCCCCCTACCTCGGTCTACCTCTCCACTATCTTCATCCATCTTCTCCTTCCTCCCATCAGGATCTTGTACAGCATTTCCATCCTCCATCTCCATCTGCCTCCTCCATCCTCCCCTCTGGCAACGGATGCTGGAGGAGGAGGATGGAGGTGGAGGTGATACTCTGGTCACTTATTCTCAGCACAAAAGTTGAATGTATCATAGTAATAGAAGGAAGCACCACAGTCAACGTCCTGCATATTTTGATTGATTTTCCACCATGATGTCGAAAGGGTGTAAGGTGTAAGGCCAAAGACTATGTGGCAGAAGTTTGGTTGAGTAGGATCACTGAAAATGGAGGGTAGGAGGCAAGTGTTGGATTTGCAGGTGGCATGGGTCAGTAGGGGAGAGGAATCATGTAGATTGATGAACATGACATCAAGGAGGAGCATAGAGAGAATGGTTGGTCGCACTTTACATATATGTTTTCCTATATATTTGGTCAACCTTCATAAAGTTTGACTTCGACTAAACCCAGAACGTAGGGTAATTAAAAACAGACGTAGTAATTTATATTGGTTGAAACGTGCCTTCCACATACACGATTACCAGTTTCCTCAATATGGACTGCCCGAAAACACAAAGTAAAAAAGCACTAGCACAGAAGTTAAATAAATATGGAAGTGCAGAATAATGTCAAATACTTATCAGACTTGTCCTGCAGATCATTAGATGAAGATAGTGGGAAATTTCAAAAGCCTACCTGCTCTACAGAGAGATTCAATTCTCTTGCAATTACAAGACAATCTTTGAAAGGAATTCTCCCCTCCTCACTGATATTCATAATACGCTTTTGTAACTCCAGCCGTTGTTCAATAGTCATCACTCTACGAGAACTCCATGAACGAGGATGAGAAACCTAGATATTGGAAAAAAAAGGGCAATCCATAAATGCTTGCAGGTGACAACGTATATGGTCAAGAAGAAAAGGTACAAGCAAGGTATTAGAACGCACAAATCAGTAAGACAATGTCAAGAACCTGGAAAGCAGGTTTGAGAACTCTGATACCGACTAGAGTTGGGCAGCAGCAATGAAGCACCCAATCATGTATACTTATGGAGCAGTTAACAGCAACAGCGGCGGCCAAATACGATATTGAGCTTGTATATAGAGGGTAAAACTGGAAGCAACAAAACTAACTAACAAGACAGCATTGCACATGCAAATGAGCAAGAACATCTTTTGTGGAGATAAAAAACAATGACCATTTAAATGGTAACAGGTAGCCCAACAGTACAATGCTACTACTAAGAGATAATATTGCAACGATGTATAGGAATGATGACAAACCTCAGGTACAGAGCAGCCAGGGAAGGCACTTAATGGTTCAGCAAAGCCAGCTATCAAATAGCAGTACTCTAATGTTTCCCAGTAAGCATCAACAAACTCCTGCTTTGAAAGCACAAAATCATGCCGAATTTTTGGACGATGATTCATATTAACGTGGGATGATGGAAGAATTCTTCGTATAGGTTCTTCAATGTAAGGCCTGAGCTCCATTGCATGTGTAGGAACAGCGTCTGATGGTACACCCCACTCATCTACAGGTTCTTTTGCAAACTGGACCAACTAGCAAACATAGCCACACAAGTGCGGAACTGAGTCATTACAAATCCGCTAAATTCTAGTGAATTAAGATATCATGCAATCTAAATTGCAATAATCATGAACTTGACTTTCCAAATAAGAATATGCAGCAGGCACATATCAGCCTATAAGAACTTCATCTTTATATTCTTTTTTACCTTAGTTTGAAGAAAAAAACACCTAAAGTTTTTAGATTCTTGCAATGTTAACTGCAAACATCAAAGACAAAGAACATTACCTTGAGCTTATCTAAAATATTTATTAAGCGTGAGAGTCGGCCCTTGGCATGAGTATCCATGAGCTGGTTGTATTCCTTTGTAGGAATTTCAGAAAGCACTTTAGTTATCATGTTATCGATCTTCTTGGATGATCCCACAACTTGTAGAAAGAGTTCGACAGGCATTTCATTAACAGCTGCTGCCATCGAAAATAACAGACACGATTGATTAAGGTCCTTGTCATGATGCTCTTCTTTGGAATAACCAGATGGCATGCAGCAACTTGGCAAACCACTAACATAAACCCACAGAAATTTATGGAACAGCTTTGCCCGAATCATTTTTGCACCTATGAATCCATTGGCATGCATAGCTTCTATTATTAATGGTTTGTTATCTTTAACTCTGCGTGAAATCCTCAGACCAGGAATGGCTATCTTATGTTGATTTTGCTTCACTTTAGCTGCTGCACCAGAACGAGTTTCAGTATCAAAGTTCCGTTGTCTGATCCTAATTTGATCCACCAGTTCCGCTGACAAGTCGCCAACAGAAGAATGCAGTATTACATCAATGAGACGACTGCGAGTGTAGTTTGTAACCAAAGGGACACTAACTTTGATACATTTACAGCTTCCCTCTTGCTGAAGCTTATTCAAAGTGCGAGCCAATGTCTTTCTATCCATCATTTTTCCATTTTCCTTTTCAAGTCTCTCTAACCACTTATGTAACTCCACCTTTAGTACAAATCTCTTTTTCTGCAAAGGAGAAAGGGTTATTACAGAACAATGGAATGCAATCAGACATGCAAGGGTGCACGGTCAACATGCATGCACATGAGACATGACCATGCATATACAAAAGAAGAACAATGATGTTGCTCCTTGTGAGTCTGACTAAGATAAAACTTGCAAGTGCTTCATTCATTATACAAATAAAAACAACGAAGAGGAATAAACAAATGATAAACATGAAACATTGTAAAGAATAAGGAGGATATTAGTCTTGTACTCGTACTATAGAAAAGTAATGTCCAGATAGAAGCATAATGGTCTAAGGAATGTTGAGGCCACAATCAACATACTGACACAATCAAAAATGGGATGATGTTCCTGTAGGTCATTTTGGCTTATTAACTAGAGATAAATGCCAACCCTATTTCCATTTTTACCATTTTATTTAATTATTGCGAATTTCTGGGTTTTTCATCGAATCATGACATAGTAGAGGTCATGCAACCATTCCAATACCACATGACACGTTGGATACACAGCGGCGCTGCCCCTATCACCAACAGAAATGTCGCAGTGAAGAGAGAGGGAAGTTACTGTTGAGAAAGGCGAAGAGAGGCCAGAACAGTCTGCCTGGTGGATCCCATTTGTTAATGGCTACTGACGTCTCATGAATTGATGGGAAAATCGAGAGGAGATGAGAAAAATGAACCCTACATGAGTGTGCAGATGGAAGAATGACTTGTAGACGAGTCAGCAAACCGAACAACTTATAAGGTGGAGGGACTTCTAGGAAAGAGAGTTGGATTTTTTTATTTTTATTAAACAACTCTTAATGAACACATTTCAGCAGTTTCAAATGATTGATGCAGAAAGTGAATAGATAATAGGAGTCCTATAAAAAAGGGTTAAGTGGCTTTTGATACAATTTCTGAAGACTACATATTGCACAAACTAACGATTACACTTAAATTAGTGAAGCACATGTATGTGCACAGATAATGCAATTAGAAGTGTTTACAGAGGCTCAGATCATGCTATCTTCCTATAAGCTGTAAAATTGCACAAAGTAATTGTTGCAATTACATTTACCAAGCGCATTTATGCAAAAGAGATGCAGCTAGAAGTATGTAAACAGGACAGAGACAATGTCAACGCTCCTGTGAAGTGCATCAAGTCAAGAGCAATGATTCACTTCATGCCACAGATCAAGCACTTAGTCTTAGAGAAGTAGAACAGTAATGTACAACAGATTTGTGTTTCAACAGCTGGTTCATCCGAAAAAAATCATTGATGAATACTTAGCAGGCAACCTTCAACATGTGTAGAATCCTTCTTTGCCTTCGATCATCAGAAGTTGAAGGGGGGCACCGATGCCTCTTGTTACGACCCAAAGCATGTTTGTCTAAAAGAGAAGAGAAAACACATGATTATCAACATTGAAGTGACCAGCATTTTCTCTCTACAACCTATATGACCAGAACACGTGATTTTCTACAAACATTTATTCAGAATGGAAATAATTGGTTGGCTGGCACATAAGTGGTACCAATAGATTCAAATCTGAAAGTTCTTTAATGTGATCATAGTTTTACTGTTACTAAAAAATATTCTCTAAAAAAAATTAAAGATCAAGATTAAAGAAGACCATTCTAAGTCAAACCACGCCTTACAAAAAAAATGCAGAGACAACATACAAAAAGGGCCACAGATAAGTCAAACAGGAAATAGTTCGCAAAATCAAGATCGGCACAATACTTCTTTTTAGCTGAAAACTGTGGGTAAGGCACCCACAGTAAATTTTATGAAGAGAGAACAAGAGAGGGGGATGTACAGAGGGATACCCCGAAGCAAAAGGTTACAGACTGTCTAGCCAACTAATGAGTGGGGCTCTATAATGATCCTTCATTCTGTAAGAAGGAAAAGGTCCCTTTTGAAAGAGAAGGACCGATAGCTGAAACTCGGGGATATATTGTCAAAAAAAATTGTGTTCCTAAGCTTCCAAATAGTCAAAGTTGCAGTAGCAAAAACTTCCATGAAGAAAGGTTTGTCAAAAATGAGTTTGTTCGAAGAGAGTGTGCCAGTCAATTCTGATCATCATTGAGCTCAATGTTGATTGGGGACATAATAGGTGGCAGTTGCCTAAATGTTGCAAATGTGTAAAAATCATGAATAAAAAGTTTAAACTACTGAAGAATATAGGGGAGGGCGTGTTCTAGATCTCTTCAAATCTCATAGTATTAAGTGAACAGAGATTGCATTGCAAAGTATATGCCTTTTCATATCTCACAAATGTAATTGATTTTGATCTTCATATTTGCATGTTTGTTGAACATACAGCTCCGTATGTGCGATAAATTTGGGAACTCATGCACATGATTTTGTTGGATCTATGAGCTATAGTAAGTCAAAAACTCGAAGTTCAGATTCAAAGATAATTCAAGTTTTAGACAATAGCACTGCACAAATAGTCAAATACCACAAGCTCTTGTGGCAGCTTGCAGTTCCAAAACAAATTTAAAGCATAGATTCTTTTAGAGAATACACAGTTAGCCTCAGAAATTTAGAATACTTTACCTTGTTTAACTAGTTGGGAAACTCCCGCACAAGCTTCATGGTTGCTTTGGAGGACTGGTTCATCGTTGCATTCCTCTTCAAACATGAGTTTGTTATTAACAAGGGCACCATGCGGGCTATCAGGTCCTCTAGATGGAACTAGTGACCATAAATCGGGACAACTGGCATTTTCATCTGGGAGACCCTCAAGACTTTGCAGAGCAGTACCAGATTTGCAGTGCAAAAAATCTTTTTTAGTCCAAACTCGGTACTGAGATGTCTTATCTGTAACTTCAGCATCCCAAACCAAATTGAATCTTTGGCGCATGGATGACACTCGTTTATGAAGCCTTCTTGAATTCTTGTGCCCAAGACGTTTGCCAAGCTAATTGGATGTCATATGAGAACATGAGTTAAGAAATTCAAAAACTAAGATGCCACAGTAGATGTGATAAACAATGCTAATCCATATTACATAACGATGTGTACCAAAGCTACCTTTTTTTTTCTCAAACACAAAGCTACCCTATATATTCAACACCAACAAATTGGTGGGTTCATAGTGCAAGGATGTTTTATGGCATGGAGCTATGCTTGCCAAAATAAGATGGATATTGCATTGCCAAGAACGTCATACCATAAAGCAAAGATCATGTGTTAAGTTGGGAAAAAATGAAAATTCAATAAATAAATTTGCTAATGCCACGTGCAGTTAGAAACAAGAAAAAAGTTGTGCCACTGTATATGATCCAGGAACAAGCCACAAATAAGCTTGCTAATAAGACATTAGGGTACCATTTATATCCAATTACACCAGAAACCCTGCCAGAAGCATTGCATGGCACTACGACCATGGTTTTTAAGGCGTTAAGGCGTCTTAAGGCGACAGGGGGGCGCTCTGACGCCTAGGCGACGCCTAGGCGGGCGCTTTGGACGCCTAGGCGCCTAAAGCACCCATTTTTGCAAAGCGGAGGAGGGGCGCCTGGACGCCTAGGCGACGCCTTTAAAACCATGACTAACAGCTGTGGGTAGCAAACTAGCAATGGGTAGTCTGCAGGCTTCTATACATGTTGTGTTGGTGATAGTATTATTAACGTTGGAAGTTCTCAAATTTCTTGAATACGGATTGTGGACTCGACAATACTAACAATGCAGACCATATGGGTATTAAGGAAGATATCTAAGCGGAAAAACACTATGGAATCTGTTATAACACATCAAAAAATTAAGTTTAAAACTAAAAGTAGGCTGCGATGAAAAGAACATATATGTTTGTAACTAGAAATGAAGCACAATAGCAATGCAATGAAAAGAAATGTAAAAGGCAGTATCAATGCTCTGAAGGAATGTAGCGCACCGTGTTGCAACACTGGAAGGTTCAGAGAAGTACCTCAACAAGAGTTATACCTTTTGACCCTTGAGCTTGGATCATATCGTATATACAGATATCTAATGGAAGCTCCATGACTTGATCAGTTGCCTGATGTTTCTGGCCAATTTTGTAGTCTGGGGCTGTACTTTTCGGTTGAAACTCAACTGGATCAAATTTCTTCAACAGGCGTAAACAACGAACAACCTGAAAAGAGTCTAGCTAGTTGGTTGACAAAGTATGAAATACAACAGAGTAATGGATTACAGCAGGAGTGAAGCACTGCAGCTGAATATTCTGTGAAGTCTTACGCCAAATATATTGTGTTTTTCTTATTATTAAGGCAATCCACAGTCAATCTACAATTATAAGCTCTTAGTTATCTGCCGATGGTTTTGGTTGTATTTACATATGCATGACTTGGTTGTCTATCCATGACTGAATCTGATGCCATGGTGGTAATGTCATTAAATTGGATGGTAATGTCTTGGCTCTGGGGTCACAACAGCTCAAGCACCTTCTCTGTTTGATCGATTAAATGCGGACCTTGGAACTGGGGGTATCGCATCTTTGATCTAAAACAAGATGCAGGTTTGGTCTAGCAGGAACTGAACAAGGGTATGGAATAATGCTGTTATGTGCAACTAGTATGGTCTAGTATTCTAGCGTTACTGGAGATCACAGGAAGAACAGACTTCCAACGGACAAATGGTTTGTTAAATAGAAATTGAAATCTTCAAATTCCAGCCCTTGATGGAATGCACCAGGAACCAGTAGAATGATCTCAAAAATTATTAAATGACATCATAAATAAAAACTGAAATAACTATGAAACTTGAGCCTCACCTTATCACCAACTTTGGCATTGAATTCTTCGACAAGATGTGCATCTCTTAGCCTATGCAATACCTGAAGAAAAAGGAATCTCAAAACAATCCGTAAGGAGGGAACCGGAAAGTAGAGAATATATGCAGTAAGCCATAATAAATATACTTACATTTCTCCATGCTCTATGTCCACGTGCCATCTTGTAATCTAGATCAACTTTTATGTCTGACACAACAAGAGCCTACGGGGAAATAGTTGCACCAGGTTAGCAAATATGCAATCAGAAACAAAATAAAACAGGGTATCAAATGGAAAAAAGGAAGAGAACAACTGACCTTTCCGCTGGCATTTTCAAGTTTGTCACATATGGCTTCCATTGCTGGAAGATAATCATGAACAGATATGTCATTCTTGAAATTTTCACCAAAAGCTCCCTCTTCTTGCAAAGCATCTATATTGGTCTCTTCATTGATCCCCGGTAGTTCTGGCTTTGTAATCTCAATTCTTTGGTGTGAATTCATGTTCATGTCTTTGGCATATCGGGACAGATATAGTGAGTTTGTGTTAGTAACCTGCTTATTCCGTAAAGTCTCTTCCCCATCAGCCCCATTGTCTTTTACCTTTATGATAGTTGATTGTCTAACTATCAACCGTTGTGATGCAAGGCTCTTCACAATAAAATGGAAGTTGTTTCCTTTCATGTCAAATGTTTTGCATAGATCTTTCTGTGTCACACCAGAAGTCCTATGCCACAGAGCAAACAACAAGATGCAAATTATTGCAGGTGTTTCTACTGAAGTCATGATATCTTATTGCCTATTGGCAAACGCGTTATGGAAACAAAGGACAGATTACCCCAACAGCAGAAACAAAAGGCCAACAGCTATCATGCTGGAGAATGTTTATTATGCTAATTTGCAGATGGAACGTGTGACGATGTTCAAAAGCATTTGCAGGGTATTAACAAAAAACATGTTTAACATGCAATACGCCCTTAGACGTCCACGGTAAAATTTGAGAAATGAACTTTAATCTACCTAAACTTGGTAAGTGAGACAAAATGGACCTCAACTTTTAGCTGCCAAAAGGAGATGAATGACGGCTTTAATCAAACCAAACCTACCGCTTGACTTGGTTAAACTTAAGAAACAGACTTTAAGCTCCTTGAAATGTGCCGAAGTTAGCCAATGTGGGACTTGAACTTATTTGGGTGGCAAAAAGAGATAGTAACATGTAAACTGTTTTTTACATTTTTTCCCTAAAAAAACATGTAACCTTTTTTTAGATGAATGTGCAAACTTCAACATAACTGAACATGTCACTTCACTTGTGTGGTTGTATGTGGGAATATGTGGGCCACTAGAATATGCATTTTCTCATACACCCTAAGGACAGAATAACACCATGGCATACACAAGAAATATATCCCAAAATGAACCTCCAATGTCCATAACTAAAATAATCACAGAGACATGTAAAAATAACTGAATCAATTCAGAATCTCCTAAATCCATAGACATGATGCAAAAAACGAAGGGGAGAGAGTAAGCATATGACAATTTGCCCAATGTACATCGGAGCGCACCTGCTTGCCCCGATAAGCTCTAGGGCTGTCTTCTGGACGGCGCTCAACTCCGATTTGGCGAACCTCTGATCATACATCCCAAGGAAGTTATCCCTGATCGCTGCGCTCGATAGCAGCCGCACGCCCCGCCTCTCGGACTCCTCCAAGTCCTCCGCTGGGTCTCCAGGCGCGAGAGGGGATCCATCGCCGGCCACGAGGCTGACGACGGGGAGCGCGAGAAGGCGGGCCCACAGGACGCGCTTGACGGCAGGGCCGAGCGGGAGGCCGGCCGCCTCGAGCGCTCCGCGTAGCGCCGGACAGAGTTCCGTGACGGGGATTCCGTGCGAGAGGCGGGCGCACACCTCCTCGAGCGCCGCCGAGACGAGCGCGTCCATGCCCGCAGCTCGAGTAGGAGCTCGATGTTTAGGGTTTCGGCTCTAGCAGCATCAGTTTCTAGTACAAACGATGAGGAAGTTTGAGGTCGGGGGAGGGAAAGCTAAGGCGCTACGGCGAGTTGAAGGCACAGTGCGGCGCGTTCGCCGGTGGCCGCGCCCGCGAGGGACCGAAACGCCGAAGGATGCAGTGAAGGCGAAGGCCGGCCGGTCGTGTCGTGAGTTGGACTGTCGAATGTCGATACGCTGTGGGCTTAGGATTTTGGGTTAGCGAAGGAACGCACGGCCCATATACGGCCCAACACTGGGCCGTTCCCAACACAGACTCCCCTTGTTCTGATCTGCACAAAACCTAGCGAGCTAAACCCAAAACCCCAACTCGCCGCGATCCAATTCCATCCCCCAAAATGGCAGCCCTCGCCTCCCTCCTCCGCCGCCGCAGCCGCCGCACCGACGTCCTCCTCCGCACGCTCTGCGCCAGCACTGCTACTCCAGCTGCGCCCACTCTCTCATCCTCGGCCGCCAAGACCCGCCTCCGTCGGGAGTACGACCCCGACCGCTCCGTCTCCCTCCTCGAGGCCGTCGACATCGCCTCCCTCTCCGCCAGCTCCACGCGCCACGCGCTCTCCCTTGCCGCACGCCGCCTCTCCCGCGCCGGACGATATGCCGAGGCCGAGAAGCTCCTCTCCTCCCACATCCAAGATACAACAACCGAGCCACACCTCTCGGCCATCCTCTGCTCATACGCTTCCGCGGGCCTCCCCGAGAAGGCCCTCGATGCCTTCCGCTCCGCCGCGCCGTCCCTCCCGGCCCCCATCTCCTCGATGCCCTTCAACGCCCTCCTATCGGGCTTCATCCGGTGCCGCCGCAACCGCCGCGTCCCTGTCCTCTTCGAAGAGCTCTCCAAGGAGTTCTCAATAGCCCCCAACGCCTCCTCATACGCCATCCTGGTGAAGGCTCATTGTATGGTCCGCCATGATGCTAAGGCGCATGAAGTGCTGGCCCGAATGCGTGAAGAAGGTATATCGCCAACCACCACCATCTACACCACAATGATGGATTCGATGTATAAGCAGAAGAAGGTAGAAGAGGCAGAGACTTTGTGGAAGCAGATGTTGGAGAGCGGATGCAAGCCGGACCAAGCAGCATATATTGTGAGGGCAATGAACCATGCACTGAAGGGCAAGCCTGATGATGTTCTCCCGGTGATGGCGGAAATGGAGACTGCTGGAGTGGAGCCAGACATCATCACCTACAATTTCCTTATGACGGCCTATTGCAAGGTTGGGAAGATTGAGGATGCCAAAGCGCTGTACCGTTCGCTAGGTGACAAGGGGTGCTCAGCGAATCAAGCCACATACAAGCATATGGTGGCGCACCTGTCTGCTCATGGAGATTTTGATTTTGCGTTGGAGATTTTTAAGGAAAGCATGAGCAAGCACAAGGTGCCAGACTTTAAGACAATGAAGGGATTTGTTGAAGGATTGGCAAAGGGAGGCAGGGTGGTTGAGGCGAAGCAGGTTATTTCCGAGGTGAAGAAGAAGTTCCCTGATAATATGTTGTCTGGGTGGAAGAAGCTGGAGAAAGAGCTTGGGTTCTGCGCAGATAATGGAGATGCAGTCCCTCAGGCAGAATGTACTGCGGAAGAGTCGGTTTCTGAGGCCAAGCCTGCTACTGCTGAGGCACTTGAAATCGATGATTCTGCTGCTGAGGAAACGGGTATGTCAGTTTCTGAGGCCGAGCCTGCTACTGCTGAGGCACTTGAACTCGATGATTTTGCTGCTGGGGAAACGGGTGTGTCGGAAGAATCTGCTGTTGATGAAACGCCTGCACCTGAGACATCCAGTGATGAGGAAGTGCCACGGGGTCCTGCTTAATTGGAGATTACTATGTTCTTCTTTCAATTCAGTTTGGTTAGAATGTTTGCATTGGCACACTCTTAGCACTGAGGAACTGTTGATGCTGCTTCGTGGAGAGGTAAACATAGGTTTTTGGATACAGACTCTTGGAATGCCAGCGTGAATGTGGAGAGGTAAACATAGGTTTTTGGATACAGACTCTTGGAATGCCAGCGTGAATAAGTTACAGTATTATGTGTTTTGGAATTGTGAGTCGCATGTTACAGTGAGCTGTATGCACTATGTTAGAAGCCATTGTTCTGGTGATGCATGTCTTTAATTAAACCTACTGGGTATTGTCATTTTTATGTTTATTATCGGTTGTGTATCCAAGCTTACTTTGTACGAATTGTACTATGGATGTCTGAATTATTGGCAGGGTAGTGAGACCAGCACCACCGCAAGCGAGTGAAGTGTTGCAACTGCGTCCTCGTTAACAGTGTTGGTGCTTGTGCTGGTGTTGGGTCCCTTATTTCTCATATCAAGAAGTAAGAAGAGTTACGTTCATGCTTCCTTTGATGAACTACCTGTGATACAAGGAAACTGCATTGGTGATGGTCTAGTGGTTTGGAGTTGTGTGTTGAAGTAATTTCCGGAATACCAAGTCATGCTCCTGTAAATCCTGTGACCAAAGGGCCCAAGAAATATTGCCATTCATATTCTATTAACTCTTGTTTTGCAATGAGATTGCATAATTAGAAGGACAATGAAACGGGAATTGTAGTTTTAGGCTGTCAGCAAATTTTTCTAAAACGAATCTTATCCTAGATACTTTCTGGAAGATCAGACAAGAGCCCAAGACATAAGGGACAGACAGTCAGACATATCCAGGTATCCCACTTCAGAACATTACAACTTCACATTTAGATGAAGCTTCTGTCAAAAATGGCAAACAGCCTGGAAGCACAAACTAAATCACTAGATCCAGAACTAATATGGAAAAGGGTAACGAAATGCTACTCCCTCACATTTCAAAATATAAGATATTTTAGCCTTTTTCTGGAACAAATGTATCTAGAATAATAGCCAAAGCTGTATCTTTGAAACCATGTCTGTATCTAGAACGTCATGTATGTTGGAACGACTGTAGGGTGAAAATGCAATGCCCCTTTTGGTTTAGGGAGCGGACTAGTCAAGGGGGAGAAGAGCAAACCGAAATAAACGTTTTAGAGAGCATGGAAATAACGACGGCATTCACAAAGTACTCGCCTCTAAGAAACACGAAAAGAGAGTGTGTGTGTTCAGGACTTCAGGAACACATATTCAGGAAGTATTGAGCACCCGGAAACAGCCAAAGATAGACTGTTCAGGAACACATACTCCGAAGGTTTCAGCATATAAAAAAACACCAAATTATCCAGCAGCTTTATTACTTTGCTGTGGTCACATCCAATCCAAGTTTATATTCAGATAGTTTGTTCAGACAGCCAACAAGTCCATCTTTCCAGGCAATTGGCCTGCACTCAGATTTTGCATTTCAGTTTAGCCAAAGACGTCAGATAAAGTGCCATCCTGTACAGTATGAAAATTCATCATATGCTATGCCTCGATCAATGATCAACCTAGAAGGTAGCATGTGAAAATATGAACAGACCTCTCAGCAGGGCCATACCAATTCAAACCTTATTGGAGGAAGCACATTAGATTTTTTTTTTCACTAGCGCATAACGGAGAAGGTTAACTAGCTGAATTTTTGGCATGCCTGGCGTATGAACTGGGTGACACTTAGATTAACTATCCTGGACATCATAGATCACAAGGTGCAGCATGACAAATAAGCTTCAAACTGTTCCCTCGCTATAGCTGGTATAATGTGATCAATGTTCTTATGGAAAATAAAGAAAATAAATAACAGGTTTTACTTCTGCGTAATAACAGCCAATAAAGTATCAAACACATAAGCAGGTGAGACACCTTACACCAAGCATTTGCCTGTTACAGTAGAACGGCGACTATACTGGAAGCCAAAACAGGACCTGCCGTATTTTCAGGAAGAAAAATCCACATGTCACTAGACTTCAATACAAGTGGCACCGGAAAAAAGTGAACTGACAAGGTGTACTGCAACATAACTCAACACCATATTCGCTGATAAAACAGGCATGGTAGATTACTGGTACAATAAGTCTGGCGACATAAGCTTCATTTATAATTGACATCCAACATATGCCGAACATGATGAGAAGTGATTGTGGATTCTAATTTATCAATCAAAAGATCAGAGAAGACCTATACACAGAACATCATATGCAGAATTTGACATAACCAATCCATCAGGCCAAATTGCTAGGACTAATAACAAAGATAAAACAGAACCCCATGAAGCATGATTTAACATAAGTATTTCCACAGTCTCGTGCTACAGAAAGGTATGAAGCCAAACATAAAACTTTTGTTTGCCAATTTTATCTAAGCCCAATGAAAATATAGCTGAAGGAACACCACAAAAGAATCTAGACGACCTGCAAACATTCCAATTTCAAGCTATAACTCAGTATGACAGTCAAGACTGGGATACCTATTTCGAGTACCAACATCAACATATGCAGCCTTGCAAACATAAAGCAGATAGAATTGCGCCTCAATCATTATCATCTTCAGCATCGATCTCACTTATTGACATATCCTTCCTTGCGCCCCTCGAAACCAGGGCGCATAAGCTTCTTCTCACGCTTCTCTATTTTGCGCGCCTTTTTCTCATGTGCCCGCTCCCGAATGTTCTCCGTCCGTGCATTCTGCTTCTCCTTCCTCTTGCTGTCCACTGTCTTCTGCCTGTCCTTCCACTGCTCCGCAGCCTTCTGCTGCCTCTTCTTATCCTTCTTCATGCTCTCCTTAATCAACTTTGGGTTATCATGCACCTTCTCCCCAGCAGCGCGTCTTGTTGCCACATCCCAGGCCATCTTGGAAGCCTTTTTAGGATCTTCCTTTGCCTTCTGCATCCGCTTAGCCTGCTCCAGCTCCTTTTTCTTGTTCTTGATCTTCCTCTTCTTCCTCCTCCTCGCATCCTTTGGATCAACCAACACATTGCCATACACGATATCTGGAGCCTTCTCATCGGCCTCCTTCTTGTGCTTCTTCCCATCCTTACCATCTGCATCCTCAGCATCCTCACGCTTCCGCTTTGTACCCTCGTCCTTCCCCTTCTTCACTTTAGTACCCTTTACCTTCTTGCTCTTCTCCTTCTGGGGCTTATTCAGGAACTCAGGCCTGGTGCACCGGTTCCCACGGAGCTCTGTGATGCGGCGACGAAGCCGCTCCCGAAGCTCCTCGTAAGTCACCGACCGGTCTTCAGAAACAACTGCTGCCGGGGCCATCAGCATCTCCTCCTCATCACCATCCTCCTCCTGCTGCTCCTCTTCCTCCTCGTCATCGTTGCCGTCGCCATCACCCTCTGTGGTTGCCTCGTCCTCGGACTCCTGGCTTTCGTCTTGTGAGTTATCCTGCTCCTCCTCCTCTGCCTCTTGGTCGGCGACGGACTTCTTGAGGAGGTCGAGGGTGGATGAAGGCGGCCCGGCGGGGTCGAGGCGGGCCCGGCGGGCAGCCTTGATATTGGCACGGGACTGAGCCTTCATGGCCGCCTTGGCTGACTTGGAGAGCCCTTGGTAGTAGGGGCGATCCTCGTCGTCGACGGAGAGGTAGAAGCGCGGGGGTATAAGCTGCACGAGGGCGTCGAAGAATAGGGCGTGCCCCTGGACACCGTCGCAGTTGGCTGCCGCTTCTAGGAGTTCGGCGGCCTTCGCGCTGGCGGCAACGGAATCGTTGTCGGCCGCCGCAGCGGCGGCGGCGGCGGCGGCGGCGGAGGCCGAGGGTTTCCTGCCCATTGCGGTGAGGGTTTGGAGGGTTTCAGAGATGGAGGAGTTGCTGTCCGTGGCCTTCAAGGGTCTATATTATGGCTCCCCAATATGGATTTCGTCCGATGGGCCAGATTGGGCCTCCAACAGGCTTTCCATTATTAAATTTCAGCTGGGCCTTTTATTACCTTTCTATTTGGATTCTACTGCGAGAGGTTACAAATTCTTCTAAAACCAAAATAAAAACTGTGAAAGAAACTAACTTTTATTTCAGATAAATAAAGTGTTCGAAATTGTTAAAAACTGTGAGATAAACTCCACTTGTGGATAATAAGTAATCTCAAAATTGAAATATATACTGTTTATTTTTTCATCAATACTAGTGTCCTACTCTCTTGGAGCATATGAACCGTGAGACTCTCACCCGTTACCCAGCACAACACACGCACTCACCAATACTGTGCGCTCGAAGAAACTTTCCTTACCCGTCGATCTTCTCGAGACGCAACGGTGATCAGTTCGATCTCACGGTAGTCCTTCTATCTCCAGCTTGATCTGGTTGACATTTTATTACCCTTTCACCCGATCTGCCTCCTCAAATACGTAGTTTAATCCTTGCTCCTATACCCCCCCCCTCCCCGAGGGCGACGGGGGTGATTCCCCTGATTCCCGGCGCTAGTACCCTTCTTTCCCCTCCCATCCTCGCCGGCACCGGCGGGATCTTCACTCCCCGCGCGCCTGGAGGGATGGTCGGGGTCGTCATGGCCTGACGATGGTGCGGCTTGGCATAGAAGATCGGACCTACGGTACTTTGGACGCGTCGGCGCCTTGATGATGGTGGAGGGGATGTGCTTGGGGTGACAGTGGGTGGTGGTGGGCGGCGGCTGCCAGCAGCGCGACGCGGCCCGGATCTAAGCCCATCTGATATCGATCTAGGCCAAGCGGGCCCCAACATTGGGCCTAGGCGCAGGTGGACCCTAGTATCGCTCTGTGCTAGGAGGTCCTCCTCCATGCTATGGCGTGGCCGGGACGGCTGATCTAGGTAGGGGCCTGGATGAGTCAACTGCTTGGCAAATTTCGCGGTGGTTTGCGGGATGCGATTGGTAGGGACACGGAGGCGCTGTGTTGTCATGCTCATCGCACCTCTAGAACCCGCGTGCCTAGATTGGGTGTTGCCCAAACCTCTGTGTAGATGGGTTTGTTGCGGTTGCGTTCCTAGGCTCTATGGGTTGATCTTGGTTGCAGTGGTTCTCCTTAGACCGGCGGCAGTTCGATTGGCCCGGGTGAACATGATGGCGATGGCGCAGCTGCTTGGCGGCAGGGATTTGCGATGTGGCAGATCCACTGGTGTACGATAAAGTAGGTGAAAGGGCATTATGCCCCCATGTGTGGTTTTGGTAATTAATGACAATCTCTATGGACTAATGTGTAAATTTAGTTTCACTTTATTTTTGTCCATTGGCATCGCTTGGGCCATGTGTTGGTATCAAAGTTGAAAGATGTAAATGTTTGAAGGTTGATCAAGACATGCAAAGAGTTGCATCAAGAAGGATTGAAGAAGGGCAAGCTCTAGAAGATCTCATGCTTGAAGGTTCCCATCATCGGTGTCCATGGAGTGATGAAGACAATTTCAAAGAAGAGGTTTCCCCATGGTATGGGGGAGCAATTTGCAAGTCTTTATCACGCAAGAGCGAGAAAGAGTAATCAAGAAAGGTGTTCTATCTTGAGAAGACATCGTCTTCATCAAGATCAAGTGGAATTCTCAAGGCAAAGGTATGATCTTGATAGGGTTTCTCTTTTTCCGATCTCGTGTTGTTAGTTGAGAAACCAGGTTTAGGATAGATAGTCGTTATATCAAGAGGGGCTCTCAAGCGGGTGACTCGATCGCATCTTTTAGAGAGATCTCAAACCTTTGCATACATATCATGTTTCTTGGTTGTTATCTGGATCTTGTCCATGAGAGGATCTAGAGCTTGTGGTTATCATCATAACAAGCTCTAGTTTATCAAATTGCGTTCTTGATCGTCGGGTTTTTTCGGCTCCACACCTTGGAAGATATCTCACATATATTGTGTTATGTGAAAACTAGTTAGTAAAGCTCTCACGAACTTGGTGGCACACCTTATTTTCTTTCCCCTAATAAACTTGAACCATTGTGTCATCGAAGTTATATATGCTTGCATCTATACGTTGGGATTAGCAGAACCGTGCTGTCACGAGGAACGCTTGCAACACTTATGGATACATATCCAGTTGATATCATGCTCTTTTGTTTGCGGATGTTGTCGGTGTGAAATAAAAGGGGAGCTTCTAAGTCCATGGAGTTATGTATGTGTGTTAGAGAAACGCCTGGGCCGCTAGCCTAAGCCATGCTTAATCATGGTGGAAACTTGCAGCATAACCATAGTGAGCAATCTATGAAGCATCCTCAATAAAAACCTATTCAAATAGCAAATAAAAAGATCGCTGAGATGCTCACTGTCTGCTTGCCTTGTCATTTTGGTTATGGGATATCTCCTGTACCATGTGCAAGGGGTACCCCATTGGCGGTTCTTTGTGATACACATGTACTTACAATGACAAGAACTTACCGGTAACTAAAGTTGAGTAGCATGAGGAGCGGCCCTCGTACTCAAGGGACATGAGATTGCCAACTTATATTTCGTCAAGCATATACTCCATCTTTGTTCACTTTAACCTTAATCATTTCAAGATGCTTATGATAGGGGCAATGAGGGCTCAAAGCTAGTAAGTACCATAATCTTTTGGAAGCTCTTTATGAACTTGAAATCCCTGCTTCCTTCTATGAAGGACCTTTCTCCCACTTCTGAGTTGAGTCAGTAAACCTACTTCCTCTCCATCTCTAGCAAGCATTTGAGTTGTTGTGTTTCAAGCATTCATATGGTGATTTATTCAATCACGTTCTTTATCTTCCTTGTTTGCACAAGACTCTTATCTATTGAGTATTGCTTTGAAAGCCTTCATTGTGAAAAACCTTTTATGTTTGAGCAAAGAGTACTCTTGTTGTGAAACTTCTACAAAAAGCTTTATTTGTGAAACTGTTTGCCAGCTGTTCTCTGACCAAGAACAAAAGTTTACCAATTCCAATTATGATTTATCTTTATGCATCTCTATTGTGACTCCTCTACTTGTTGCAAGCTAAGTTATATAATGGTGAGTTGCTTTATTCTATGAGTTGTGTAATGGTAAGTGTGATGCTTCTTGTCTGTATTCTTTTATTGACACTTCACTCCATAAACTTGTGGACATGTTTTCGAAGCAGATTTGCTTGGGGACAAGCGAAGGTCTAAGCTTGGGGGGAGTTGATACGTCCAATTTGCATCACCATTCTATATCATAATTTGCCTCTATTCATTGATATATTTCATATTAAGAGGTGTTGCTTATGTCTTTTCATCTGTTTTTGCATGTTGGATGATTCTTGGAGGATGAACTATCGGAGTTAGGATTCTGATGGAAAAAGAGGTGTTTTGATGCAATTTCATGAAGATCAGAAAAATACCAGAAACACTACGGAAAATCCTATTTTTCCCAGAAGACGAAGAAAGCCAAAAGGGGAGGCGGGGATGGGCGGAGGGGCCCACACCCAAGCCTGCAGCCACCCCTAGGCGCGCACAGGTGTGGACCACATGGCCCACCTCTGGCTCCGCCCTCTTGCCTATATCTTCTCCTCGAAACCCCAAAATAGAGGGAGCGACCATAGAAAGATTTCGCCGCCTCTGCAGGGCGGAAAACACCGAGAGAGAAAGAGCTCTCCGGCAGACAGATTTCTGCCGAGGAAATTCCTTCCCGGAGAGGGGAGATCGTCGCCATCAACACCATCATCAAGCTAGACTTCATCGGGATCATCATCATCCACACCATCATCTCCACCAGCACCATCATCTCCACTCCATCCTACTGTAACAATTGTGTTGAATACTTGCATAGTTCTTAGGGGAAACTTTCCCGGTGTTGATTACTATTGTAGTTGATGCTTGTGAGTGGAACCATTGGATTATTGTTTATGTTCAGATTGTTATTCATCACTATATCATCTTTGATCTCGATCCATATGATGTCTCGTGAGTAGTTCGTTTAGTTCTTGAGGACATGGGAGAAGTCATGTTGTTAGTACTGGATTTGTGTTGAGTTATTATTCAATAGTTTAGTATTTAACTTGTGGTGATATTCTTCTATTGGTGTCATGTGAACGTCGACTACATGATACTTCACCATTTATGGGCCTAGGGGAATGCATTGTGTATTTGGCTACTAATTTTGGGGTTGACGGAGTGACAGAAACCTGAACCCCCGTTAGGACACCATTGCACAAGGAAGCATAGGATCTCAGAGTTTAAGGCTGTGGTTAGGTTTATACCTTAATTGCTTTCTTGTAGTTGTGGATGCTTGCAAGGGGTTTAATCACAAGTATGTATTGGTCCAAGTAAGGTCGGTACATTAGCACATGTTCACCCACACAACACTTACAACACCAAAGAAGACTACTCAGCTATTTGAAGCGAAAGCACTTGACAGAATTCCCATGTGTCCTCGAGAACGTTTGGTCCTTATAAGTATTTCCACCGGCTTGTCCTTTGCTAAGAAAGGATTGGGCCACTTGCTGCGTTTATTTGTTGTCTTTATTACTTGCACTTTATTTCTTTGCTTTATCAGAAAATCCGTAAAAATCCGTTTGCTAAGTATTTATAGAGATTTCCTGCTCCATACCACTAGTCAACACCTTCTACTCCTCGTTGGGATCGACACTCCTATTTATCAAAAGTACTATGATACACCCCCTATACTTGTGGGTCATGAGTCATCATCATTTGTTATACCTCGGTAGAGTTCTAGCAAATCAGCGGGTCGACCCTGGATCTTCTTTGTTGTCCCAGTCATGCCAATACCTATAATGCTGCAAAATCTTTCCAATGGCATGGTGATAGGCTTATAATAGATTTTAAATGAAATATTTGACCTGTAAGGGGTATTAGTGAAAGTGAAGCTTTCCACAAAAGTTTTGGTGAGCAAAGCATATTGCTCACTCTCATCCTGCATGTAAGCGGTTAGCCCAACCCTCTGAACAAGAAGTAAGAAATCCTCGAGGATCCCTGCAGCCTGCAAAAAGGCAAAACAAGGGTAGGGAGATGGGTGCGCATCTCCATCATATCCATCATTGCGAAAGCGCGGTGCAATAAGATCTTCATTATATGATGGCCTAAATTGATAGGCTGATCTCGAAGGCCTTGCCCTTCTAGGTGTATCTTTTTCAAACACTTCTCCAAAAGTATGGTTTTCCATCTCTCTTTTTCTGAAATTTTAAGACAAACATCAAACCAACTGATTTCCAAGCTAATAAGTGATGGGGAACTACTATAGGGACTTGCAAGAGGGTTATACATGCATCAAAATGAATTCTCTAAGCATAGAACAAGCATGCAAACTCACATAACCTATCACCTATAGTAGCAAAATACTCAAGATATAATCCACCAATCAAAAATCTAATTGGACAAGTGGAGGAGTCACATACCGAAGAGCAAACCCTCCAAAAATCAGCAGCTAAGGTGGGCTGAGCAAGGAGATCGAAAATCGCGAGCAAGAACAGCAAGAACTCGAGCTTTGAGAAATTTTTCGGTGTTTTTCGGGAGAGAGAGAGAGAGTGAAGTGGTAGGAAGGAGAATAAGTGGAGGGCCAGGGGTGGCCCACACCATGGCCAGGAGCGCCCCTGGTCTGGCCGCGCCACCATGTGGTGTGCCTTCCTGATGGCCCCCCTGGGTCACTCCAGGTACCTCTCTACCCCTTTTTGGCGTAAAAAATTAATATGATTTTTTTGGAATTTTTCGGGAAACTTTATTTTTGAGAAATTTTCAGGTATTGATAAATGATTTTCTCGCAAAAAAAGATTTTGGAAAGATGCAAAAGCAAACCAAAACTAAAACAACAGAAGTTGTAAGACACTCTAATATGCAAGCTACTAGCAAAACAAAGATGAACAAGGTGAAGAGCAAGGATTGGAATAGAGAAAGTAAAAGTGAGCAAGGATGATCATGGTGAAAACATTGTTTTGTTCATTAAAATCCATTTGTTAACAAGGTTGATCAGGTCTTGTTACCAAAATAATTTTATATGAAACAAAAATTTGCATTTCACTAAATGATTATGTTACCTCAATCTTGATAGCAATAGTCTCAATCATAATAGTTTCATAATTTTCTTGAGGTATGGGACAATATATTTCTCCAACTTTGATGCCCTCAATATTTTCAATTGAATTTAGGCCATAAGTCTTATCAATTTTCTTGAGGAAATAAACAATATGCTCCTTGTCATTAACATTAAAAGTTACTTTTCCTTGATTACAATTAATGATAGCACCTATAGTATTAAGAAAAGGTCTCCCAAGAATAATAGATATATTATCATCTTCAGGAATTTCTAGCACAACAAAGTCAGTTAATATCAAACAATTATGAGCCACTTGAACAGAAACATCCTCACATATACCAACAGGAATAGTAGTAGACTTATGAGCCATTTGCAAAGATATATCAGTTGGTATTGATTTTTCCAGTTGAAGTCTCTTGTAGAGAAAAAAAGGCATAACACTAACTCCTGCTCTCAAATCACACAAAGCAGTTCTAACATAATTATTTTTAATAGAGCAAGGAATAGTTGGAATCCCTGGATCCCTAAGTTTCTTTGGAACCTTACCATTGAAGGAATAATTATCAAGCAAAGTGGAAATTTCCTCATTAGGAATCTTCCTTTTATTAGAGACAATATCCTTCGTATACTTTGAATAAGGAGGCAATTTAATAACATCAGTCAAAGGAATTTGCAAAAATAAAGGTTTCATCCACTCACAAAACTTGTTATAGTGTCATTATTCCTTTGACTTGTGTTTCTTATCAGGGAAAGGCATTGGTTTTTGAACCCAAGGCTCTCTTTCACCACCATGTTTATTAGCAACAAAATCTTCCTTAGTGTACTTAGTATTCTTAGTGTGCCTTTCAGGTTCCTCTTCAATTTCTTCCTTATCAGGAGCATCTTCTTATTATTACCATTTTCAGTTTCAGCATTAGAGACAGATATACTATTAGGATCTATAGCAGGTTCAGAAGATTCTACAACTGTTTTATTTTTTTCTCTTAGAAGAAGTACCAATATTTTCAGCTTGTTGAGAATCCTGCTCAATTCTTTTAGGATGTCCCTAATGTGTCGTAAACGTATCTATATTTTTTTATGTTCCATGACTGTTTAGTATCAACTTTGCTATGTTTTGTCTACACTTTGAGGTATGTTTATACATTTTCTGAGACTAACCTATTAACAAGATGCCGCAGTGCCAGTTGCATGTTTTCTGCTATTTTTTGTTTTAGAAAATCTAGTGAGGAAATATTCTCGGAATTGGACAGGACAAAAGCCAAAGTCAATATTTTACCAGAGAGAACAAGAGTCCAAAGGGCAGCCGAAGGGGGGCCACGAGGTGGCCACACCCTAGGGCCACACGGCCCAGGGGGCACCGCCACCAGGTGTGGGCCCCTCGGGCGCCCATCGACCTTGCCCCTTCGCCTATAAATTCACCCTGATGCAGAAACCCTAAGGACCCGATCAAATATCTACGAAACAGTCTGTAGCTGCCGCCACCATCGTCCCTAGATCGGGGGATCTGAAGCTCTTCCCGACACCCTGTTGGAGGGGAAAGATCTGGAGGCCTTCTTCATCACCATTCTAGCCTCTAGTATGATGAGTGAGTAGTTCACTCTTGGACTATGGGTCCATACAGTAGCTAGATGGTTCCTTATCCTCCTTTGTGCTATCATGTTTAGATCTTGTGAGCTCTGTTGATGATCAATATCATCTATTTGTAATCATACATGTTGTATTTGCGGGGATCCGATGAATATTAAGATACTATGCTAGATTGATTATTGATTCTATCATGTCTGTGTTATTTGTGATCTTGCATGCTCTCCGTTGCTAGTAGCTATCTTGGCCAAGTAGATGCTTATGACTCCAAGAGGGAGTATTTATGCTCGATAGTAGGTTCATGCCTCTAGTAATCTGGGGAAGTGACAGAAATCTCTAAGTTTGTAGATGTGCTGCTACTAGGGAGAAAACGACAATCTTTTGTTCATGGAACAATTGTATTGTTTACTTTACACACATTGCTTAATGCAATTATCTGTTGCTTGCAACTTAATACTGGAAGGAGTTCGGATCATAACCTAGAGGTGGATTATTAGTCATAGATGCAGTTGGATTACGGTCTATGTATATTGTTGTAATGCCCAATCAAATCTCATAGGAGTCATGATGTCTAGTATATGCATTGTTATGCTTTCTCAATCTGTCAATTGCCCCGCTGTAATTTGTTCACCCAGCATGTTATCTATCTTAAGGAGAACACCTCTAGTGAACTGTGGACATCGGTCCAACCTTTATCATTGATACATCATCTACTGTTACCGTTTACTTTCTACAAGCAACTATTATCTTCCACATTATACGTTTAATCCTTTGTTTTCAGCAAACTGGTGAGATTGATGTAGGGTTTCGTAGCATGGAAAACAAAAAAATTCTACCGCATACAAACAAACAAGCCAAGATCTATCTACTAGATTGTAGCAATGAGTCGATGGAATAACTCACCCTCGAAGATTCCAAAGTGTTTAACGAGAGCAGATTCTCGTGGGTGATGTAGTCGTACTCTTTCCGATCTCAAGATCGCGTAGACGATCCTTCCGGCGCCGCGTTCCCGCAATGCGTCACACGTTCGGTACTGACGAAGACCTTCCTCTCCTTGTTCCAAAGAAAATGGAGGTTGTAGCACTCTCGCGATTCCTGACAACGGCGTGGTACCTAAGTAGAGGGAGATCTCAAGGCTTCGCCTTAAGCCGGGCGAGTATGGTGGAGTATGAGAGAGCTTTGGTGATCTAGGGTTTAGACACACCAATTAGAAGGCTCTAAACCGGAGGCTAGGGCAATTAGAAGCTCTAACTTGACTTGGGAGAAATCCTAGGCTGTGGCTAGGGTTTAGGTTTAGAGGAGGGACTTGTGTACTAGGAGGGCCCTGCCTCCCTTTTATAGGTGGGAGGTGCGGCCAAGGGAGGGAGTCCTCCCAACTCGACTTGAGGTGGGTCGGTTGGAGGAGGAATCCTCCCAACTCGGTTTCCCACTCCTCCTCCTCTTTCCAAAACTTGCCGTTTGACTTTCAAACTAGCCATTTGACTTTTCAAATTAGGATTTAAATAAACCCTTTATTTTGGACAGCAAAGACACCTAGTACATGATGCAATCATTCCAACTCACAATGACACATTCATGTACCCTTCCCCAGTGCGGACATTCGGAACCTTCTAGAATGTTCCCGATGAAAACAGGAACCATTCCCCAACTCCAACGGGACTTTCCTTATATGAATCTTATTCTCCGGACCATTCCGGATCTCCTCGTGATATCCGAATCCCATTCTAGACTCAACAACATTCGGTCTCTTTCTCATCATTCCATAACTACTCAAACAACGTCAATCCTTAAGTGTGTCTCCCTACGGTTCGTGAATTATGCGACATGATCGAGACACTTCTCCGAACAATAACCAATAGAGGAATCTGGAAATTCATATGGCTCCCACATATTTCTACGATTACTTTGATCGAATGAACCACTTACATACGATATCAATTTCCTTTGTCTCACGATAGTTTACTTATCCGAGGTTATGATCGTGGTATCTACGCATACCTAGTTCAACCTCACATCGATAAGTACTCTTTTCTTGTTCCCGTGATATGTGATCCCTTGTGAGCCGGTCACATGCTTGCAAGCTAATTGGATGACGTTTACCGAGAGGCCCAGAGTATATCTATCCGTCATATGGATGGACAAATCCCACTCTTGATCCATGTGTTTCAACCAATACTTTACGAACACTCAATGCCACCTTTATAGCCACCCGATTACGGTGTGGTGTTTGATGTTATCAAAGCATCCATCCGGTAAAGGTGATATGCATGATCTCATGGTCGAAGGAATCGATAACTATGTATCGTAAAGCATATAGCAATTGAACTATTAAAATGACTTGATCTTTATGCTACGCTTATCTATAGGAGTATGTCCACCATATCATTCTCCTAATGATATGATCTTGTTGTTAATAACATCTCAATGTTCATAGGGAAACCACAATCATCTATTAACCAACAAGCTAGTATTATCTGAGAGGCTTTACTAGGGACTTCAAATTAAGTTTACAAATCACACAAGTATTAATGTTTCCTTGTTAATACTATTATAGCATGAATGTAAACATTTATCATAAACACAAAGATATAATAATAACTATATTTATTATTGCCTCTAGGGCATATCTCCAACAGTCTCCCACTTGCACTAGAGTCATCTAATCTAGATTACATGGTAATATACCGAACACCCATGGCAGTTTGGTGCTGGTCATGTTTTGCCTCGGAGAGGTTTAGTCAACGGATCCGCCACATTCAGATTTGTGTGTACTTTGCAAATCTTTATATCCCCATCTTGGATATGTTCTCGAATAGCGTGAAAACGTAGCTTGATGTGCTTCAGCTTCTTGTGTGACCTTGGTTCTTGCGCATTTGCTATGGCGCCCATGTTATCACAGTAGATAGACATTGGGTCCAGCGCACTAAGAACCACACCCAGCTCTGTAATGAACTCTTTCATCCATATCGCTTCTTGTGAAGCCTCTGAAGTAGCCATGTATTCCGATTCAGTTGAAGATCTCACAACGCTTTGCTTTGCACCTCCAGCTAATCTGCACCATTCAAAATAAATACGTATCCAGATTGTGATTTAGAATCATCCGGATCAGTGTTCCAACTAGCATCGGTGTAACCATTAACAACGAGCTGTTCATCACCTCCATAAGAAAGAACCATATCCTTAGTTCTTCTCAAGTACTTAAGGATGTTTTTGACCGCTGTCCAATGATCCACTCCTGGATCACTTTGATATCTGCTAGTTAGACTAACAGCATATGCGATGTCGGGTCTAGTACATAGCATGGCATACATTAGAGATCCTATGGCTGAGGCATAGGGAGTCTTACTCATCCTTTCTCTATCTTCGCCGATGTCGGACTCGAGTTTTACTCAAGGTCGATTAGCAACATGGGCAAGAACCCTTTCTTGCTATCTTCCATTCCAAACCTCTTTAGAACTTTGTCCAAATATGTACTCTGTGACAATGATATTTGGCACTTTGATCTATCTCTATAAATCTTTATGCCTAATATGTAAGCTGCTTCGCCAAGATCCTTCATTGAAAAACTATTATTCAAATATTCCTTGACACTATTAAGAAGGTCTACATCATTCCCAATCAACAATATGTCATCCACATATAGTATTAAGAATGCTATAGAGCTCCCACTCACTTTCTTGTAAATACAAGCTTCTCCATAAGTTTGTATAAAACCAAAACTTTGATTACCTTATCAAAACATTGATTCCAACCGGGATGCTTGCTTCAATCCATAGATGGACCGTTGAAGTTTGCATACCTTGTTAGCATCTTTAGGATCGACAAAACCTTTGGGTTGCATCATATACAACTCTTCATCAATGTCACCATTGAGGAATGCTTTTGACATCCATCCGCCATATCTCATAATCGTAATATGCAGCGATTGCTAACATAATCCTCACAGACTTTAGCTTCGCCATCTTGGTGAGAAAGTCTCATCGTAGTCAACTCCTTGAATTTGTCGAAACCCTTTGCGACAAGTCGAGCTTTATAGACGATAACATTACCATCAAGATCTGTTTTCTTCTTGAAGATCCATTTGTTCTCGACACCTTCCAGCCATCCGTAAGTCCACCAAAGTCCATACTTGGTTTTCGTACATGGATCCAATCTCGATTTCATGGCTTCCTCGCCATTTATTGGAATCTGGGCTCATCATTGCTTCCTCATATGTCTCGGGGTCATGGTGTTGTCCACCAACATGACACTCATAACGGGATCATACCAATGGAGTGGTACGAGTTCTCGTTGACTGCGAGGCTCAGAGCAACTTCGACCGAAGTTTCATGATCATCATCATTAGCTTCCTCTCTAATTGGTGCAGGCACCACAGGAACTTCTTCCGGCGCTGCGCTACTCTTAATTTCGAGAGAAGGTTCGACAACCTCGTCGAGTTCTACTTTCCTTCCAGTCACTTCTTTCGAGAGAAATTCCTTCTCTAGAAAGGATCCATTCTTGGCAACGAAGATTTTGCCTTCGGATCTATGATAGAAAGTATACCCAATAGTTTCCTTCGGGTATCCTATGAAGACGCATTTTTCCGCTTTGGGTTCAAGCTTGTCGTTTGTAACTTCTTTACATAGGCTTTGCATCCCCAAACTTTAAGGAACGACAATTTAGGTTTCTTCCCAAACCATAATTCATACGGTGTCGTTTTAACGGATTTAGACGGTGCCCTATTTAAAGTGAATGCGGTTGTTTCTAATGCATAACCCCAAAATGATAGCGGTAAATTTGTAAGTGACATCATAGAACGAACCATATCTAAGAGAGTTCGATTACGACATTCAGACACACCATTACACTGTGGTGTTCCCGGCGGTGTCAATTGTGAAAGTATTCCGCATTTCTTCAAATGCTCGCCAAACTCGTAACTTAGATATTCACCTCCACGATCAGAACGTAGAAATTTAATCTTCTTGTTACGTTGATTCTCTACCTCACTTTGAAATTCCTTAAACTTCTCGAAAGTTTCGGATTTATGTTTCATGAAATAGATATACCCATATCTACTCAAGTCATCCGTGAAGGTAAGAACATAACGATAACCATCACATGATGCTACACTCATTGGACCACACACATCGGTATGTATGATTTCCAATAAGTCCGTAGCTCGCTCCATCATACCAGAAAATGGAGTCTTAGTCATTTTTCCCATTAGACATGCTTCGCATCTTTCAAGTGATTCAAAATCAAGTGATTCAAGAAGTCCATCGGAATGGAGTTTCTTCATACGCTTCACTCCAATGTGACCAAGACGACGGCGATTACATATAGGTCGAGTTATCGCTGATTTCAAACGTTTAGCTTCAATGTTATTAATATGTGTATTTCCACCATCGAGATTCAACAAGAATAGACCATCTATCAAAGGTGCATGTGCATAAAACATATTACTCATATAAATCGAACAACCATTATTCTCGGATTTAAACAAGTAACCGTCTGCAATAAACAAGATCCCGATATAATGTTCATGCTCAACGCAGCACCAAATAACAATTATTTAAGTATAAAACTAATCCCGATGGTAGATGAAGGGTAGCGTGCCGACCGCGATCACATCAACCTTTGATCCGTTTCCCACGCATCGTCACCTCGTTCTTCACTAGCTTCCGTTTATTCTCGCAGCTCTGTTCGAGTTACAAATATGAGCAACCGAACCAGTATCAAATACCCAGGCACTACTACGAATACTAGTGAGATACACATCAATAACATGTATATCAGATATACCTTTCTTCTTGATATTGCCGTTCTTCAAATCCGCCAAGTACTTTGGACAATTCCGCTTCAAAGGACCTTCTCCTTTGCAAGAAAGCACTCAAGATCGTGCTTGGGTCCAGCCTTGGTCTTCTTCGTCGGTGTGGCAACTTTCTTGCCACCCTTCTTGAAGTGTCCCTTCTGCTTAGACTTGCCTTTCTTGAATTTGGTGGTCTTATTGACCAACAACACTTGGTGCTCTTTCTTGATCTCCACTTCTGCAGACTTTAACATAGCAAACAGTTCTGGCAACTGCTTGTTCATGCTCTGCATGTTGTAGTTCATCACAAAGTTCTTGTAACTTGGTGGTAGTGATTGGAGGACACGGTAAATCCCCAAAGCATTAGGAATCACTATACCCAAGCTTTGAAGTTTGTTTGCGTGCCCAGACATCTTAAGCACATGCTCACGACGGGCTGCCTCTTCCATCTTGCGCTTAAAGAACTTTTCGAAGCCTCATAACTCTCAATCGCGCGTGAGTCTCAAAGATCAATTTGAGATCACGGACAATATCATGTGGGTCTGAATTCTCAAACCTTTTCCAAGCTCGATTCTAAACCATACAAGATAGCACACTGAACTATGGAGTACTGATTCTTCCGAGCAAGGTAAACATTCTTTACTTCATCGGTAGCATCAGCTGCAGGTGGGTCACCCAGCGGTGCATCCAGCACATAGGTCAAATTACCAGCTGTGAGGACAATCTCAAATTTCAGAACCAATCCGCGAAGTTGCTTCCATTGTTTTTCAACTTTTCTTTCTCTAGGAACGCATTAAAATTGATGGTAGGGGCTGCCATTGATCTACAACATATTTGCAATAGTTTAGACTAAGTTTATGACAAATTGAGTTCAAATTAATAATAAAGTTTAATCTAGGTGAACTCCCACTCAAAACAACATCCCTCACATTGTTTTAGTGATCACACGAACCAAATCCACCATATCAAAACCGATCATCACGAGAGTTGATATAGTTTCAATGGCGAACAATCGACATGTTCATCATATCTACTATATGATTCATGCTTTACCTTTCGGTGATTCGTGTTCCTGAGACCATGTCTGTACATGCTAGGCTCGTCAAGATCAAACCTTAGCTACCGCATAAGCAAATCTGGCTTGCTTACGTTGTATACACTTGCGGAATCTAACACACCCGATCATCACGTGGTGCTTCGAAACAACAAGCTTTAGCAACGGTGCATACTAAGGGTGAACACTTTAGAACTTGAAATTTATGTGCATGAGGGATCATCTTATAATGCTACCATCGTCTACTAAGAAATACAAGATGCATAAAGGATTAACATCACATGCAATTCATAATATGTGATATGATATGGCCTTTCTTCTTTGTGCTTCCGATCTCCATCTTCAAGCACGAACATGATCTCCATCATCACCGGCATTGCATCAAGGTCAATGACGCTTCTCCATGGTTGTCATCCACCGGCTTCAACTATTACAACTACTTTGAATAGACACGCGGGTCTTAACAGAAATTAAAGACAACCATATGGCTCCTGCCGGTTGCCAACTTACAATAAGGAACATTGCATACATCAAATATAATCACAATCATGGCCATATCACATCATCGACACCTGCAAAACAAAGTTAGACGCCTCTACTTTCTTTGTGTATTTTACGTGGTTTGGGGATTTCAATAAGTGTCGTTCTAACTTACGAACAAGAACCACAACATTGATACTAGTATTTTTAATCATCCGTTGTAAATTGGATCTCCACTATGCTGGGAGAAACAGCACCATAAACCCACTTATGCAATACGAGTTGCATGTCAAGCGTGGAGCAAGTCTCATGAACGATGTCATGTAAGGTTAGCCCGGGCCGCTTCATCCCAACATCCCGCAAGATGCAAAGTACACAAGAAGCAATCGACAATAAAAGCATCAATGCCCATAATGACCATTGTGTTCTACTCGTGCAACAGATCTACATATAGACACGGCTCTGATACCACTGTAGGGTTTCGTAGCATGGAAAACAAAAAATTTCTACCGCATACAAACAAACAAGCCAAGATCTATCTACTAGATTGTAGCAACGAGTCGATGGAATAACTCACCCTCGAAGATTCCAAAGTGTTTAACGAGAGCAGATTCTCGTGGGTGATGTAGTCGTACTCTTTCCGATCTCAAGATCGCGTAGACGATCCTTCCGGCGCCGCGTTTAGGCAGCGCTCCCGCAGTCGGTCACACGTTCGGTACTCGACGAAGACCTTCCTCTCCCTTGTTCCAGCAGGCAGTGGAGGTTGTAGCACTCTCCTCGCGATTCCGGCAGCACAACGGCGTGGTACCGGAAGTAGAGGGGAGATCTCGCAAGGCTTCGCCTTAAGCCGGAGCGAGTATGGTGGAGTATGAGAGAGCTTTGGTGATCTAGGGTTTAGACACACCAATTAGAAGGCTCTAAACCGGAGGCTAGGGCAATTAGAAGCTCTAACTTGACGGCTTGGGAGAAATCCCTAGGCTGTGGCTAGGGTTTAGGTTTAGAGGAGAGGGACTTGTGTACTAGGAGGGGCAACCCTGCCCCTCCCTTTTATAGGTGGGAGGTGCGGCCAAGGGGAGGGGAGTCCCTCCCCAACTCGGCTTGGAGGTGGGCCGGAGGTTGGAGGAGGGAATCCCTCCCCAACTCGGTTTCCCACTCCTCCTCCTCTTTCCAAAACTTGCCGTTTGACTTTCAAACTAGCCGTTTGACTTTTCAAATTAGGATTTAAATAAACCCTTTATTTTGGACAGCAAAGACACCTAGTACATGATGCAATCATTCCAACTCACAATGACACATTCATGTACCCTTCCCCCCCGGAGTGCCGGACATTCCGGAACCTTCTAGAATGTTCCCGATGAAAACACCGGAACCATTCCCCAACTCCGAAACGGGACTTTCCTTATATGAATCTTATTCTCCGGACCATTCCGGATCTCCTCGTGATATCCCGAATCCCATTCGAGACTCCGAACAACATTCGGTCTCTTTCTCATCATTCCATAACTACTCAAACAACGTCAATCCTTATGTGTCTCCCTACGGTTCGTGAATTATGCGACATGATCGAGACACTTCTCAACAATAACCAATAGAGGAATCTGGAAATTCATATGGCTCCCACATATTTCTACGATTACTTTGCGATCGAATGAACCACTTACATACGATATCAATTTCCCTTTGTCTCACGATAGTTTACTTATCCGAGGTTATGATCGTCGGTATCTCTGCATACCTAGTTCAACCTCGTTACTGATAAGTACTCTTTTCTTGTTCCCGTGATATGTGATCCCTTGTGAGCTAGTCACATGCTTGCAAGCTAATTGGATGACGTTTTACCGAGAGGGCCCAGAGTATATCTATCCGTCATATGGATGGACAAATCCCACTCTTGATCCATGTGTTTCAACCAATACTTTCTGAACACTCAATGCCACCTTTATAGCCACCCGATTCTGGTGTGGTGTTTGATGTTATCAAAGCATCCATCCGGTAAAGGTGATATGCATGATCTCATGGTCGAAGGAATCGTATAACTATGTATCGAAGCATATAGCAATTGAACTATTAAAATGACTTGATCTTTATGCTACGCTTATCTATAGGAGTATGTCCACCATATCATTCTCCTAATGATATGATCTTGTTGTTAATAACATCTCAATGTTCATGATAGGGAAACCACAATCATCTATTAACCAACAAGCTAGTATTATACAGAGGCTTTACTAGGGACTTCAAATTAAGTTTACAAATCACACAAGTATTAATGTTTCCTTGTTAATACTATTATAGCATGAATGTAAACATTTATCATAAACACAAAGATATAATAATAACTATATTTATTATTGCCTCTAGGGCATATCTCCAACAATTGACAACCTCACTGTATGTTGGGGCAAAGTTTTGAGTTTGTGTTGTGCAGGTTCCAAGTTTTTAGCTACACCTTGGAGTTGTTTCCTTACTCCTACTGGTTCGATAACCTTGGTTTCATAACTGAGGGGAAACTTACTGCTATGCTCTTCACACCTTCCTCTTGGGGTATCCCAACGAAGCTCTACAGTGAACTAAGTCGCATCAAGACGTTTTCTGGCGCCGTTGCCGGAGAGTTAAGGACAACTTCAATCTCTTCTTCCTCGTCATTCACCTTTCAGGAAGAAAGAAGATTCTTGCAAGGGGAGTCTCTCACAACCAATCTCTTTACTTTGTTTTTGTTTTGCTTAGTTTCTTTTGCTTTGTTTTGCTTGTTTCTTTCTATCAAAAATAAAAAAAATAGTTTCGTTTGGTTTGCTTTTTCTCATCAAAAATTATAAAAAAATAGTTCCTGCTTTAGTTGCTATTGTTGTTGGCTTGCTTCACCTTTGCAAAAATGAATACTCCTGAAAACACCAAGTTGTGTGACTTCACTAGCACAAACAACAATGATTTCCTTTGCACACATATTGCTCCACTTACTCCTGATGCTACCTTTTATGAAATTAAACCTGCTTTGTTGAATCTTGTTATGAAAGAGCAATTTTCCGGTGCTAGTTCTGATGATGCTGCTGTTCACCTTAATAATTTTGTTGAAATTTGTGAGTTGCAAAAATATAAGGATGGAGATGGAGATAATATTAAGCTTAAATTGTTTCCTTTCTCTTTGAGAGGAAAAGCTAAAGAATGGTTGCTATCCTTGCCTAGAAATAGTATTGATTCTTGGATTAAATGCAAAGATGCTTTTATTGGAAAATATTATTCTCCTGCTAAGATTATATCTATGAGAAGTGAAATAATGAAATTTAAACAACTTGATAATGAACATGTTGCTCAAGCTTGGGAAAGAATGAAATCTTTGGTAAAGAATTGTCCCACTCATGGACTAAGTGCTTGGATGATTATCCAAACTTTTTATGCAGGATTGAATTTCTCTTCAAGAAATCTGTTGGATTCTGCTGCTGGAGGTACCTTTATGACCATTACTTTGGGTGCTGCAACAAAGCTCCTTGATAATATGATGGTCAACTATTCTAAATGGAACACTGGAAGAGCTCCACAAGGTAAGAAGGTAAATTCTGTTGAAGAAACCTCCTCGTTCGGTCATAAAATTGATGTTATTATGTCTATGCTTGTTAATGGAAAAGCTCATATTGATCCAAATAATGTTCCTTTAGCCTCTTTGGTTGCTCAACAAGAGCAAGTTGATGTGAACTTCATTAGAAATAATAATTTTGGCAATAATGCTTATGGTAATAATAATTATAAGCCATATCCTCTAATAATGGCAATACTTATCATGGTGGATCTGGAATGCCTAGTGAAGATAGGATTCTAGAAGTTGAAAGATCCACTAAAAACTTCATGCAAATGCAATATGTGCAAAACAAATTATTCACTAAAACTATGGAAGAACAATCTGCTATTTTGAAAAGTATTAGTCACCAACTTGAGAATTTGAATAGGTAAATTCCTGGTTTACAATCCAAAATTTTGAATGCTGAAAAAAATATTTCATATTTGTCTGAAGCACAATCCTCTTTGATTAATAAAATGGCTGCTAAACCTGAAACCATGGAAAATGCCTTTGCTACTGCTAATGCCATACAAGTTAGAATTGATGAAAATGTTAGACTATTAGCTAGATTGCATGCTAAGTGGGAAGGAGAATACGAGATTGCTAGAAATAATAGTATTTGTACTATTACCACCACCAATGTTGATGCTAGCAAACCACAAGAAGTCCCCATTCCTTCTACAACAATGCCTAAACTCAATAAGAATGCTGAAATTTTTCGAAATTTGGGAAACAATAAATCTACTACCTGTGATGCTAAGTTCGATTTTGATCTTGATGGTTGCAATATTTCTGAAGTAACTATGTTCCTACAAAAGCTTGCTAGAAGTATTAATGCTAGTGCTATGAATATGGCTTTTACAAAACACGTTACAGATGCTCTCATTAAAATTAAAGAAGAAAAATTGAAACATAAAGCTTCTATTCCTAGGAAATTAGAAAATAGTTGGGAACCCATAATTAATATTAAAGTGGATGATTTTGATCTCAAATCTTTATGTGACCTTGGCTCTAGTTTCTTTATTATGACTAGAAAGATTTATGAAATGCTTGATTTGCCACCTTTGGAAGATTGCTATTTGGATGTCCAACTTGATGATAATGCTAAAATGAAACTTATGGGGAGTATTAATGATGTTCTTATTCTGGTTAACAATGCCTATGTACCTGTTGATTTCTATGTTTTGGATGTTGAATGCAATGCTTCTTGTCCTATTACTTTGGGAAGACCTTTTCTTAGAACTGTTGGTGCCATTATTGATATGAAAGAAGGCACCATTAAATATCAATTCCCATTCAAGAAAGGTATAGAACACATCCCTATAAGGAGAGAGAATTTACCTTTTGCTCATCCTATTAAAGCAAAATTTGATGTCAATGCTTCTTCATTTAAAAATACTTGATTCTTGCTTCCTATGCCTAACTTAAAGGCGTTAAAGAAAAGTACTTCTTGGGAGATAACCCAATAATTTTAGTTGAGTCTTGGAGGTTATTACTTCTGTAATAACCTCTCCTTATCCTTTTTGTGTGATTTATGTGCCAAGAATAACCTCTAATGAGAGAGAAGTAATATTTGGGGAAGTTGCTATCCCAAAACAGATTTTTATGCTTCACTATAAAAATTCGTGAAAAATCCTTGTTTGTCGGGATTGAGCTATAATTTTCTGAGTATATTCCTCAGGTTGTTATCTAACTTTCATTAGTTCAACACTTTTCGATTTGAGCAATATAAGGTCTTCGAAAAAATCGGTTTTTACCTACTTGTCTGTTTTAACAGATTTCTGCCATTATTTGCATTTGCCTCTTAATCAGTTTCTTTTTGAGTTCTCCTTAATCACTTGAGATTTTAAAAGTAATTGCTATAGTAGCCTGTGTTCTAATGAAAGTTTTACTTGTGTTGAAACTAAACCCAAAGGCCTATTATTTTGAATACACTAATGTTGCTAATAAAGAATTGTGTGAAGTTTTGTATGAAGAAAATTTTCAAAGTGTAGGGGAAGAATGATGTGATGAGATGAATAATGGATAAAATATCAAGCTTGTGGATGCCACCCCGTGTCACCCCAAGGCATCCCCGTCTTTATCAATAAAAATCTCAGGTTTTTTTCAAAACACTTCGTTTTTATTGTTTCATGCACTGTTGTATTATTCTTGGAGCGTCTTAGTTTTAATTTTTGGTTTTATTTTTTTTAGTTTCCTTGAATAAATTAGTTGGACCCACACATTCGCTCTTTTGTTTCAAATAATTTGATTGGTGTTGGAAAAGAGTAGAGAGTTTCATGCTTAAGTGGTATAAAAGGAGCATTGTATTGACTGTGGCTTAGACTTTATCTGTAGGGGTTCGTAGCATGGAAAACAAAAAAATTCTACCGCATGAACACAAACAAGCCAAGATCTATCTTCTAGATTGTAGCAATGAGTCGATTAGAGTACTCACCCTTGAAGATTCCAAAGCGGTTAACGAGAGCAGATTCTCGTGGGTGATGTAGTCGTACACTTGCCGATTGTAACATCCCTAAAATCAAGTTTCAAACTTATGCATATCATCCATGCATCCATGAGCATATAAATTTCATTTCAAACAAATCATTTCAAAACAGAAGCATATATGTTTATTATTTCATGTAAGTTGCTCTAGCCTTAGTGCTATTTTCCAATGAGAAGAGTACTTGTTTTGTTCAGTAAGGTTTGAACTCAAGCTTAGGCACTTTCCAAAGCTTGAGCAAAGTTTTCAAAACAAAATGTGTAAATAAAACCAATATTATGCCTATGGTATATATCACATAAAGGCTTGGTTTTATTTTTATTTTTCAATTGATCAATGTGTTTTGAGTAAACAGTAGTGTTTGACACACATTTGAGTGCAAGGTTTGCAGTATAAAAACCTAGAGAAGATTTGAATTCAAACTCATTTGATTTAGAGTTGAAAATCATTTCAGGAAAAATCAAACAAAAAAAGAAAAGGTTAAAAGAGAAAAAAAAGCCAAACAACCTATCTGGCCCAACTAGCCCAACCCCCCCCCCTGCGCGAAACGTTTTCTTCACCCACACCCGCACCCACTAGGTCGCTGACAGTCTGGACCCACTCCCTCTCTGTTTCTCTCGCTGACAGCCGCGACCCACATGGCGTCGTCGTCTCCACCCCGGCGACGTGTTCTTCCCCAAATTAAGCCGAGCGTTTCCTGCTTGATTTCGCGTCGTCAATTCCCGTTGAATGCAGGAGTGAATCACGCCCCCATCTCGCCTACTTAAACCCCCTCTGCCCCCTCTCCATTTCCCCCGAGACTTCGAGCACAGAGCGCCCGCAGGCTGCCCGTAATCACCCTTGAACCGCCGTAGACAGAGCTCACTCCGGCGACCAATCCCGGTGAGCCCCATGCGCCCCTTCCTCTCTGCTTCACGCGAGCTGCTTTGCAACGTCCTTGCGCTTCTTCTGACACCATTGGTTCATCCTATACTGCCCCAGGTCGTCGACTTCATCAAACGCTGCAAGCTCCCGACGACATCTCCAACTCTGGCGACTAAATTCGGTGAGCCCCGTGTTCCCCTTGGCTTCTGATTCACACGAGTGTGTTCGCCGTAGCCTTGCGCACCTCTTGATGCCTTCCATTCATGCTAGGGTGACCAGGAGCGCCGCCAACGTCTTCATCTCCGAACAACCGACGCTGTCAACGACTCCGACGAGCCCGTGCTGTCGTGTCCGTGCGCCCCTTGCCAAGCCGTCACCACGTTGAGCATCAGTGCATCGCCACGAATCTGGTAAGCGTCTCCGACGACCCCAAAACCCCCTGTAGCGCCACGCCGCCGTAGACAAAGCTCGCCGCCACCAGCTGCCACCGCCAGCGCCGCCCATCTGTGGTCGCTTGATCGATGACCATTGGATCTAGATCCAACGCGTATAAATAGATCACTTATCGAAACGGTATGAGTAGATCTGGACCATGCAGGATAAGTTAGATCTAACGGCTTGTGAGCGCGATCCTGAGCGAACCATTACGCACCAATCAGATTATGACGCGTGGCTAGAGTTTAGGTTTAAAATCAGGATTTGAATCTATTAGATGTTTGAATTTGATTTAGCCATAACTTTTGATCCCCACGTCCAAATTTGACAAATTTTATATCAATGGAATCAAGAGAACAAGCCCTTTCCAAATATGCAATGTGTTTAATGTTTTGTTTCTGTTAAAATGGTTTTATTTACATAAACATGTGTAGGACTATTTTGTGCATATAAATTATTTGAGAAATGTTTTAGTGTTTAAATAAATGTTGTTTGGCAAGTTTTGAACTTGTTTATGAACCAGTACTATGCACTTGTCTTATTGAGTTTGGAAAATCATCACTTATCATGTTGCATGCATCCATATATTTTTGCTTGTAATTATTTTGTATGTGATTTGTGGCTATGATTTTATGTGTAGATTTTGGTGCCAATAGTGATTGTGATTGTGAGGAGTGTAGCTACTCTCCAAACTACCAAGGCAAGTGGTGCTTCATGATTTTATCCCTAAGTTTTCTTACTATGCATTAGAAATATTTTGCTAGTCTTGCATGATTATATTTTGCTTATGCTAAGTTGGGAAATCCTAGTAGTAGTAGAATTGATAGAAATTCCTAAGTTAAGATGTTTATCTATGCCATGCTTAGCCTAGCTAGTAGCAACCAAGGGTGGTGAAATAATCATGCTATGTTAAAATGTTTCTAAGTCCTTGTGGGCTTGTGTTTTGCCTAATAAAACAACTAAGTGAATGAAACACCTGGGTGAAATGGAAGGAATGGTTTATGTTGAGTGGTTACACAAGGCCCATTTCTATGGTTTACCTTGTGTATCTCACTTGTGGAAAGCCACCCAGGAACAAAGAGATTTTAGAGGCCAAATGTTAAGAAGCTTCTAGTGAAGCCACTTGGCAATATGGGCTCTGCCTGGATCATATAGGTTGCAATAAGGATGGAGCGCGTCCATTTGGTCTAAGGGAAGGCTTCTGAAAGGTCCTTCTTGGTGAAAATCAAGTCTGGTGGGGAAAGTACACAACCTCTGCAGATGGAAGAATCTAAGTACTTAGCCATGTCCCTAGTATTGGACAATTTGAGCATCAAGGCATGGAAGCTATCAAGAATCTCCTCATCCCAATTTCTAAGTAAAACTTGCGGTTGAACAAGGGTGAAGGACCTCAATGTCTATTGGTGGTTCCTTGGGAAAAGTTTTTGACAAAGAAAAACTTAGTGATTTCAACTAATAGGCAAAACCTATTTTGAGCAAAGCAAGCCTAAGCTACACTTAGCCAAATTGCATATAGTGTTTAGTCCACCAAAATTATACTAAGGTATCACTTGCCAATACTATTCCAATGTATTGACCCACTGTGGCTGTAACTTGTGATGTTGCAGGTTACTCTGATGAGGATTAGGAGTCATGAGTCTACACTCAACATGTTTGCCTGTGGCACATGAAGATGAAGACTTTTATCTATTTACTTATTTAAACTCTTGTATTAGGCCTGTGGCCATGGAGTTGTAAAGACTATGTTTGTCTCTGGAATGACTGTAATAATGACCTTTGTTTCAGTGTACTTCATCTTAAACTGTGGATGCTAGCATTGATCCAGGGACTGGCATTGCAATCACAGGGTTCCTTTTCCTTTATAAAGGAGGGATCTTTCAGATGGTATCAGAGCACTGTGTTGCCTATAGGATTATGACCCTAGGATTGGAAACCACTAAGGAAATTTTTTCAACAACTTCCACACTTGTCTATTCTTCTCGTAAACTTTTCTAATCTTCTTTCTCATCTCTATTTGTAGATGAACTCCATCAACTAAGCCGTAAGGAAGGGACCACTCATGACAATGACTTCGGAGTGTGAGACAGAATTCCCCAAGGCTCTCAAGGACCTCATGGTTGCAATGGAAATACATGGTGCAGTTGTGTACAAAGGTTTTCCTGTGATGGATGAAGGAGTTGAGTACTGGTGGGTGCAACTTCACTTGTATAAAAACAAGGAAGACAACCACAAAGAATCAGGGTTCTGCATGTTCACCAATTCAGTGGTGCACACTACATTCTTTGATTCAGCAAGGGATGCAGCTTGGAGGACTATCAAAGAACTTGGTGATAGAGTCAAGTGCAGAATGCTCAACATCCAGAATGACCTAAAGGAAGAGAAGGAACATACTCAAGAGTTGGAGGCTACCAACCAAACCTTAAGAGGAGACATTATAGACTTAGTGATGGAGTCATGTGCCCAAGATAGACTGATTGCTTCTAGAAATATTATGTTAGCCAACATGTCTAGTGAGTTGGGATTGTAACGTACTTCGTTAGTTGGACCACCACTTATCACCTTATTTTCCAAATGTTGCTTGAAATAAGTTGAACCTTGGATGTTGTAATGGTTGCATGTATGCCATGACGTGTGTGATTTGATTTTCAAAGTTATATATGTGTTGCTTTGTTTTGTGAATTCATTCCTATGTATGTTGATTCTAACTTTTTCTATCTTATAAATAGATGCCTAATGTTATTATCAGCACGGTTGATGAGTTCAAGGGAACTCGCTTTGGCACTCGTATTATTGAGCTTACTAGTCTGCTCAATCTTCCACTTCCTTCCATCACGATGCTTCCCCTCACCAAGTTTGAGAGGAAAGACCTTTGGGGCTTCAAGGTCAATCATCCAGGACGCCAGACTGAGCCAGTCATGGAGGCCATCATCTTCAAGCTCATGCATGATGACAAGGAGAGAGGCCTTGAGGTAGTCATGCAGGATCTGATAGGACGTCTACTAGGGAGACACTCTCGTGAGGTTAGAGGTACTCACTTCCACACCTTCGGTAGACGTGATGAGGATGGTGAGGCCATTGACTTCGAGGACACTTCGAGAGAGTCAGCAAAGCCGATTCGTCTATATCTCCAGGACTTAGAGGTTCTTCTTAGGCATGTGGACACTGATAGGACCAACGTCATGGTCAGCAATGACAAACTCCAGGTGCAGCTTCATGAGAAGGACAAGCTCTTCGCGGAGCAAGATGAGATAGTCAAGGAGATGGAGGCAAAGTTCGAGAGCCAGGACAGAAAGTTCAAGAGTCAAGAGAAGCGAGTCCAGGATAGGAACAAGAGGATTCGAGACATGACTGCAGAACTGGAGGCCAAGGACTTCGAGCTCGAGCATCAGCAGACTGTGATTGAGAGGCTTCGTTCTCAGAAGAGGGCTCTCAAAACCAAAGTAGAGACCTTAACCACCAATGTTGAGGAATACAAGACCGCTATTGAGAATGCAGGTCTTACATTTGTTGAGGAGGAGGTTGATGCCGAGGAGTAGTGTTGACTACTCATTTATCATTTACTTATCATGCTTTTATTGAGTCGCAATGACCATCCAACATGTGGATGGATTGCTATTGGTGTGTTTATTTTGCAAACTTGTTGTCTTGTTGTTGAACTTTTATTATTGTGATGCATGTTGGTGAATGTTTATGTGATGTATTGTGCATAATAGCATCTATGGGTATCTCATTCTTATCTCTATTTACCAGACCACAGATGCCTCCCCGTCGTGCCAATCCCAACCCCAACAACAACAACATCACTCCTGAGATGCAGCAAATGATGACAGCTCAGACTCAGTTGATGCAAATGATGACTACGTTCATCCAAAATCAGAACAACAACAACAACAACAATAACAACAACAACCCACATGGTTTTGATATGCTTACCAGGTTCTTGAGATTGAGGCCAGCAAAGTTCTTAGGAACAACTGATCCTATGGTGGCCAATGATTGGCTACGCTCTGTGAACAAGGACTTGGTAACTGTAAGATCTTGATGCGTAAAAAGTCGATTTGGCAAGACATCTGTTGGAAGGACCAGCAGCTACTTGGTGGGATAACTTCCAGATCACCACTCCCATTGAGGATGTGACATGGGCTATCTTCGAAGATGGTTTCCGTACTGCTCACATCTCATCCGGAGTGATGAGTCTAAAAAAGAAAGAGTTTCATAACTTGAAGCAGCGCCACCGTAGCGTGGCAGAGTATATTGAAGAGTTCAACAATCTAGCGCGATATGCACCGGATGAAGTTGACACGGATGCTACAAGAATAGAGAAGTTTCTCGAGGGCCTGAATGATGAACTGAATCTACAACTATCAGTGGCCTATGTTCCCACTTACCAGTCTCTTTGTGATAAGGCTGCTATTTTGGAGAACAAAATGAAGCAAGTTGAGAGTAGGAAGAGAAAGCACTCTGACAAGCACAGTTCGGGATCGTCTCACAAACGTTCCCATTATGATGATAGTGGAAGCTCAGGATCCCACAAGCATGGGAAATTCAACAAGCACCACAACCACAACCGTCATCATGACAACAAGCATCACTGTAGTCATGACAATGACAAGTACAAGAACCACAAGAGTGGATATAAGAGCCACCACAGTGGTAGTGGAAGTGGCAGTGGAAGCCAGCCTGTCAAGAAGGATATTAGTCAGGTTGAGTGTTTCAAGTGCAAGAAGATGGGGCATTATGCAAATGAATGCCCAGAAAAAAAAGTTGAAGGACCCAACAAGCCTAACCCTTTTCAGAAGGGACAAGTGAACCACATCAATGTGGAGGAAATCTATGAAGAGTCAGATGCTGTTGCTGGTAAGTTCAAACTCAATTCTATTCCAGCACTTGTTCTTTTTGATACTGGAGCATCGCATTCATTCATATCAAAAGCATTTGTTGATAGAAATGGGTTTCCAACTGAAAACACTGGGTGTCCAATAAAAGTTAGTTCTCCAGATGGAGATATGATAGTAAGTCTTGGATGCCGGGATCTAATGATAGAGTTTGGAAAGCATAAGTTTCCAGTGAGTCTGATAATCCTAGATTCCCAAGGACTGGATGTGATTTTGGGAATGGATTGGATGACCAAGTATGAAGGAGTACTAGATTGTGCCAATCGTACTGTTGCACTCACAACCCCGGAAAAGAAACGGATTAGATTCAAGTCTAACTTTGAATCAAAAGGGAGTAAGTTAAATTCTCTTAAGGGGGTTAGCATGGACAGTGTGCCAATTGTGAGTGAATATCCGGATGTGTTTCCGGAAAAATTGTCGGGAATGCCACCAGATAGAGATGTGGAGTTTCTTATTGATCTACTACCAGGATCTGGACCAATAGCAAAGAGACCATACAAGATGTCAGTTGATGAACTGAAAGAGCTCAAGAAGCAACTTGGAGAACAGTTGCAGAAAGGATTTATTCAACCAAGTTCTTCATCTTGGGGAGCACCAGTTTTGTTTGTGGAAAAGAAGGATAGAAGTCAAAGGTTATGTATAGATTACTGTTCACTCAATGAGGTGACTATCAAGAACAAATACCCTTTGCCTAGAATCAATGACTTGTTTGATCAGTTAGAAGGAGCTTGTGTGTTCTCAAAGATTGATCTTCGGTCAGGTTATTTCCAGCTCAAGATAAGAGAGCAAGACATACCTAAGACAGCCTTCACCACAAGGTATGGGTTGTATGAGTATACCGTGATGCCATTTGGTTTGACCAATGCTCCATCATACTTTATGAATATGATGAACAAGGTGTTCATGGAATTCCTTGATAAGTTTGTTGTCGTTTTCATCGATGACATTTTGATCTACTCCAAGAGCAAAGAAGAGCATGAAGGACATTTGCGTTTGATACTTGAGAAGCTCAGAGAACATAAGCTATATGCCAAATTTAGTAAATGTGAGTTTTGGTTAAATGAAGTTTGATTTCTTGGACACGTTGTGTCAGGAGATGGTGTAGCAGTTGATCCTGCTAAAGTTTCAGCTGTAACTGAGCGGGAGTCTCCCAAGTCAGTGAAAGAAGTTTGTAGTTTCCTTGGCTTAGAAGGTTACTATAGAAGATTCATTGAGAATTTCTCCAAGGTAGCAAAACCTATGACAGAATTGCTAAAGAAAGACAAGAAATTTGCTTGGTCTGAGGGATGTGAACTTAGCTTTCAAGAATTGAAGAAGAGACTTGTGACAACACCAGTCTTGTGTTTGCCAGATTTGGAAAAAGATTTCCAAGTATATTGTGATGCATCTCATCATGGTTTGGGTGCAGTACTTATGCAAGACGGGAAAGTTGTGGCCTATGCCTCGAGACAACTCAAAACTCATGAAGTGAACTACCCTACTCATGATCTAGAGTTAGCCTCTGTTGTCCATGCACTCAAAACATGGAGACATTATCTTTTGGGAAAGCGTTGTGAAGTGTTCACAGATCACAAGAGTTTGAAGTATATCTTCACCCAGAGTTCACAGATCACATGAGACAAATAAGATGGCTAGAACTCATCAAGGACTATGACTTAAGTTTGCAATACCACCCCGGTAAAGCAAATGTTGTAGCAGATGCTCTAAGCCGTAAGGTTTTTGTGAATGGCCTTACTAAGGGAGAATTGCCAGATGATTTGTGTGCCCAATTTAGAGATCTCAGATTGGAGATTGTGCCTGAAGGACATCTCATGTCTTTGGATGTTCAACCCACCTTGTTGGACAAGATCAAAGAAGCCCAGAAGACTGATAAGGAAATTGAAGAGATCAAGGAAAAGATTGGCAAGGGAAAAGCCAAAGGATTCCATGAAGACGAACAAGGTACTTTATGGCATGGGAAATGTATCTGTGTTCCACAAGATCCGGAGCTACGGAAACTAATTTTACAAGAAGCACACAACTCACCATATTCTATTCATCCGGGTAACACCAAGATGTACATGGATATGAAATAAAGATTTTGGTGGAATAATCTCAAGAAGGACATCGCCGAACATATTGCTTTGTGTGATGTGTGTAGTAGAGTGAAAGCGGAACATCAGAAACCAACAGATTTGCTTCAACCACTACCTATTCCTGATTGGAAGTGGGACAAGATTGGTATGGATTTCATTACCGGATTGCCAAGGACTCGGTCAGGATATGATTCTATTTGGGTAGTAGTGGATTGCCTAACAAAAGTGGCTCATTTCATACCCGTGAAGACAACTTACACAAGTGCTAAGTTGGCCAAGATCTATATGAGTAGAATTGTATGTCTACATGGAGTACCCAAGAGTATTGTGTCATATAGAGGAACCCAATTCACTTCTCATTTTTGGAGGCAATTACATGAGTCATTGGGAACGAGGTTGGAATTTAGCACTGCTTTTCATCCTCAAACTGATGGACAAATAGAACGGACTAATCAGATTCTTGAAGATATGTTGAGGGCATGTGCCCTAGACTATGGAGCCAGTTGGGATGAAAGTCTACCCTATGCAGAATTTTCTTATAACAACAGCTATCAAACTAGTATTGAGATGGCACCTTTTGAGTTTCTCTATGGGAGAAAGTGTACCACCCCATTGCTATGGAATGGAGTGGGAGAAAGAAGTTTGTTCGGACCAGAACTTATCAAAGAAGCTGAAGAGAAAGTCAAGCTGGTTAAGGACAGATTGAAGATAGCACAGTCCCGACAGAAAACTTACGCAGATCCTAAGCGTAGATAAGTCACCTATGAAGTTGGTGATAGAGCTTATCTTAGAGTGTCACCACTTCGTGGAGTGAAGAGGTTTGGAGTCAAAGGGAAGTTGGCCCCAAGATATGTTGGACCATTCAAGATTCTGAGTCGTAAAGGATAAGTTGCTTATGAAATTGAATTGCCAGAGTCTTTGTCAGCTGTTCATAATGTGTTTCATGTGAGTCAGCTTAAGAAATGTCATCCAGAAATGGAAGAAACTTCTTTGAAGGATACTATACCTTTGGAAGAGGTTCAGTTGGAAAGTGACCTCACTTATGAAGAGAAACCTATCAAGATTCTTGAGACTGCAGAAAGAGTCACACGGACTAAGACTATCAAGTTCTGCAAAGTTCAATGGAACCATCATTCCGAAGAGGAAGCAACATGGGAAAGAGAAGATGATCTTCGGAAAGACCACCCTCACCTATTTGCTAGCCAATTCGAATCTCGAGGGCGAGATTCACCTTAAGGGGGTTAGATTTGTAACATCCCTAAAATCAAGTTTCAAACTCATGCATATCATCCATGCATCCATGAGCATATAAATTTCATTTCAAACAAATCATTTCAAAACAGAAGCATATATGCTTATTATTTCATGTAAGTTGCTATAGCCTTAGTGATATTTTCCAATGAGAAGAGTACTTGTTTGGTTCAGTAAGGTTTGAACTCAAACTTAGGCACTTTCCAAAGCTTGAGCAAAGTTTTCAAAACAAAATGTGTAAATAAAACCAATATTATGCCTATGGTATATATCACATAAAGGCTTGGTTTTTTTTTATTTTTCAATTGATCAATGTGTTTTGAGTAAACAATAATGTTTGACACACATTTGGGTGCAAGGTTTGCAGTATAAAAACCTAGAGAAGATTTGAATTCAAACTCATTTGATTTAGAGTTGAAAATCATTTCAGGAAAAATCAAACAAAAAGAGAAAAGGTTAAAAGAGAAAAAAATAAGCCAAACAGCCTATTTGGCCCAACTAGCCCAACACCCCCCCCCCGCGCGAAACGTTTTCTTCACCCACACCCACTAGGTCGCTGACAGTCTGGACCCACTCCCTCTCTGTTTCTCTCGCTGACAGCCGCGACCCACATGGCGTCGTCGTCTCCACCCCGGCGACGTGGTCTTCCCCAAATTAAGCCGAGCGTTTCCTGCTTGATTTCGCGTTGTCAATTCCCGTTGAATGCAGGAGTGAATCACGCCCCCATCTCGCCTACTTAAACCCCCTCTCCATTTCCCCCCAGACTTCGAGCACAGAGCGCCCCCAGGCTGCCCGTAATCACCCTTGCACCGCCGCAGACAGAGCTCACTCTGGCGACCAATCCCGGTGAGCCCCGTGCGCCCCTTCCTCTCTTCTTCACGCGAGCTGCTTTGCAACGTCCTTGCGCTTTTTCTGACACCATTGGTTCATCCTATACTGCCCCAGGTCGTCGACTTCATCAAACGCTGCAAGCTCCCGACGACATCTCCAACTCCGGCGACTAAATTCGGTGAGCCCCGTGTTCCCCTTGGCTTCTGATTCACACGAGCGTGTTCGCCGTAGCCTTGCGCACCTCCTGATGCCTTCCATTCATGCTAGGGTGACCAGGAGCACCGCCAACGTCTTCGTCTCCAAACAACCGACGCTGTCAACGACTCCGACGAGCCCGTGCTGCCGTGTCCATGCGCCCCTTGCCAAGCCGTCACCACGTTGAGCATCAGTGCATCGCCACGAATCTGGTAAGCGTCTCCGACGACCCCAGAACCCCCTGTAGTGCCACGCCGCCGTAGATAGAGCTCGCCGCCACCAGCTGCCACTGCCAGCGCCGCCCATCTGTGGTCGCTTGATCGATGACCGTTGGATCTAGATCCAGCGCGTATAAATAGATCACTTATCGAAACGGTATGAGTAGATCTGGACCATGCAGGATAAGTTAGATCTAACGGATTGTGAGCGCGATCCTGAGCGAACCGGTACGCACCAATCAGATTATGACGCGTGGCTAGAGTTTAGGTTTAAAATCAGGATTTGAATCTATTAGATGTTTGAATTTGTTTTAGCCATAACTTTTGATCCCCACGTCCAATTTGACAAATTTTATATCAATGGAATCAGGAGAACAAGACCTTTCCAAATATGCAATGTGTTTAATGTTTTGTTTGTGTTAAAATGGTTTTATTTACAGAAACATGTGTAGGCCTATTTTGTGCATATAAATTATCTGAGAAATGTTTTAGTGTTTAAATAAATGTTGTTTGGCAAGTTTTGAACTTGTTTATGAACCTGTACTATGCACTTGTCTTATTGAGTTTGGAAAATCATCACTTATCATGTTGCATGCATCCATATATTTTTGCTTGTAATTATTTTGTTTGTGATTTGTGGCTATGATTTTATGTGTAGATTTTGGTGCCAATAGTGATTGTGATTGTGATTGTGAGGAGTGTAGCTACTCTCCAAACTACCAAGGCAAGTGGTGCTTCATGATTTTATCCCTAAGTTTTCTTACTATGCATTAGAAATATTTTGCTAGTCTTGCATGATTATATTTTGCTTATGCTAAGTTGGGAAATCCTAGTAGTAGTAGAATTGATAGAAATTCCTAAGTTAAGATGTTTATCTATGCCATGCTTAGCCTAGCTAGTAGCAACCAAGGGTGGTGAAATAATCATGCTATGTTAAAATGTTTCTAAGTCCTTGTGGGCTTGTGTTTTGCCTAATAAAACAACTAAGTGAATGAAACACCTGGGTGGAATGGAAGGAATGGTTTATGTTGAGTGGTTACACAAGGCCCATTTCTATGGTTTACCTTGTGTATCTCACTTGTGGAAAGCCACCCAGGAACAAAGAGATTTTAGTGGCCAAATGTTAAGAAGCTTCTAGTGCAGCCACTTGGCAATATGGGATCTGCCTGGATCATATAGGTTGCAATAACTTAGCCATTTGGACAGTTGGTGGTAGTGGGATGATAGGATGGAGCGCGTCCATTTGGTCTAAGGGAAGGCTTCTGAAAGGTCCTGTCTTGGTGAAAATCAAGTCTGGTGGGGAAAGTGCACAACCTCTGCAGATGGAAGAATCTAAGTACTTAGCCATGTCCCTGGTATTGGAAAATTTGAGCATCAAGGCATGGAAGCTATCAAGAATCTCCTCATCCCAATTTCTAAGTAAAACTTGCGGTTGAACAAGGGTGAAGGACCTCAATGTCTATTGGTGGTTCCTTGGGAAAAGTTTTTGAAAAAGAAAAACTTAGTGATTTCAACTAATAGGCAAAACCTATTTTGAGCAAAGCAAGCCTAAGCTACACTTAGCCAAATTGCATATAGTGTTTAGTCCACCAAAATTATACTAAGGTATCACTTGCCAATACTATTCCAATGTATTGACCCACTGTGGGTGTAACTTGTGATGTTGCAGGTTACTCTGATGAGGATTAGGAGTCATGAGTCTACACTCAACATGTTTGCCTGTGGCACATGAAGATGAAGACTTTTATCTATTTACTTATTTAAACTCTTGTATTAGGCCTGTGGCCATGGAGTTGTAAATACTATGTTTGTCTCTGGAATGACTGTAATAATGACCTTTGTTTCTGTGTACTTCATCTTAAACTGTGGATGCTAGCATTGATCCAGGGACTAGCATTGCAATCACAGGGGTCCTTTTCCTTTATAAAGGAGGGATCTTTCACCGATCTCAAGATCGCGTAGACGATCCTTCCGGTGTTGTGTTCCGATAGCGCTTCCATAGTCGGTCACTCGTTCGGTACTCGATGAAGACCTTCCTCTCCCTTGTTCCAGCAGGCAGTGGAGGTTGTAGTTCTCCCCTCACGATTCCGACAGCACGACGACATGGTGTTAGAAGTAGAGGGAAGATCCTACAGGGCTTCGCCTAAGACGGAGCATGTTATGGTGGAGAATTAGGGTTTCCGGTGATCTAGGGTTTAGAGGGATGGATAGGAGGAGGTGGAGTCGGCGGCGGCTAGGGTGACGGCGATGAACCAGCGGCGGCGGCGCGACGGTGGCACTGAAGCGCCGGCTAGGTGTGGGGAGGGGCCGGTGTTGTGTATCTATTGGGGCACCCCCTCCCCTCTATATATGAGAGGGAGGGCAGCTTGGGATAGGGGAGTTTGAATCCTTCCCCAACTCCCTCTCCTTGTTGGCTTGTGGTGGAGGGAAAGAAGGATTCTTTCCTTTCTCCACCAGGATACATTGTCCCAGTTTGAATTTTCAAACTTGCCTTTTGAATTTTCAATTTGGAGCTCAATTTGTTTCTTACAAATGCCCAACCAAGTGACCTAGGACATTATGCAATCATTCCAATTAGTCATGACACATTCATGTACCCTTCCCCTTCCGGTCCGGTGAACCTTCTAGGTCATTCCGGTGAAAACACTGGAATCATTCCCGAACTCCGGAATTGGACTTTCCTTATATGAATCTTATTCTCTGAACCATTCAAGATCTCCTCATGATATCTCGAATCCCATCCGAGATTCCTAACAACATTCGGTCTCCCTACTTACATTCTATATCTACTAAACAACATCGAATCCTTAAGTGTGTCTCCCTACGGTTCATGAATTATGCAGACATGACCGAGACTCTTCTCCGATCAATAACCAATAGAGGAATATGGAAATTCATATGGCTCCCACATATTTCTACGATTACTTTATGATCGAATGAACCACTTACATACGATACCAATTTCCCTTTGTCTCACGATAGTTTACTTATCCGAGGTCTGATCGTCGGTATCTTTGCATACCTAGTTTAGCCTCGTTACCGATAAGTACTCTTTTCTTGTTCCCGTGATATGTGATCCCTTGTGAGACAGTCACATGCTTGCAAGCTAATTGTATGACATTCCACCGAGAGGGCCCAGAGTATATCTATATGTCATATGGATGGACAAATCCCACTCTTGATCCATGTGCCTCAACACATACTTTCTGAACACTCAATGCCACCTTTATAGCCACCCAGTTATGGTGTGGTGTTTGATGTCATCAAAGCATCCATCCGGTGATGGTGATTAGCATGATCTCATGGTCGAAGGAATTAGGTTACTATGTATCAGAAAGTTATATCAAACGAACTATTGAAATGACTTGATCTTTATGCTACGCTTATCTATAGGAGTATGTCCATCACACCATTCTCCTAATGATATGATCTTGTTGTTAATAACATCTCAATGTTCATGATCAGGAAACCATGATCATATATTAACCAACAAGCTAGTTTAACAAGAGGCTTTACTAGGGACTCTTTTATGTTTACAAATCACACAAGTATTAATGTTTTCGGTTAATACAATTATAGCATGGTATGTAAACATTTATCATAAGCATGAAGATATGATAATAACCTCTTTATTATTGCCTCTTTGGCATATCTCCAACAGTCTCCCACTTGCACTAGAGACAATAATCTAGTTTCAAATATTTGTGTATTCAACACCTATGGCTTTCCGGTGTTGTATGTACACGATTGCTAGTGATCAACTGATCTTCGGATCCGACACTTTCAGGTCCGTGTGTAATGGCATGTCTTTGCGTCTCTACGCATCACTCATTCTCTAATGATTTGGCTTTGTATAAATTTGGTCCTTTGATGAGACCTTTAGTTCCTAGGGGTTAAAACATGTTGACAATATTGTCGTACAATATATCTTCATAGTATTATCCCGCTATGAACTACACCTAGTTTGATAACAAACTACTTGATACAAATGCCCTCTTTTGCTGCTATAATAGCAGTCATATACTTAGCCTTTTGTTGTAGTATCTGTCACAATGTTTTAACTTTGGAACTCATCCAAATCCATTATGGAACTTACTTTCCATCATATTGTACCACCCTTAGTTTAGATTGAGATAAACTTAATTTGTACTTTGTGACAAAACTAGTATCAATGTAGTACCTTTTACAATGAACTAACCATCTATTTGTCACTTATACAAAATAATATATTCTTAGTTCTTCCAAAAGATCATAAGAATATCCTTACTATCATCCAATGATCATCTTATGAATCATTCTGTATATGCTCATAACATTTAGAGCATAGGACATATATGGATTTGTACATATCACAATATGATTGAAAAATACTTTTTGTGGTTTTATTCATCAAGTATCAATCAATACTTGAATCTTTGTTTCACTTACCAAGTTTCGATACACTTGAATTTTGATTTAATCCTTTCTGTGTGGCAGGATCCTTTCTAGTCATTTCCATATTGAACTCATTCAATATCTCATCTATGTACAATTGGCACAACCATATTAGCATCTCAATCTATCTATATAGATATTGATGCCAAATATTCGGGTTTTGCCTAAGCCTTTCATCGAGATGAAATTCTTAACATGTGTTTGATTACTCCTTGATGTGAAGCCTGTTGGGAACCCAAAGAGCAAGGTGTGAAGCAGCACAACAGCAAGCTTTCCCTTAGTAAGAAACAAAGTTTATTGAACTAGTAGGAGGAAGGAAACATCACACAGGTGTTGCAAGAAACACGAATACCTGCACAACACAAACTACAGACTTTGCCCCAACTAATCAGTGAGGTTGTCAAGCTCACCGGTTTGCGGTAACAAAGGATTAAACTTATGGTGTGGAAGGTAATGGTTTGCAGCAAGTAAACAAGTAATAGTGGATGATGTATCAATGGTAAAGATTGGACCGGGGTCCATAGTTCACTAGAGGTGCTCTCCTTAGATAAACAACATGGCATGAAGGGTGAACAAATTACAGCGAGGCAATTGCAGGAACTGAGCAAGGCATAATAATGCAATACTAGACAAAAAGATCCTATGAGATTCGATTGGGCAATACAACAATATACATAGACCGCCATCCAACTGCATCTATGACTAGAAGTCCATCTTCAGGTTATCATCCGAACCCCCTCCAGTATTAAGTTGCAAGCAACAGACAACTGCTTTAAGCAAGTGCGTAAGGTAAACAATCCACTTGTTCCATGAACAAGAGACCGTTGTTTTCTCCCTAGTAGCAACAACACATCTACAACCAAAGAGATTTCTGTCACTTTCCTTGGAAACTAGAGGCATGAACCCACTATCGAGCATAAATACCCCCTCTTGGAGTCACTAGCAACTACTCGGCCAAGATAGCTACTAACAACGGAGAGCATGCAAGATCACAAACAACACAGACATGATAAAATCTGATGACTCCTTGATGGCGCCAGAGAACTTGGTGCTTGATGTGGAGTCTTGTTGGGAACCCCAAGAACAAGGTGTGAAGAGTACAGCAGCAAGTCTTCCCTCAGTTGAGACCGAGGTTATCGAACCAGTAGGAGGAAGGAAACGTCACATAGGTGTTGCAGGCAATGCGGAGACCTGCACAACACAAACTCAAGACTTTCCCCAACGAATCAGTGAGGTTGTCAAGCTCACCGGTTTGCTGTAACAAAGGATTAAACGTATGGTGTGGAAGGTAATGGTTTGCAACAAGTAAACAGGTAACAGTGGAATATGTATCAATGGTAAAGATTGGACCGGGGTCCATAGTTCACTAGAGGTGTTCTCCTTAGATAAACAACATGGCATGAAGGGTAAACAAATTACAGCGGGGCAATTGATAGGAACTGAGCAAGGCATAACAATGCAATTACTAGCCAGAAAGATCCTATGAAGTTGATTGGACAATACAACAATATACATAAACCGTAATCCAACTGCAATCTATGACTAGAAGTCCACCTTCAGGTTATCATCCAAACCCCCTCTAGTATTAAGTTGCAAGCAACAGACAACTGCTTTAAGCAAAGTATGTAAGGTAAACAGTCAACATGTTCCATGAACAAGAGACCATTGTTTTCTCCCTAGTAGCAACAACACATCTACAACCGAAGAGATTTCTGTCACTTCCCTTGGAAACTAGAGGCATGAACCCACTATCGAGCATAAATACTCCCTCTTGGAGTCACTAGCAACTACTTGACCAAGATAACCACTAGCAACGGAGAGCATGCAAGATCACAAACAACACAGACATGATATAATGATAAAGATAAAAGCATTAATCAAACCAACATAATAATCTCAATATCCATCGGATCCCCGCAAACACAACATGCATGATTACAAATAGATTAGATCTTGATCATGAACGGAGCTCACAAGATCTATACATGAAAGCACAAAGGAGGAGATACAACCATCTAGCTACTACATGGACCCATAGTCCAAGGTGGAACTACTCACAAATCATACCGGAGAGAAGGCCTCTGGGATGATCTCCCCTCCAGCAGAGTGCCGGGAAAAACTTCAGATCCCCCTCGATCTAGGGACGATGGTGGCGGCGTCTACAGACGGTTTCATGGATTTCTGATCGGGTACCGAGAGTTTCTGCATCGGGGGTTTCTTATAGGCGAAGGGGCGAGTCCGGGAGGCGACAAGGGCCGCCAAACCCTAGCCAGGCGCGGGCCCACCTGCCCCCGCGCCTGGGGTGTGTCTGGCCCCCCTGGCCAGCCCCTCCGGCTCTCCTCTGGACATCTTGTTCCCCACGGAAAGTTATTGACTTTGTCCTTCGTCCCGTCCAATTCCGAGAATATTTCTTTACTAACTTTTCCGAAACCAAAAACAACAGAAAACATGCATCTGGCATTGTTGCAACTTGTTAATAGGTTAGTACGAGAAAACATGTAAAAAGTACCTCAAAGTGTGGACAAGTAAAGTAAAGTAGATACAAAACAAGCATGGAGCATCAAAAATTATAGATACGTTTCCAACGTATCAGCATCCCCAAGCTTAACTCCTGCTCGTCCTCGAGTAGGTAAGTGATAAAAGAATAATTTTTGAGGTGACATGCACCCTCACAATAAAGATCCAACCATTTGAAAACATTGAAAGCTGGGATAAAATAACTCTAAACATGTGCATGAAAGATGGAGTTCTAACAATAGGACATAGTAACTATGCATGCAACATGACAAGCTACAAACAAAGATCATGAATAATATGCATTGAAAAATGTTTGTTTGTTTCACATGCAGAAAACATAGCATAGTGGCAATCAGCTTGTCCCTCATAGAGTAGTAATATAGTTGCATAGGACACCTTCAAAGTTCACAAGGGTGACTAGAAACAAATAGCACAAGAACAAGTAATATCACAATATGCATCAATTAATAAGCTTTGGAACATTCCACACAGAATGACAACTATGCTCTGTTAATGGTGCCTAAAGGTAGAAGGTGGAGACTCAAATAATGGTGGAAGAAAGGCCTTTTTGTAAAGGAAGCAGGGATTACAAGTTTCAAAAGGAGCTTCCAAAAATTATGGTACTTATTAGCTTTCATCCCTCATTGCCCCTATCATAAGCATCTTGAAGTGGTTAAGGTTAAAGTGGCAAAGCTGGAGTATATGCTTGACAAAGTATAAGTTGGCAATCTCAAGTCCCTTGACTACGAGGGCTACACCTCATGGATACTCAACTTAGGGCCCAAACAAGTTCTTGTCACTGTAAGTATTTGCATATCATTGAGAACCGCCAACGGGGTACCCCTTGCACATGGCACAGGAGCTTTCCCATAACCAAAATGACAAGGCAAGCAGAGAATGAGCATCTCAACAATCTTTTTATTTACCATATGCATAGCTTTTTATTGAGGATGCTTCATAGATAGCTCATTATGGTGATGCTGCAAGTTTCCACCATGATTAGGCATGGCTTAGGCTAGCGACCTAGGTGTTTCTATAACACAGAATACAAACTCCATGAACTTACAAGTTCCCACTTCATTTCACACCGGTGACATCCATAGACAAAATAGCATGATATCAATGGAGTACAAAAAGTACAAGTGCAATGTTGAAAACGTTCCCCGTGACAGCACGGTTCTGCTAATCCCAACTTATAAGTGAAAGCATATACAACAAAGTTGCCTCAATGGTTCAAGTTTATTAGGGGCAAAGAATAAAATGTGCCATCAAGTTCGTGAGGGCTTTAATCATTAAGTTTTCACATAACAAAATAGTTTTTAATTGGAAGATAGCTGAAAACAAGAATGTACTTGGAATGGTGTAGCACACCATGCATAGGAATTTATAGTGGACACTTTGGAATAACTTGGTTTCTTGGGATTTGGAAGCATGAGTAGAACTTACTCATATAAGTGGAGGCTAGCAAAAGACTGGGAGCAACCAACTAAGAGAGCAATAATGGACATAATTATGCAATGCAACAAAGGAAACTAATCAAAGAAAAGAGTGGTACTACAAGTAAAGGACTAAATGATCATAGAGGCTAATGGTGACTTGTCATAGTGATAACATGGTGTAAGCATGTGCCAAGTCAACCCAAGCAAAACATCAAAGGAGAATACCACAATACTATGCTTTTGCATGCTAAAACAACGCATAATTTCTTCAAGGCACACTAAGCAATCCCAATTGTTTGGAATAAGACATGCTACAGAAATAATCACTAAACATAATGCAAAAACAACACCTAGCATGTCATGCTAAAGTCTTAGTCACAGTCAATGCAATCTCCTCTTGCACTTCAAGCAAGAACTTACTACTCCTTTCCAAACACCAAGCAAACTTATTTGCAAAACAACACAGCGAGAGCGGGGGTCCAAACTAATAAATCAAACTAAACAAACTAAGCAAAGCAAACAAAAACTAAGATGCTCCAAGAACAACACAACTGTGCATGAAACAATAAAAATGAAGTGTATAGACAGACCTGAGCTTTTTATTGATGAAGAAGGGGATGCCTTGGGCATCTGTAGAGGGAGTGTCCCAACCTTTATTAACATAAGGTGGTGTCCCCTGTGTTTACAATGCTAGTCCCTGGATCAATAGCTAGCATCCACAGTTTAGATGTAATATCAAGAAACAAAGGTCATAATATAGCTTTATAACCAGGAATAACATAATTTTATTACATCATACATAGCTCATTTCGCTATTACATTACATTGCAGCGGAATAACTATAGTCATGGGGTCCTTCATCTTCAAAGTGCCACATGCAGATGTTGGTTGTAGACTTTGTAATCCTAAACATTCAATCTTCACTAAAATCAATCAAACCTGCAACATTACAAGTTATAGCTACAAGGGTCAATACATTTGAATAGTATTGGCAAGTGATACTATGGTAATATAGTGGAGTCTAACATCTACATGCATTTGGCTAAGTGGAGTTGAGGCTTGCATTTCTCAAAATAGATTTTCCTTATCATTTTGAAAATACTAAGTTTTTGTTTTGACAAAATCATTTTTCTCAATCAAAGATTGTAGATCCTTTAACCAAGGCATCTCTCAATCAAAGATTTAAGACTTCAAACAACCCTTGTTCAAACCACAAGATTTTAACTTAGAAATTTGAATGATGAGATTCTTGATTGCTTCCATGTCTTGATGCTCAAATTGTCCTTTACCAGGGACATGGCTAAGTACTTAGGTTTTACACTCTGCAGAGGTGGTGCACTTTCCCCACAAGACTTGGTTTCCCAAGACAAGATCTTTCAGAAGCCTTCCCTTAGACCACAATGGACGCGCTCCAACCTATCAAACACTACCACCCACTGTCCATATGGCTAAGTTCTTGCAACCTATATGATCATGGCAGAGCCCATATTGCCAAGTGGTTGCACTTGAAGCTTCTCAACATTTGACATCTCAAATCTCTTTGTTCCTGGGTGGCCATCCACAAGTGAGATACACAAGGTAAACCATAGACATGGGCCTTGTGAACCACTCAACCAAAATCCACCAAGCAAGTCCCATTCCACCCAGGTGATCCATTAACTTAGTTGTTTTATTAACAAAACATAAGTCCTCAGATTTAGAATGTTTTTCCATAGTGTGAATATATATTCCACCCAAGTTTTATATTAGCTAGGATAAGCTTGATAGTAGTAGGAATCTTAACTTAGGAAAATCCTACTAAGGATTCATCTACTAGGTTTTCCTATAACAAGGTTCATACTTAGCAAAATTCCATGCAAGTTTTACCTAGAGAAAGATCACTAATGCATAGAGAAAGTAATGGGACAAAAAGTATGAAGCATCACTTGCCTTTTTTGGTAGAGTATGGGTTCACTCCTTGTCCTTGCAACAATCACACTCTTCAAGTCACTACAAATCAATCAAGCAAGGCACAAACTCAATCTACCAATCAAGCAAAACATCACATAAAATGACAAAGTCAAGGTAATGCACACAAGCATGCCAAGGATTGTTTCATTTGGAAAAGTTGTTCCTAATGGTCATAGACATTTGAAAACACCTAATGGTCATTTTGTCAAGTGTCAAAGTCATTTGCAAAAGGTTTCACTTCAAAAACTATTTTCAAAACAAAGTATCATTTTATGTGGTGTTGAAATATATTTACTCAGGCATTAACCTATAGGGTTCACCAAATAAGTTTTCAAACCATAAAACTTGGTGTTTGGGGTCAGAGAGTTTAAAACAAAACATTTTCCAAAGGTTTTCTTCCAAAACCCTTTTTAATAAATAAACCACATTTCTATTTGACTAGAAATGGTTTTAAATCAAAGAATCATTATTTTGTTTCACCAAATTCATTTTTGAATCCACAAAGTGTTTCCTAATGTTAGTAGGTTCAAATCTCACCAATTGCCAAAGATCTTATCCCCAAATTCATTTTTAAACAATTTTCACATCCTTAACAAGCATACAAATGTTTCTGTAAAAACACACTCTAACAGATACTATTTGCTAAACCAAGGGCATGGTTGGCTAGGGCTTGTTCCACTGATTCCAATGATACCAAATTTGCAATTTTTGGACGTGTGGATCAAAAGTTACAAAGGTTTGAAAATCACAATCTAATCTGATTTCAAATTTCTGTTTTAAACCAATCTGGCCACGCGTCGCTATTTCATTGGTCGATACCGGTTCAGTGTGGATCACGCTGCAGACCATTGGATCTAAACAGATCGCGTGGCCCAGAACACGTACCCCTTCGCTGCTAAATGATTCTATCCTATCCACCAGATCAAGATCGACCTCAAGACGTGGTGGCGGCGCGAGCGACGAATGGGCGGCAGTGGCGCCGGCGATACAGGAAGCAAGGGTGTCTGGGGAGATGCTCACCGGAATCGTTGACGCTTGCTGATGCTCAACGTGGTACTGGTTGGTGAAGGGGCGCACGGGGCTGTCCTTGATTGCTCGCCGGAGATGAGTTGGGCCTCGGGCGGCTCTGGAGGTCATCGAGGGCGAGGATAGGGGCATCCTAGGACAAACGAATAGCACCATTAGGTCCGCGAGAGCATGGCGGTCATTAACGTGTCCACGGGGAAGAGAGGGGTGGTCTGGTTTACCGGGGAGACGTCGTCGGAGAACGGCAGAAGACGACGACGCTCTGTCGTGTTTGCTGTCGGTGTTCTAGAGCACGCACGGACGAGTGGTTGGTGCTGGGAGATGCGTAGGGAGATGGGGATCACGCTCGGGTGGTCGAGGGGGCCAGGCGGTGGCTGGGCTCGCCGGAATCGTCGCGGATGTTCGTCGGAGACAGGGGGTGGTTGAGCAAAATTCGACAGCCTGGGGGCGTGTCGAGGAGGGACGATAGAGGGGAAAGAGAGAAGAGTCACTGGCGTTTTAACGTGCATGGTCAAGCCGATTAATGGTGGCTGCGTTAAGACGAATTAGTGCCGCGGAATCACTGCAGGAAACGGCGATGGGGAGGGAGAAGAGGTCGCGCGTGTGAGGAGGATGAACAGGAGAGTGGGGTCCAGTCGTCAGTGGGAAAGAAGTGAGAGGGAGGTCCACCAGTCATCGTCTGTCTGAGTTAGATTCTGAGTACAAAACGTTTTCTTCGGAAGGGGAAGGCTGGGCTGGTTGATGGGCTTATTGGGCTTTGTCGACTGGGCTGGTCCAGGTTCTATTTTTTCCTTCCAAAATGTTTTTCCCTTTTCTGTTCTCTTTTTCTGTTTTGCAAACCAAACAACCAATCAAACAAACAAAACAATTCAAACAATCATCAAACTTTTCATTTGAATTTGGTTCTGTTTAACACATCAACCAAAGTCCAAAATGAAATAATAATTTAAATCTTTTTAGGTTCCATTTATTAATTAAATAAAATGGACCATGGTTTATTAATCAAATAGGGTTTGGTTTATTTAATGAAATCTCTATTTGAATTCTAAATATTTTCAAAACCAAATCAATAGGTTTTATTTGAAAATAAAGAATACTTGGAAACTTTTTTAAAACAAAATAACCTTTTTATTTTAGGGTCCAATAATAATTAAATGAATAGACTTATTCATTTAATTCAAATAGGATTTGTTTTATTAAAAACTTTATTTTGAAATCTAAAATAAAACCAAAACACTTCAGTAGGTTTTATTTAAGAAAATAAAATACCTAGAAAACTTATTTAAAAAAAATAATAAGTTTTGGTGTTTATTTAAAATGGGAAAAACCTTTACTTAAATAAAATTGGATAATAAATCCTTATTATTTTATTTAAATAAACCTTTGCTATTTTTATCAAAACAAAATGTTTTTATTTCAAAAGCTTGGACTGGTTTAATTTGGCTTTATAAAATAACCTTTATTTATAAATCCACCTTTTCTTTTGAAAACCAAATCCTTTTATTTAAAAGATCCAAATAGTAATACTAAAATATTTTATTTTCCCTTTGTTTAAAATGTTTATCTTTTTAAATCCCTTTAGGATTTTATTCAATCCAAATAGGTTTGAAGTTCCATTTGAATTCAAAAAGTTTCTTCTGGCCCTGAAGATCAAACAAAGTTTTATTTTATTCATTTATTTTTCACATTACAAGATTTGGAAAATCTTGGGATGTGACAGCATCCCCAAGCTTTGACGCTTGTACCTCTTGGATATTTCTTGGGGTGATACCATGGTGGCATCCCCAATCTTGAGCTTTTGTCCATTCTTCATCTCATTGCATCATTCTCTCTCTACACCTGAAATTTTTTCCTTCATACAAAACTTCACACAATCTTCATTAGCAACATTAGCTTATTCAAAAGATATTAGACCACTGGCAAAGCTTTGGAACAACAAGGATTTTCACTAAAAACACAAGCTACTATAGTAACTCCTTCAAATAAACTCAATTTACCTGAAGAGAGCTCAAAAAGGAATCAATAAGAAGCAAATGCAAATAATGGCAGAAATCTGTCAAAACAGACCAGCGGGTAGAAACGAATTTTTTTCGAACATCTTCTGTTGCTAAAATCAGAAGGCTTTGAACTAACAAAAGTTAGCCAACATACCGGGGGATTTATTCATAAATTTTGAGCTCAATCCGAGTTACAGAACCTCCTCACGAATGTTTTTTGGTGGAGGACAGAAATCTGTTTCAGGACAGCAACTCCCCAAATCTTAGTTCCCTCTCATTAGAGGTCATTGTTGGCACAAAAAGCAAACAAAAAGGATAAGGAGAGGTTATTACAGCAGTAATAACTTCCAAGACTCAAGCAAACTCTTGGGTTATCTCCTAACAAGTACTTTTCTTTAACGCCTTTAAGTTAGGCTTGATAGCTTGAGAAGATGCTCATATAAGAATTATGAATTGAAGTCAAAGAGAGCATCAAGAAGCAAATTCAAAACATATTTAAGTCTAACCCACTTCCTATGCATAGGAATCTTGTATGCAAATAAATTCACAAAGAACAAAGTGATAGGCATAGGAAGATGAAACAAGAGCAACTTCAAAACTTTCAGCACATAGAGAGGTGTTTCAGTACCATGAAAACTTCTAAAACCATATTTTTCTCTCTCATAATAATTTTCAGTAGCCTCATGAATAAACTCAACAATATAGATATCACATAAAGCAGGCTTTTCATGAGCTACAAACACATAATTTCTATCAAGCTCAAAAATAGTGGGATTAAAACCTTCACATGTTTTACCCAAAGTAGATATTTCAAAAGGAACCACAGGAACATAACAATCATCCTCCTTTGGTAATGGGGGACAATCAAATAATGTAAGGGATAAAGAGTTACTCTCATTAGAAGATAGGCATGGGTGGATAATCCATTCTTCCTCCTTTTGTTCATCACTCTCCCCCTCTTTTTCATCTAATGAGATTCCAGCTTCAACAATTTCTTCTTCCATAAGATCCTGCAAGGCATTAGTCTCTTCCAAATGTGGAAAGCGCCTATTAAAATATTCAAGAATATAGCTATTTGATTCCTTGTAATTGTCAAAGCAAAATTTAAGTATCTCATAAACCTCGTGTTCATAAGGTGCATCATCGGTATTTTCAAGCAAACTAGCAAGTTCAAATGCACCTTTAAAGGCAATAAACTCTTCAATTTGTTTCACATCATAAAAGTCATAATTTCCTTTAACATAAGAAGATATGGTAACATTATCATTATACTCACATTGAAAGGGTAGGTGTTTATACCTCCTGCAGCAACAAGATTTATCAAAGCAATAAGTAACATTATAAGTAGAGCACAAGTCTCTAGCAATAGTATTCAACTTATCAATTTGTTCCCATAAGTGTATCCCTTTTTGTGACAAACGATGTTTCTTATAATAATACTTTTGTTCTTCCGTGAACCCACCCTGCCAATAAGAACTAGTTTCAAAGAAACCATCCATTGATGGAAAGCATGACCAAGCAAGGCAATGACAGACCACCAACTAGAGTAAGAACTTATTTTTTTGTGTTTTTGAATAAATCAAGCAAACCAAACTAGACTATTTTTTTGGGTTTTTTGGAAAGAGGCAAACAAAACCAAACAAAAGAAACAAAGCAAACTAAAAACAAAGTAAAGAGAAAGGAAGTGAAGGACTCCCCTAGTGAAGACGTCCTTAGCCTCCCCGGCAACGGCGCCAGAAAACTTGTTGATGACTCCTTGATGGCGCTAGAGAACTTGGTGCTTGATTGTGGAGTATTGTTGGGAACACCAAGAGCAAGGTGTGAAGAGTACAACAGCAAGTCTTCCCTCAGTTGAGACCGAGGTTATCGAACCAGTAGGAGGAAGGAAACATCACACAGGTGTTGCAAGCAACACGGAGACCTGCACAACACAAACTCAAGACTTTGCCCCAACGAATCAGTGAGGTTGTCAAGCTCACCGGTTTGCGGTAACAAAGGATTAAACGTATGGTGTGGAAGGTAATGGTTTGCAGCAAGTAAACAAGTAACAGTGGAAGATGTATCAATGGTAAAGATTGGACCGGGGTCCATAGTTCACTAGAGGTGTTCTCCTTAGATAAACAACATGGCATGAAGGGTAAACAAATTATAGCGGGGCAATTGACAGGAACTGAGCAAGGCATAACAATGCAATTACTAGCCAGAAAGATCCTATGAAGTTGATTGGGCAATACAACAATATACATAGACCGTAATCCAAATGCATCTATGACTAGAAGTCCACCTTCAGGTTATCATCCGAACCCCCTCTAGTATTAAGTTGCAGGCAACAGACAACTGGTTTAAGCAAAGTGTGTAAGGTAAACAGTCCACATGTTCCATGAACAAGAGACCGTTGTTTTCTCCCTAGTAGCAACAACACATCTACAACCGAAGAGATTTCTATCACTTCCCTTGGAAACTAGAGGCATGAACCCACTATCGAGCATAAATACTCCCTCTTGGAGTCACTAGCAACTACTTGGCCAAGGTAACCACTAGCAACAGAGAGCATGCAAGATCACAAACAACACAGACATGATAGAATCATAAAGATAAAAACATTAATCAAACCAACATAATAATCTCAATATCCATCGGATCCCCGCAAACACAACATGCATGATTACAGATAGATTAGATCTTGATCATGAACGGAGCTCACAAGATCTATACATGAAAGCACAAAGGAGGAGATACAACCATCTAGCTACTACATGGACCCATAGTCCAAGGTGGAACTACTCACAAATCATACCGGAGAGAAGGACTCCGGGATGATCTCCCCTCCGGCAGAGTGCCAGGAAGAACTTTAGATCCCCCGATCTAGGGACGATGGTGGCGGTGGCTACAGACGGTTTCATGGATTTCTGATCGGGTACCGAGAGTTTATGCATCGGGGGCTTCTTATAGGCGAAGAGGCGAGTCCGGCAGGCGACCAGGGCCGCCAAGCCCTAGCCAGGCGCGGGCCCACCTGCCCCCGCGCCTGGGGTGGGTCTGGCCCCCCTGGCCAGCTCCTCCGGCTCTCCTCTGGACATCTTGTTCCCCACGGAAAGTTATTGACTTTTTCCTTCGTCCCATCCAATTTCGAGAATATTTCTTTACTAACTTTTCTGAAACCAAAAACAGCAGAAAACAGGCATCTGGCACTGTTGCAACTTGTTAATAGGTTGGTACCAGAAAACTTGTAAAAAGCACCTCAAAGTGTGGACAAGTAAAGTAAAGTAGATACAAAACAAGCATGGAACATCAAAAATTATAGATACGTTTCCAACGTATCAGAATCAAATAGACAAAAACCATTAAACAATATGATATAGTAATCCCAATATTCATCAGATCCCCGCAAACACAACATGCATGATTACAAATAGATTAGATCTTGATCATGAACGGAGCTCACAAGATCTATCCATGAAAGCACAAGGAGGAGATACAGCCATCTATCTACTACATGGACCCATAGTCCAAAGTGGAAGTACTCACGCTTCATATCGGAGAGAAGACCTCCGGGATGATTTCCCCTCCGGTAGGGTGCCGGGAAGAACTTCAGATCCCCTCCGATCTAGGGATGATAGTGGCGGCGGCTACAGAAGGTTTCGTGGAGTTTTGATTGGGTACTTAGGGTTTCTGCATCAGGGACTTCTTATAGGCGAAGAGGCGAGGCTGTGAGGTGGCCAGGGGGCCCACACCCTACACAGGCGCGGGGCAGGGCCCACCCGCACCTAGGGGGGTCTGGCCGCCTTGGTCCGCTTCTCCGTCTCTCCTCTGTAGTTCATGTCGCCCATGGTAAAATATTGACTTTGGCTTTTGTCCCGTCCAATTCCAAGAATATTAATTTTCTGCCTTTCTGGAACCAAAAATAGAAGAAAACAGGCAACTGGCACTGTGGCAACTTGTTAATAGGTTAGTTCCAGAGAATATATAAAAACACCTCAAAGTGTAGAAAAAGCAAAGTAAAGTAGATACTAAACAAGCATCTAGCATCACAAATTATAGATACATTTCCGACGTATCAAGCATCCCCAAGCTTAACTCATGCTCGTCCTCGAGTAGGTAAGTGATAAAAAGAATAATTTTTGAGGTGACATGCACCATCAAAACCATTTGCAAGCATTGAAAGCTGGGATCAAAGAACTCTAAACATGTGCATAAAAGATGGAGTTCTAACAATAGGACATAGTAACTATGCATGCAAGTTGCTTGGGGATCATGAATATCTTATGTCTACGCACTTCTATTCTTGTAGACAGTTGTTGGGCCTCCAAGTGCAGAGGTTTGTAAAACAGTAGCAAGTTTCCCTTAAGTGGATTACCCAAGGTTTATCGAACTCGGGGAGGAAGTGGTCAAAGGTATTCCCTCTCAAGCAACCCTGCAATCAAGATACAAGAAGTCTCTTGTGTCCCCAACACACCCAATATAGGTGCACTAGTTCGGCGAAGAGATAGTGAAATACAAGTGGTAACGGTGCCGGAAAAGAGCTTGACGGTGAGGTAAAGACTAAAGGCAACAAGAAGGAAGTAAGCAAAGATGCAACAGATCTAGTAGCAAACGGTGTTTCAATGCTTAGAAACAAGGCCTAGGGATCATACTTTCACTAGTGAACACTCTCTCATATAAATATCCTCTCTTCATGATACTACTCTTAACTACTCTCCGGTTGGACACTCTAATCCATGGTAGGGCTATAACAACACACCTCAAAGTTCACCTTCCCCAATCTAGATAACCCCCCACTATCACCTTGAGCGCTAGATGGTTCCAACAAACACCACAATTTCATAGAGACATCCAACTCCAAATATAACTCATAACAAATATTCAATCTAGCCAAAGTGCCACACACGGTATGCCCGCTGTTACTTTCACACACATGGGGAAAAGCATAGATCTATTAAAGCACAAGGAGTATTTATGTAGACTCAAGCCTAAGTGCCACCATGGCGTGCACGCTGTCACTTTCACACACATGGGGAGAGCAGAGATCTAATGAAGCACTTGAGTAGCAAGGTAGATCTACTTGATTACAAAGCTCATGACCACAACAAGATCATGCATAGATAGAGAGATGAACACATAGCTATCGGTAGAGCCCTTAGCTCTGAGGAAGAACTACTCCCTCCTCATCATGGGAATTAGCAATGGTGATGAAGATGGCGATGGATATTGATGGAGATGGCTCCGGGGGCACTTCCCCATCCCGGCAGGGTGCCGAAATAGAGACTTTCTGTCCCCCGAATCTCTAGTTCGGTGGCGACGGCGCTATAGAGGTTTTCGTCGATTTCTTCTGGATGCCCTAGGGTTTTTTGGGTCGGAGGCTTCTTATAGGCGCAGGAGTCAAGGTCGGTGGGGGTCCAGGGGGGCCACACCCCCTATGGGCGCCTCCAGGGCTTGCCCGCGCCTAGGGGGGTGCGACCACCCTGTGGCCCCCCTCCGACTCTGCTTCGTGGTTTCGTGTTGATCCGGGAAAAATAATGACTTTGGCTTTTGTCCCGTCCAATTCCGAGAATATTGATTTTCTGCCTTTCTAGAACCAAAAACAGAAGAAAACAGGCAACTGACACTGTGGCATATTGTCAATAGGTTAGTTCCAGAAAGTGTATAAAAATACCTCAAAGTTTAGACAAAACATAAGACAAATGATACAAAACAAGCATGGAGCATAAAAAATTATAGATGTGTTTCCGACGTATCAAGCATCCCCAAGCTTAACTCCTTATCGTCCTCGAGTAGGTCAGTGATAAAACGAATAATTTTTAAGGTGACATGCACCATCAAAACCAAGATCAAACCATTTGCAAGCATTGAAAGCTGGGATCAAAGACCTCTAAACATGTGCATGAAAGATGGAGTTATAACAATAGGACATAGTAACTATGCATGCAAAATGAAAGGCTACAAACAAAGATCATGAATAACATGCATTGAAAAACGTTTGTTTCACATACAGAAAACATAGCATAGTGGCAATCAGCTTGTCCCTCATAGAGTAGCAATATAGATGCATAGGACACCTTCAAAGTTCACAAGGGTGACTAGAAACAAATAGCACAAGAACAAGTAATATCACAATATGCATCAATCAATAAGCTTTGGAACACTGCACATAGAATGACAACTATGCTCTCTTAATGGTGCCTAAAGTTAGAAGGTGGAGACTCACTAGTGGTGGAAGAAAGGACTTTTGTAAAGGAAGCAGGGATTTCAAGTTTCAAAAAGAGCTTCCAAAAATTATGGTACTTGTTAGCTTTCAACCCTCATTGCCCCTATCATAAGCATCTTGAAGTGATTAAGGTTAAAGTGAACAAAGATGGAGTATATGCTTGATGAAGTATAAGTTGGCAATCTCAAGTCCCTTGAATATGAGGGCCACACCTCATGCTACTCAACTTCAGTCACCTGTAAGTTCTTATCATTGTAAGTATTTGCATATCATTGAGAACCGCCAACGGGGTACCCCTTGCACATGGTACATGAGCTATCCCATAACCGAAATGACAAGGCAAGCAGACAGTGAACATCTCAGCAATCTTCTTATTTACCATGGGAATATGGTGTTTTTTCTCTCTTTCCTATTTTCTCAATGTGTCTCTTTTTTATAAGAAAAATGCTTCATAGATGTCACTATGGTGATGCTGCAAGTTTCCACCATGATTAGGCATGGCTTAGGCTAGTGGCCCAGGCGTTTCTCTAACACAGGATACAAACTCCATGGACTTACAAGTTCCCTCTTTATTTCACACTGGTGACATCCATAGACAAAAGAGCATGATATCAACTGAGTACAAAGTACAAGTGCAATGTTGAAAATGTTCCTCGTGACAGCATGGTTCTGCTAATTCCACCGTATAAGTGCAAGCATATACAACATAGATGACACAATGGTTCAAGTTTATTAGGGGCAAAGAATATAAAGTGTGCCATCAAGTTTGTGAGGGCTTTAATCACTAAGTTTTCACATAACAAAATAGTTTTTAATTGGAAGGTAGCTGAAAACAAGAATATACTTGGAATGGTGTAACACACCATGCATAGGAGTTTATAGTGGACACTTTGGAAAAACTTGGTTTCTTGGGAGTTGTAAGCATGAGTAGAGCTTACTCATACAAGTGGAGGCTAGCAAAAGATTGGGAGCAACCAACTAAGAGAGCAATAATGGCCATAATCATGCAGTCCAACAAAGCATTACTAATCAAAGCATAGAGTGGTACTACAAGTCAAAGACTAAATGATCATAGAGGCTATGGTGATTTGTGAAAGTCATAACATGGTGTGAGAATGAGAGAAGTCAACCCAAAAAAAGCATCAAAGGAGAATACCACAATACTATGCTTTTGTATGCTAAAATAATGCATGATTCCTTCAAGGCACATTAAGCAATCCTAATTGTTTGGAACAATTCATGCTACAGCAATAATCACTAAGCATAAGGTCAAAACAACACCTAGCATGTCATGATAAAGTCTAAGCCATAGTGAAAACAAGGTCCCTTTTGTACCACTATAAGCATGAAACTTTCTACTCTTTTCCAACATCAAACAACTTATTTGAAATAACTCACAAAGATAATAATCAATAAAGATCAGTGAGCTTGTCTCACAAATCCACAAAGAAGAACTAAAAAGTTCTAAGCTGAAAGCACAAGAAAACTAAGGCTAAACGCAGTGCTAGCAAAAGAGAACACTCACAAGACAATAAGAATGAAAACTAGAGTGTTCTAGGCAATGAAAACAGAGTGTGTCTCTCTCCAAAATAAGTGTGTTGTGATCCAAACAACTTACTCAAGCAAAGTAAGAAAACAAAAACCAAAACGAAAACTAAGACGCTCCAAGAACAACACAACTGTGCATGAAACAATAAAAACGAAGTGTCTAGAAAGACCTGAGATTTTTATTGATGAAGAAGGGGATGCCTTGGGCATCCCCAAGCTTTGACGCTTGTACCTCTTGGATATTTCTTGGGGTAACACCGGGGTGTAATCCCCAAGCTTGAGATTTTGTCCATTCTTCATCTCATTACATCATTCTTTCTCTACACCTGCAAATTTTCCTTCATACAAAACTTCACACAATCTTCATTAGCAACATTAGTGTATTCAAAAGATAATAGACCTTTGGATTTAGTTTCAAAACAGCAAAACTTTGACTAAAGACACAATCTAATGTAGCAACTCCTTCAAAAATCTCAAATTCTCAAAAAGAACCCAAAAAGGAATCAATAAGAAGCAAATGCAAATAATGGCATAAATCTGTCAAAACAGACTAGCAGGTAGAAACCGATTTTTTTCGAAGACCTTCTGTTGCTCAAATCAAAAGGTGTTGAACTAGCGAAAGTTATCTAACATACTAGAGGATTTATTCGTAAATTTTCAGCTCAATCTGAGTTATAGATACTCCTCACGATTTTTTTGGTGGAGGACAGAAATCTGTTTCGGGACAGCAACTCCCCAAATCTTACTTCCCTCTCATTAGAGGTCATTATTGGCACAAAAAAGCAAACAAAATGGATAAGGAGAGGCCATTACTGAAGTAATAACTTCCAAGACTCAAGGAAACTCTTGGGTTATCTCCCAACAAATACTTTTCTTTAACGCCTTTAAGTTAGGCATTATAGTTTGAGAAGATGCTCACATAAGAAATATGAATTGAAGTCAAAGAGAGCATCAAGAAGAAAATTCAAAACACATTTAAGTCTAACCCACTTACTATGCATAGGAATATTGTAAAGAAACAAGTCTTGAAAGGACAAAGCAACAAGCATAGGAAAGCAAAACAAGTGCAACTTCAAGATTTTCAACATAAAGAGGGGAAACTTAGTATTTTTGAGATGCATAAAACCATGTTTCCCTCTCTCATAATAACTTTCAGTAGCATCATGCATAAAATTAACAATATAACTATCACATAAAACATTCTTATCATGAGCCACATGCGTATAATAATTATTACTCTCCACATAAGCATAGTCATTCTTATTAATAGTGGGAGCAAATTCGACAAAATAGCTATCATTAATATTCTCATCACCATAATCATCAAATATGGGAGGCATATTGTAATCAAAATTAACTTTATCCTAAATAGTAGGTGGACTGAAAATATCATACTCATCATAAATTGGAGGTATAGTATCATCATAAGCAATAGAATAGCTATCTTCCCAAGTGTGTTCATTTGTAAACATATCATCATTTGAAGGAACATGGATAGCACTAATAGCACAACAGCTATTAATATCATCATTTTTAGAATTGGTACCAAAGAGATTTTCAATATCAAAAGTGGTGTGCTTTTCCCAATCATGATCACTACTATAGGTAACAGGCATAGGAACATCATCTAGTTCAGACATATCAGCAAAAACTATGATAGGAGCAACATGCTTAGAGGAAGATATCGTTTCCTCTCTCCTTTTACTATTCTTCTTCTTCTTCTTCTTCTTCTTCTTCTTATTCTTCTTCTTCTCCTCTTTAGGAGGGAGAGGCTCGAAAGGAAGATTCTCCACATACCCTAGTTTATTGTTAGAGACAATAGAAGAAACTTTGGAGGATTCCTCCTTTTCATTAATAAGAACAAAACTCATATCAGTCCTGTCATAATTTGGTAAAATATCATCTTTTATAAGATTTTGTATGTAAGTATTCGCGTGGCAATTATCAACACAATAAATATGACACCCATGCAGGACACAATTCATACCAAAAGCACTCATGTCTACCAAAGAAGTTTTTCTTGATAACTCTTCACACCCCAAAAACAATGTAAGTTCATCATGTTGATTATAAGTGATCGCATTATCACAATACAAGCTTGCAGTACTCATATGGACTGAGCATTGAAAATTGAAATGACCCACTTCACAGTAGAGTTCACAAATAAAAGGGTAGAGGGCACAATTTTTTTTACCAAGATCATTTAGAGCCTTATACCACGTTCTGGTTTTTTCATTCCAGTGGGTGATACAATATTCTTCTTCTATTTGATTCTTCGCACAAGGTCTATGCATACCACAAAAATTAACATGCTTATAAGAAATAGTACTTTCAGAAGTTTGAGCATGTTTATTGTAATCATTAATAACATTTTCATTTTCCATGCAAGTGTCTTTAAAAGGTTCATGATACATGTCCCATTTTTATTTAGGAGCATTAATATGGGAAGCAAAGGCTCTATAGTATCTAACAAGAATTTGAGGATCAAGACCATATTTAGCACTAAGCTCTTGAAAATCAACAGTTTCAGCGAAAGACTTAATGCAATCATACTCATAGTTTATACCTGGTTCTTTACCTTTGTCGTTATCCCAATCTTTAGTATTGCTTTGAATTGTTTCAAGAAGATCCCACTTAGCTTTGACCTTCTTACTTGTGAAAGATCCCTTTGAACAGGTATCTAGATAGTCCTTGTAATGTCCCGAAAGCCTTGCATAAAAATTATTGATAATAGTATTACTAGGGAGCTCATGAATGGGACATTTGAGCATTAGTGACTTCAATATCCCCCAAGCTTCGGAAATACTTTCTCCCTCATGAGGATGAAAATTATAAATATAGTTCCTATCTTTATGAATTTCATGAGGAGGATAAAATTTAGAGTAAAAGAGAGATTCAAGTTCCTTCCACTCCAAATGATGAGGATCATCTAGTAGCTCATACCACTCCCTTGCTTTGTCCCTAAGTGAGAAAGGGAATATCTTCCTCTTAACTTGGTCCATTGAAATACCTGCACACTTGAACAACTCGCATAATTCATGTATAAAGAGTAAATGATCACTAGGATGGACAGTTCCATCTCCAAAATAGCAGTTATTCATAACACATTCAACAATTTCAATAGGTATTTTAAAAGGGACACTTTCAGTATGTGGATTTAAAATATCACAAGTATCATTAGCATTACCACATATGGGAGATAAAGTATCATAAGAGCAAATTTTCTTCCCTAAAGCTAGGGAACTAAAAAGATCCTTATCATAAAAACTAGCTTCCCCAGGCTTAGATGTTTCCATACCATTAGTAACAATGGTGTTCAAATGATTCATACTAATAACATTGCTATTAGCATGCAAATTAAGCTCCATAGGTTTTTTATTTTTCTCTTCAAACACTTCATGTCCTAACTCAAGATAAACACTATAGATCTCTCTAATTTTTTTGTTGTTTTCCATTAAGCCTAACTAGTGAAAACAAGAAACAAAAAGACAAAATTGCATAATCTAAAGGAAATAACTTCGAGCACTCACACCGGAGGGTGTGCGTACCTTTTACCTTCCCTCCCCTGCAACGGCGCCAGAAAAGAGCTTGATGTCTACGCACTTCTATTCTTGTAGACAGTTGTTGGGCCTCCAAGTACAGAGGTTTGTAGAACATCAGCAAGTTTCCCTAAGTGGATTACCCAAGGTTTATCGAACTCAGGGAGGAAGTGGTCAAAGGTATTCCCTCTCAAGTAACCCTGCAAACAAGATACAAGAAGTCTCTCGTGTCCCCAACACACCCAATATAGGTGCACTAGTTCGGCAAAGAGATAGTGAAATACAAGTAGTAACGGTGCCAGAAAAGAGATTAACGATGAGGTAAAGACTAAAGGCAACAAGAAGGAAGCAAGCAAACATGCAAAAAATCTAGTAGCAAACGGTGTTTCAATGCTTAGAAACAAGGCCTAGGGATCATACTTTCACTAGTGAACACTCTCTCATATAAATATCCTCTCTTCATGATACTACTCTTAACTACTCTTTGGTTGGACACTCTAATCCATGGTGGGGCTATAACAACACACCTCAAAGTCCGCCTTCCCCAATCTAGATAACCTCACACTGTCACCTTGAGCGCTAGATGGTTCCAACAAACACCACAATTTCATAGAGACATCCAACTCCAAATATAACTCATAACAAATATTCAATATAGCCAAAGTTCCACACACGATATGCCCGCTGTCACTTTCACACACGTGGGGAAAAGCATAGATCTATTAAAGCACAAGGAGTATTTATGTAGACTCAAGCCTAAGTGCCACCATGGCGTGCACGCTGTCACTTTCACACACATGGGGAGAGCAGAAATCTAATGAAGCACTTGAGTAGCAAGGTAGATCTACTTGATTACAAAGCTCATGACCACAACAAAATCATGCATAGAGAGAGAGATGAACACATAGATACCGGTAGATCCCTTAGCCCTAAGGAAGAACTACTCCCTCCTCATCACGGGAATCAGCAATGGTGATGTAAGATCCCTCCTTTGTAAAGGAAAAGGATCCCTGTGATTGCAATGCTAGTCCCTGGATCAATGCTAGCATCCACAGTTTAAGATGAAGTACACAGATACAAAGGTCGTTTATTACATTCATTCCAGAGATAAAACATAGTCTTTTACAACTCAGGGCCATAGGCCTAATACAAGAGTTTTTGGAATAATAAATAAACATAAGTCTTCATCTTCATGTGCCACAGGCAAGCATGTTGAGTGTAGACTCATGACTCCTAATCATCATCGGAGTAACCTGCAACATCACAAGTTACAGCCACAGAGGGTCAATACTTTGGAATAGTATTGGCAAGTGATACCTTAGTAGATTTTAAGTGGACTATAGTACTATATGCATTTTGGCTAAGTGTAGCTTGGCTTGCTTTGCTCAAAATAGGTTTTCCTATTAGTTGAAATCACTAAGTTCTTCTTTGTCAAAAACTTTCCCAAGAAACCACCAATAGACATTGGGGTCCTTTACCCTTGTTCACCCACAAATTTTACTTAGAAGTTGGAGTGATGAGATTCTTGTAGCTTCCATGTCTTGATGCTCCAGTTGTCCATTGCCATGGACTTGGCTAAGTACTTAGATTTTCCATCTGCAGAGGTTGTGCACTTTCCCCACCAGACTTGGTTTCCCAAGACAGGACCTTTCAGAAGCCTTTCCTTAGTCAAATGGACGCGCTCCAACCTATCATTCCCACTACCACCAACTGTCCAAGTGACTAAGTTCTAGCAACCTATATGATCATGGCAGAGCCCATATTGCCAAGTGGTTGCACTATAAGCTTCTCAACACTTGGCCTCCAAATCCCTTTGTGCCTGGGTGGCATACCACAAGTGAGATACACAAGCCATATCCATGGCCTTGTGTAACCACTCAACCAAAAACCACCAATTCAAGTCCCATTCCACCCAAGAGGTTCATTGACTTAGTTGTTTTATTAAGAAAAACATAAGTCCAAAATACTTAGAATATTTTCATAGCATGTATATACTTTACCAACCCTTGTTTGCTACTAGCTAGGCTAAGCATGGCATAGTAACTTAACTTAGGAATTTTCCTAGCAATTCTACCAATTCTACATCTACTTAGGATTTCCCAACATATCATTTGGCAAAAAGTAGCATGCAAGACTTAGCAAAATATTTCTAATGCTATACAAAATATAGGGATGAAAATATCATGAAGTATCACTTTCCTTGGTAATGGGGAGAGTAGCACTCTTCACAATCACAGTCACTAGCAAAATCTACACAAAATTTGTAGCACATAATTACACACAATTCATATACAAACAAAAATATGAATGCATGCATGCAAGAAAATGCTAAGTGATGATTTTTGAAAACCCACCAAGCAAGTGCATGATACAGAAACAAAACTAAGTCAAAAACTTGCTAACTAAACTCATTTAGCACTAAAACCAATTACTAAACAATTTCTATACTCAAAAAGATCCTAAATATGTTTCTGCATACAAAGTCATTTTAACAGAAACTTTTTGTTAAACACATTGCAGATTCACAAAGGGCTTGACTCACTGATTCCAACGGTATAAAATTTGCAAAAATCTAACGTGGGAATCAAAAGTTATAGCCATTTGAAATTTGGATCTAAATCTGTTTTCAAATTCAGTTTTAATTCAAACCCTAGCCACGCGTCTTATTTCTATTGGCTGATACCGATTCGCTCTGGATCACGCTCGCAAGCCATAGGATCTGTTTAAAACACACGGCCTAGATCTACCAAAAACGATTCGTTAAGTGATCTAAATCTACGCGTTGGATCCAGATCTGACGGTCCTGGTTCAAACGACCAAACTTGAGCGGCGCTAGCGGCGGCGGTCGATTTGCCACCGACAGCGTTCTAGGTCGCCCCGGAAAGGGAGGAGATGCTTACCAGAACCGCAGGAGGCTGCTGATGCTCAAGGTGGCGATGGTTCGTCGAGGGGCGCGCGGACACGGCGAGGATTCCTCGTTGGAGTAGAGACAGACGTCGGGCACGGTCAGTCGTCGACGTTGGCGAGGTTCCTCGTCGTGCTAAGCCAAAATAGGGGTACTGTTAGATGCGCAAGACGATGAGGATTCTAGGCATATCAGTCAGAGGGCAAGGGGCGGTGGCTACTTACGGAGGAGGTCGCGGAGTTCGTAGAGAAAACGGTGGCGGCGGTCGTCGGCGTTCTGAGCTCTGGATCATGCGAGGGCAAATGGGAGTGTCGATGGGTGCGCAAAGACTCGCTGAACTTGATAGCATGAACTAGAGACAGAGGGAACACGAGGCTCACCGGAATTGTCGGCGCGCAGCCGGAACAATGGCGTCATGCAAGTTATGGGCGACTGGTGGCGTGAAAGGCGAAATTGTTTGGGGAAATGGTCACGAGGATGTGGGGATTTTATAGCGAGGCTCGACAAAAACGCTTGCTGCATCAATGCCAATTAACCTCATGAAATCGATGCGACAGCAGGCGTGGCGGAGTTCGTCGTGAATCTGGGGAAAGAAGCTGATGTGGAAGGGCCGCTTGTCGTGAAATAAGCGAGAGGGTGTGTGGGGTGTCAGTGGTGAGTGGGTGTGCTCGTCGTCTGGAAGGAAAGAAATTGCCGGGTGGGCTAGTTGGGCCTGTTAGAATGGGCAAGATTGGTGGCGCTAGGCCCTTTTCATTTGTTTGCTTGTTTTTCTTTTTCTGATTTGATTTTCAGAATAGGTTTTCAAATGAATTCAAGTTCCATTTGAATTCAAACTTCCTTGGGATTTTTGCAGTGTGTAGTAGTCTCAAAATTAGGCACAAAGTCAGGTGGTTTGCTAAGTAAAGGCTTGGTCAAGCTTGGAGATCAAAATAACAGAGACTAGGCATTTGGTTTGCAAAATTTGAAAAATGGTTTTTGAAACCGTTTCCAATTTGTAAAACTTGGTTTAAATTCTACACTCAAACCTATCCTCATAGAAGGCAACAAACTTGGTTCATAAACAATCAAACTTTCAAATGGGGATAGCCATTTGATTTAAATCTGCTCACATAAAATCATAGCACTATGTGCTTCTGTTTTTCTGAAATGAGTTTGAAATTGATCTCAAATCTATATGCATGCATGAATGATATGCAAACTTTGAAATCATGATTTTAGGGATGTTACAAATCTAACCCCCTTAAGGTGAATCTCGCCCTCGAGATTCGGATTGGCTAGCAAATAGGTGAGGGTGGTCTTTAGAAGATCATCTTCTCTTTCCCATGTTGCTTCCTCTTGTATGATGGTTCCATTGCACTTTGCAAAACTTGATAGTCTTTGTTCTCGTGACTCTTCTGATCTCAAGAATCTTGATAGGCTTTTCTTCATAAGTGAGATCACTTTCTAGTTGAACTTCTTCCAAAGGTATGGTATCCTTCAAAGAAGATTCTTCCATTTCTGGGTGACATTTCTTAAGCTGACTCACATGAAATACATTATGGACTGCTGATAGAGATCTTTGGCAGTTCAATTTCATAAGCAACTTTCCTTTGTGACTCGGAATCTTGAATGGCCCAACATATCTTGGTGCCAATTTTCCTTTGACTCCGAATCTTTTCACTCCACGGAGTGGTGATACTCTAAGATAGGCTCTATCACCAACTTCGTAGATGACTTCTCTACGCTTAGGATCTGCGTAGCTTTTCTATCGGGACTGTGCTATCTTCAACCTGTCCTTAACCAATTTGACCTTCTCTTCGGCTTCTTTGATAAGATCTGGCCCAAATAAACTTCTTTATCCCACACCATTCCATAACAATGGGGTGGTACATTCTCTTCCGTAGAGAAACTCAAACGGTGCCATCTCAATGCTGGCTTGATAGCTGTTGTTATAAGAAAATTCTGCGTAAAGCGACTTTCATCCCAACTTGCTCCATAATCTAGGGCACATGCCCTCAACATGTCTTCGAATTTGATTAGTTCTTTGTTTGTCCATCGGTTTGAGGATGAAAGCGATCTTGAATTCCAACCTCGTTCCCAATGACTCATGTAGCTGTCTCCAAAAATGGGAAGTGAATTGGGTTCCCCTATCAGACACAATACTCTTAGGCACACCGTGAAGGCATACAATTCTACTCATGTAGATCTTGGCTAACTTGGCACTTGTATAGGTTGTCCTTACGGGTATAAAATGAGCCACTTTAGTTAAGCGATCCACTACTACCCATATGGAATCATATCCTGATCTGGTCCTTGGTAGTCCGGTAATGAAATCCATACCAATTTTGTCCCATTTCCAATCAGGAATAGGTAGTGGTTGAAGCAAACCTGCTGGTTTCTGATGCTCCGCTTTTACTCTACTACACACATCACACAAAGCAATATGTTCGACGATGTCTCTCTTGAGATTGTTCCACCAAAATCTTTCCTTCATGTCCATGTACATTTTAGTGTTTCCCGGGTGAATAGAATACGGAGAGTTGTGGGCTTCTTGCAAAATCAGTTTCCGCATCTCAGGATCTTGTGGAACACAAATACGTTTCCCGTGCCATAAAGTACCTTGTTCGTCTACATGGAAACTTTTAGTTTTCCCTTGGCTAATCTTTTCCTTAATCTCTTCAATTTCGTTATCAGTCTTTTGAGCTTCTCGAATCTTGTCCAACAAAGTGGGTTGAACATCTAAAGACATGAGATGTCCTTCTGGCACGATCTCCAATCTGAGTTCTTTGAATTGGGCACACAATTCATCCGGCAATTCTCCTTTGGTAAGGCCATTCACAAATACCTTACGACTTAGAGCATCTGCTACAACATTTGCTTTACCGGGGTGGTATTGCAAACTTAAGTCATAGTCCTTGATAAGCTCTAACCATCTTATTTGTCTCATATTGATTTCCTTCTGGGTGAAGATATACTTCAAACTCTTGTGATCGGTGAACACTTATAGCGCTTTCCCAAAAGGTAGTGCCTCCATGTTTTGAGTGCATGGACGAGAGGCTAACTCTAAATCATGAGTAGGATAGTTTACTTCATGAGTTTTGAGTTGTCTCGAGGCATAACCACAACTTTACCGTCTTGCATAAGTCGTCACCCAAACCTTGATGAGCATCACAATATACTTGGAAATCCTTTTCCAAATCTGGCGGAACCAGGCTGGTGTCTTGTCACAAGTCTTTTCTTCAATTCTTGAAAGCTGACTTCACAACCTTCAGACCAAGCAAACTTCTTGTCCTTCTTTAACAATCCAGTCATGGGCTTAGCTACTTTAGAGAAATTCTCAATAAATCTTCTGTAGTAACATGCTAAGCCAAGGAAGCTACGAACCTCTTTTACATTATTGGGAGATTCCCATTCCGTCACAGCTGAAACCTTAGCAGGATCAACTGCTACACCATCCTTTGTCATAACATGACCAAGAAAACCAACTTCCTCTAACCAAAACTCACACTTGCTGAATTTGGCATAAAGTTTATGCTCTCTTAACTTCTCAAGTATCAAACGCAAGTGTCCTTCATGCTCTTCCTTGCTCTTGGAGTAGACTAAGATGTCATCGATGAAAACGACAACGAACTTGTCAAGAAATTCCATGAACACCTTGTTCATCATATTCATGAAGTATGCTGGAGCATTGGTTAAGCCGAAAGGCATTACGGTATACTCATACAATCCATACCTTGTGGTGAATGCTGTTTTCGGTATGTCTTGCTCTCTTATCTTGAGTTGAAAATAGCCTGACCGAAGATCAATCTTTGAGAACACGCATGCTCCCTCTAGCTGATCAAACAAGTCATTGATTCTAGGCAAAGGATATTTGTTCTTGATAGTTACCTCATTGAGTGAACGGTAATCTATGCATAACCTTTGGCTTCTATCTTTCTTCTCCACGAACAATACTGGGGCTCCCCAAGATGAAGAACTTGGTTGTATGAATCCTTTCTGCAACTGTTCTCCTAGTTGCTTCTTGAGTTCTTTCAGTTCATCAACTGACATTTTGTATGGTCTCTTTGCTATTGGTCCAGAACCTGGTACCAAATCTATCAGAAATTCCACATCTCTATCCGGTGGCATTCACAGCAATTCTTAGGAATACAGGACACTCACACAATTGGCACACTGTCCATGCTAACCCCCTTAAGAGAGTTAAGCTTACTTCCTTTGGATTCAAAGTTTGACCTGAATTTTATTCTTTTTCTTTCTGGGGTTGTGGCCTAGCGATCTGATTAGCACAATCTAGCACTCCTTCATACTTAGCCATCCAATCCATTCCTAAAATTACATCCAATCCTTGGGAATCTAGGATTATCAGACTTACTGGAAACTTATGCTTTCCAAACTCTATGACAAGATCCCGGCATCCAAGACTTACTATCATGTCTCCACCCGGAGAACTAACTTTTATTGGACACCCAATGTTTTCAGATGCAAACCCATTTCTATCAACAAATGCTTTTGATATGAATGAATGAGATGCACCAGTGTAAAAGAGTACAAATGCTGGAATAGAATTGAGTCTGAACTTACCAGCAACAGCGTCAGGTTCCTCATAGACCTCCTCCACATTAATGTGGTTCACCTGACCTTTCTAGAAAGGATTGGGCTTGACAGGTCCTTCAACGTTATTTTCGGGGCACTCATTTGCATAGTGTCCCATCTTCTTGCATTTGAAGCATTCAACCTGACTGATGTCTCTTTTAGCAGGCTGACTTCCACTACCATTTCCACTGTGGTGGCTCTTGTGTCCACTCTTGTGGTTCTTATACTTGTCATTGTAATGACTGCGGTGATGCTTGTTGTCATGACGGTTGTGGTTGTGGTGCTTGTTGAATTTCTCATGCTTATGGGATCCCGAGCTGCCACTGTCATCATAGTGAGATCGTTTGTGAGACGATCCCAAGCTGTGCTTGTGGGAGTGTTTCCTCTTCCTACTCTCGACTTGCTTCATTTTGTTCTCCAATATAGCAGCCTTGTCACAGAGCGACTGATAAGTGGGAACATATGCCACAACATTGCAGATTCAGCTCATCATTCAAGCCTTCCGAAACTTTTCCTTTCTTTTGGCATCTGTCAACCTCATCCGGTGCATAGCAGCAGATTGTTGAACTCTTCTATATATTCAGCCACGCGGTGGCGTGCTTGAGTTGAAACTCCTTCTTTTTCAGGCTCATCATTCCTGATGAGATATGAGCAGTGCGAAAGCCATCTTCAAAGATAGCCCAAGTCACCTCATCTATAGGAGTGGTGATTTGGAAGTTGTCCCACCAAGTGGCGGCTGGCCCTTCCAGCAGATGTGCTGCATCGACCTTTTCAGCGTCAAATGCGACCCACGGTCACTAAGTCCTTGTTTACAGAACGTAGCCAATCATTGGCCACCATGGGATCAGTCGTCCCCGAAAACTTAGCTGGCCTCAAACGCAGAAATCTGGTGAGCATATCGAAGCCCGGAGGGTTGTTGTTGTTATTGGGGTTGTTGTTGTTATTCTGGTTTTGGATGAATGTTGTCATCATCTGCATAAGCTGTGTTTGAGCATTCATCATTTGCTGCATTTCCGGGGTGATGTTGTTGGGGTTGTGGTTTGCTGACGGGAGGCATCTGTGGTTTGTTCAAATAGAGATAAGAATGAGATACCCATAGATGTTTTTATGCACAATACATCACATAAGCAATCACAAAGCATGCAACACAAGGATAAAAGTTCAATAACAAGATAACATAGTCTCAAAGTAAAACACACAAGTGGCAAGCCATCCACATGTCGGATGGTCCAATAACAAGTTCACAAATAACAAGTATGATAATAAAAGATAAGCGAGTAGTCAAGTCTACTCATCAGCATCAATCTCCTCCTCGACAAAGGTAAGACCTGCATTCTCCATCGCGGTCTTGTTCTCCTCAATAGTAGTGGTCAAGGACTCGATCTTGGTCTTGAGAGCCCTCTTCTGGGAGCAAAGCCTCTCAATCACCATCTGCTGCTGCTCTAGCTCGAAATCCTTGGACTTCAGTTCTTCAGTCATGTCCCGGATCTTCTTGTTCCTATCCTGGACGCGTTTCTCCCGACTCTTGAACTTCCGGTCCTGGGTCTCGAACTTCGCCTCCATTTCCTTGACTATCTCGTCCTGCTGAGCGAAAAGCTTGTCCTTCTCGCGAAGCTGCACCTGGAGCTCGTCATTACTGAGCATGACATTGGTCTTGTCCGTGTCCACGTGCCTAATAAGAGACTCTAAGTCCTGGAGATAGAGACGTATCGGCTCTGCTGCGTCCCTCGAGTCGTCCTCAAAGTCGATGGACTCTCCATCATCATCACGTCTTCCGAAGACGTGGAAGTGGGTGCCCCTAACCTGTCGGGAGTGGCTAACAGACGTCCTATCAGGTCTGCATGGCGACCTCCATGCCTCTATCCCCGCCATCGTGCATAAGCTTGAAGACGATGGCCTCCGTAGTAGGCTCATGCGGCGTCCGGGCTGGTTCACCTTGAAGCCCCAGAGGTCCTTCCTCTCGAACTTGGTGAGTGGATGCACCATGATGGTGGGAAGAGGGAGATTGAGCAAAGTGGTAAGCTCAACGATACGAGGACCAAAGCGAGTAACCTGGAACTCCTCAACAGTGCTGATGGTAATAGGCATCTATTTATAAGATAGATAAGTTAGGACAACACAAATTAAGATAAAACAAGACAAACATTCATACATATCCTTGAAACACAAAAACACACAAGTCATGCATACATGAATCCATTACATCAATCAAGGTCCAAACTTATTTAAGGTATCATTTTGGAAAATAAGGTGATAGGTGGTGGTCCAACTAACGAAGTGCATTTACAATCCTATCTCACTGGATCTGTTGGCTAACACAATGTTCCTAGAGGCAATCAGCCTATCTTGGTCACATGATTCCATCACTAAGTCTATAATATCTCCTCTTAGGGTTTGGTTGGTGGCTTCCAACTCTTGGGTATGTTCCTTCTCTTTCTCTAAGTCTTTTTGGAGGTTGAGCATTCTGCACTTGACTCTAGCACTGAGTTCTTTGATAGTCCTCCAAGCTGCTTCTCTTGCTGACTCAAAGAATGTGGTGTTCATCACAGTGTTGGTGTACATGCAGAATCCTCTTTCTTTCTGGTTGTCTTCCTTGTTTTTGTACAAGTGGAGTTGCACCCACCAGTACTCCACTCCTTCATCCATTACTGGAAAGCCTTTGTACACAGCTGCACCATGTGCTTCCATTGCCACCATGAGGTCCTTGAGAATTTTGGGAAACTCAGTTTCACACTCCAAGGTCATGGTCATGAGTGGTCCTTTCTTCACGGCTTCGTTGATGGAGTTCATCTACAAATAGAGAAGAGAATGAGAAGATTAGAAAAGTTTACGAGAAGAATAGACAAGTGTAGAAGTAGTTGAAAATTTTGTAACATCCCTAAAATCATGATTTCAAAGTTTGCATATCATTCATGCATGCATATAGATTTGAGATCAATTTCAAACTCATTTCAGAAAAACAGAAGCACATAGTGCTATGATTTTATGTGAGCAGATTTAAATCAAATGGCTATCCCCATTTGAAAGTTTGATTGTTTATGAACCAAGTTTGTTGCCTTCTATGAGGATAGGTTTGAGTGTAGAATTTAAACCAAGTTTTACAAATTGGAAATGGTTTCAAAAACCATTTTTCAAATTTTGCAAACCAAATGCCTAGTCTCTGTTATTTTGATCTCCAAGCTTGACCAAGCCTTTACTTAGCAAACCACCTGACTTTGTGCCTAATTTTGAGACTACTACACACTGCAAAAATCCAAGGAAGTTTGAATTCAAATGGAACTTGAATTCATTTGAAAACCTATTCTGAAAATCGAATCAGAAAAAGAAAAACAAGCAAACAAATGAAAAGGGCCTAGCGCCACCAATCTAGCCCAGCATCTGAACAGGCCCAACTAGCCCACCCGGGCAATTTCTTTTCCTTCCGCACGCACGAGCACACCCACTCACCATTGCCGCAGCCGGACCCACACCCCTACCTTATTTCACGACAAGCGGCCTCTCCACGCCAGCCGTCTTCCCAGATTCAGCGACGAACTCCGCCACGCCGTTCTTGCTGCACTGATTTCGCGAGGTTAATTGGCATTGATGCAGCAAGTGTTTCTTGTCGAGCCTCTGGCTATAAAATCCCCACATCCTCGCGACCATTTCCCCCCAAACAATTTCGCCTTCACGCCACCAGGCTGCCCACAACTTGCACGACGCCGCCGCTGTTCCGATGATCAAGGCCGAAATTCAGTGAGCCTCGTGTTCCCTCATCTCTAGTTCATGCTATCAAGTTTAGCGAGTCTTTGCGCACCTCGACACTCCCCATTTGCCCTCGCATGATCCGTAGCTCCAAAGAACGTCCGACCGCCGCCACCGTTCTGCACGAACTCCGCGACCTCCCTCCGTAAGTAGCCACCGCCTTGCCCTCGACCGACACGCCTAGAATCCTCATCGTCTTGCGATCTAACGATTCTATTTTGGCTTAGCGCGACGAGGAACCTCGCCAACGTCAACGACTGACCGTGCCCGACGTCTGTCTCTACTCCGACGAGGAATCCTCGTCGTGTCCACGCGCCCCTCGATGAACCATCGCCACCTTGAGCATCAACAGCCTCCTGCGGTTCTGGTAAGCATCTCCTCCCTTTCCGGGGCGACCTAGAACGCCGGCACCGTCACTGACCGACGCGCCGCCGCCAGCCGCCGCCGCTAGCGCCGCTCAAGTTTGGTCGTTTGAACCAGGACCGTCAGATCTGGATCCAACGCGTAGATTTAGATCACTTAACGAATCGTTTTTGGTAGATCTAGGCCGTGTGTTTTAAACAGATCCTACGGCTCGCGAGAATGATCCGGAGCGAATCGGTATCAGCCAATAGAAATAAGACGCGTGGCTAGGGTTTGAATTAAAACTGAATTTGAAAACAGATTTAGATCCAAATTTCAAATGGCTATAACTTTTGATTCCCACGTTAGATTTTTGCAAATTTTATACCATTGGAATCAGTGAGTCAAGCCCTTTCTGAATCTGCAATGTGTTTAACAAAAAGTTTCTGTTAAAATGACTTTGTATGCAGAAACATATTTAGGATCTTTTTTAGTATAGAAATTGTTTAGTAATTGGTTTTAGTGCTAAATGAGTTTAGTTAGCAAGTTTTTGACTTAGTTTTGTTTCTGTATCATGCACTTGCTTGGTGGGTTTTCAAAAATCATCACTTAGCATTTTCTTGCATGCATGCATTCATATTTTTGTTTGTATATGAATTGTGTGTAATTATGTGCTACAAATTTTGTGTAGATTTTGCTAGTGACTGTGATTGTGAAGAGTGCTACTCTCCCCATTACCAAGGCAAGTGATACTTCATGATATTTTCATCCCTATATTTTGTATAGCATTAGAAATATTTTGCTAAGTCTTGCATGCTACTTTTTGCCAAATGATATGTTGGGAAATCCTAAGTAGATGTAGAATTGGTAGAATTGCTAGGAAATTCCTAAGTTAAGTTACTATGCCATGCTTAGCCTAGCTAGTAGCAAACAAGGGTTGGTAAAGTATATACATGCTATGAAAATATTCTAAGTCTTTTGGACTTATGTTTTTCTTAATAAAACAACTAAGTCAATGAACCTCCTGGGTGGAATGGGACTTGAATTGGTGGTTTTTGGTTGAGTGGTTACACAAGGCCATGGATATGGCTTGTGTATCTCACTTGTGGTATGCCACCCAGGCACAAAGGGATTTGGAGGCCAAGTGTTGAGAAGCTTATAGTGCAACCACTTGGCAATATGGGCTCTGCCATGATCATATAGGTTGCTAGAACTTAGTCACTTGGACAGTTGGTGGTAGTGGGAATGATAGGTTGGAGCGCGTCCATTTGACTAAGGAAAGGCTTCTGAAAGGTCCTGTCTTGGGAAACCAAGTCTGGTGGGGAAAGTGCACAACCTCTGCAGATGGAAAATCTAAGTACTTAGCCAAGTCCATGGCAATGGACAACTGGAGCATCAAGACATGGAAGCTACAAGAATCTCATCACTCCAACTTCTAAGTAAAATTTGTGGGTGAACAAGGGTAAAGGATCCCAATGTCTATTGGTGGTTTCTTGGGAAAGTTTTTGACAAAGAAGAACTTAGTGATTTCAACTAATAGGAAAACCTATTTTGAGCAAAGCAAGCCAAGCTACACTTAGCCAAAATGCATATAGTACTATAGTCCACTTAAAATCTACTAAGGTATCACTTGCCAATACTATTCCAAAGTATTGACCCTCTGTGGCTGTAACTTGTGATGTTGCAGGTTACTCCGATGATGATTAGGAGTCATGAGTCTACACTCAACATGCTTGCCTGTGGCACATGAAGATGAAGACTTATGTTTATTTATTATTCCAAAAACTCTTGTATTAGGCCTATGGCCCTGAGTTGTAAAAGACTATGTTTTATCTCTGGAATGAATGTAATAAACGACCTTTGTATCTGTGTACTTCATCTTAAACTGTGGATGCTAGCATTGATCCAGGGACTAGCATTGCAATCACAGGGATCCTTTTCCTTTACAAAGGAGGGATCTTACAGATGGTATCGTGAGCACCGTGTTGCCTGTAGGATTATGACCCTAGGATTGGAAACCACTAAGGAAAAATTTCAACTACTTCTACACTTGTCTATTCTTCTCAGAACTTTTCTAATCTTCTCATTCTCTTCTCTATTTGTAGATGAACTCCATCAACGAAGCCGTGAAGAAAGGACCACTCATGACCATGACCTTGGAGTGTGAAACTGAGTTTCCCAAAATTCTCAAGGACCTCATGGTGGCAATGGAAGCACATGGTGCAGCTATGTACAAAGGCTTTAAAGTAATGGATGAAGGAGTGGAGTACTGGTGGGTGCAACTTCACTTGTACAAAAACAAGGAAGACAACCACAAAGAAAGAGGATTCTGCATGTACACCAACACTGTAATGCACACCACATTCTTTGAGTCAGCAAGAGAAGCAGCTTGGAGGACTATCAAAGAACTCAGTGCTAGAGTCAAGTGCAGAATGCTCAACCTCCAAAAAGACTTAGAGAAAGAGAAGGAACATACCCAAGAGTTGGAAGCCACCAACCAAACCCTAAGAGGAGATATTATAGACTTAGTGATGGAATCATGTGAGCAAGATAGGTTGATTGCCTCTAGGAACATTGTGTTAGCCAACAGATCCAGTGAGATAGGATTGTAAACGCACTTCATTAGTTGGACCACCACCTATCACCTTATTTTCCAAAATGATACCTTAAATAAGTTTGGACCTTGATTGATGTAATGGATTCATGTATGCATGACTTGTGTGTTTTTGTGTTTCAAGGATATGTATGAATGTTTGTCTTGTTTTATCTTAATTTGTGTTGTCCTAACTTATCTATCTTATAAATAGATGCCTATTACCATCAACACTGTTGAGGAGTTCCAGGTTACTCGCTTTGGTCCTCGTATCGTTGAGCTTACCACTTTGCTCAATCTCCCTCTTCCCACCATCATGGTGCATCCACTCACCAAGTTCGAGAGGAAGGACCTCTGGGGCTTCAAGGTGAACCAGCCCGGACGCCAGACAGAGCCTACTACGGAGGCCATCGTCTTCAAGCTTATGCACGGCGATGGGAGAGAGGCATGGAGGTCGTCATGCAGACCTGATAGGACGCTCATAGCCGTCACTCCCGACAGTTAGGGGCACCCACTTCCACATCTTCTAAGACGGATGATGATGGAGAGTCCATCGACTTTGAGGACGACTCGAGGGGGCCAGAGCCGATCGTCTCTATCTCCAGGACTTAGAGTCTCTTATTAGGCACGTGGACACGGACAGACCAATGTCATGCTCGGTAATGACGAGCTCGATGCAGCTTCGCGAGAAGGACAAGCTTTTCGCTCAGCAGGACGAGATAGTCAAGGAAATGGAGGCGAAGTTCGAGACCCAGGACCGGAAGTTCAAGAGTCAGGAGAAACGCGTCCAGGATAGGAACAAGAAGATCCGGGACATGACTGAAGAACTGAAGTCCAAGGATTTCGAGCTAGAGCAACAGCAGATGGTGATTGAGAGGCTTCGCTCCCAGAACAGGGCTCTCAAGACCAAGATCGAGTCCTTGACCACTACTATTGGGGAGAACAAGACCGTGATGGAGAACGCAGGTCTTACCTTTGTCGAGGAGGAGATTGATGCTGATGAGTAGACTTGACTACTCGCTTATCTTTTATTATCATACTTGTTATTTGTGAACTTGTTATTGGACCATCCGACATGTGGATGGCTTGCCACTTGTGTGTTTTACTTTGAGACTATGTTATCTTGTTGTTGAACTTTTATCCTTGTGTTGCATGCCTTGTGATTGCTTATGTGATGTATTGTGCATAAAAACATCTATGGGTATCTCATTCTTATCTCTATTTGAACAAACCACAGATGCCTCCCCGTCGCGCAAACCCCAACCCCAACAACATCACCCCGGAAATGCAGCAAATGATGAATGCTCAAACACAGCTTATGCAGATGATGAAACATTCATCCAAAACCAGAATAACAACAACAACCCCAATAACAACAACAATAACAACAACAACAACAACCCTCCGGGCTTCGATATGCTCACCAGATTTCTGCGTTTGAGGCCAGCTAAGTTTTCGAGGACGACTGATCCCATGGTGGCCAATGATTGGCTACGTTCTGTAAACAAGGACTTAGTGACCGTTGGCTGCACGGACGCTGAAAAGGTCAGATTTGCAGCACATCTGCTGGAAGGGCCAGCCGCCACTTGGTGGGACAACTTCCAAATCACCACTCCTATAGATGAGGTGACTTGGGCTATCTTTGAAGATGGCTTTCGCACTGCTCATATCTTATCAGGAATGATGGGCCTGAAAAAGAAGGAGTTTCACAACCTGAAGCAGCGCCACCGCAGCGTGGCTGAATATATAGAAGAGTTCAACAATCTGGCGCGTTATGCACCGGATGAGGTTGACACAGATGCCAAAAGAAAGGAAAAGTTTCTGGAAGGCTTGAATGATGAGCTGAATCTATAGCTGGCTGTGGCATATGTTCCCACTTATCAGTCGCTCTGTGACAAGGCTGCTATATTGGATAACAAAATGAAGCAAGTCGAGAGTAGGAAGAGGAAACACTCCGACAAGCACAGCTTGGGATCGTCTCACAAACGATCTCACTATGATGACAGTGGCAGCTCGGGATCCCATAAGCATGGGAAATTCAACAAGCACCACAACCACAACCGTCATGACAACAAGCATCACCGCAGTCATGACAATGACAAGTATAAGAACCACAAGAGTGGACACAAGAGCCACCATAGTGGAAATGGTAGTGGAAGTGGAAGTCAGCCTGCTAAAAGAGACATCAGTCAGGTTGAATGCTTCAAATGCAAGAATATGGGACACTATGCAAATGAGTGCCCCGAAAAGAAAGTTGAAGGACCTGTCAAGCCCAATCCTTTCCAGAAAGGTCAGGTGAACCACATTAATGTGGAGGAGATCTATGAGGAACCTAACGCTGTTGCTGGTAAGTTCAGACTCAATTCTATTCCAGCATTTGTACTCTTTGACACTGGTGCATCTCATTCATTCATATCAAAAGCATTTGTTGATAGAAATGGGTTTGCATCTGAAAACATTGGGTGTCCAATAAAAGTTAGTTCTCCGGGTGGAGACATGATAGTAAGTCTTGGATGCCGGGATCTTGTCATAGAGTTTGGAAAGCATAAGTTTCCAGTAAGTCTGATAATCCTAGATTCCCAAGGATTGGATGTAATTTTAGGAATGGATTGGATGGCTAAGTATGAAGGAGTGCTAGATTGTGCTAATCGTACTGTTGCGCTCACAACCCCAGAAAGAAAAAGAATAAAATTCAGGTCAAACTTTGAATCCAAAGGAAGTAAGCTTAACTCTCTTAAGTGGGTTAGCATGGACAGTGTGCCAATTGTGTGTGAGTATCCGGATGTATTCCCGGAAGAATTGCCAGGAATGCCACCGGATAGAGATGTGGAATTTCTGATAGATTTGGTACCAGGTTCTGGACCAATAGCAAAGAGACCATACAAAATGTCAGTTGATGAACTGAAAGAACTCAAGAAGCAACTAGGAGAATAGTTGCAGAAAGGATTCATACAACCAAGTTCTTCATCTTGGGGAGCCCCAGTATTGTTCGTGGAGAAGAAAGATAGAAGACAAAGGTTATGCATAGATTACCGTTCACTCAATGAGGTAACTATCAAGAACAAATATCCTTTGCCTAGAATCAATGACTTGTTTGATCAGCTAGAGGGAGCATGTGTGTTCTCAAAGATTGATCTTCGGTCAGGCTATTTTTCAACTCAAGATAGGAGAGCAAGACATACCTAAAACAACATTCACCACAAGGTATGGATTGTATGAGTATACCGTAATGCCTTTCGGCTTAACCAATGCTCCAGCATACTTCATGAAAATGATGAATAAGGTGTTCATGGAATTTCTTGACAAGTTCGTTGTCATTTTCATCGATGACATCTTAGTCTGCTCCAAGAGCAAGGAAGAGCATGAAGGACACTTGCGTTTGATACTTGAGAAGTTAAGAGAGCATAAACTTTATGCCAAATTCAGCAAGTGTGAGTTTTGGTTAGAGGAAGTTGGTTTTCTTGGTCATGTTATGACAAAGGATGGTGTAGCAGTTGATCCTGCTAAGGTTTCAGCTGTGACGGAATGGGAATCTCCCAAGAATGTAAAAGAGGTTCGTAGCTTCCTTGGCTTAGCAGGTTACTATAGAAGATTTATTGAGAATTTCTCTAAAGTAGCTAAGCCCATGACTGAATTGTTAAAGAAGGACAAGAAGTTTGCTTGGTCTGAAGGTTGTGAAGTCAGCTTTCAAGAATTGAAGAAAAGACTTGTGACAGCACCAGTTCTGTGTCTGCCAGATTTGGAAAAGGATTTCCAAGTATATTGTGATGCGTCTCATCAAGGTTTGGGTGCCGTACTTATGCAAGATGGTAAAGTTGTGGCCTATGCCTCGAGACAACTCAAAACTCATGAAGTAAACTATCCTACTCATGATTTAGAGTTAGCCTTTGTCGTCCATGCACTCAAAACATGGATGCACTACCTTTTGGGAAAGCGTTGCGAAGTGTTCACCGATCACAAGAGTTTGAAGTATATCTTCACCCAGAAGGAAATCAATATGAGACAAATAAGATGGTTAGAGCTTATCAAGGACTATGACTTAAGTTTGCAATACCACCCCGGTAAAGCAAATGTTGTAGCATATGCTCTAAGTCGTAAGGTATTTGTGAATGGCCTTACCAAAGGAGAATTGCCGGACGAATTGTGTGCCCAATTCAAAGAACTCAGATTGGAGATCGTGCCAGAAGGACATCTCATGTCTTTAGATGTTCAACCCACTTTGTTGGACAAGATTCGAGATGCTCAAAAGACTGATAAGGAAATTGAAGAGATTAAGGAAAAGATTAGCCAAGGGAAAACTAAAAGTTTCCATGTAGACGAACAAGGTACTTTATGGCACGGGAAACGTATTTGTGTTCCACAAGATCCTAAGATGCGGAAACTGATTCTGCAAGAAGCCCACAACTCTCCGTATTCTATTCACCCGGGAAACACTAAAATGTACATGGACATGAAGGAAAGATTTTGGTGGAACAATCTCAAGAGAGACATCGCCGAACATATTGCTTTGTGTGATGTGTGTAGTAGAGTAAAAGCGGAGCATCAGAAACCAGCAGGTTTGCTTCAACCACTACCTATTCCTGATTGGAAATGGGACAAAATTGGTATGGATTTCATTACCGGACTACCAAGGACCAGATCAGGATATGATTCCATATGGGTAGTAGTGGATCGCTTAACTAAAGTGGCTCATTTTATACCCGTAAGGACAACCTATACAAGTGCCAAGTTAGCCAAGATCTACATGAGTAGAATTGTATGCCTTCACGGTGTGCCTAAGAGTATTGTGTCTGATAGGGGAACCCAATTCACTTCCCATTTTTGGAGACAACTACATGAGTCATTGGGAACGAGGTTGGAATTCAGTACTGCTTTTCATCCTCAAACCGATGGACAAACAGAAAGAACTAATCAAATTCTGGAAGACATGTTGAGGGCATGTGCCCTAGATTATGGAGCAAGTTGGGATGAAAGTCTGCCTTACGCAGAATTTTCTTATAACAATAGCTATCAAGCCAGCATTGAGATGGCACCGTTTGAGTTTCTCTACGGAAGAAAATGTACCACCCCATTGTTATGGAATGGTGTGGGATAAAGAAGTTTATTTGGGCCAAATCTTATCAAAGAAGCCGAAGAGAAGGTCAAATTGGTTAAGGACGGGTTGAAGATAGCACAGTCCCGACAGAAAAGCTACGCAGATCCTAAGCGTAGAGAAGTCATCTACGAAGTTGGTGATAGAGCCTATCTTAGAGTATCACCACTCTGTGGAGTGAAAAGATTCGGAGTCAAAGGAAAATTGGCACCAAGATATGTTGGGCCATTCAAGATTCTGAGTCGCAAAGGCGAAGTTGCTTATGAAATTGAACTGCCGGCATCTCTATCAGCAGTCCATAATGTATTTCATGTGAGTCAGCTTAAGAAATGTCACCCAGAAATGGAAGAATCTTCTTTGAAGGATACCATACCTTTGGAACAAGTTCAACTAGAAAGTGATCTCACTTATGAAGAAAAGCCTATCAAGATTCTTGAGACTGCAGAAAGAGTCACGAGAACAAAGACTATCAAGTTTTGCAAAGTGCAATGGAACCATCACACCGAAGAGGAAGCAACATGGGAAAGAGAAGATGATCTTCGGAAAGACCACCCTCACCTATTTGCTAGCCAATCCGAATCTCGAGGGCGAGATTCACCTTAAGGGGGTTAGATTTGTAACATCCCAAAAATCATGATTTCAAAGTTTGCATATCATTCATGCATGCATATAGATTTGAGATCAATTTCAAACTCATTTCAGAAAAACAGAAGCACATAGTGCTATGATTTTATGTGAGCAGATTTAAAGGAGGGATCCAGGAACTGTGTTGTAAGATCCCTCCTTTGTAAAGGAAAAGGATCCCTATGATTGCAATGCTAGTCCCTGGATCAATGCTAGCATCCACAGTTTAAGATGAAGTACACAGATACAAAGGTCGTTTATTACATTCATTCCAGAGATAAAACATAGTCTTTTACAACTCAGGGCCATAGGCCTAATACAAGAGTTTTTGGAATAATAAATAAACATAAGTCTTCATCTTCATGTGCCACAGGCAAGCATGTTGAGTGTAGACTCATGACTCCTAATCATCATCGGAGTAACCTGCAACATCACAAGTTACAGCCACAGAGGGTCAATACTTTGGAATAGTATTGGCAAGTGATACCTTAGTAGATTTTAAGTGGACTATAGTACTATATGCATTTTGGCTAAGTGTAGCTTGGCTTGCTTTGCTCAAAATAGGTTTTCCTATTAGTTGAAATCACTAAGTTCTTCTTTGTCAAAAACTTTCCCAAGAAACCACCAATAGACATTGGGGTCCTTTACCCTTGTTCACCCACAAATTTTACTTAGAAGTTGGAGTGATGAGATTCTTGTAGCTTCCATGTCTTGATGCTCCAGTTGTCCATTGCCATGGACTTGGCTAAGTACTTAGATTTTCCATCTACAGAGGTTGTGCACTTTCCCCACTGCACTTGGTTTCCCAAGACAGACCTTTCAAGCCTTTCCTTAGTCAAATGGACGCGCTCCAACCTATCATTCCCACTACCACCAACTGTCCAAGTGACTAAGTTCTAGCAACCTATATGATCATGGCAGAGCCCATATTGCCAAGTGGTTGCACTATAAGCTTCTCAACACTTGGCCTCCAAATCCCTTTGTGCCTGGGTGGCATACCACAAGTGAGATACACAAGCCATATCCATGGCCTTGTGTAACAACTCAACCAAAAACCACCAATTCAAGTCCCATTCCACCCAGGAGGTTCATTGACTTAGTTGTTTTATTAAGAAAAACATAAGTCCAAAAGACTTAGAATATTTTCATAGCATGTATATACTTTACCAACCCTTGTTTGCTACTAGCTAGGCTAAGCATGGCATAGTAACTTAACTTAGGAATTTTCCTAGCAATTCTACCAATTCTACATCTACTTAGGATTTCCCAACATATCATTTGGCAAAAAGTAGCATGCAAGACTTAGCAAAATATTTCTAATGCTATACAAAATATAGGGATGAAAATATCATGAAGTATCACTTGCCTTGGTAATGGGGAGAGTAGCACTCTTCACAATCACAGTCACTAGCAAAATCTACACAAAATTTGTAGCACATAATTACACACAATTCATATACAAACAAAAATATGAATGCATGCATGCAAGAAAATGCTAAGTGATGATTTTTGAAAACCCACCAAGAAAGTGCATGATACAGAAACAAAACTAAGTCAAAAACTTGCTAACTAAACTCATTTAGCACTAAAACCAATTACTAAACAATTTCTATACTCAAAAAGATCCTAAATATGTTTCTGCATACAAAGTCATTTTAACAGAAACTTTTTGTTAAACACATTGCAGATTCAGAAAGGGCTTGACTCACTGATTCCAACGGTATAAAACTTGCAAAAATCTAACGTGGTAATCAAAAGTTATAGCCATTTGAAATTTGGATCTAAATCTGTTTTCAAATTCAGTTTTAATTCAAACCCTAGCCACGCGTCTTATTTCTATTGGCTGATACCGATTCGCTCCAGATCACGCTCGCGAGCCGTAGGATCTGTTTAAAACACACGGCCTAGATCTACCAAAAACGATTCGTTAAGTGATCTAAATCTACGCGTTGGATCCAGATCTGACGGTCCTGGTTCAAACGACCAAACTTGAGCGGCGCTAGCGGCGGCGGCTGGCGGCGGCGCGTCGGTCAGTGACGGTGCCGGCGTTCTAGGTCGCCCCGGAAAGGGAGGAGATGCTTACCAGAACCGCAGGAGGCTGCTGATGCTCAAGGTGGCGATGGTTCGTCGAGGGGCACGCGGACACGGCGAGGATTCCTCGTCGGAGTAGAGACAGACGTCGGGCACGGTCAGTCGTCGATGTTGGCGAGGTTCCTCGTCGTGCTAAGCCAAAATAGGGGTACTGTTAGATGCGCAAGACGATGAGGATTCTAGGCGTATCAGTCAGAGGGCAAGGGGCGGTGGCTACTTACGGAGGGAGGTCGCCGAGGAATGCAGAACGGTGGCGGCCGGTCGTCGACGTTGCTGGAGCTACGGATCATGCGAGGGCAAATGGGGAGTGTCAGTAGGTGCGCAAAGACTCGCTGAACTTGATAGCATGAACTAGAGACAGAGGGGAACACGAGGCTCACCGGAATTCGTCGGCGCAGTCGTCGGAACAGCGGCGGCGTCGTGCAAGTTGTGGGCAGCCTGGTGGCGTGAAGGCGAAATTGTTTGGGGGGAAATGGTCGCGAGGATGTGGGGATTTTATAGCCAGAGGCTCGACAAGAAACGCTTGCTGCATCAATGCCAATTAACCTCGCGAAATCAGTGCAAAGAACGGGCAGCGGAGTTCGTCGGAATCTGGGAAGACGGTCGACGTGGAGAGGGCCCGCTTGTCAGCGAAATAAGCAGAGGGGGTGTGGGGTCTGGCTGTCAGCGGCTGAGTGGGTGTGCTCGTGCGTGCGGAAGGAAAAGAAATTGCCCGGGTGGGCTAGTTGGGCCTGTTCAGATGCTGGGCTAGATTGGTGGCGCTAGGCCCTTTTCATTTGTTTGCTTGTTTTTCTTTTTCTGATTCGATTTTCAGAATAGGTTTTCAAATGAATTCAAGTTCCATTTGAATTCAAACTTCCTTGGATTTTTGCAGTGTGTAGTAGTCTCAAAATTAGGCACAAAGTCAGGTGGTTTGCTAAGTAAAGGCTTGGTCAAGCTTGGAGATCAAAATAACAAAGACTAGGCATTTGGTTTGCAAAATTTGAAAAATGGTTTTTGAAACCATTTCCAATTTGTAAAACTTGGTTTAAATTCTACACTCAAACCTATCCTCATAGAAGGCAACAAACTTGGTTCATAAACAATCAAACTTTCAAATGGGGATAGCCATTTGATTTAAATCTGCTCACATAAAATCATAGCACTATGTGCTTCTGTTTTTCTGAAATGAGTTTGAAATTGATCTCAAATCTATATGCATGAATGATATGCAAACTTTGAAATCATGATCTTAGGGATGTTACAGGTGATGCAGATGGCGATGGAGATCGATGGAGATGGCTCCGGGGGCACTTCCCGTCTCGCGACAGTGCTTAACAGAGACTTCTTCCCTCAAATCTCCTTCTAATAGGCGGTTATAGAGGTTTTCGTGGATTTCTTCTAGATGCCCTAGGGTTTTTGGGTCGGAGGCTTCTTATAGGCGCAGGAGTCAAGGTCGGTGGGGGTCCAGGGGGCCCACACCCCCTATGGGCGCCTCCAGGGCTTGCTCGCGCCTAGGGGTGCGGCCACCCTGTGGCCCCCCTTCGGCTCTGCTTCGTGGTTCCGTGTTGCTCCGGGAAAATAATGACTTTGGCTTTTGTCCCGTCCAATTCCAAGAATATTGATTTTCTGCCTTTCTGGAACCAAAAACAGAAGAAAACAGGCAACTGGCACTATGGCATCTTGTCAATGGGCTAGTTCTAGAAAGTGTATAAAAATACCTCAAAGTGTAGACAAAACATAAGACAAATGATACAAAACAAGCATGGAGCATCAGAAATTATAGATACGTTTCCGATGTATCAATAACATGCATTGAAAAACATTTGTTTGTTTCACATACAGAAAACATAGCATAGTGGCAATCAGCTTGTCTTTCATAGAGTAGCAAATAGATGCATAGGACACCTTCAAAGTTCACAAGGGTCACTAGAAACAAGTAGCACAAGAACAAGTAATATCACAATATGCATCAATCAATAAGTTTTGGGACACTGCACATAGAATGACAAATATGCTCTTTCAATGGTGCCTAAAGGTAGAAGGTGGAGACTCAAATAATGGTGGAAGAAAGGCCTTTCATAAAGGAAGCAGGGATTTCAAGTTTCAAAAAGAGCTTCCAAAAATTATGGTACTTGTTATCTTTCAGCCCTCATTGCCCCTATCATAAGCATCTTGAAGTGATTAAGGTTAAAGTGAACAAAGATTGAGTATATGCTTGACAAAGTATAAGTTGGCAATCTCAAGTCCCTTGAATACGAGGGCCATACCTCATGCTACTCAACTTCAGTCACATGTAAGTTCCTGTCATTGTTAGTAAATGCATATCATAGAGAACCGCCAACGGGGTACCCCTTGCACATGGTACAGGAGCTATCCCATAACTAAAATGACAAGGCAAGCAGACAATGAGCATCTCAGCGATCTTTTTATTTACCATGTGCATAGCTTTTTATTGAGGATGTTTCATATATAGCTCACTATGGTGATGCTGCAAGTTTCCACCATGATTAGGCATGGCTTAGGCTAGCGGCCCAGGTGTTTCTCTAACACAAAATACAAACTCCATGGACTTACAAGTTCCCTATTTATTTCACACCGGTGACATCCATAGACAAAAGAGCAAGATATCAACTGAGTACAAAGTACAAGTGCAATGTTGAAAACGTTCCCCGTGATAGTACGGTTCTGCTAATTCCAACGTATAAGTGCAAGCATATGCAACATAGATTACACAATGGTTCAAGTTTATTAGTGGCAAAGAATATAAAGTGTGCCATCAAGTTTGTGAGGTTTTTAATCACTAAGTTTTCACATAACAAAATAGTTTTTAATTGGAAGATAGATGAAAACAATAATATACTTAGAATGGTATAACACACCATGCATTGGATTTTATAGTGGACACTTTGGAATAACTGGGTTTCTTGGGAGTTGGAAGTATGAGTAGAGCTTACTCATTCAAGTGGAGACTAGCAAAAGACTGGGAGCAACCAACTAAGAGAGCATAATGGCCATAATCATGCAGAGCAACAAAACATTACTAATTAAAGCATAGAGTGGTACTACAAGTCTAGGACTAAATGATCATAGAGGCTATGGTGACTTGTTCATAGTCATAACATGGTGTAAGCATGTCCCAAGTCAACCCAAGCAACGCATCAAAGGAGAATACCACAATACTATGCTTTTGCATGCTAAAACAACACATAATTTCTTCAAGGCACACTAAGCAATCCCAATTGTTTGGAACAATACATGCTACATCAATAATCACTAAGCATAAGGTCAAAACAACACCTAGCATGTCATGCTAAAGTCTAAGTCACAGTCAATGCAAGCTCCTCTTGCACTTACAAGCAAGAACTTACTACGCCTTTCCAACACCAAGCAACTTATTTGCAAAACAACACAGCGAGAATGTTGGTCCAAACTACTTTATTCAAGCAAACTAAACAAACCAAACTAAAACTAAGACGCTCCAAGAACAACACAACTGTGCATGTAACAATAAAAACGAAGTGTCTAGACAGACCTAAGCTTTTTATTGATGAAGAAGGGGATGCCTTGGGCATCCCCAAGCTTTGACGCTTGTACCTCTTGGATATTTCTTGGGGTGACACCATGGTGGCATCCCTAAGCTTGAGCTTTTGTCCATTCTTCATCTCATTGCATCATTCTCTCTCTACACCTGAAATTTTTTCCTTCATACAAAACTTCACACGATCTTCATTAGCAACATTAGTGTATTCAAAAGATATTAGACCTCTGGCAAAGCTTTGGAACAACAAGGCTTTTCACTAAAAACACAAGCTATTGTAGTAAATCCTTCAAAAATTTCAATTCACCTAAAGAGAACTCAAAAAGGAATCAATAAGAAGCAAATGCAAATAATGGCAGAAATCTATCAAAACAGACCGGCAGGTAGAAACCGATTTTTTCGAACATCTTCTGTTGCTCAAATCAAAAAGTGTTGAACTAACGAAAGTTAGTTAACATACTAGGGGATTTATTCGTAAAGCTTCAGCTCAATCAGAATTACAGAGACTCCTCACGATTTTTTTTGGGTGGAGGATAGAAATCTATTTCGAGACAGCAACTCCCCAAATCTTACTTCCCTCTCATTAGAGGTCATTATTGGCACAAAAAAGCAAACAAAAAGGATAAGGAGAGGTCATTATAGAAGTAATAACTTCCAAGACTCAAGGAAACTCTTGGGTTATCTCCCAACAAGTACTTTTATTTAACGCCTTTAAGTTAGGCACAAGAACCAAGAAGAATCAAGTATTTTCAAATGAAGAAGCATTAACATCAAACCTTGCTTTCAAAGGAGGAGAAAAAAGTAAATTCTCTCTCCTCATAGGGAAGTGTTCAATACATTCTTGAATGGAAAATGATATTTAATGGTGTCTTCTTTCATATCAATGATGGCACCAACTGTTCTAAGAAAAGGTCTTCCCAAAGTAATAGGACAAGAAGCATTGTATTCAACATCCAAAACATAGAAATCTACAGGGACATAAGCATTATTAACCATAATGAGAACATAATTAATACTCCCCATGAGTTTCCTTTTAGCATTATCATTGAGTGGGACATCCAAATAACAATCTTCCAAAGGTGGCAAATCAAGCATTTCATAAATCTTCCTAGGCATAATAGAGACACTAGAACCAAGATCACATGAAGCTTTGAGATCAGAGTCATTCACTTGCACATTAATAATGGGTTCCCAACTATCTTCTACTTTCCTAGGAATAGAAGCTTTGTGTTTTAGCTTCTCTTCCTTAATCTTAACAAGAGCATCTATAATATGTTTGGTGAAAGCAACATGCATATCACTAGCATCAGGACTTCTAGCAAGATTTTGTAGGAACATAATCACTTCAGAAATATTGCAACCATCAATATCAAAATCAAACTTAGCATCACCAGTAGTAGGCTCAATAGGCTTAGGCATAGTAGGAGGAGGAACAAGGACTACTTGTGGTTTAGTGGTGATGGTGCACACACTATTGCTTCTACCAATTTCAGCTTCCCTTTCCCACTTAGCATGAAGTTGGGCTAACAATCTAGTATTCTCATCAATAGTAACTTGTATGGCATGAGAAGTAGCAAAGGTATTTTCCATGGTTTCAGGTTTAGCATCCATTTTATTAATCAAGGAGGACTGATCTTCAGACATAGAGGATATATTTTTCTCAACATTTAAAATCTTTTCCTCTATAGCCTTATTGAAAGTGGTTTGTTTACTAATAAAGTCTTTGAGCATGACTTCAAGTTTAGAGGGGGCACTTCTAGCATTGTTGTAAGAGCTTCCATAGGAATTGCCATTATTAGGAGGATAAGGCCTATAATTGTTGTTACCACCAAAATTATTCCTATAGGAATTGTTGTTGAAATTATTGTTTCTAATGAAGTTCACATCAACTTGCTCTTCTTGAGCAACCAAAGAGGCTAAGGGAACACTATTAGGATCTAGAGGAGCTTTCCCATTAACAAGCATAGACATAATAACATCAATCTTATCACTCAAAGAGGAAGTTTCCTCAACAGAATTTACCTTCTTACCATGTGGAGCTCTCTCAGTGTGCCATTCAGAGTAGTTTACCATCATATTATCAAGGAGTCGGGTTGCAGCACCCAAAGTGATGCTCATAAAAGTACCTCCAATAGCTTAATCCAACAAGTTTCTTGAGGATAAGTTCAAACCTGCATAAAAAATCTGGATAATCATCCAAGCAGTGAGTCCATGAGTGGGACAATTCTTAACCAAAGATTTCATTCTTTCCCAAGCTTGAGCAACATGTTCATTATCAAGTTGTTTAAATTTCATAATGTCACTTCTCATAGATATAATCTTAGCAGGAGGGTAGTACTTTCCAATAAAAGCATCTTTGCATTTAGTCCAAGAATCAATACTATTTTTAGGCAAAGATAGCAACCATTCTTTAGCCTTTCCTCTCAAGGAGAAAGGAAAAAAGCTTGATCTTAATAATATCTCTATCTACATCCTTATACTTTTGCATCTCACAGAGTTCAACAAAGTTATTGAGATGGGCAGCAACATCATCCAAACTAGCACCAGAAAATTGCTCTCTCATCACAAGATTCAACAAATCAGGTTTAATTTCATAAAAGGTAGCATCAGGAGCAGGTGGAGCAATAGGAGTGCTTAGGAAATCATTGTTGTTGGTGATGGTGAAGTCACACAACTTGGTGTTCTCAGCAGAGTTCATTTTGGCAAAGGTGAGCAAGCCAAAAACAGCAGCAGCTAAAGCATGAACTAATTTTTTTGTGTTTTTGAATAAAGCAAGCAAACCAAACTAGACAAATGTTTTGAGTTTTTTGAAAAGAGGCAAACAAAACCAAGCAAAAGAAACAAAGCAAACTAAAAACAAAGTAAAGAGAAAGGAAGTGAAGGACTCCCCTAGTGAAGACGTCCTTAGCCTCCCCGGCAATGGCGCCAGAAAGCTTTGATGACTCCTTGATGTGAAGCCTGTTGGGAACCCAAAGAGCAAGGTGTGAAGCAGCACAACAACAAGCTTTCCCTCAGTAAGAAACCGAGGTTATCGAACTAGTAGGAGGAAGGAAACGTCACACAAGTGTTGCAAGCAATGCGGAGACCTGCACAACACAAACTCAAGACTTTGCCCCAACTAATCAGTGAGGTTGTCAAGCTCACCGGTTTGATGTAAAAAGGGATTAAACGTATGGTGTGGAAGGTAATGGTTTGCAGCAAGTAAACAAGTAACAGTGGAAGATGTATTAATGGTAAAGATTGGACCGGGGTCCATAGTTCACTAGAGGTGCTCTCCTTAGATAAACAACATGTCATGAAGGGTGAACAAATTACAGCGGGGCAATTGACAGGAACTGAGAAAGGCATAACAATGCAATACTAGACAAAAAGATCCTATGAGATTTGATTGGGCAATACAACAATATACATAGACCGCCATACAACTACATCTATGACTAGAAGTCCACCTTCAGGTTATCATCTGAACCCCCTCCAGTATTAAGTTGCAATCAATAGACAACTGCTTTAAGCAAAGTGTGTAAGGTAAACAATCCACTTGTTCCATGAAAAAGAGACCGTTGTTTTCTCTCTAGTAGCAACAACACATCTACAACCGAAGAGATTTCTATCACTTCCCTTGGAAACTAGAGGCATGAACCCACTATCGATCATAAATACCCCCTCTTGGAGTCACTAGCAACTACTCGGCCAAGATAGCTACTAACAACGGAGAGCATGCAAGATCACAAACAACACAGACATGATATAATCAAATAGATAAAACCATTAATCAATCTGACATAGTAATCTCAATATCCATCGGATCCCCACAAACACAACATGCATGATTACAAATAGATTAGATCTTGATCATGAACGGAGCTCACAAGATCTATACATGAAAGCACAAGGAGGAGATCTAACTACTACATGGACCCATAGTACAAGGTGGAACTACTCACGCTTCATACCGGAGAGAAGACCTCCGGGATGATTTCCCCTCCGACAGGGTGTTGGGAAGAACTTCAGATCCCCCGATCTAGGGACGATGGTGGCGGCGGCTACAGAAGGTTTCGTGGAGTTTTGATCGGGTACTTAGGGTTTCTGCATCGGGGGATTCTTATAGGCTAAGAGGCGAGGCTGGGAGGCGGCCAGGGGGCCCACACCCTGCCCAGGCGCGGGTCCACCCTAGGCCGCACCTGGGGTGTGTGGTGGCCCTCTAGAACCTCTCCGTCTCCCCTTCTTGCTTCATGATGCCAAGGGTAAAATATTGACTTTGGCTTTTGTCCCGTCCAATTCCGAGAATATTGATTTTCTGCCTTTCTGGAACCAAAAACAGAAGAAAACATGCAACTGGCACTGTGGCAACTTATTACTAGGTTAGTTCCAAAAAAGATATAAAACACCTCAAAGTGTAGACAAAGCAAAGCAAAGTAGATACTAAACAAGCATGGAGCATCAAAAATTATATATACGTTTCCGACGTATCAGTGTTAATAAAGGATACATCATTTCCAATCGACAATATGTCTTCCACATAATGTATTAGAAATATGTCTTAGCTCTCCCACATAAATTCTTGCAAATGCAAGCATCTTCATCACCTTTGATGAATTTAAACTCTTTTAACAGTTTCATCATGGTAAAGATTCCAACTCTGCGATGCTTACTTCAACCATTGAAGTTTGCATACGCTTTTAGCATCCTTTGAATTAACAAAACCCTTTGAACCATGTCATGCATTGTTTTAGCATACAAAAGCATAATATTGTGGTATTCTCCTTTGATGCTTTGTTTGGGTTGACTTGGCACATGCTCACACCATGTTATGACTATGAACCAGTCACCTTAGCCTTTATGATCATTTAGTTTTTGACTTGTGGTACCACTTTATGCTTTGATTAATAATGTTTTGTCACTCTGCATGCTTATGGCCATTATTGCTCTCTTAGTTGGTCGCTCCCAGTCTTTTGCTATCCTCCACTTGTATTGAGTAAGCTCTACTCATGCATCCAACTCCCAAGAAACCAAGTTATTCCAAAGTGTCCACTATAAATTCCTATGCATGGTGTGTTACACCATTCCAAGTATATTCTTATTTTATCTATCTTCCAAATTAAACTTGTTATGTGAAAATTAGTGATTAAAGCTCTCACAAACCTGATGACACACTTTATTTTTCTTGCCCCTAATAAACTTGAACCATTGTGTCATCTATGTTGTATATGCTTGCACTTATAAGTTGGGAATTAGCAGAACCGTGTTGTCACGGGGAATGCTTTCAACACCTGTAAATATCTACCCACTTGATATCATGCTCTTTTGTTTATGGATGTCGGCGGTGTGAAATAAAAGGGGAGCTTATAAGTCCATGGAGTTATGTATATGTGTTAGAGAAACTCCTGGGCCGCTAGCCTAAGCCATGCATAATCATGGTGGAAACTTGCAGCATCACCATAGTGAGAAATCCATGAAGCATCATAAAAAAAATATACAGAAAAAAAGAGAGAAAAAGAAAAAATATGCACCATGCTCATGGTAAATAAAAGGATTGCTGAGATGCTCACTGTCTGTTGCCTTGTCATTTTGATATGGGATAGCTCATGTGTCATGGGGAAAGGGGTACCCCTTTGGCGGTTCTCTATGATACACATATACTTACAATGATAAGAACTTGCTTGTGACTAAAGTTGAGTAGCATGAGGAACGGCCCTCGTACTCAAGGGACATGAGATTGCCAACTTATGATTTGTCAAGCATATACTCCATATTTGTTTCACTTTAACCTTAATCACTTCAATATGCTTATGATAGGGGCAATGAGAGCTGGAAGCTAATAAGTACCATAATTTTTGGAAGCTCTTTATGAAACTTGAAATCCCCGCTTCCCTCTGTGAAGGGCCTTTCTTCCTACTTTTATATTGAGTCTCCACCTTCTATCTTTATGCACCAATTAAGAGAGCATAGTTGTCATTCTTAGTTTTATGTGCATTGTCCCAAAACTTATTGATTGATTCATAATGTTGATATTGCTTGTTCTTGAACTATTTGTATCTAGTCACCCTTATGAACTTTGAAGGTGTCCTATGCATTTATGTTTTTCTACTCCATGAGGGACAAGCTGAATACCACACATGCTATGTTTTCTATATGTGAAACAAACAAACGTCTTTCAATGCATTGTTATTCATGATCTTTGTTTGTACCTTTTCATGTTACAACATAGTTGCTATGTCTTATTGTTAGAACTACATCTTTCATGCTCATGTTTAGAGTACTTTGATCCCAACTATCAATGCTTTACAATGGTTTGATCAAGATTGTGATGGTGCATGTCACCTCAAAAATTATTCTTTTTATCACTTACCTACTCGAGGATGAGCAGAAGTTAAGCTTGGGGATGCTTGATATGTCGTAAACGTATCTATAATTTTTGATGTTCCATGCTTGTTTAGTATCAACTTTGCTATGTGTTGTCTACACTTTGAGGTATTTTTATACATTTTCTAGGACTAACCTATTAACAAGATGCCGCGGTGCCGGTTGCCTGTTTTCTACTATTTTTGTTTTCAGAAAAGCCAGTAAGGAAATATTCTCGGAATTGGACGAGACAAAAGCCAAAGTCAATATTTTACCGGAGAGAACACAGAGTCCGAAGGGCATCCAAAGGGGGGCCACGAGGTGGCCACACCCTAGGGCCGGCGCGGCCTAGGGGGCGCCGCCACCAGGTGTGGGCCCCTCGGGCACCCACCGACCTTTCCCCTTCGTCCATAAAGTCACCCCGATGCAGAAACCCTAAGAACCTGATCAAATCTCCATGAAACAGTCTGTAGCCGCTGCCACCATCGTCCCTAGATCGGGGGATCTAAAGCTCTTCCTGGCACCCTGCTAGAGGGGATAGATCATCCCAGAGGCCTTTTTCATCACCATGCCAGCCTCCGGTATGATGCATGAATAGTTCACCCTTGGACTATGGGTCCATACAGTAGCTAGATGGTTGTTTCTCCTCCTTTGTGCTATCATGTTTAGATCTTGTGAGCTCCATTCATGATCAAGATCATCTATTTGTAATCATACATGTTGTGTTTGCGGGGATCCGATGAATATTGAGATACTATGTCAGATTGATTATTGATTCTATCATGTCTGTGTTATTTGTGATCTTGCATGCTCTCCGTTGCTAATAGCTATCTTGTCCAAGTAGATGCTTGTGACTCCAAGAGGGAGTATTTATGCTCAATAGTAGGTTCATGCCTCTAGTAATATGGGGAAGTGAAAGAAATCTCTAAGGTTGTAGATGTGTTGTTGCTACTAGGGAGAAAACGACAATCTTTTGTTCATGGAACAATTGTATTGTTTACTTTACACACATTGCTTAATGCAATTATTTGTTGCTTGCAACTTAATACTAGAAGGGGTTCGGATGATAACCTAAAGGTGGATTATTAGTCATAGATGCAATTGGATTACGGTCTATGTATATTGTTGTAATACCCAATCAAATCTCATAAGAGTCATGATGTATAGTATATGCATTGTTATGCTTTCTCAATCTGTCAATTGCCTCGCTGTAATTTGTTCACCCAGCATATTATCTATCTTAAGGAGAACACCTCTAGTGAACTGTGGACCCCGGTCCAACCTTTATCATTGATACATCATCTACTGTTACCGTTTACTTTCTACAAGCAACTATTATCTTCCACACTATACATTTAATACTTTCAGCAAACCAGTGAGATTGACAACTCACTGTACATTGGAGAAAAGTTTTGAGTTTGTGTTGTTCAGGTTCCAAGTTGTTAGCAACACCTTGGAGTTGTTTCCTTACTCCTACTGGTTCGATAACCTTGGTTTCATAACCGAGGGAAAACTTACTGTTGTGCTCTTCACACCTTCCTCTTGGGGTATCCCAACGAAGCTCTACAGTGAACTGAGCCGATCAGTCCCTCAGGATATAAAGGATCTTGAGTGGAAGCACCACTCCTAGTTCTAATTTCATAAGCATGTTTTTCTCCAGAAGCATTAACTAGCAAATCTTTTTGTACTTTAGTAAGCTGATCAATTTGAGTTTGAACCATTTGGAAATGTTTAACAAGCATTTTAACATCATTTGCGGTTCTTTCCACAATATATTTCAACTCATTAATATCTCTAGAGTTTTCCACTAAATGATTCTGCACTCTCTTATTAAAATTATCTTGCTTAAAAATGAAAATATAAAATTCTTCTAAGCATTGATCAGGAGGTTTAGAATAAGGAATATCACCTTCATCAAAATTTTGGAGAGAGTGTACCTCAATAGTGGATGAGTGGGAAATTGGCTTACATAATTCTTCTATAGGAGGTAAATTCTTCACATATTCAAATTTAATACCCTTCTCCTTAAGACATTTCTTAGATTATTTCATCACTTCATCATTTAATTCAATCAGTCCTATCTTCTTTGGTGTTGGTGTTGGGGTTGGCTCAGGCACAGTTGGTTCAGGTGTAGTTGACTCAGGTGTAGTTGACTTAGATGTAGTCCAATGATCATAATTCTTGCTTATTTTAGCCATTAATTCCTCACCTCTTCGGGAGTTCTTTTCCTAAAAACACAATCAGCACAACTATCCAGGTATGTCCTAGATTCATCAGTTAGTCCATTATAGTATATATCAAGAAGCTCATTTTTAGGTAATGGACATCCAGGATGTGCATGAATTAAAGCACAAAACCTTGCCCATGATTTAGGCAATTTCTCCTTTTCTCCCTGTTTAAAATCAAAAAGTTCCTGCAAAATGGCATGTCGAGCACTAGGAGGGAAATATTTCTGAAAGAAAGTATCAATCAAGCAATCAGGGCTATCAATGGATCCAGGAGATGAATTATTAAACCAAGCTTTAGCTTCTCCTTTTAGTGAAAAAGGGAAAATTTTAGCAACAAAGTAGGTGCGCATCTTAATATCGTCAGAAAATAAGCCACTCATAGTAGAAAGATCAGTCATATGTGCTACATCACTTCCATTTTCAGTATCACAAAAAGGTTCTTTCTCAACAATGGTTATGTAAGATAAATCAAGAGAGAAATCATAATCCTTATCTTTAATATTTATGGGAGATGTGGAAAACTTAGCATCAGGAAATAATTTAGGTCTAATAGTACGTCTCTCAAGAAGACTTTTAATAGCACTTGCACCATGAGTGTTTCGACATTCTTAAATAAATTCATCAGTCGATTTAATATAACCATCATTAATATCATAGCTAGGTCTCTCTCTAGACTCAGGTGAGATAACAGGTGTAGTAGTATCTTCATTAGGAGTTTCAGTGTTTCCAAGTATAGTTCTAGCAATTGTAGCATCTAGGAAAGGACCTAATGAACCACTCTCATCAAGCATAGTAGAAGTAACATCATGAGTATCAGAAGCAATTTCAGATTCAGCAGAAGTAGCAGTATGTATAACATGTGTATGTGGTGGTGGTGGCATAAGGAGCTTACTCATAACAGATGGTGAATCAAGAGCAATAGAGGTGTTCAGGACTGTACCTCTTCTTGTAGTGGATGGTAATATAGGAACTTTTCCATCACGAGTCTTACCCATGATGAATGGATAGCAGCAAACAATAATAATTCCAAGTGAACTTTATAAATAAAGCTATGCTCCTTGGCAACGGTGCTAGAAAATAGTCTTGATGACCCACAAGTATAGGGGATCGCAACAGTCTTCGAGGGAAGTAAAACCCAATTTATCGATTCGACACAAGGGGAGCCAAAGAATTTTTATGAGCCTTAACAACTGAGTTGTCAATTCAGCTGCACCTGGAAATAGTCTTGCTCACAGTAGTTTATCAGTAGCAACAGTTTTGTAGTAGCAATAGCAAAGTAACAACAGTAGTAAAATAAAGGATTAGTGACAATAGTAGCAAACAACAGGATTAAAGTGCGGTAGGCATAGGGATGGATGGATGGGCGTTGCATGGATAAGACTATTCATGTAATATCAAGATCAAGGGTATTTGCAGATAAATAAGATAAAGCATCCAAGTACTAAATAATCATAGGCATGTGTTCTATATATAGTCATTCATGCTCACAATGAGAACTTGCACAACATCTTTTGTCCTACCAGCCTGTTACAGAGGGGCCTCAAGGGAATCTACTAGAAATTAAGGTACTCCTTTTAATAGAGTACCAGAGCAAAGCATTAACACTCCGTGAACACACGTGATCCTCATATCATAGCCACCCCCTCTAGTTATCCCGATTTCTGTCACTTCGGGGCCTCGGGTTCCGGACAATAATTTGTGTAAACAACTTGCAGGTAAGATCACAAACAATAATATCATCATGAATCAATAACATGTTTAGATCCGAGATCATGGTACTCGTGCCCTAGTGACAAGCATTAAGCATAACAAGTTGCAACAATGTCAAAAAGCACTAACAATAGATACTAGGCACCATCCCCTAACAATCTTATGCAATTACATGATATATCTCATCCAATCCCTACCATACCCATAGTCTACTACGGGGGATTACTCACTCACGGATGGGGGAAACATGGATGGTCGATGGAGAGGCGTTGGTGATGATGATGGCGATGATATTCTCCAATTCCTCGTCCCGGCAGGGTGCCAGAACAGAGTTTCTGGTGGTGACGGCGCAGCGGAACTCTATCTGGATACAACGGGTGCAAGCCAGATTTGCACATGCGGATACTAAGGTTAACCTTGACGAACTTAGCATGTACAGACATGGCCTCGGAACACGGAATATCGAAAGGCAAAGCATGAGCCATATGGATGATATGATGAACATGTTGATTGTTTGCCTTTGAAACTACATCATCTCTTGTGATGATCGGACTTGGTGTAGTGAATTTGGTTCGTATAATCACCAAAAAAACTCGGGGGGTGTTTGTTTTGAGTGGGATTTAAAATAATAATATGATTAAAAGTTGAACTCAATTTATCATAAATTAAATCAAAGTAAATTCGAATAGTTATTGTAGTCATTGGCATCTTTTACCACATCGCGCTTAGTTATAATTGAGATAATAGAACTATAGAATTCTGGATAGTTATTTTACGAATTGGTATCGTATTTTTTTGAGTGTTAATATAAAGTTTAAAAGTCCTATTGTAAACTTTTAGCAAACTCTGTTTACTCTATGAAGTTTAATAATTGATATTAAATCAAGAGTAACAATTCCAGTGTTAGTATCTAAGTATCATGTTTGTCTCCATGATTCTTGATATTCAAAAGATTGTTTTAATATCAAGGTTATCTAGGAGCTGAAAGAATTGTTTTAGAAACCATCATGTGTGGAAGATATTGCGATATCTGAAACGATTCTTTGGTTGCAACATGATAGAGTATAATTTAGCATAATATATGTTCTCGTATTTGATGAGAATTTGTGAAGGTTGGAGATGCTAGACATCCTAATTCTCCAAAAAGTTTTGGAAAGCAACTTTATACTCGTGATTCTCCGTTGTAATCTATAGTAGCTTATCATGAAAATTTTCATGATAAGGATAAATAAAAGATGTAGGTAAAATGTTTACTACACTAAAAGATTACTAAAGAATGGATTTCGAAAGAACGCCAAACATTTGATAATGGTAATCTACTTCAAAGTGCAAGACCAAAGAAATTAGTATTTGACTATACATGCTTTGGACTATGTGTCATATGTATGGCGCCACTGTTGATGTTGATAGATTCTTTTAATAAGGAAATGCCGAAAGAGAATCTCAGAAATATTTGGCAGAAAAAGAAAATACTTGAATTGTTCAACTCAGGTATATAGATGATATACATGTTATGACTGTATTCTTTGTTTGCTAAACAATGTGGTTCTTGGTTATTGGATACCGAATTTGTTGGTGTGAAATGTCATACAAAACAACACAATTCATGAACTAAATGGCCTAAGTAACTAGCAAGAGAATAGGTGATGATGTTCATCGAAAACAAATGAAGTGTTGCTGTGTTGCTCATTAACATCAAAGCTTACCTTTAAGATTTGTTTCAATAATTGTTATTTCAATCAGGTATTATGAGAACAAAAGGGTTGTTCAAATAATAACCGTATTCCATAATAGATGGACGATATACAAGTCTAGTTGGAGAAACCACATCCATAAAACTAATGCTAAAAAGGTCAAAACACAAATGATTCAAAGATCACTTAAGAAGTGACATCGCCGTTTAAATTATATTGGAAAGAAGATTTTTGGAGTCTTTTGATTTTGATCAAATGACGCTTGCGAGACTTTCCTGGAGATAATTAAAACTTCGTTCAAAGGCCTAGAAGAACGAACGACCAACTTATTGGAATTTTTACATATTGATGTATGTAGTCCATTATTTGTAGTCATGAACGATGTGTTTCAACTTCATATGCTTTCTCCGAAAATTTGAGTGAATATATGTGTATATTTACTTAATGAGGAATAAGTATGAAATATTTGAAAAAGTTCAAAGACTTTCAAGATGAAGTGGAAAATCATTGTAACAAGAAAATAAAGAGTTTATGAGTGGATCATAAAGGAAGATATTTGAGTTACAAGTTTAGCATAACACCTAAATATTTGAGGAATCGTTCCATAGATTTATGTTTTCGGAAACACCATATGAGTATGGAGTGCTCGAGATATGTAATGAAACCTTGTTTGACATGGTAAGATCAAAGGTGTAAGTTATAGAACTGCTATTATATTTTAAAAGATTAAACGCTTTAGTGACTACCGCTTTTACACTGAAAAGAGCTCCATCATGATCCATTGAAATGACACTATATAAGTTATGGTTTAGGATAAAACTCAAGTTGTCCTTTCTTAAACATTGATATGCTAGGCATAAGTAAAATGTTTACAACCAAAGTCGGATGAACATGTCTTTATAGGTTATTTCGAATAAGACAAAAGTGTTTGTCGCTTAGAACTTCAAGTTTCTTTAGAAGGAAATTTTCATGAAAAGTTAAGTGGGAGGACGATAGAACTTTGATAAGGTTATTGAACTTTAGCTAATGTGTGCTGTGTTGCGCATCACCGAAAAGTGTCCCAGAGGCAGCAATAATGTTCATGGCTCACGTGCCTCAAAAGTTGTGATCATGGAGGTGTAAAGTTCCTATTGAACCAAATTGGTCGTGTAAACAATCAAATACCAAGATTTGAGAGTTAAATCATTGTTTGATGATGATGAACCGACTACATGCAAAGAAGTGATGATGGGCCCTGACTCCGTCAAATGACTTGAAGCCATAAAATCCATGATAGTTCCATGCACGAGAAATCAAGTTTTGAACTTGGAAGACCCTCTGAAAGGTGTAAGACCTTACAGTCGTATTTATATCTATAAATAAATAGACATGAATGTTTTACATCTATGAAATAGTCGACATGTCGAGAAAAAGTTTACGACAATAGTTGATTAAGACAATATTTGATGTTTCATAGCGATATTTAGTCTGGACGGATTAATATAGCAACCACTATATATAATTTGGTATATGGTAGATGAACAAACAAAACAAGTTCTTATAATAGAATAGTTACCTAGGACGTGTACATGACACGATCCAAAGGGTTTTGTTAATTTAAGGGACGCTAAAAGCATATGTAAACTTCAATTGTTAAAGTAAGCATCACGAAGTTGGAATCTTCACCATGATGAAACTATTAAAATGTTTAATTTCATCGAAGACGATGAATATGCTTGCATTTGCAAGAAATTAAGTTGGCGCACTAAGACATAGTTCTAATACATTATGTGAAATACATATTGTTAATTGGAAATAATGTATCTTTTATTGACACAAGTTAAGGATTTCATTTCGATGAAAGACTAAGGCAAAACCCGAATATTTGGCATCAGTGTCTATATGGATAGATTGAGACACTAATATGGTTGTGCCAAGAGTATATAGATGAGATATTGAAATAACTCAATATAGAAACTACAAGAAAGGTTCTTGTCGTACAGGAAGGATTGAATCAAGATTCAAGTGTATTGGCACTTGGTAAGTGAGATGAGATCCAAGTATTTTTGACACTTGGTGAATGAAATCACAAAGAGTATTTTGGTCAATCATAATGTGATATGTACACATCCAGATATGTCCTATGCTCTAAATGTTATGAGCATATACCAAAATGACTCATAAGATGATCATTGGATGATAGTAAGGATATGCTTATGATCTTTGGAAGAACTAAGAATATGTTATTTTGTAGAGATGACAAATAGATAGATAGTTCATTTTAAAGTATTACATTGATACTAGGTTTGTCTTAAGATAAAAAATTAAGTTTATCTCAATTTAAACTATGGGTGGCATAATGTAATGGAAATAAAGTTCCATAACGGATTTGGATGAGTTCCAAAGTTAAGACATTATGACAAATACTATAACAAAAGGCTAAATATATGACTGTTATTGTAGCAGCTAAAGAGGGCATTTATGTCAAGAAGTTTGTTATCAAACTAGGTGTAGTTCACAATAGGCTAGTACTATGAAGATACATTGTACGGCAATTGTATCAAAACATGTTTTAACTCCAAGGAAGTAAAGGTCTCACCAAAGGACCAAATTTATACAATGACATCTCATTGAAGAATGAGTGATGCGTAGAGACGCAAATATTGCAATTACACACGGAGCTGGAAGTGTCAGATCCGAAGATTAAGTTTACCACTAGCAATCATGTATATACAACACTAGAAAGCCATAGGTGTTGAATGCACAAAGTTTTTCAGACTAGATTATTAACTCTAGTGCAAGTGGGAGACAATTGGAGATATGCCCAAGAGGCAATAATAAAATGGTTATTATTATATCTTTGTGTTTATGATAAATGCTTTCATAACATGCTATAATTGTATTAACCGGAAACATTAATACTTGTGTGTTTTGTAAACATGTTGAAATAGATTGTTGATTAATAGATGATCATGGTTTCCCGATCATGGACATTAGATGTCATTAATAACAAGATCATGTCATTAGGAGAATGATATGATGGACACACTCCTATAGCAAGCGTATCGTAAGATCAAATCATTTAGAGTTCGTTTGCTACAAGCTTTCAAATACATAGTAACCAAATCCTTTGACCATGAGATCATGTTAATCACCATCACCGGATGGATGCTTTGATGATATCAAACACCACTTCGCAATGTGAGGATGCCATGTGGTACCCAGCGGCATGATCAAATGACAGATTCATCGAGCAAGGCTGTCAAGTTTGAAACACGGAGACACGACCAAAGGCAAAAATACCAACATACACATGTTTCTTATAATGAGAGGATGACATGTGGGGACCAACAATGTGATTAGACGCTAGATGTATCGAGCATCGCTATCAAGTTTGAAATATGGTAGCATGAGCAAAGAAAAATTTCCATCATACACACGATTCTTCTAACGAGAGGCTAACATGGAGGACCCAACAACGTGACTAAACGGCAGATAGATCGAGAAACATAATCGGGTTCAAATCAGGGAGGCACGGGCCAAGGAAAAAAATCCATCATACACACGTTTCTTCCAATGTGAGGATAACATGTGGGACCCAGCAACGTGATTAAACGGTAGATACATCGAGCAACGCTATCCAGTTAGGAATAGGGTAGCGCGAGCAAAGAAAAAAATCCATCATACATACGATCTTTCTAATGTGAGGCTGACATATGGGACCCAGCAGCCTGACTAATGGAAGACGCATCGAGCAACATTATCGAGTTCAAATCAGGGAGGCGCGACCGAAAAGTATGGTCCGTTAGAGACACTAACGTCTAGTACCGACACGCCTCAAAAGACTTCGACGAGTCAACATCGCGCGAGGAACTGAAAATCTTGCTTCTGCCATGCGCCAGTCGAGCTTCCTCCTTATTTTTAGAGGTTTTGCCGTAGAAGAGGGACACAAAATCGGGAAAAAAAAGTTTTTCATCGGCCACGGTCGTGCCGAGAAAATCGTCGCGGAAGACGCGCCTTCTACGGCGACCGATGAGCCAAGTCGTTGCGGATGGAAACATTTCTTGTTGTGTATGCCAATTGATGTTTCTAATTTCTCAAACAAAAAATCTCAAATTCCTAGCTACCAAGCACCGGAATTTTAGTTCACACGTAGGCATGCTAATTAACTGATAGTACTCTGATGATTAAAGATAAATATTTGTACTTTGTAGATCGATTAAGGTTAAAATTACTAACCGCAGCTTGCTGAAAATTAGTCTCGTTTAGGATGATGCTGAAGGACTCTGAAGTCATGTTTGAATATCCATAATTATGCCTTGGCTGGGTGCAGACACCACATATATCCATAACATCATCTTGGTTCTGCACACTGAAAAAAGAGATTGAAGAAAATATTTAGAACGAACATACTGAAAACTCCATTTATACAGTAGGCAGAGTGGGGAAAAAAGCAGAGAAAGAAAATCTCATTTGTACAATAGATCTAGAGAAGCGTATTAACAATCGGCGCAACTCGAGCTCTATGCATGAACAAACGCCTGCGTATGATTAGACAAAATTCAGAGAATGAAATCAAATAGAAAGAAGAGTAGAGAGGAAGGAGAACCTGCAGGCGGGAGTTCCTCCGTACTCTGACTCTGGAACGGACCGTTGAATGTACAGATCCAGTTTACCTCAAGTCTAGATCTAGAAGGCGGTGTAAAACCCTAACCGCTTTCTCGTGATCTCTCTTAGAGGCTGTTCTTACTATTATCCATCTGAGGTACACTCGCAGGTCCTGCATGTGTCAGGATAACCATTTGTGTCGTAACTGCATGTGTTAGGCAACCAAATAGAGGTGGATTGTAATAATAACTGCCTCATCTCTCTGAGTATTAGATACGATTGATTTTCCGACCATCTAAGGTCATATACTGAGGTGTTTGTTTTACTATCCACCTCCATCGAGACATTTTTTGAGTCGACTACGATAAACAACCTCTTCGAAGACTAGTGGAGGCAGTCGTATTGTAACAACCGACTGAGGGTGACGAACAGAGGTGAGTTTTTTTGTACTTGGAGAAAACCGTATGAGTGCACTATTTCTAAGTAACAAGTTTATACTAGTGTGTGGACCGCTCTAGGTCGCAGCACGGAGTATAGCGGCGGTCGGGAATACCGCCAGGCACTTCGCCCACGATCAAGCCAAGGAACCCAAGACCCCTCTCGCTCGGTAGGAACCATCGGGAAAAGGTGCGTCTCTTCCTAGGAAGAGTAGGAAGCTCCACCTGTCGGGATACCTGACCTAGGCCTAGGGCCAAAGATATGATATATGACCGGACGAGCCCGATGGACCGGTGCGTGCCCCGACCTGATGTCCGCGTGCTCTGAGCAACTACGCCACGGTGTGACCATGCACATAGCACCGCGAGGCATGGTGCCCGTACTTGGGATGGACCCTCACCTTTATAAGAGGAGGCCATAGCCGATCTAAAGGGGGAGATCATCTGAGAAAAGATCAAGCGATCTTAGAAGGGAAGGAATCGACATATCCTTCCCTGGTAATAGTATCTGTAACCAATTCATTATCCACTGTATACACCATAGCTGCAGGACATAGGGTTTCGCATAATACGACCTAAACCTGGGTAAAATAACATATGTGATTGTGTGTTCTTCGTGTTCGCCGATGGAGCTTGCTACGCATTGCGACCATGGCCAAACTAAAAGAGGAGTAAATATGCCTGATGTCAAAATCCATGACATGACAGGGAATTTGTGGCCATCCATGACATTTGGCATTTCATCCACAATGATTTGGAAACGTCATGTATCTACCAGATTTTTGTAGTGTTTGTGTTCTTGATTTGTGTTCCTGCATTGTGTTGATCTCTTCATTACAGTAGGTTCGAGTGAGAGACCGCGCTTGTTATCTTTGAGGGTGACCTCCTTTGGCTTGGCGGCTGGTGTCGTGGTGACCACTTCGTGGAAGATTTTGAAGAGGCCCTGGTTTATCCTTCGTGGAGCTTATGAAGTGATTGTGGAGCTTGCTATCTCTGAAATGGAGGAAAACTAATCATAAGAAGGGGCCCTAACTTCGTGAGGGGATCAGAGAAGAATTCATGTGTCTTCTGTGGTAATCTAAACATCTTCGGCGGTGATTAGTTTACTTCATGTCAGTGAACATTGGGATACATTTTCGTCTCTATACACCTTGTTTATCTATATAGTACAGTTTATTTACTTGTATAGCCGTCGAGATTGAATTTATTAATATTGTATCACAGTAAATCTATAGACGGTTTTATAGACGCATTGTGGCCTTTGTCACAAGAGGGAGAGAGAGAGAGGTTACTCCGTTTAGTCCTCTTCCATTACTCCACCGCCAACCACATCATTTTGTAAGCATAATTCCAAAAAATGATAATCCGTAAGTGTAGCTTTATTGTTTTTTCCACACAAAATAATTGAATCTTTTGTCTTCAAAGTATAAGGAAATTGTGTCAAAAAATTATAAGGAAAGCGATTTAACCTTTCTTTCTTAAAAAAAGTAATAGTACATTGAACCTGTACGTATACCACATGGCAGCGCTCCAGCCATTCCCAAAGTGGGCAAAGGTAAAAAGGAGGCGCGTGCGTACGTGTGATCTAAACAGCAAAGCTGGTCGGGTGCGTGTGGCGTGCCAATCACTTGGATCTCACATGCTTAGTACTCTCCTGTCTGTTTCCATGGCCGTGTACACGTCATCACAAGCTAAAGACGGCAAAAAAAAAAGCTCGTGTTAATTAGCAATCGATAGAGGCAAACAAATACTCCATCTGTTTTCAAATATAAGATGTTTTATCTTTGTGAAGGAAATGTGTCTAGAGTAATTTTAGTATCTAGGTTTACTCGTGTTTGGAGTAAATCTACACACTAAAAAAAGTCTATATACACTTTTTTTTATAAAGCTAAAACATCTTATATTTTGAAATGGAGGGAGTAGACAGTAGTACCTAGAGATTGGTAACATTTTATTAGAAAACATTATTAATTACATACGTAAAGGAACAACGATATGTAATTGCGAATACATCCGCTCGATGAAAATGAATACAACAGTAGCACTAATCAACACGGAGAGAGATAGAGACAACCCTATACACATACGTATACATAGATATCTTCCCCTCCCTCTCTTTTCTCGCGTTCTCAGGTTCCACCACTGATGCAAGCAAGCTTGCATGAATAGCTTAGCTAATAGGGAGATTAATCAATCATTAATTAAGTTATTCTTGTCCTCCTTCAGTTTGCTCCTGTGGAAATACTTAAGTGTGCATGGTCCATGCATGCACGCACGCGCACGTAGGCGTTAGTATGTGGATCTAGACGATCGCCTGGACAGGAAGGGCACCCACGGCTTTGTTCTCTGGCGCCGCCGCCACCACCTCGGCCCCGCAGCTCCTCGGGACAGCCCTGGCGGCCATCTCCGTTACCGGATGCACCTCATTGGTGTAGTTCTTCTCGGGGGTCGCGCCGAGCTTGGCGATGTTGACCACGACGTGCTCCTCAGCCGGCAGCTTCCCCTCCTTCTTGCCTTCTTTCCCATCGTCCACAACCGGCGTCGCGTTCATGTAGAACATGTAAAGACCCATCTGGACCAACCCAAAGGAGAAGCCAAGTATGTTTGGGAGCTGCAAAAATGTTAGGTGATCAACATACGAAAATGTTAGTCATATGAACTAGATAAGCGGCGATCTTTAATATGTGCAAAACTTCAAGATTTCAATGCCTAATTACCGCGACATATTTGTCCTTGATGAGAAGTCCGTAGAGGAACCAGACGACGGCGCTGAGAGTGAGCGAGAGGGAGAGGGAGAATGGCATGTACTCCACGCTCCTCGTTCGGATCACACGCCCCTGTAACACACGAAAAATTGGTTATGACATCCGAAAATCTAGTGGTTTTTTTATAGTCATAAGGCCGGTTCGCTGGGAGATGGAGTGCTCACGATGATACTGAGCGGGGCGACGAAGACGCTGACAGAGAAGGCGACACAGACCCAACCAAGGGAGACGACACGCTTCTCGCCCTTGGCGAGGAGGAGGGTGAGGAGGAGGATGACCCCGAAGACACCAACGTTCAGGAGGAGAAGGATCTTTGCCGTGAAAATCTTGGCCTTCTTGGGAGCGTAGGCCAGGTACATGACGATGTAGATCGTCTCGATGACACAACCAGCGGCGTTGATGGTGATGAGGAGGCTCTCGTTGGATTTCACCAGCGCGTAGTATATCCAAAGCATGGCGCTGAAGAGCGCCACCACGTATGGCACCGACTGGAACCCCTCCGTCGACTTGCTTTTGTATATACGGTAGAAGGTCGGTCTACACGTGATCGAATTCCAATGTAAAATGAGTGAATATTTCTCATGCATGTCGATGCGGCTAGCTAGCCAAGAGATTAACAAGATCAGATGATGAATGAAAAACAACGTAGTCTCTAGCTTACATCGGGGCCAGGTAGCTCGCGAAGGAGATGACGTTGCCTGCAAGGCCAGAAAAAAAAAGGCCGCCAAAAAGTTAGCAAACTTCTTAAACAATTTGGAATAGCTCACCACGTCTGCTGATAAGCTGCGATAATGCGACATCTTTTTGCCTAAGCTTTGCCTTCTTTTGCAAACAAGGATATGCTATTGCTTTAGAACTGTTTCTTTTTGTGCTATTGGTGCACTATGATGTCACTACCATACATTACTAGTACTATGCTAATTAACCAATCAATGGGAAGATGGATGATGTTTCAAATCACCGGTTGTGATCGTTGACGCAAAGTGCAACCCCACTAAGTAGTTGTATATATACTACAAACTGTTAGAAAATGTTCATATTTCGTAGAGAAAAACGAAAACAAGAGGGCCGGGTAGCAATTAAAGGGCCTGCAGCACGCATGCATCATCTCAAATCTTTGACGAGTATTACCTAGGAGGCCAAAAGCAAACGCCCAGGGGTGCTCCAGGGATAGGCCACCCATTGCGAATTTGCGATACAAAGGTTGCAAACTTCAAGATTGCTAAAATAAATCAACACGCACTGGCTGGCAAACTGAGAGCGAGCTTGCGCTGTTGCTTGGAACTTCTCCCTCTTTGTCTCTAACCCGTGCCCCCTCAGGAGGGAGAGGGAGAGCTGTGGGAAGGAGTTATATCTCTGTGTTGGCTCAAACTCTTGGAGGAAGAAGCAGGTCTTGGGGGGCTTTATATAGGCACAAGATGGCAAGCCTTAGTGCTGCAAGCTCTCCATATGCACCTATCAAGCGATCACACTAATCAGTGAATGAATTAGAAAACACGCTTTATTGGCTTTAGGCACTATCATCTAACGTACTACTCCCTCCGATTAGAAATATAAGATGTTTTAGCTTTGTGAATTAAATGTATCTAGACGTCTTTTGATGTATAGGATTGTAAAGGTTCGAAGTGAATATATACACTAAAAGGCGTCTAGATACATTTATTTTACAAATCTAAAATGTCTTATATTTCTAAACGGATGAAGTATATTTAATAGAGATAAGCATGGAAATTCCAAAAGGCTTGTAGCTTTTTTTTTGCACACTTTAGTGCATAATAATGCTTCGGTTGGTGGTCTTCTATTTTATTAAGCGGACTGAAGACAGAGGAGTGGTCTGTGTAAGGGACGAGGCACTGATCTGTGGCACGGAAGCTTTCTTTTGTTGATAATACTGATAGTGCAGAGCCGCCCATCTTTGCAGCCTCGCCGGTCACGGTTGTGAAGAACACTTTTGCTTCAGAGCTCGTCGGTAACTAGGGACATGATGGTTCTTAACGAATTGTTAACGAGTAATTAATTCCTATATATACAGCATGTATAAACGCGTACATATCCACATACATATATAATATATATATATATATATATATATATATATATATATATATATATATATATATATATATATATATATATTGTGGTGTGTCCGTCACTTACGATTCATGTTGGCTTTGTCCTCGCCAGCGACGAGAGATGGCACGCCCTCGGCACTGCTGGCGGCGAGCAGTAGTTGCCTCTTATAAGATCGAGTGTTGTCACCAAAGGTGGTATTGATCAACATGAATTCGATCCTGTAATTATACACACAATGATTTATAATTGATCTGGCGACGACGGGCAAATTGGGTGCAAGGTGGAAGGGGAGAGACAAGTGAAGAGGAAATTGTGTCGTTGCCTTTGCCTTCACGTCTAGCAGCGGCCATGTCGTCCACACTTGTGTCCATATAGAGAGTAGTTAGATCGATCCTCATATAGAAATACATGGATATGGATCTAGTCTACCAATATAATTAATAGAAGATTAAAGATTAATTAATAATAAAAGACCAGATTGCCCTTTTATGTTTTGGTAAGGGAGTAGCACTGAAACATGTCTCGTCGAGCATGGTGTTCTGATGCCTTCGGAGTGTGCTGAGCGCCACTTGATGACGAAGAAACCCATTTAGTGCGTTTTTTTTTGCGGGTAACCCATTTAGTGCGTTGATCGCAAACTATCGTGCAGCAAAAATATCTTCAAAGCGGCACCGAAGAAAATTTGCTGGACATGACCCCCATTGGAGCATGTTCGGGTGGACGTTGATGCATCTTTTGATACAGATAATCTGAGAGGATCCACCGGGGCCGTCATTCAAGATGAAAAGGTTTTTTTTGTTGCAGCATGCAATAATTCGAAGATTGATCACGTAATTGATGTGCTCTCAGCTGAAGCACACGCCCTCAAACAAGGTTTGTTTCTTGCGCAGACTATGGGATGTAATAGAATTGTTATCCATTCTGATTGCATGGGGAAGCAGTGGAGACAATGAAGAACGGAACTATCAGCCACTGAGTTGCAGCATGTGATTTCGTTAAAATTTCTTTTGAGTATGTCCCTAGAGAGGCTAATGCAGTTGCTCATGAATTAGCTAGTGGAGTGCAAGGATTGGATGGGGTTGTGGTTCTTTGAGGGTCGGGAGAAATCCTTGCTGGCTAGGCCGGTGCCGACGCGGTGACACCTGCGGGTGCTGCCTTCCTTCTTGAAGGGCGTTCGGTGTACACTCTCCCCACTCCCCTACATGTATCGGGAGAAATTCTAGGAGCAATTCGGGCAACAGCGTCGCCATCGTTGCACTCCTTTCTGAAGGTGTTGTTTGGTACACGACAATTCGGTGGCACAGGAGCGCGGTGGGACTACTATGGCGGGCGTAGCGGTTGCGAATCATCGTTGTTTGTCGATCCGACGCTGTTGTGCAGTTATTTCTCTCTCGTTCTTTTGTATTTTTTCTTGAGCGTCTTTGTGTTGTCGACCCCAGGAGTGGTCTATGGGCGTTGTGCTGTTCTGACCCAGCAGCGGTCTCACATGTGTGCTTTAAAGCGGGGCGAAAGCATATTTCAAAAGTCATGGTTATGAAGAACACTTTTGCTACAGTGCTCCTCGGCTGAGATCCGGCCTCGTTTTGTACATTTTCGTAACTAGGGCATCTGATGGTCCTTAACGAATTGCTAAGGAGTAATTAATTCCTATATATATAGCATGTATAAATAGGTATGTATCCACATATGTATATAATATGTATATTGCGATGTGTCCGCCGCTCACGATTCATGTTGGCTTCGTCCTCGCCGGCGGCGAGAGATGGCACGCTCTCGGTATTGCTGGTGGCGAGCAGTAGTTGTCTCTTATAAGATCGAGTGACGATGTCACCAAAGGTATTGATCAACACGAATTCAATCCTCTAATTGCACGCACAATAATTTATAATTAAGCTGGCGACGACCGACGAATTGGGTGCAAGGTGGAAGGGGAGGGACAAGTGAAGAGTAAATTGTGCCGTTGCCTCTGCCTTCACGTCTAGCAGCGGCCATGTCGTCCACACTTGCGTCCATATAGAGGGTAGTTAGATCGATCCTCATATAGGAATACATGGATATACATATGGATAATACGGGTTTAAGTTTGGATCTAGTCTACCAATATAATTAATAGAAGATTAGAGATTAATTAATAATAAAAGACCAGATTGCCCTTTTATGTTTTGGTAAGGGAGTAGCACTGAAACATGCCTCGTCGAGCATGGTGTTCTGCTGCCTACGGGTGTGCGGATCGCCACTTGATGACGAAGAAACCTATTTAGTGCGTTGATCGCAAACTAACGTGCAGCAAAAATATCTTCAAAGCGGCACCGAAGAAAATTTGCTAAACAAGACCCCCACTGGAGCATGTTCGGGTGGACGTTGATGCATCTTTTGATACAGATGATCTGAGAGGATCCACAGGGGCCGTCATTCAAGATGAAAAGGTTTTTTTTGTTGCAGCATGCAATAATTCGAAGATTGATCACGTAATTGATGTGCTCTCAGCTGAAGCACACGCCCTCAAACAAGGTTTGTTTCTTGCGCAGACTATGGGATGTAATAGAATTGTTATCCATTCTGATTGCATGGGGAAGCAGTGGAGACAATGAAGAACGGAACTATCAGCCACTGAGTTGCAGCATGTGATTTCGTTAAAATTTCTTTTGAGTGTGTCCCTAGAGAGGTTAATGCAGTTACTCATGAATTAGCTAGAAGGGCTAGGTCCTCTCCTTCTGTTTGGATGGATATGATCCCCCAAAAAATGAGGACTTTTACGGTACCCTCAAATGATTTTGGTCCATTCATTTTCGTGGATCTCAAGGTCCAGATTAGTTTGTACTAGTGCTTAAAACATGGGTAGTATAAATTGTACTAGTGACTACACGTGGGTAGTATTTGTTTCTCTAGGGGCAAAATTGGCAAAGCAATCAGCGCCCATCCGTTAATAGTGACTACCACGTAATTCTCGTGACATCTTCTTCTTCCTGGATGAGGGATCAACAACATGCGAGCGGTGACAACATCGTGGGCAAAGCAGCCATTAGACCGGCCATGAAATGCCCAGGCAAGACGGGTTCCGTATGCATCAATCAAGCGTTGAACGGTACCGGTGTGCAAATGCGGCCATCCTTGGCATCGTTAAGAAACAACCTCGGAAGTACTGTATTTGCTAACGCTGATCGTCCACGCTTCCATCTAAATTTTATTGTGCAGATCTTGTACAGAAATCGGTTACAGTTGTTTAGATCTGAGTCAGCCTAACTAAGTATTTCCATGGTGTAATTCCATGTAAAAAAGGCGGGGCCTGTACTAATGGGCTAATGGCGACGAGAGTCTGCCTAGCGAAGCGGCGCCGGTGCTGTCACCTGTGGCAAGGATGATGTCCGTTGTGTTTCATGGACGCCATTCCCGTACGGGGCCAAACACACACATTATTTGGAAGACGAAAAAAACGACCGAGCGTATAATAAGGAGATTCAGAATCAGTTTCCGGGATTTCAGCTTAATTAAATGCCATATTTAGTGTGACGACCAGCGCAAACGCTTAATTTCCTGCCTAAAATATCTAGAATACCCTTTAAAATGGATGGCCGGATTTAAATTATACTAGTCACCTCTCACCGGTAGTAAAAGGTACCTTAAAAATCTTACAAATTTTCTACCGCGACCCTTATTATTCGATGTAACTATGATTTCCAATGAATAAAGTGGGAGCAAGTTGTAAAAAAAAAACATTTAGGGACGGACGGACCCCTTGTCTAAAAGAAAATTCTAAGGCTAAGCAGGTGAATATGAAGATTTTTTTTAAACGGGAGGTGAACACGAAGATGGTCACTGCAACGGGAGGTCAAGCCGGCAGCAACGGACGGCGAGAGAGTAATGGGGCAGCTGGGCAGGAAGGAGGGACTCCTCCTTTTTCTGACCGCTAGCTACGATTGTCCTCCACCGATAGTGAATGTTTATTTAACCCAAATATTCCAACCCTAGATACAAACCACTGGCCTTCGGACCAAAGCTTTGTAAGTGATTCACACGCACCGCACAAATTTGCTTTTCCATCACATGGGGAGTACTACTTCATGTCGAAAATGGGATCATCTCCTCCGTCGGAGATTTTTCTCGTACGACCAGAAAGGCTATATGCACAGACGCCATATGTGTGCATGTACGGCTGATATCGCCCTTATTGTGGTCAAAGGAGAATATGCTGCCGCATATATTAACAGCAAAAGGGACCTTTTGTGAGTTAATTAGTAGCTAGGCCGAATGAATCTTGCCTTGAAAAGAAGTTAACCATTTACCTAGGTCATTCCATGCTTTTTAGCATGCACTAGCTAGCTTAATCATTCCACTCTCGGTATGAGTTAAGAAGGTTCCTCTCACCGCAGCCGTACCGCTTGAGCACATTCGCCGGAAAGTGGAAATCTTTTATTTCCAGGGTTCATCACCGTTCTTTAGTTTTGATTCATTTGTAGTTATTAACAGGGAGTTGATCTTCTTTTTTTGGCAACTATGTTAAGTTGATCTTCTATAGGTCCCATCCTTCAATCCTACACCTATTTACTGATGACAATCCTGGAGATCATCTAGACTCCTTTTAGTATGTAAGTTCACTTCGAAAGTACGCACTAAAAAATGTCTAGATGTATTTGTTTGATAACATCTAAAACATCTTATATTTTTAGAATCGGAGGGAGTACAAGTCAAGGAACTAGCTAGGCCAGCACAATATAGCACATTTCCATGCTTGCATTCCAGCATGAACCCCAACATGTCTTGAGATAATCTCATACTCAGCCTGGTACACGCAAGTGGAATGGTGCGGCAAGCACAACATCAGCTACCAATGCAAATCCCTAATTGGCAACATCATGCACACACGGAGATAGACCACAGAAAAAGGTGCAGCAGCCACCTGCATAATTGAGGCTGCCATGCAGCAAACTCGATCACCTGGTTGGTGTGGTGATGACACAATCTGACAAAAAAAATATCCAATTATTTGATCTGGACACCCGCTTTTCTCTGCACAAAAGAAAAAAAGGAAATAAAATCAGCCTCCTCGCGTACATACATGTGGCGCCCCGCGATAGGCACCTGGCTCAACATTGCCTAATAATGGCTTCTTTTTTTTCTTTGACCCTAATCATAGGAGCACTTGTAGCAAAGCATGCATGCAGATAAGACGGACCGATCCGATCGACTGGACAATTATTATTCATAAAATCCGAACAAATGTTGATAAAAATCCCATGTCCCTCTTCCTCATCTTCTTTAATTGTTGCTTTGGCTTTGACGGGGACGACCCTTATCCCGATGGTTCAGATATGATAGTAGTGGCAGCTAGCTGCGCAGTGCGTGCCTAGGAGGACAAGGAAAGTGAGTGAGGCCGAGTTTGATCTATCTCAGCGTCAGCGTGGCTGATCATGTGTCGACTGCACAGACCATATCAACGACTCCAGAGAATTCAAAAAATGTTCACAAGTTTCCCATATGGCTATTTTCGATCGGGTGACATCGTATATACCGTGCACGGATCGAGAAATGTCTTGGGTCCCAGTTGCTTGATGCCGATCGCCCGTTTCGGCAACCGTCGTCTTCAGGTTTGTCTGGTGAGCGATGGAGCAACGTAGGGGTTTTCGCTCCGAACGCGTCGGATGGTTACAAGGTGTAACGAACTCCGACCACGCTACTGCACAGACCCACAATTTTCTGCTTTAGAAAAAGAGAGAAAGGGCAAGTGATGTCAGGCGATAGGCACGCTACGTGTGCGCGCGGTCTATTCGGGGGAGTAAGATATGGTATCCAGCAGGAGCACGATGAGGATGTGTCCTTTTGCAATACTAGGCAAGTTTTCACACTGGTCTGAATGAGACAGCATCGGCAACAGAATTACCGTCATTTTCTAGCAAAATCAACCGTGAATTATTGAGCCTAAAAAGCATTTGCTGTCACTAGAGAAGACATAGGTAGAGGACACAGGCCCTCCGGACGTAATTTATCAAACACAGGGCCAGCAAGATCAACTATAGCCAAGCTTACGGGCTAAGCATCAAGATTACAGGAAACTTTGAATGTGAGGTGCACATCATCCAGTAGCTTCGTAACATTATTACATGTCCTGCTTGGCACAGACCATTTGATGGCCCCACTGGAGTGCACCCTGAAGACAAAAAAGCAACAAATAATGAGTAGTCTGAATGTGCAGTATATATATGCACCATTTCAGGGTACCAAAATAGAAACACTAATATTTGAGCAAAGAGCTGAATTCAGGGAACACATGCAGTTAGATATCTATCAGTTAGCCTGCAGAAGCAGAAGCCAAGAAAAACATGCACTCAGTGAGCAGGCACAGTAGTAGACAGATAAAACAAAAGGGCCAGTGCACGAAGTGTATCTACACCAACAGGTGCAAGATGCTGCTGCATCAATCTACACCGCCGTCGATTGCCAGTAGCCCTATCAGCGCGAAGATCATGTACCAAAGTAATCATCTTCACTCACATCAATTTTGATATATCATAGCTCTTCATTTTGATGTTATCCTTGGTTACATGTCTCTTTGTGGAGCCATGTCACATACACCTTTTCTCCCACTCTCTGGGCTCATCCTCCTTATCTCTAACAGAGCATTCGATGAAACTGACATTCATCCTGTGTATCATATAGCAGAAATTAGCTGGACAAAATCAGTTACAACCAATCCGCATATTCACTGTTCTTGATGATTCTTTAAGGGATGTAAATGCTTTATTAAGAAATGGCTGAACGAATGATGAACTTTTCACATTATACTTCATGTATGCGTATACAATAGACATACCTCAGATACATACCTTTATGTAAGTGCCAGCTTAGAAAAATGATGAGCTTTTTATATTAATCCCTTCGGCCCATATTAGTTGACTCAAATTTGTCTAGATTTGGATGTATCTAGCACTAAATCATGTCTAGATACATTCGAATCTAGACAAATCCAAGTCAACTAATATGGGTCGGACGGAGTACATTGCCCTCTTGACATTTCACATTTTGATCTCCGGGATAAATTCCATAATATCTTTCTATATGCAATTTATTGTGCCGCATCTATAGTTTTTTAGATAAGAATTACTGTTGAGGATTGAGACGCCATACGCCATCTGTTTCTTCATATGGTAGCTGTTTCTTCATATGGTAGTGTAGGAGATGACAACTCCACGGAACGGCTATGTCGGCAGTTGTTACTCTAACAGGTGAATCAAGCAGCAAACTACATGCAGAAATAACAATGTAGTGGTTAGCATTGGACTTGGCGTTGTCATGTATGAACTATGACAAACCACTTCAAAATTAATACTTTATCCCTATTGGCATGACATAATCAGCCAAAATAGAGGAGCACCGATATTAGAATTGAAATTATATACAGTATATGAGAATCTAGCTAAGCCATTGGTGGTCTGTATTCGTCCATGTTATCATGGCAGATTGAGTCATGATCTTATGTCTTATGTCAAATAGGAAAAGCATCAAGCATCTAGACTGGGAAGATTAAATCAAAAACTACAAAAGTCTCTTACTGAAGCAAATCATCAAGCATTCATCATGACATGAGACTTGCAGCATTTTGTAGGAATGTCGGACCATGTTAACAGAATGCACACATCTTCATAATGGTGAATGCACTCAATGATAATATGGATGTTCTTCACCAATAGCTCATAGAATATGAGCAATGCTAGTTTTTGAGGTCCAATATATGAGCCAATGATTAGAATATAACACAAACATTTGCATAATCCAAAAACCTGCGTACAGAACTAATAGTTGGGTACATAAGCTAATAATTCAAGGGCAAAACCTGTTCTCATACACAGATAATGAAATAATAAATGCAGATCTGGAACAACGTTATCCTAATATACAGATAACCAACATCTGAAATAACGTAGAGAGAAAAGTGAAGACACAGATGCATTAGTAGTTCACAAAGAAATATCACTAATATTCGTTACACCGTATAAAATATAAGTAGAATGTGGATGTCCATCTTCACAATGGCAATAATTGGTGCTCAATTAGTTACCCCATAGCAAGAATAAGAAACCATAATTGTTATTATAGTAATTTTAATGAGATAACAAGAATGCAGTATATATTGATTTAAATGTTTCAAAATGATACATGGATCTTATTACACGTGTGTTCATCATGCTACCTTATAAATTGTGTAGGATATTGTCTATTCAAATTTTAAACTAACCATTTTGACAAAAAAAAATAAGAGATGTATAAATGAAAAAAGGCTACATGCCGCACACCATCCGTGCCATGGAATACCGAAGCAGAGAGTCCTGAGAGTTTATCTTGGTCCTAAACCTGTAAAATCCCAGCCAATAGGACAGTAGCACATTTTAGTCGTGGCCAAATTAGGGAGCTAACCGTTATCATAGAAATTCCTGAAGTGAAAAGATCTGATCAAGGAAGATGTGAAAATAAAGGAGAGCTTTTGGTAATGCAGGTTTGGAAAATCAAATTGGTAACAACATATTTTACTTGAAGAATAGCTAAAGTTATCCGCTGATGCTCCTTCCTAAAGCTACATTATCACCCTTAAGGAGGATAGATAAGAAAAGGTGAAACAATGGAAACAAATGACACCTTAGGACCAAAATATTCAGACAACCTGCAATGTAGTTTCAGAAGAAAAAAACGGAACAACTTGCTTGGAAGAAACTGGGAGAAGAATATAGCACCTGGCATGCCGATGTGAAGCCTAGCCCAGGGAAGTAACACTGAAAATATCTCTTCATTTCAGTTTTCGTACAGAATGCACATTCCTGGTGGCTGAGTCACATTGGTATAAACAGATAATAGCTAGTACTCCAGATGAGTTAAATTTCTTGCAGGTTACTTGGTTCATTTCCTCAAACTATTCTTAACCGGTGTGTTGTAAGCAGGGGTTGCAGAAAAAAAATGAGGCACAGATAACACAAGATACTCCAGAATGGAAATAGTGCAGCGGAATCAATAATTTTATAGGCATGGTTAGCAGCGACCATCAAGCGATAGTAAACTAATCTACATGTGACTTTGTGATATGTTTTCTGAGGAAGTAGCATACATACTACAGGTGCCACTTCATTAGAAACATCGAACTTAATAACAAATTAATGGCAACTATGAACAGTAATCAGGTAAGTAATGACCATTATTTTCCTAATATCAGTATGGTTAACGAAGCTAATCACATATCAAGAGGGAATCCTCGTAGCATCAGAGCACTAAATGATAAGAATAGAATTAGAAGCGCCCCTTCAAGGGAAAACATGGAGGCTAATAACGCAACTATGAACAGTAATCAGGTAAGTAATGACCATTATTTTCCTAATATGAGTATGGCTAACGAAGCAAATCACATATCAAGAGCGCATCCTCATATCATCAGAGCACTAAATGATAAGAATAGAATTAGAAGCGCCCCTTTAAGGGAAAACATGGAGGCTAATAACAAATTGATGGCAACTATGAACAGTAATCAGGTAAGTAATGACCATTATTTTCCTAATATGAGTATGGCTAACGAAGCAAATCACATATCAAGAGCGCTTCCTCGTATTATCAGAGCACTAAATGATAAGAATAGAATTAGAAGCGCCCCTTTAAGAGAAAACATGGAGGCAAACATCATTACATTATGGCTAATGACATGGATGAAGTAATCATGTACCTTGGTTAAAAGCAAGACGGTTCTTGACCTGGATTGAAATGTTAGAAATTGTAACAGTTCACCTAGGGCCTAGGACGATGACCTCCGTGGAGAGAGTAGTCCTGACGTTGAACTCCTGAGTAATCTCTAATTGCAAAAGGCTCCAGAGTTATTGACCAAACCTTGTAAGAACAAAAACTTGATGCTGCATTAATTGCTCATTCTACCTGAGAAGCATAAACATGCTGATTCAGAGTCCTTTGCACAACAGGTTTAAATGTTAGACAGCTTTTGCCAGTCCAAGCAACAAAACCTGGAAAACATGAAAAGAGATTCAGGATGTCACATATACGTTTCCACAAATGGTGCAAGTACAGACACTGTCACAACAACTGCAGGTTACTGAAACCACACTTGAAGTTTACTGAAATCATATTTGCTGAATCAGAAATATAAAACTTGTTTCTCGTGAGCAGGGGACTACAAAACTTGTCGTACCATGTCCACTCTCAGGGGAATACAGAACTTGTGAGCAACTTGTGAGCAGGTTTTTCCTCCTGTACGACACTTAACAGTCAAGAGGTGCTTGCCTACTTAAAACTTGTGAGTACACGAAATATGGTGCAAACGAATTTTAATACCACGCCAATTGCTGATAAACATCAGGTCTGTATCCTATTAAAAGAGACGAAAATTAAATTGTTTACAATTGGACAGCAAAGTGCATGTGCGATCGATCTCCAACAAAAGAATATCATACTCTCGGGAGCGTTTCTTTAACCTTGTATTGTTAGTGAAGTAAAGCGAAGACACCGTACTCCCAGGAGCGTTTCCATGTAGCAAACACTTATGCTGAATATAAGTGGATGTATGAAAGGTTCAAGCATGACTAACTTGAAATGCTTACTTGGTCAGAAAATAGGTTCGTAGAAACTGTATCATGAACACGCCTAAAGTTTAAATTCTAAGATCTACTTACACGAGGACAGCAGATAAAACTGACAATACAAAAAGCAGAATTATCTGGTCGTTGTAGTTTCAACAGAAATAAGCAAGCAACATAGGGTACCTAATCTCTACTATCTAAAAAGAATCTGGATGTTCCGTTTTCTGCCACTACACGTCATTAGCTTCGTCTGCAGTCTCGCGTTTTTTTCCAGACCTTCCTTGCGAACGCGCGCGTGATGACCGAAACCGTAGTGAAAACTGCCGCAATCTCCCGTCCGCCTGGATCCCAGTCATGCCCCTGATCACGCTCGTGATTCGCTCGCTCTCCCTGATCGCGTTCTCGCCGGCTGCCCCAATGTCGCCGCGCGCAGTCTCCCCAACGACCCAGCCCAGATGTCGACTTGATTCACGCGTCGGTGCGAGTGATGACGCTCATGTCGGCCACCTTCATGGAGGTCACTAGGTTCGACGCCTGAGGAAGGACGAACAGCTCCACTACCGAGATGAGGGTGTCATGCATCCTACCGTGCCCAAACGCTGTATGGTGTATGCCTTCACCGTAAGTTTGCAGCTGGTTCTAGATTTTTGTTGATTCATGTAGTGATCTGTCTACTGTCTTTGTTACTGCTCATCCCGGTTCCTTTGTTTGATGCAGGTCATAAACAATGACAATTGTGAACAATTGGCCCATCCTACACATATCGAACGCCTGCCTTGACAGATTATTAAGTTATCTGTATTTCTTCTTTTGCAAGAAGTAATAACCAACTGTAATGCAACTTATTCCAATTCTGCGTTGTAGCCTCTGCTGGCTTCAGCTGCTTCATCGCAACCACTTTATTACAGAATTTTTTTCCATGGGCAGCTCCAGGTTCATTCAAGACATGGTTAAAGATCTGTAGCTAGCCAGAGCTATTGGCAACCAACCTTGGCATTTAGCCAGGCAAGATGGAACAAGAAAATAATAGAAGGAATCAGTGGTGACAGGAGGATGGAACAAGATGCAAATCAGATGGTTGGGTCCATCAACTAAGACCTAATGATTTATCAGTCGACTGCATGCAAGGCAATCCCATCCATGCTCATATATATTGGTTGATTTGTCCGGAGCCTTTCAAATAATTGATTGTTGAATAACATGATTATGGATAACTTCCTTTAGTTTTTGTTACTGGATTGACTTACCTATATTAGAGTAAAATTCGCATGGATAACAACTCCCATAAGGACCTTAACTTTGTTCCAGGATAAGCAGTGGATCTGTTTATGTTTGGCGGACCTGAACAGTGGGACAAAGTGGTTGATTTTGTGGAAACCAATTGATGCTCTTGGCGAACCGGACATGTATATAATTGGCTCTGTTGTGGTGCAAAAAGTACCGAATACATGCTATTTGGTAGGTAGTTGGCTTCTTACAGAGGTAAGATATTGGCACCATATCACTTATTCCCCTAAGTTTTGAAGTTGCTTTTCACCGCTTCATTTACTTCTATATTAAGAAAATACCTGAATTATTGATGATATAATATGGTGATATTTCCTTTCCACTAGACATTTGTGTTTATTTCACTTCAATTTTTATGAGCGTATTGTTGATACCATTTCATTGGAGTAAGATAAGCTACTATTCTAGGGAAACGGGGCTTACTCCGTATCTCTTATAATTACCTCGCGATATGCCGCCATGGTGGGGGAGACGGCGTCGCAGGTACCGGCAACTTGTGCGGCGACAAAGTCGGAGTCGCCGTAGCACCGTAAGCGATTGACGTTCATCTCCTTGGTGACCCGCATGCCGTGAAGGAGGGCCTCGTATTCGGCCATGTTGTTGATGCAGGGCGTGAAGTCGAGGTGAAGCACGTAGCGGAGCTTGTCACCTTTGGGGGAGGTGAGGATGACCCCAGCCCCTGCGCCATCCGCATTCTTGGACCCGTTGAAGTGGAGCGACTAGTAGTGGAGATATGGCAGCTTCTTCCTAGTCAGCGAGGAAATCTGTCAGGGCCTACGATTTGATCGATTTGCGTGGCTCGTACTTGATGTTGTGGACGCTGATTTCGACGGCCCACTTGCGACCCGCGTGGAGGCCGCGACGTAGATGAGCATCGGCTCCTTGTCGACAAGAGCGGCGAGTAGGGGTGCTGCGAGTAGCACTTCTTTGAGTGCTTTTAGCGCGTCGTTCGCCTACCTGTCCAATTGGAACGTGGGGTTCTTCTGCATCAGGCGGTAGAGAGGCATTGCCTTCTCGCTTAGCTGGGGGATGAAGCGGCTGAGGGCCGCGACTCAACCGGCCAGTTTTTGGACGTCACGGAGACACTCGGGCTTCCCGAGTCGTGCGATGGTGTTGATCTTGGTGGGGTTTGCTTCGATGTACCCCAGGAGCTGTCCGGTGGGCACGCCGAATGTGCACTTCCCTGAGTTGAGCTTGAACTTGTACCTCCGCAGATTTGCGAAGGTTTTGGCCAGGTCAGCGAGCAGGTCGCTCTGGCGAGTGGACTTGACCACCACGTCGTCGATGTAGACGTGAATGTTGCGGCCAATTTGACTCGCAAGACACTCCTGCATGCACCGTTGGTAGGTCGCGCCGACATTTTTTAGGCCGAACGTCATGACGGTGTAGCAGTAGGCGCCGAATGGCGTGATGAACGCCGTTTTCTCCTCGTCCTCGACCGCCATCTTGATCTGGTTGTAACGGTATGTCGTCGAGAATCTTGTGATAGAATGAACTGTTCCTTTAAATTTGTATTTGTTGAGGTTGGTGTAGTCGATGCACATTCTTCAGGTCATGTTTTTCTTCATGACTAGGACTGGGTTTGCCAGCCACTTAAGAGTACTTGATGGGCCGGATGAAGCTTGCGGCGAATAGACACTTCATTTCTTCGGCGATTGATCGGCGGCGCTCTTCCTTGAAGGGACGCCGTGACTGCTCTACAGGTCGCACCTTTAGGTCGGCATTAAGCTTGTGCTCAGCGAGTTCCCTCGGGACACCTGGCATGTCAGATGGCTTTCATGCAAAGATGCCGCGATTCTCACGGAGTAACTCAATGAGCGCGCTTTTCTATGCGGGGCTTTCATCTCCTTTCATTGATTTTCTCCGTGAGAATCGCGACATCTTCGCATGGAAGCCATCTGACATGCAAGGTGTCCCGAGGGAACTCGCTGAGCACAAGCTTAATGCCGACCCAAATGCGACATGACCGAAAATAGCGTTCGACTACACCAACCTCAACAACGCCAATGTCGAAGAAGTGCAGCGTCTACTACGCGACGAATCATCGACTTGACCATTGAGTCGTTGTACTTCCTCGTTACTCTGGTTAACCAGATCAAGATGGCGATCGAGGGCGAGGATAAACGGCGTTCATCACGCCATCTCTTTGCTACGTCATCGTTTGCCTAAAAATGTCGCGACCTACCAGCGGTGCATGCTCACGTCTATCGGCGACGGTCAAGTCCACTCGCCAGAGCGACCTGCTCGTTGACATGGCCGAAACCTTCACAAATCTGCGGAGGTACAAGATCAAGCTCAACCCAGGGAAGTGCACCTTGGTGCTCACGGACAGCCTGCGTGGTCTTCAGCGAGCATCGTGATCAACACCATCGGCGACGGAGGAGAAAGGTGCCCGTACAGCGCCCGGTCTATTACATCAGGGAGGTCCTCACGGACTCACGGCAATGCTACCCGATGCGAAGCTGGTATCTGCGGTCTTCCGAACCAATGACGGCTCCGCACTTCCAGAAGCACCCCATCATGGTCGTCTCCTCCGCGCCACTGCAGGACATCATACGCAACCGCGAGGCGACCGGGCGGGTCGCCAAGTGGGCCGTCGAAATTAGCGTACATAACATCAAGTACGAGCCACGCAAAGCGATCAAATCGCAGGCCCTGGCAGATTTCCTCGCCGATGGGAAGAAGCGCAGCAACCGGAGAAGCTACCATATCTCCACTACTGGTCGCTCCACTTCGACGGGTCCAAGAACACGGATGGCATAGGGGCTGGGGTCATTCTCACCTCCCCCAAAGGCGACAAGCTCCGCTACGTGCTTCACCTCGACTTCACGCCCTGCACCAACAACATGGCCAAATACGAGGCCCTCCTTCATAGCATGCGGGCCGCCAAGGAGATGAACGTCAATCGCTTACGGTACTACGGCGACTCCGACCTTGTCGCCGCACAAGTCGCCGGTACCTGCGATGCCATCTTCCCCACCATGGCGGCATATCGCCAAGCGGTGGACCAGCTGGGGCCTGGGGGGCCACTTCGCCGGCTACTTCCGTCGAGTGGATAGATAGGCGCAAGAACGAGGAGGCCGACGCCCTCTCCCGCATCGCATCGGCTCGACAAACACCACGGGCGCGGGCACGGCAACCTCCATCACCTTGTCCTCGCTATTGGAGGACTCGCCCGAGTCTTCTCCAAGATCCTTGGGGATCTCTTCATCGACAGGAGGAAGCCAGTTCTCCAGAACCTGAAACAACTGACAAAGGCAAACGACATCCATAAACTGCGACTGTGAAATCAGAAAACTACGACTGCGAAGTCAAAGAGAAACTTACTGTAGGCGCCTGGCGCTTCCCCGTGGCGGTATATGGAGCGAGCCCGGCCTTCTTCAGCGTAATCTTCTTCAGCGTCGCGGCGTAGTCGTCGGCGTCCCAGTTCACCGAGCACGCCTTCGTGTCGTCGTCCTTATCGGTGTACTGGTAAATCGATGGGGCGACTTGCCAGCGCACCAATCGCCCTTAAGCCGGTTATGCAGATTGATGGTTTCGAGCCTTCCTTCTTCGATGTATGCGGATCTGCGTCAACATCTAAATCCGACCATCCTCTGGTCGTCGGGAAGCTTGGTCGTCAACAGCCGACATGGCTCGCTCCTCTCAGCAGTATACATCGGGAGCGGCACTTCACCGTCCAGCGTCGACTCGCTCATGTAGAACCAGCTCCTTTTCCACTCGCTGGCGGCTTTCTTCAGGAGCATGAGGTCTAGGAAGGTTGCCTTGGTCTTTAGTTGAAAGGTAACGCCGCCCACCGCCCGCCGCTAGGATTGGGCCACCTGCCCCTTCGTGGCTGACGCGGCCATGGAACAGATCCAGCCACAAGGGAAAGTAGGGGCGACACCCCAGATAGCATTCGCAGAACGCCACGAAAATGGCGAGTTGTTCGATGTTGTGCAACCCAGATCCGAAGGTTTGATCGCATAATACGCGCAGAACCGTCGGAAGAAGATCGACGAGGGGAAGTAGAGCCCCCTCTCCAGGTGGCTGAAGAAACAGATGAACTCTCCAGGGCGGGCCTTGGGCTCCGTCTCCCCGGCCGCAGGGATTCGCCACTTCCCCTTGCAAAGAATCCCCGCTTCCTGGAAAGATTTCAGCGAGGCCGCGGTGCATTTGGATTTGCCCCATAGATCATTTGGAGGCACCATTGATAAGATCAAGACTCGCTCGGACCGGAAATTCTGGATCGGGAGAGAGTGGAAGACTGAGGGTGCACGGGGACGGAGAAATGTGAAGAAGATTCGCAGCTTCCCCCGTCACTCTCCTTATAAAGGGGTGCTTCCCGCCAATCTCGGAGGAGCCGTTACCTCGCGGTAATTACACCAATATTACCGTTGGGTTACCTAACGGCTAGTTTGACCAAGCTGACGGTCCAACTTCACTCACTCGACTCGTCTATCCACTCGCCGATGCTGCGATTCGACTGGTTGCCAATGCAGCGACTGAAGACATATGCAAGAGATCCCTTCGTTCATTGAGGGAGTCCACCGCCGATTTGACTGGGCGTCCAGATTGTACCCGCATACTCCGACTACCAAAGAACACCTGCGCCGAACCAACGATGGCCTCGGGGACTATTGATGGGGATATGCCTAATGGGGTATGCCCAGCAGGATGTTTCCGACTGGACCAGGCCCTTTGCGAGTGGACCTGCAGTACGGCGACTGGATCACGACTGAAGACGGGACCTGGTGATTGGAAGTTGGAGGCCTAGAAGCATAGATAGGCCCATTCAAATTAGGTCAATCCTCCGAGTCCTTAACTGACCCGGTTGTATATCTGTAAACCCTAACGAGGTACCCCTATATAAACCTCCCTAGGATACTCTCTCTACTCACGTTTCATCATACACCCCATCGACTCGCTGCCTAGCCGCCGAGCTCGTCACCATTATACTCAAGCAATAATACAATCTAGCAGGAGTAGGTCTTTACCCTACGAGGGGCCGAACCTAGGTAAAACCCTGTGTCTTTGCCCTCATCTCGCTCTGCAGATGACTAATCGATCTTGTCCCAAATCCTACTACTCGCTACCCCTGGTAGCATCTGCCATGGCCATTCCAACGACATATATCATTGTTCCAATGCAACTTTTTGCATATCCTTTTTAACCGTTCTCTCTATGAAATCTTATATAAGATTTCAGTTTATATTTCAGAGTAGTATTTTTTTTAACTATGGTTCCATTGCCTCTAACATATGTAGACCACCGGTTCAAAAAATAAGGTAAACCTGTAGTGATGCGTGCATCAAAGAGAAACATGGAAGGTGGTGGTGCCAAGTCAAGTTTTTGACGTGTCATGCTGCTGATGGTCACAAGTGATTGTCCTCTTGAGCTGCATGATGACCTAACCAAGTTATGTCTTATTTTACCTTTTGTATCCATAGCTACACCAACTCTCATGTTATCATGTGTTTGCATCTTCGATCATGGTTAATTTGCCACCTGGCATGCAAGTACATTTGACAAGATTTGAATCTGATTGAAAATTTTGCACAATTCAAAAAATAGAGAATATGCCTCTCACCATACTATTCATCATGGATTTCAAGTCGAAAGACTGGTCGACGAGTCGCATTTGCAAGGTCGACTCGGCCAGTCGACTCGACTCATTTGATGAGTCGATCGACTAGTCTTGACTAGTCGAGACTAGTCCAGGTTTGTGCGTCGGTCGACTTAAAAAATGACCCCACATGTCATATTTTTTTTCGTTTTTTCCTCCCCTACCTATTTTCCCCCGTGAAACCTAGATCCAGAGACAATTTCCCCCGTGAAACCCCAAAAGCCAAAACGTATCTGGGCCTTCTCTCCGTTGGCCGCCTCCTCTACAAGAACCGGCCACCGCCTCTGCAAGAGGAAGGCCTTGGCCATTGGAAGGAATTGCTCAGGCTTTCCCCAACTCCCCAGTCCCAGCCTTATATTTATAACCTATATTATACATATTAGTAATTTAGTATTAAACATGAGTCTTGCTGAGTCGAGACTAGTCTCTGAGTCGCTGCCCCAGAACAACCTGTCGACTCGTCGACTCGAAATCCATGCTATTCATGCATGGATAGCCAGTCATTTTTTCAAAAAAAATGCTTTAATTAATAAATCTTAATGTATCGATGCGAAGGTCATGTTGCAGACGCTGCTCAAAGCTATTGAGTATCAGGTATGCTCAAGGCCATTGAGTATCACGTACTCATCATAGTTGGAGAGACAAACTACGACAAGGAAACCACCCTAAGTATTGACGGTAGCTAGCTGCGCCCCCAACAAGGGCACTTTATCTCGCCAAGAAAGACTTATTTGCAGTAGTAAAAGCTTTTGTGCCGTAAAACATATTCAATAAAAATTAATGCTACAGGCATACCGAGACAATGCATGGCAGCATGAGAGGATCTTGTATGAAAACCTTTTCTATTTTAACTCCGATGATATTTTGTGTGGTTCACTAAATCTAGCTGGTTTCTGCGACACAACGCAGTTATGCCAACAAAAATATACTTTGTGTGTCTCAGCGTATAGGTTTTTTTTTACCCGTTGCAATGCATAGGCACATTTCCTAGTATACAGTTAAACGGAAATATCATGGTTGTAAACTATACCACATGGCTCCTAGGGAAATATTGTTACTGAAAACATTGATGGTCATGTAATTTCTGTAAGAGGAAAGCTAACCTCTTGAGAAAATCCAAATTCTCATCACGGTTCACGCCCAAAACAGATCACATGTATCATCAATGTTTTTTATAGTTAAGCGCCACCAACAGGAGAGAGTATAAAATGTTATCCAGTGCATTGTTTTCTGTGACCTTTTCAACACTAACTACGGCTTACTACGGAATGAATGCAATCAAATTTGAAGGAACCAAAAATATATCAAAGAAGAACAGCTCGGAACCTGATAAAACAGAGCAGCAGATCGGTACCTGACAGATCGAATCGTCCTAGAGCATATGCGGACCTCATCACTGCCTCGCGCACGGCGGGATCGGAAGCCGTTGAGGAGGGGACTGGAGCAGGGGACGGCGCCCAGATGCTCCTCTGCGTCGCCAGCCGCCTAGGGAAGAGAGGAGAGGAGGGCGCCGACCTTCTCCACGGCACCGCCAGCCGCGTCGGTGGCCGCCTCGAGAGGCAGCACTGCGGCCAGAAACCTTGGGCGAGTGGCTGCTGGAGCGCCGCCGTGACCCGCCTGTGGCGGTGCCGGTGCAGTCGTGAAAGAGGGAGGCTGGAGCGCCGCTCGAGATCGTCCGCTGTAGCGATTCGATCTGAGTTAATAGCATAGAACTTTCCGGGTAAAATTTTAGAAATCTACCGGTTTACGGTTTCACAGGAAAGAAGTCCATATAACCCACTATGTATCAAGTTGGGAATGCTAAACCCCCTAACTATGAACTGGGTCATTTAACCCCCACAAGTATCCAAAACTAGGCAAATTACCCCCTCCAGACGGTTTGTGAGGCTGATGGCTGTTTTGGTTAGTGGTTTTATCCACGTGGACTATCTACACTTGGCATTTTACACGTGGAGATGAATCATGTCCTGCTACACCTACATTAACCTCCTCATTTTCTCATAATTGATGCGAGTCCGTGTTGTTGTTTTAGCGGGGCGCAAAGAGGCTATACTTGACCTGGCCAAGTTCGTTGATAAAGGCGTCCAGGTGAAGCTCACCGGCGGCCGGCATGGTTGATTCGTTTTGCTGAAATCTTCCATTTCACCGTGCGAGTATTTATTAATTAGAATCTAATGACACATCACCATTGCTAGTATTCACTATAAAATGACCTCTGCTATTTCAGCCTTTCATGACAAATGGACTCCTCTATTTTCAGAAATTTCATAACATTACAGTCACTTCTCTGTTGCAACACATCAGCATTCCACAATACATTGAGAAACCTACTAAAAAATACCATAATCTAGAAATGATTGCATCCTCCATGTGTCTACATGTCCACATTCAGTTGATTAAAGCTCCAGTTTAACCTGCGTGTTTCTTTTTGGTCTGCAACCTGCCCGTGCCTGATCTGAAGAAGCTTAGACTGAAGAAATAAAAAACCAAAAACTCTGCTACAAAGAAATCAAAAATACCATAAACTAAGAACTGGCATGAAGAAGCACAGAAACCTAATCTCCAGCACAGGGCTCACAGCAGACGTGGCTCCTCTGACGTAGAGCGAGCACGAACTCGAGGTATTTGTCCTCCATGACATCGCAGCCGAGGACGAGCTCACGGAGGTTGGGGAAGGCGGCGCGTGCGCAGGAGGGAGGCCGTGTCAGGGAACACCCACGCGCAGCTAAAGAGCGAGGAAGGAAGGCACAGACCGGGGAGGGGCCATGGACAATTGATGAAGACGAGCTCGAACCAGCGCGCGAGCACGGGCTGGTCAACCCCGTCGATGAAACTGCAGGTTAGTCTAAGGAAGGGGAAGGGCCCAGGATGTGCCTCGAGGTCAGCGGATACAGTGTAGTTGTCTACCAGTAGGGGAAGTGCCGGCGGCGAGCACGACAACGAGCACGCTGCTGGCTGGGTGCGACCGAGATAAAGCGGAGTGAGGGATTTAGACCAAGTCAAAACATCATTCTGCATGCTCTGCCTTACCTGTACTAAACCACTGTCCGCGTCATTGAAACAGTTTCCAATACTGCTAACAACGGTTTCAGGGGGTAATTTAGCCGGTTTTGAATACCTGTGGGGGTTAAGTGACCCAATTTATAATTAAGGGGGGTTAGGGTCCCAAAGCTAATACATAGGAGGGTCATGTGTACTTCTTTCTTTTCGCAGCAAAAATCTGCCACATTTGGCGTCCGTTTTCTCAAATAACACTAAACGCCCGCTGAGCGCGAATTGACACCAGATCTGACAGGGATGGCCCATCATAATCGATGACGTGGCAGGTCTGGCCGGCGAGCGGCACGGCCGTTAATGCCCGTTACTTGGCATTGTCCTAAGGCGGTAGGTTTCAGTTACTCATTTGTGTCTGAAGCGTGTGTCTGTACCTTGGGCGATGGCGACGACTCCCGACGGCGCCGCCGGCGGTGGCAATGGTGGCGGCGGCGGCGGCGGCAGAACAAGCTACGGCGGTGGAAGTGCTGATTCGTTCGCGGGCGGCGCCGGCTCTATCCGCGGTGGCGTGGGCTCAACTGATTCGCCGCCGCCGCCGGTGCTGAACCAGGAGGCAAGGTCAGCGGCTGCACTAGCGCGGGTCGTGATCTTGTCTCCATCGAAAAGCAGCCATCGATGGGCTTCCCCACTCGGTGGAGTCGAGTAAGTCATTTTTTCACTTATTCTCTCCCCATTTTCCCCATCTGTCTAGTTATGAATGTGGCTGTCAACCCTCTCCAATTTTGTTCAATATGGCTGTCATCTGAAGGGTTTCGCAGCATAGTAAATCAAAAAAATTCTACGGATGCGAACGGGAAAGCCAAGATCTAATCTAGGAGATGCAAACAACGAGGGGGATTAGATGAGATCTTCATACCCTTGGAGATTCGCACAACGGAACGTTCGTCGGAACGTCGGTGATGTAATCGTACTCGCTTCTCCTCCTCGCGATCCGATCCGATCTAACACCGCAAGTGGCGATGCCTCCGAGAGATGCACACGTGCGGCACCTCGACGTCTCCTCCTTCCTCGGTCCAGCAAGTGTGGTGGAGAGACGGATTGGATCTACAACGCGACAGCGCGGTGCAAGTGGTGGAGAGTTTCTGCAGCAGGGCTTCGCCTACGTGCAGTCGGGAGGGAGAGAGAGAGAGAGGAGGGCAGCAGGGGCTAGGGTTGTGGAGGAGGTGTGGGGGGAGGGTGCGCCCCAGCCCTAGCCCCTCCCCCAAGCCCTAGGCCGGTGGCCAAGAAGGGAGGAGTGGGGGGCAAGTTCCCCCCCCCCTTCTAGAAGCTTTCCTAGGGTTTGCCCTAGATCTGGCCGGCTGGGCCCTATGGGGCCTTGTGCCCCTGGCCCAATGCGGCCATGGCACTCCCTCATAAGACCATGCCCCCTCCCGGCAGGTGGGGCCACGTTGGTCCCCCTCCGGAAGGTTCTAGAAGCTTCTGGTACAATACCGATTAACCCGAAACAATTCCGAACTCCAAAAACTGTATTGCCTTATATGAATCTTATTCTCCGGACCATTCCGGAACCTCCCGTGATGTCCCGGATCCCATCCGAGACTCCGAACAAAAACTCATAAACCAATTATCCAATCTATCCTAGCGTCGAGAAACGTTAAGTGTGTGACCCTTCGGGTTCGAGAACATGCAGACATGATCTTATATCAATAATCAACAGCGGGGTCTGGAAACCCATATTGACTCCCACACATTCATCGATGATCATATCGGATGAACCACGATGCCAGGATTCAATCAATCCCATATATATATTCCCTTCGTCTCGCGATATTTTACTTGCCCGAGATTTGATCGTCGGTACCGTCATACCTAGTTCAATCTTGTTCACAGCAAGTACTTTACTCGTTCCGTAATCCGATATCACTTTGTGATTAACTCCTTAACCACATGCTTGGAAGCGGTGTTGATATCGATTACCGAGTGGACCCGAAGTATATCTCTCTGACTTGGGAGGGACAAATCCCATCTCGATACATACAACCCAACAGGTACTTTCCGATCACCTGAGAGACACCTTTATGATCACCCTCTCATAGGATGACGTTTGATGACCTCAAAGCTTTCTTCCGATATCAGGGAGTTGTATTATCTCATGGTCTAAGGAATACAATATTTGACATAAGAAAAGCTTCGCAAAGATGAACATGATGACACGATCTAATTGCTCCGCTTAGTTTGGGTATGTCCATCATATCATTCTCCCAATGATATGATCTCATTATTAATCGACAACTCGTGTCTATGGTTAGGAAACCTTAACCATCATTAATCAATGAGCTAGTCCATAGAGGCATACTAGGGACACGGTGTTGTTCACAAACCACACAAGTATTAAAGTTTTCGCTTAATACAATTCTAGCATGGAATATAAACTTTATCATGAACAAGAATTATAATAATAACATCTTTATTATTGCCTCTAGGGCATAATTACAACAGTCTCCCACTTGCACTAGAGTCAATAATCTAGTTTACATTTGGCAACAATCTCACACCCATGGCACTAAGGTGCTGATCATGTTTTACACGTGGAAGAGGTTTAGTCAATGGATGCGACATTCGGATCTGTATGTACTTTGCTAATCTTGAGATCTCCATCGCTATATAATCTCGGATTATATGAAACTTGCGGTTGATATGCTTGGTCTTTGGATGATATCTTGGTTCCTTAGCGAGTGCTATGGCGCCAGTGTTGTCACACAATATCTCCAGTGGGTCCAAGGCACTTGGAACCACGCCAAGCTCGATGATGAAGTTCTGATCCAAACTCCTTCACTTGGCCTTCTGCGGCAGCCATGTATTCGCTTCTCTGTAGATCCATGATCATGCTTTGCTTGCAGCTTCTCTAGCTCACAGCTCCTCCATTCAAAATATAAACGTATCTTGTCTGAGATTTAGAATCATCCTTGTCGGTGTCAAAACTAGCGTCGACGTAACCTTTTCTGACATTGTTCATCACCTCCATAGACTAAGAACATTTCTTTAGTCCTATTTAGGTACTTTAGGATGTTCTTCACGGCTGTCCAATGTTCAACTCCTGGATCACTTTGATATCTGCTCGTCAAACTAAGAGCATTGGACACATCCGGTCTAGTACACAGCATGGCATACATGATAGAACCTATGGCCGAGGCATAAGGCACTTTGCTCATAGCTTCTCTATCATTTACCGTAGCTGGACACTGAGCCTTGCTCAATATCTTACCTAACAACATAGGCACTAAACCTTTCTTTGCCTTATCCATTCTGAACCTTTTCAGAACTTTGTCTAGGTATGTACTCTGGCTTAAAGCTATCAGGCGTCTTTGTCTATCTCTATAGATTTTGATGCCCAATATATAAGCAGCTTCACCTAGGTCTTTCATTGAAAAACACTTGTTCAAATAACTCTTCACATCGTTAAGCATGTTAGTGTCATTTCCAATTATCAATATGTCATCCACATATAGTACCAGAAATGTCACCGAGCTCCCACTCACTTTCTTGTAGATACAAGCTTCGTAGCAATTTGGAACAAATCCAAAGCTCTTGATCACTTGATCAAAACGAAGGTTCCAACTCCGAGATGCTTGCTTCAGTCCATAAATGGAACGCTGAAGTTTGCATACTTTATCAGCATCCTTAGGATCGACAAAACCTTCAGGTTGCATCATATACAACTCTTCATCAATGTTGCCATTGAGGAACGCAGTCTTGACATCCATCTGCCATATTTCATAATCATGAAACGCAGCAATTGTTAACAAAATCCGAATGGACTTAAACATCGCTACGGGAGAGAATGTCTCATCGTAGTCAACACCTTGAACTTGTCGAAAACCTTTTGCGACAAGTCGTGCTTTATAGACGGTAACATTACCATCCGCGTCCGTTTTCTTCTTGAAGATCCATTTGCACTCAACGGCCTTTCGGTCGCTAGGAGGGTCCATCAAAGTCCATACTTGGTTTTCGCTCATGGATCCCAATTCGGATTTCATGGCCTCTAGCCATTTCTCAGAGTCTGGGCTCATCATCGCTTCCTCATAGTTCGTAGGTTCACTGTCTTCTACCAAGAAGACAGTCAAGACAGGGTTGCCGTACCACTCAGGAGGGGCACGCGATCTTGTCGACCTGCGACGTTTAGTAGCAGCATCGTCCGAAGCTTCATGATCCTTGTCATTAGCTTCCTCTATTGTTGGTGCAGGCGGCACTAGAACAATTTCAGGTGCTGCGCTACTCTCCAATTCAAGAGAAGGTTCAACAACCTCGTCTAGCTCTACTTTCCTCCCACTCACTTATTTCGAGAGAAACTCCTTCTCAAGAAAGGAACCGTTCTTTGCGACAAACACTTTGCCTTCGGTTCTGTGATAGAAGGTATACCCAATAGTTTCCTTAGGGTATCCTATGAAGACTCATTTCTCCGCTTTGGGTTCGAGCTTGTTCGGCATCAACTTCTTGACGTAAGCTTCACATCCCCAAACTTTAAGAAACGACAACTTAGGTTTAGCACCAAACCACAGTTCATACGGTGTCGTCTCAACGGATTTAGATGGTGCCCTATTTAAAGTGAATGCAGCGGTTTCTAATGCATAACCCCAAAATGATAACGGCAAATCAGTAAGAGACATCATCGATCAAACCATATCTAATAGGGTTCGATTCCGGCGTTCAGACACACCATTGCGCTGTGGTGTTCCGGGTGGCGTGAGTTGCGAAACGATTCCGCTTGCTTTAAGATGCGTGAGAAAATCATAACTCAAATATTCACCTCCACGATCAGATCGTAGAAACTTAATCTTTCTGTTACGATGGTTCTCCACTTCATTCTGAAATTCTTTGAACTTTTCAAACGTTTCAGATTTATGTTTCATTAAATAGATATACCCATATCTACTCAAGTCATCGGTAAAAGTGAGAAAATAGCGATATCCACCGCGTGTCGAAACACTCATCGGTCCGCATACATCGGTATGTATGATTTCCAACAAGTCCGTTGCTCGCTCCATCATACCGGAGAACGGGGTTTTGATCATCTTGCCCATGAGGCATGGTTCGCATGTGTCAAATGATTCAAAATCAAGAGATTCCAAAAGTCCATCAGAATGGAGTTTCTTCATGCGCTTTACACCAATATGACCTAGACGACAGTGCCACAAATAAGTAGTATTATCACTATCTACTTTGCATCTCTTAGCCTCAATGTTATGGATGTGTGTTTCATCCCTTTCGAGATTTAGAAGAAATAAACCATTCACAAGAGGTGCATGACCATAAAAGATGTTACTCATATAAATAGAACAATCATTATTATCCGATTTAAATGAATAACCGTCTTGCAATAAACCCGATCCAGAAATAATGTTCATGCTCAACGCAGGCACATAATAACATTTATTAAGGTTTAAAACTAATCCCGAAGGTAAAACTAAGGAGAGCGTGCCGACGGCCATCACATCAACTCTTGATCCGTTGCCAACGCGCATCGTCACCTCATCCCTCGCAAGCCGCCGTCTATTCCGTAGCTCCTGTTTCGAGTTACAAATATTAGCAACTGAACCAGTATCAAATACCCAGGCACTACAACGAGGGCTAGTAAGGAAAACATCAATAACATGTATATCAAATATACCTTTGATGGTGCCAGCCTTCTTGTCCGCTAAGTACTTGGACATTGCGCTCAAAGGACCCTTGTTCTTGCAATAGAAGCACTCAGTGTTCGGCTTGGGTCCAGACTTGAGCTTCTTCTCAGCAGGGGCAACGCGCTTGACGCCGCCTTTCTTGAAGGGCTTCTTTGCACCCTTACCTTTCTTGAAGGTGGGGGGCTTGTTGACCATCAACACATGATTATCCTTTTTGATGTCCACCTCCGCAGCCTTCAGCTTTGCGAAGAGCTCGGTGATCGTATCAGTGGAACCAATCTGATTATGAGTCACTACATGTAACTACCTCGGTGAATTACGCTCCTAGTTACAAGCCTGGATGAACGGAAATGGTTGAAATAGTACGGTGGGGCCCAAATGCCACTCACAGGTAGACCTTTCGGCCGTCCCAACCATTTCCAAACATCGAGACAAGAACGGGCGCGAATCGGTGACGAAGGGATCAACTACATACACAAATGAGTATGTATGCAAGCCACCATACAAGAGTACATCAGAGCCATTCCATCTAAAAAGAAAGGAAATATAGCAACGCCATACGGCAAGATTCAAATATCCTAGATAGACATAATAGTTTAGGATATCTCCTCATACATCAATCAACAGAGTATCAAGCGGAAGCGGAAGACAAAGTCCGAGTACGGATAAGAAGCAAATCGGCATAAGATGCCCCATAAATAAGCAGATCCCGCCCACAGATCTCACGGATCCCCGTTCCCGGAATCTCTACACCGAATGATCGTTGCCCACATCGTCCGTCTCTTCCACCCAGTATCCATCTTGCGAGTGTACCTGTTCATCTGAACCAACAATTTATCGTGTGAGACCCTAGGGGTACTCAGCAAGTCTTTATGCCTCTAAAGGGGACACAACCTGGGGTGACGCAATTGCAGCAAAAGATAAACCCTAGCAATTCTATAGATACTCGCTAACCATCCGCCTAACCAGAGATAGACGGATGTCCGTGAATTAATAACAACAGTTATAACAGTTAAAACGGTAATATCCACAGATCCATCCTCCTCCTCTCTTACCGACGAGGAAGCGGACGAACAACCCCCATCCGTTGGCAGTTTTATTATCCATTCCGTGAGTGTTGCACTATTTACTAGTCAGGTACCTAGTCTAGTCAAATTAAAAGCGGTACTTTAGTTATGCTTGTCTATGATCGAGAAACTGTGCTCCAAGTCATCCATAACCGCGGACACGGCTTTCAGAAAGTTTTACCTAGGTGCACAAATAACAACACACACTCGATATGCCTCGGAAAACCAAATCAAAACCCAACAAGGCCACGACAAAGCATTTACAGATTCAGAATATTTGAGGGCCACCCATTGAGCTACCATAGCGAAATTTGCCTCTGAGACGGACTCAAGGTTTGTGTGGCGGTCAGAACGATCGGGAACCCGAAAGTGTGACTGGGCTTGTCGACAATAAAACAGGTCACGGACCTAACATGATAAAGCAAAGACCTCGCACAATTTAAATAAAGCAAAAGCATGGCATAAGTACAGGATAGTAAATAAAACCTCAAACTAGTTTGTGGCCCCAAGAAATAAGAATGAATCAAGCTCTGCTCGGGGGTTCATAAGCCTCCCGGATGTGGATAGCGAATATTCAAGGAACAGGAATCAAGTACTTTCGGGTCCTACGGACACAAGTGAGCCTGAAAAACCAAATAGCGAATATGGCTCACCGATGCCACTTTCATTAGTTATCCCATTACTACTCAGGTTAAGTTGTTTAGGTACCTCGTTATTCATCAGACACTCACAAACCCTACACATGTTGTTCTACGACTCGCATGGCTCAAACAACTCCTGTAGTAATGGCTCATGGGATGGAGGAACAAGCTTCGGTGGGGCTTAAAAGTAAAGGCTATGCAATACTTGGGATTCAGATTAGTGCAATCGTGACTCAATGATGCAAGAATAAGATAGAGGCAATAGGTACTATATGTATGCAAGCATGTGGTAGTGCTTGCCTGGTAGCTCAGTTGAAGCAAAGGATGGATCTGGGTAGTGCTCCTGGTTCTCCTGATATATCCCCTTTCAGGCCTATTCAAGAAGAACCAAACAAACAAGGGCCAACATAAATAAAGTGCACAAGCATATGAATAAAATGTGACAAACAAACAATCATGCCATGATGAATGATGCACAATTTGCATGGCATTAAAGTAGCATGGCATAGGTGAGGTGTGGAACACAAGAATAAACCATTTTATTTAGTTTTGGCCCCATTTTAACCTCATTTTTGTTGCTGTATACATTATATTTATATGATGCATGCTTCAAATCAAACCATGGAATGCATAAACAGAAAGGTCTCGTCGAGCTAATCATTTTAGACATATCATTTGTTAAATTTGGCCTTATAAAACAAAAGTTATTAATTTATTAAGTCAAAAGGGCAATTTATTGTAATTTAAAATAACTTGCAATTTTTAAAAGTTCAAAATATAATTTGTATGAAAGATTTGAATTCCTCATATTTTTCTGATTTGAAAACATATATTATATGTATTATTTGGATTTATATTTTAAAAGTTATTAAAAATCAGATTTAAATTTGAATTTGAAAATATTTTAAAAAGATTTGAATTAAAACAGATTAAACAGAAACTTTTTATACTCAGTCTAATCTAGCCACAGACGCTTACAAGTGGGGCCAGGCTGACTGGGATTCCACAGCGCACGGAAAACGTTTTACACCGCGGCTATTCTAGCTCAAGCGAATGACAGGTGGGCCATCGACCACGCGGGCCCACGGCAATGAAGCAGCCTTGAGGACCGACAGTGGGGCTGGCTGGAGCGCTGGGTTGAAGCTGAAAGAGGCCGGGGTTTCTGTAAAATCTCTGTGGTGGTCCAGGTGGGTCCTCGAGGATCGCGGGTTGATGCAAAACAAAACGTGGGGGGGTTTACTGCAAAACGGCCTCGCGATGCACTATGGATCTTCCTCTCTGCGGACAGATCGGTTCGTGCGCGACAGAGGATAAGAAGCGCGGGCTCGAACTCACGTGCGAACAAGGGCGTCTTGGTGAGCCTTACTGGCGCTTCCTGGGCTTGGTGTCGAGGGGAGGCGGCGCTAGATATGGGCTAAGCGAGCGGAGCGAGCAAGCGGAAGCAATGCGCAGAGGGTGATCGACGAAAAGACCGGCGAGGATAGGGCATCATGGCGAAGCGGACCATGTCAGGGAGGTCAGGGAGCTCACCGGGGAGAGGTTGGTGCGGTCGGAACGGGCAGGGGAGCAGGCGATCGTCGGTGATGCAGACAGACAGAGGAACTAGGGTTTCCGGTGGCGTCCCGGCGTGCAGCGTGATCTGGCCTCCTCCTCCTCGGCCTGGCGGGTTCGGGCGTGAGGCACGCCTGGTACTCCTCGATCACCTCCCGTCGTGCTGCCGCTTTGCAGTGTAGCCGCGAGGGGCCGAGGGTTGCCGGCGATGGGAGGGGTAGACGGCGGTGGAGAAGAGAGGGGAGGGAGCAGGGCGTCCTTGGGGTAGATCTGGGAGAGGCAGAGAGGTGGTAGGAGGAGGATAAAGCCGAGAGGGAGAGGGGGATGCCGTGGGGAGGTGGGTGGATGAAAAGGTGGCTCGGGTGCCACCTTTCTACCTCTCCTCACGTGCTCTGGTCAGGCGAGGCGAAGGTGGCAGGGGTAGGTAGATAGGGACGTCGTGTGGGGTAGGGTGAGGCCAGGAGGGAGGCTCGGGGTGGAGGGGCCCTTGTGGCATAGAGGGAAAGAGAGAGGGAGGAGCTCGGGTTGGGGCTAGGGTAGGAGCTAGGCTCGGTTAGGGTTTAGGTTTGGTGGGGTAGCTAGGTGGGCCAGGGAGAGGGGCCAGGTGGGGCCTGCGTGGTAGAGAGAGGGGGAGGCCGAGAGAGAGAGAGGTGGTGGGCTTAGGGTTTAGGTGAGAGGGGTATGGGGGGTTAAGGTTAGATGGGGTATGGTTAAAGAGGGGGGGTATGGTGAAGTGTGGTAGGGTTTAGGATTAGATGAGGGAGTGAGAGATGGTACTCTTTTGGAAAGCTCAAGCAAGACAAGATCAAACCAAGCTATACCAAAAGAGGGAGAGGTGGTGATGGAGTTTTAGCAAGATCAACTAAATCCAAGCCAAAAAGGGTGGTAGATAGAGTGAGATGATCATCCACTCAAGATTCAAATAAAGCCAAATAACAAGCAAAAGGTGGTGCTTGCATGGCCCATGCAACACATTTAATGCCATGTTGATTCTTGTAAAAACAATAATATTTCATGGCATTATTATTATGCATCCCAAATTATGGAGTAAGGCCCAAGCAAAGGAATTTAGAAAGAATTCCAAGTGGAGTATATGGGGATGATCACATTGGATTATATTTGGGACTTGCTAGTGTGTATATGCCACTAGGTATTTAATAAGCCCACAAAAATATCCCAACATGATGACAACCCCAAAATCACACATATGGAAGCTAGGAAAAAGGTTCCACTCACAAGGCATGCAAAGGTGGCCATGTGGCTCTCATATCAATAATGTGAAAACAACATGATGCCAAGATGAGAGCATGTGGAAAAGAATTGGATCCATCCCAACCCACATGAGCTAGAGGTAAACTCAAATAAAATGCCAAGCTCATATTTAGTTGGATGGTGGAATTATAAGGTGGTGAAAGAAAAGGTGGTGGAGTTAATAAGAGATATGCCCCCAACTCAACTTGGGCATTAAACAATATATCAATAACCAAATACAATATCAAGAGGCAAATACAACTAATAATGCATATGAGATAAGAACCAAAACAAAAAGGGTTTTATATGATGCTCAAATGCAAGGAGGCATGATGACATGAGCATGATATAATGATGATGCAACAATTATATATGTGAAGTAGCCATTATATAGACTAGGCTAGTAGCATTGCAATTGTTAGACAATTGGGATGCTACAACTCTCCCCCACTAAACAAGAATCTCGCCCCGAGATTCCTAGGAAAAAGAAAACAACACAAGAAGAGGCGGGTGTTGAACGAAGGTGACCCTCACGTTCCCAAGGTGATTAACAACTGAGTGGTGCAACCATTACACCTTGCAAAACTTGCTAGACTTGTTGCGAGTCTTGCGTTCTGCTTGAGAAACAACGGGTTAGAAGAGTTGAAGGATTGTCGTGAGACAAGAAGGATAGGATGGACATAGCTCCGGTTTTCTCAAGAACATGATAAAAGAATAGAACCACTTGTGAAAGAAAGGACAAGATGATGTATCATGGATATAGAGAGGCACACCGTTAAGATTAAAGATTTACCGATACAAGAGAGGATGGATCTTTGTGTCGCCGGAAGAAAAGAGCTAGATTGGAGAGGTTTTGAACCACTATGACAATAACATCGTATCCTCTCTCGGATTAGAGAAATGAAGTGCGGAAACAATATTGCCTTCAAGCAATAGAGTCCCTAGATATCAACAGAAAGATTTAGTTAGACATCGCCGGATTAGATTCTGGTTGCGCCAGTAAGACCCAAAGGATCACGCAATTGAGGTGCGCGGATATGACTTCCAGAGACGGATGTGAAGCCAGATCATGGTGGAATCCCGAGAAGCAAAGATTACGGAGGATCTGGAGTTTGATGTAGAGATACTTATTGCTTTCTTTAGCCTTGAGGCTAACGCAATATATTTACGGCTAATGGCATCAACCATAATTGGCTTTACCACAGCAAAAGAATTGATGAAACAAGGAGAGAGATAGTTTCCTTTCATCTTGTTTGTGGATGTCGAACACCGGTAGGATGACGAGGACAGAAAAGAGTTTGCGTTTGCTTCCACCAGATAATTGAAGATTTTGCTCCATCTAGAATAGACAGACCACCAACAAGATTTTATTGATTATTTTCTTCGAGAGAGCACTCCGGAAAAACAAAGACGGAAGTAAAAGTATCGAGGGATAAAGGCCACTTCTAACTTCCGTGGAATGAGTGAAATCACATTAGCTCACCAATTCAATGTACAAGAGCAAATGATAAGAGTAGTGGTATGGTAGCTACTCCATCCCGCACTCAAAGCATTACCCCGCACATGAATAAGAAAACCATGCAACCCAACTACCGAACAGACTGAAGGTATTGACAAGAAGAGCTCATGGAACTCCGCTAGAAAACAAGGATAGATTCAAACGATTCGCCGGATTCAGAGATAGATAAAGATGATGATGTTGTCGTCATGTCTGAAGTACCAAGCCACCAGAAAGATTTGAAGGAAGATTACGGAGAAGAACTGCAAGATTCCACAGCTACAGAAAAGATAGCACCAACTTGAACAGAAGGAATACAAGATCTGGAAGGTCTTCATGGCCTCCGGTGGATTGAGCATAGACGATAGAACGAGAGGGTTTCAAAAGATCACTTGACGAGACTGAGGTGAAAGGACTCCATGTTCTTCTTGAAACGATTGAGAGAGATTTAGCAGTCTTGAGGAAAATCTTCGGCGGAACGACGATGATAACTTGCCAACAAGGAAAAACTCCGGGTTTGATTGAAGATAGAGGATGGAATTAACAATAGATTTGCTAATTCCAGAATTGAGGCAATGTATATAGCAGAAGGACGTGGTCGAGATAGGTGACTTCAAAAAGTCAGAAAAAACATGCTTTGAGAACTTGCACACAGGCAGGGTTCTCGAAGCTTGAGAGAAAGAGACATAGATGATCTTCCCTGTTCTTCCATTGATATCGAGTAGGCAAGCATATTATCAACATATACCACCATGGATTAACAGGATATTCCCAGAATATCAAGTTCAAGAGACGGGAGAAACGAATGAATGCTCGAAACACTTTCTGAGCTCAACGCTCTTAGAAAGATCAATATTAAGAGCACGGGTTCGTGTTGAAGAGGGTGCACTGGAAGAATAGATTATCTGGTCCTTCGGAAGAAGAAGAGATGTCACCTGGTTCACATTGTCGATTGGATCGCCGGTTACAAGGATAAAGAGATCTTGGATAAGAACCGATGATATAGCTTTGCTTATGGTATGAGCTATCAGAGACGAAAAAGATGCAATTCCCTCGTATCCAGGAGAATTTTGCAGATATGGGTTCAAAAAGATGTGCAGCATGATGGATGATGATGATCACCGTCTTGCTTTGAGAAACTCCGGATTGCCAAAGATGCTTGAATATGCATAGATATGATCACGGTGTACTCAAAATCACAGGAGATAACCTTATCCTCCAGATGGTGACGGTTGATAGCATTTTTCCATATTTCCATCGACACTTATCATGAGTGGAATATAGCTATGCCGAGAGCCAAATTACAATCACTAGCATCGGATCGACACATGTTATGTAATTAGTCCAAGAGAAAAGGAGATGAAAAGAAACTCTAGGATTAAGCGCCGGTGACAAAAGAATGAGCTAGCATGGACATGCTGATAAGGAAGATAGATAATGTTTCACACACGACTGGAAAGGAGTGTGGAAACACAGATGTATCAAGGAAAATTTTTCCGCATTTTTGGCATTAAAATACCAATAGATGCGCAAAATCTCTTAGCAGATAGAGATTAGCAACAGATGGTTACACAGAAAGAGGAGTTGCTAGAAGGAAGAACACCCTTAATAAGATGGCACCGGTTAACAAGGAGTCAGATATATCGCGCCGGTTTTCAAAAGCCTGTCAGTATGGAATGTACCAACAGTTGATAACCAAAAGGTAGATAGAGACAACAAACTGGATGCAACAGATAGACAAGGATTTACACACACACACACACTTTCTATGGTACTACGGAAACCCAGAACACGTGAATCCTAGTTTGAATTTTAAGGAGTGAATTGAAAACGTTACACTTCCTTACCAGAAAAGAGTGGTGGTTGGGTAAGAAGAAAAATGGAAGCAGTCCTACTCTCACGTTTTGTTTTTCCCTAATATACATAACTACCAAAAATATTTGCTAGACAGACAATGACCATTTGGCTGAGACCCTGAAGGGCGGGATGGCTCTGATACCAATTGTAACTACCTCGGTGAATTACGCTCCTAGTTACAAGCCTGGATGAACGGAAATGGTTGAAATAGTACGGTGGGGCCCAAATGCCACTCACAGGTAGACCTTTCGGCCGTCCCAACCATTTCCAAACATCGAGACAAGAACGGGCGGCGTAATCGGCAGGCAAAGGGATCAACTACATACACAAATGAGTATGTATGCAAGCCACCATACAAGAGTACATCAGAGCCATTCCATCTAAAAAGAAAGGAAATATAGCAACGCCATACGGCAAGATCCAAATATCCTAGATAGACATAATAGTTTAGGATATCTCCTCATACATCAATCAACAGAGTATCAAGCGGAAGCGGAAGACAAAGTCCGAGTACGGATAATAAGCAAATCGGCATAAGATGCCCCATAAATAAGCAGATCCCGCCCACAGATCTCACGGATCCCCGTTCCCGGAATCTCTACACCGAATGATCGTTGCCCACATCGTCTCTTCCACCCAAAGATCCATCTTGCGAGTGTACTGCTCATCCGAACCAATAATTTATCGTGTGAGACCCTAGGGTACTCAGCAAGTCTTTATGCCTCTAAAGGGACACAACACAGGGTGACGCAATTGCAGCAAAAGATAAACCCTAGCAATTCTATAGATACTGCTAACCATCGCCTAACCAGAGATGAGCGGATGTCCGTGAATTAATAACAACAATTATAACAGTTAAAAGCGGTAATATCCAGATCCATCCTCCTCCTCGCTTACCCGAGGAAGCGGACGAACAACCCCATCCGTTGGCGGTTTTATTATCCATTCCGTGAGTGTTGCACTATTTACTAGTCGTACCTAGTCTAGTCAAATTAAAAGCGGTACTTTAGTTATGCTTGTCTATGATCGGAAACGTGCTCCAAGTCGTCCATAACGCGGACACGGCTTTGAAAAGTTTTACCTGCGAGGGGGCACAAATAGCAACACACACTCGATATGCCTCGGAAAAACCAAATCAAAACCCAACGAGGCGATCCACGACAAAGCATTTACAGAGATTCAGAAATATTTCGAGGCCACCCCATTGAGCTACCATAGCAAGCTGGCTACGAAGACGGACTCAAGGTTTGTGTGGCCGTATGCTTATTTGGGAACCGAAAGTGTGGTGGGCTTGTCGACAGTGAAAAGGTCACGGACCTAAGCGATGCAGTGTGCATTACCTCGCACAATTTAAATAAAGCGATAAAGCATGGCATAAGTACAGGATAGTAAATAAAACCTCAAACTAGTTTGTGGCCCCAAGAAATAAGAATGAATCAAGCTCGCTCGGGGGGTTCATAAGCCTCCCGGATGTGGATAGCGCGAATATTCAAGGAACAGGAATCAAGTACTCGGGGTCCTACGGGACACAAGTGAGCCTGAAAAACCAAATAGCGAATATGGCTCACCGATGCCACTTTCATTAGTTATCCCATTACTACTCAGGTTAAGTTGTTTAGGTACCTCGTTATTCATCAGACACTCACAAACCCTACACATGCTGTTCTACGACTCGCATGGCTCAAACAACTCCTGTAGTAATGGCTCATGGGATGGAGGAACAAGCTTCGGTGGGGCTTAAAAGTAAAGGCTATGCAATACTTGGGATTCAGATTAGTGCAATCGTGACTCAATGATGCAAGAATAAGATAGAGGCAATAGGTACTATATGTATGCAAGCATGTGGTAGTGCTTGCATGGCAGCTCAGTTGAAGCAAAGGATGGATCTGGGTAGTGCTCCTGGTTCTCCTGATATATCCCCTGCTCAGCGTCTATTCGAAGAAGAACCAAACAAACAAGGGCCAACATAAATAAAGTGCACAAGCATATGAATAAAATGTGACAAGCAAACAATCATGCCATGATGAATGATGCACAATTTGCATGGCATTAAAGTAGCATGGCATAGGTGAGGTGTGGAACACAAGAATAAACCATTTTATTTAGTTTTGGCCCCATTTTAACCTCATTTTTGTTGCTGTATACATTATATTTATATGATGCATGCTTCAAATCAAACCATGGAATGCATAAACAGAAAGGTCTCGTCGAGCTAATCATTTTAGACATATCATTTGTTAAATTTGGGCTTATAAAACAAAAGTTATTAATTTATTAAGTCAAAAGGGCAATTTATTGTAATTTAAAATAACTTGCAATTTTTAAAAGTTCAAAATATAATTTGGATGAAAGATTTGAATTCCTCATATTTTTCTGATTTGAAAACATATATTATATGTATTATTTGGATTTATATTTTAAAAGTTATTAAAAATCAGATTTAAATTTGAATTTGAAAAGATTTTAAAAAGATTTGAATTAAAACAGATTAAACAGAAACTTTTTATACTCAGTCTAATCTAGCCACAGACGCTTACAAGTGGGGCCAGGCTGACTGGGATTCCACAGCGCACGGAAAACGTTTTACACCGCGGCTATTCTAGCTCAAGCGAATGTGGGGCCATCGACCACGCAGGTCCACGCGGCAAAGCCTGTGAGGACCGACAGTGGGGCCCGGCTGGGTTGAAGCTGAAAGAGGCCAGGGGGTTTCCTGTAAAATCTACTGGGTGGCTGACTAGTGGGTCCTCGAGGATCGCGGGTTGATGCAAAACAAAACGTGGGGGGGTTTACTGCAAAACGGCCTCGCGATGCACTGTGGATCTTCCTCTCTGCGGACAGATCGGTCCGTGCACGACAGAGGATAGAGCCCAGGCCGGGCTCGAACACGACGTGCGGGTGCTGCTGGGCGGAGCACCGCTACTGGCCTGGGCTTAGTGTCGGGGAGGTGTGCGGCCTAGATATGGGCTAAGCGGAGGCGAGCAAGGTAAACAAGCGGCAAGGCCGAGAGGTGATCGACGAAAAGACCGGCGAGGATAGGGCATCATGGCGAAGCGGACCATGTCAGGGAGGTCAGGGAGCTCACCGGGGAGAGGTTGGTGCGGTCGGAACGGGCAGGGGAGCAGGCGATCGTCGGTGATGCAGACGGATAGAGGAACTAGGGTTTCCGGTGGCGTCCCGGCGTGCAGCGGCGATGCAGGCCTCCTCCTCCTCGCTGGCGGGTTCGGGGCGATGCAGGGGCACGTCCTGGTACTCCTCGATCACCTCCCCGTCGTGCTCGTGCTGATGCAGTGTAGCCAGGGCCGAGGCCGCGATGGGAGGGGTAGGCGGTGGAGAAGAGAGGGGAGGGAGCAGGGCATCCTTGGGGTAGATCTAGGAGAGGCAGAGAGGTGGTAGGAGGAGGATAAAGCCGAGAGGGAGAGGGGGATGCCGTGGGGAGGTGGGTGGATGAAAAGGTGGCTCGGGTGCCACCTTTCTCTACCTCTCCTCACGTGCTCTGGTCGGGCAGGAGGCAGGGCAGGGCGAGGGGCAGGTAGATAGGGACGTCCAGGTGGGGTAGGGTGAGGCCAGGAGGGAGGCTCGGGGTGGAGGGGCCCTTGTGGCATAGAGAGAGAAGAGAGAGGGAGGAGCTCGGGTTGGGGCTAGGGTAGGAGCTAGGCTCGGTTAGGGTTTAGGTTTGGTGGGGTAGCTAGGTGGGCCAGGGAGAGGGGCCAGGTGGGGCCTGCGTGGTAGAGAGAGGGGGCGGCCGAGTGTGAGTGTGGTGGTGGGGTTTGGTTTTTGGTTAGAGGGGTATGGGGGTTAAGGTTAGATGGGGTATGGTTAAAGAGGGGGTATGGTGAAGTGTGGTAGGGTTTAGGATGAGCTGAGGGAGGGAGACATGGTACTCTTTTGGCAAGCTCAAGCAAGACAAGATCAAACCAAGCTATACCAAAAGAGGGAGAGGTGGTGATGGAGTTTTAGCAAGATCAACTAAATCCAAGCCAAAAGGGTGGTAGATAGAGTGAGATGATCATCCACTCAAGATTCAAATAAAGCCAAATAACAAGCAAAAGGTGGTGCTTGCATGGCCCATGCAACACATTTAATGCCATGTTGATTCTTGTAAAAACAATAATATTTCATGGCATTATTATTATGCATCCCAAATTATGGAGTAAGGCCCAAGCAAAGGAATTTAGAAAGAATTCCAAGTGGATTATATGGGGATGATCACATTGGATTATATTTGGGACTTGCTAGTGTGTATATGCCACTAGGTATTTAATAAGCCCACAAAAATATCCCAACATGATGACAACCCCAAAATCACACATATGGAAGCTAGGAAAAAGGTTCCACTCACAAGGCATGCAAAGGTGGCCATGTGGCTCTCATATCAATAATGTGAAAACAACATGATGCCAAGATGAGAGCATGTGGAAAAGAATTGGATCCATCCCAACCCACATGAGCTAGAGGTAAACTCAAATAAAATGCCAAGCTCATATTTAGTTGGATGGTGGAATTATAAGGTGGTGAAAGAAAAGGTGGTGGAGTTAATAAGAGATATGCCCCCAACTCAACTTGGGCATTAAACAATATATCAATAACCAAATACAATATCAAGAGGCAAATACAACTAATAATGCATATGAGATAAGAACCAAAACAAAAAGGGTTTTATATGATGCTCAAATGCAAGGAGGCATGATGACATGAGCATGATATAATGATGATGCAACAATTATATATGTGAAGTAGCCATTATATAGACTAGGCTAGTAGCATTGCAATTGTTAGACAATTGGGATGCTACACTACAAAACTTTTGTAGCTGGGAGGGAGTGATTGCAGAACCCTGTCAATCTTTAGCTCCTCTGGAATCTTGCAGTCCAGTTGCTCAAGGCGTTGAGTGTAGCCCGACATCTTTATGGCGTGCTCACTAACGGAACTCCCTTCCTCCATCTTGCAGTTAAATAACTTCTCAGAGATCTCATATCTCTCAGAACGGGCCTGAGTCTGAAACATAGTTTTCAGCTCCTCAAGAATCTCAAAGGGCCCGGGATAGTCTTCAAAACGATTTTGAAGGTCCGATTCCATAGCAAACAACATGGTGCTCTTAATCACACCATAATAATCTTTGCGCGACTGATAGACAGCTTTCTCATCAGCCGGCGTATCTACAGCAGGGGCGTCACCTAGCGCATTTTCAAGGACATAGTCCTTTTGACCGCCAGAGAGAATGATTCTCAGATTGCGGAACCAGTTGGTGAAGTTAGACCCATTGTTTCTAAGCTTTTCCTTCTCAGCAAAAACATTGAAGTTGAAGTTGGACTTAGCCATTTGATCTACAATATTTGCAAGTACAAATTAGACTATGTTCATGATAACTAGTTCAACTTAATCAAATTACTAGATGAACTCCCACTAAATTCAACATCCCTCAAGTTGTTTAGTGAACACGATCCAAATTCACCACACCTAACCCGATCTTCACGAGAAGAGATGTGGATTCAATGGTGGACAACGAAGTTTCGATCATATCATTCATATGACTCATGCTTAACCTTTCGGTTCATGTGTTCCGAGGCCATGTTTGTACATGCTAGGCTCGTCAAACCCAAGTATTTCCGCGTGTGCAAAACTGGCTTGTACCCGTTGTATGTGAACGTAGAGTCTATAGCACCCGATCATCACGTGATGCTTGGACACGACGAACTTTCAAAACGGTGCATATATGGGGAGAACACGGTTTTATCTTGATCTTTAAGTGAGGAATCATCTTATAATGCTACCGTCGCGATCTAAGCATAATAAGATACATAAAAGGATAAACATCACATGCATATAACTTTATGTGACATGGTATAGCCAATCTTCGCGCAATGATCTCCATCTTGTGCGTGCCGGCATGATCTCCATCACTCCACCATGATTTCCTCCACCACGAATAGCAACTACAACTATTGCTAACTACTTAGCGATAAAGTGAAACTATTACATGGCGTATAAGAAGTTGACACACAGGTCATACACAATTATAAAGACAACCATATGGCTCCTGCCGGTTGTGTACTCATCGACATGCAAGTCGTGAAACATTACAAAACATGATCATTGCATACAACATACACATCACATCTTGGGCCATACCATATCACAGAAAACACTCCCTGCAAAAACAAGTTAGACGACTCTACTTTGTTGTTGCATGTTTTACGTGGCTTATGGGAGTAGCAAGCTAAGAACGATTCTTACCTACGGAAAGCCACAACGGTGATATTATGGTTGCCAAACTCCGGTGTAAATCCCATGACAACTATAGTGAGAGAAACTGGCATCCACCAGCCGCATGTGTGGAACAAGCCACGTCAAGTCGGAGCCGGTCATGACGGCGTCAGCAGGTTGGCCTGGACCGCTTCAATCTCACTATCCCGCGTCATAAGAAGAACACAAACAAGAGGCTTGCAACAGAAAACATCAAAGCCCGCAACAACCATGTTGCGTTCTACTCGTGAAACACATCTACGCATAGATCTAGCTCTGATACCACTGAAGGGTTTCGCAGCATAGTAAATCAAAAATTTCTACGGATCTGTTGGAAAGCCAAGATCTAATCTAGGAGATGCAAACAACGAGGGGGATTAGATGAGATCTTCATACCCTTGAAGATTTTCATAGCGGAACATTCGTCGGAACGTGGGTGATGTAGTCGTACTCACTTCTCCTCCTCGCGATCCGATCCGATCTAACACCGCAAGTGGCGATGCCTTCGAGAGATGCACACGTGCGGCACCTCGACGTCTCCTCCTTCCTCGGTCCAGCAAGTATGGTGGAGAGACGGATTGGATCTACAATGCGGTGCAAGTGGTGGAGAGTTTCTGCAGCAGGCTTCGCCACGCGTCGGAGGGAGAGAGAGAGGAGGGCGCAGGCGGCTAGGGTTGTGGAGGAGGTGTGGGGGAGGTGCGCCTGCTCTATATATAGAGGGGTGGGCGCTAGCCTATCCCTCCCTCCCAAGCCCTAGGCGGCCAGGAGGGAGGAGTGGGGGGCAAGTTCCCCCCTTCTAGAAGCTTTCCTAGGGTTTGCCCTAGATCTGGCCGGCTGGGCCCTATGGGGCCTTGTGCCCCTGGCCCAATGCGGCCAGGGCACTCCCTCATAAGCCCATGCCCCCTCCCGGCAGGTGGGGCCACGTTGGTCCCCCTCCGGAAGGTTCTAGAAGCTTCTGGTACAATACCGATTAACCCGAAACAATTCCGAACTCCAAAAACTACATTGCCTGATATGAATCTTATTCTCCGGACCATTCCGGAACCTCTCGTGATGTCCCGGATCCCATCCGAGACTCCGAAAAAAACTCATAAACCAATTATCTAATCTATCCTAGCGTCGAGACACGTTAAGTGTGTGACCCTTCGGGTTCGAGAACATGCAGACATGATCTTATATCAATAATCAACAGCGGGGTCTGGAAACCCATATTGACTCCCACACATTCATCGATGATCATATCGGATGAACCACGATGCCAGGATTCAATAAATCCCATATATATATTCCCTTCGTCTCGCGATATTTTACTTGCCCGAGATTTGATCGTCGGTACCGTCATACCTAGTTCAATCTCGTTCACAGCAAATACTTTACTCGTTCCGTAATCCGATGTCACTTTGTGATTAACTCCTTAACCACATGCTTGCAAGCGGTGTTGATATCTATTACTGAGTGGGCCCGAAGTATATCTCTCCGACTTGGGAGGGACAAATCCCATCTCGATACATACAACCCAACAGGTACTTTCCGATCACCTGAGAGACACCTTTATGATCACCCTCTCATAGGATGACGTTTGATGACCTCAAAGCTTTCTTCCGATACCAGGGAGTTGTATTATCTCATGGTCTAAGGAATACAATATTTGACATAAGAAAAGCTTCACAAAGATGAACACGATCTAATTGCTCCGCTTAGTTTGGGTATGTCCATCATATCATTCTCCCAATGATATGATCTCATTATTAATCAACAACTCATGTCTATGGTTAGGAAACCTTAACCATCATTAATCAATGAGCTAGTCCATAGAGGCATACTAGGGACACGGTGTTGTTCACAAACCACACAAGTATTAAAGTTTCCGCTTAATACAATTCTAGCATGGAATATAAACTTTATCATGAACAAGAATTATAATAATAACATCTTTATTATTGCCTCTAGGGCATAATTCCAACATCATCATCTAGTACTGATCTGTTAATTTGCATGAATATCATTTAGTAATGTGGCTGTCACCATCTGTTACTGAATATGCCATCTGGTTTTGTTTGTAATTTTTTGTAGCCTAGATGATGACATTTGGGAGATCAGGTTTCATTTTCATGGGGAAGACAATATGTAGAGGACACTTAGTAGATCTGACATAACAGTGTCGAATCTGGCAGCTTTAGTAGAGTGTCATGGGTATGGACAGAGGGACAACATGTATTTTGTGAGGGGAAAGGGGAAGGACAGGATGGGATGATGGCAATTAAAAGCATGGCCAATGTAAGGGAGATGCTGGCCATTTATGAATATGACAGTGTTTTGAATATCATTGTTCTCAGGAAAAATATAGAATGGCCAGCTGACCTTAACATTGGAGAAGAAGAACCAGAGATGATACAAGAACCAGTGAAACTATCAGTTGATTCAGATGGTGTGAGCTACAACTTAATATCAGATGATGATGATGATGATGATGATGAGAAAGAAATTGTGCCAGTGGCAATTGATTTTTCTGATGTGCTGTTCATGGGCACTCAAGAAAGCTGTAATTTTTTTGAACCAGAGATGATACATAATGAAAAACAGAGTGTTGTTGTACAAGTTATCCATGAAGATGATTTAGAGAATGCTCACTTAGATAATGGTGATTCAGAGAATGCTAATTCTGAGAATGCTACTTCAAATAATGAGGAGTGGATATATCCTAGTCAGGTTAACTTTGAAGAGCACAAGGGAGAGCACAACAGACAGGTTGCTGCTGAGTTAGAACTAATTAAGAAATTAAGGAGTGAGAAAAGGGAGAAAGCCATGGACCATGAAGCTATTGCAATAATGGATAAGATGGAACAAATGAAGAAGCAGAGAGAGGACCCTTGTTTGCATTTTGAAGGGGACACGGATGTGGAGGAGTTCTTTGATGATGTAGAAACTGAAAATGACGTAGAAACAAATGAGGAGGCTTTTGAGGATGACTATTTTGCCAAGAAAAAGGTAGCTAGGCCAGGCCCAACTATCAACTGTCACCATGAGGCAGAGGAAGCACCATTCCCTTCTTTCATTCCTTAAAGTGATGAGGACCTCAGTCCAGAAGATATAGGGGATATTGATGATGATGGGGCAGTTCAGAAGTACACACTAGCAAGTGGCAAGAAGAGAAAGTTAAAGAAGATGAAGAAGATGATGTGGTATGATCCCAACAGAGTAGACCCACACTTGCAATTCTGCATCAAGCTTTGCTTCCAAGATGTTTACCAGTTTAGAGTAGCTCTCATAAACTACCACATAGCCCAACTCAGGAACTTCCACTTTCACAGGAACACTCCTTCCAGGATCATTGTGTGGTGCACTAATGAAGGCAAGAAACAAGGGTGTGAGTTCTACTTGATAGCCTCCAAGATTGCAAATGAGCAAAAATTTTGCATTAGGAAATTCAAGTCTGAGCACACTTGCATAGCTCATGGTGAGAACACAAGAGTCACCATTGATTGGCTAGCATCTCAATCTGTGCAGGCAATAAGGACATACCCAAATACTTCTGTTGACACTTTGATAGACAATGATAAGTTGAAGTATGGAGTTGAAGTGCCAAAGAACAAAGCCTACAGAGCAAGAATGAAGGCATTTGCTTCTGTCATTGGAGATCAGAAGAAACAATATACTAGGTTGAGGGATTATTTGAATGCTATACTAGAGACCAACCCATGAAGCAGGTGTGTAGTGACAACCAAGGATCTTGTGGAACATCCTAGCCCTAACCCAAGATTCCATGGGTTATTCATATGCTTCAATGCTTCACTCCAAGGTTTTCTCAATGGATGCAGACCATTCATAGGAGTAGATGGGTGTTTCATCAAATTGAACATTGGGCAGCAAATTTTAGTCAAGAATCGGGAGAGATGGAAACAACAACATCTTTCCAATTGCTTTTGGTGTAGTTAACAAGGAAGATCAAGCTAGCTGGCTTTGGTTCCTAACTCAACTTAGGTACTGTATTGGAGAATCTGGCAAATTTGGTAACTACACCATTATCTCTGACAGGCAGAAGGGACTGTTAAAAGCAATTTCACAATTTTTCCAAATTCTCCACAGAGATTTTGTCTTAGGCATATTTATGCCAACTTTCAGGCAGCAGGTTTTAGGGGCCCAGAACTAAAAAAATATATGGATGCAGCTAGCTACTCTTACACAAAGAATAGGTTTGATTTGGCAATGGAATCAATGAAGAGGGACTGTGTAGAGGCATATGAGTGTCTAGTGAAAATTCCAGCTGAGACATGGGCAAGACACCTGTTTGACACTAACTGTAAGACAGACCTAGTTGTGAACAATATTAGTGAAGTATTCAATAGGATGCTCCTGAATGTGAGAAACAAACCAATTAGGACAATGCTTGAATTAATAAGAAACAAACTCATGGTGAAGTATAGTGGCACTAGGGTGAAAGCAGCAGCATCAAGGTGGGATATAACTCCATTCTACATAGAGAAACTTGCAGAGGCCAAGAGGTGGTCCAGGGATTGCAATGCTCAAAACTGTGAGATTGGTCTATGGCAAGTTACAAGTTCAAGTGGTAGAGTTGTTGCTGTAAATTTGATTAACAAGACATGTGGCTGTAGGAAATGGGATCTTAAAGGGATTCCTTGCAATCATGCAGTTGCAGCTATCATGAAAGTACAACAACATCCAGAGGATTATGTAAATGATTTCTTCAAAAAGCCCATGTACATTGATGTTGGAGATATGCCCAAGAGGCAATAATAAAGTGGTTATTATCATATCTTCATATTTATGATAAATGTTTACATACCATGCTATAATTGTATTAACAGGAAACATTAATACTTGTGTGATTTGTAAACATAAAAGAGTCCCTAGTAAAGCCTCTTGTTAAACTAGCTTGTTGGTTAATATATGATCATTGTTTCCTGATCATGAACATAGAGATGTTATTAACAACAGGGTCATATCATTAGGAGAATGATGTGATGGACATACTCCTATAGACAAGCGTAGCACAAAGATCAAAGTCATTTCAATAGTTCAATTGCTATATGCTTTCTGATACATAGTAACCTAATTCCTTCGACCATGAGATCATGCATATCACCTTTACTGGATGGATGCTTTGATGTCATCAAACACCACACCGTAACAGGGTGGCTATAAAGGTGGCATTGAGTGTTCGGAAAGTGTTGGTTGAAACACATGGATCAAGAGTGGGATTTGTCCATCCACATGACGGATAGATATTCTCTGGGCCCTCTCGGTGAAATGTCATCCAATTAGCTTGCAAGCATGTGACTTGGTCACAAGGGATCACATATCACGAACGAAAAGAGTACTTATCGATGTGAGGTTGAACTAGGTATGCGTAGATACCGACGATCATAACCTCGGATAAGTAACATATCGTGAGACAAAGGGAAATTGGTATCGTATGTAAGTGGTTCATTCGATCGCAAAGTAATCGTAGAAATATGTAGCCATATGAATTTCCAGATTCCTCTATTGGTTATTGTTGGAGAAGTGTCTCGATCATGTCCGCATAATTCACGAACCGTGGGGAGACACTTAAGGATTGACGTTGTTTGAGTAGTTATGGTATTATGAGAAAGAGACCGAATGTTGTTCGGAGTCTCGGATGGGATCCGGGATATCACGAGGTGATCCGGAATGGTCCGGAGAATAAGATTCATATAAGGAAAGTCCCGTTTCGGAGTTGGGGAATGGTTCCGGTGTTTTCATCGGGAACATTCTAGAAGGTCCCGGAATGTCCGGCACTCCGGAGGGGGGAAGGGTACATGAATGTGTCATTGTAAGTTGGAATGATTGCATCATGTACTAAGTGTTCTCGCTGTCCAAAATAAAGGGTTTATTTAAATCCTAAATTGAAAAGTCAAACGGCTAGTTTGAAAGTCAAACGGCAAGTTTTGGAAAGTGGAAAGAGGAGGAGAAGAGGGAAACCGAGTTGGGGAGGGAGACCTCCTCCAACCGGCGGCCAACTCCAATGCCGAGTTGGGGAGGGACTCCACTCCCTCCCCCTGGCGCGCCAGCCCCCTCCCACCTATATAAGGAGGGGCAGGGCTCCCCTCCTACTACACACTAGTTCCTATCCTCTAATCTAAACCCTAGACCTAAACCCCGGTTTAGAGCTATTTCGGTTTAGAGCCTTCTAATTGGTTTAGAGCCTTCTAATTGGTGTGTCTAATTACTAGACCACTAATAGCCTCTCTCATAAGCTCCACCATACTACCGGCTTAAAGCGAAGCCTGCAGGATCTCCCCCTACTAGGTACCACGCCGTTGTCTTTGCGGAATCGCGAGAGAGTGCTACAACCTCCGCTTTTCTTTGGAACAAGGGAGAGGAAGGTCTTCGTCAGTACCCGAACGTGTGACCGACTACGGAAGCGCTGCGGAACGTGGCGCGGAAGGATCGTCTGCGATCTTGAGATCGGAAAGAATCGACTACATCACCCACGAGAATCTGCTCGTTAACCGCTGGAATCTTGAGGGTGAGTTTCACTATCGACTCGTTGCTACAATCTAGTAGATAGATCTTGGCTTGTTTGTTTGTATGCGATAGAAAATTTTTGTTTTCCATGCTACGAACCCTCACAAAGGGTATCAGAGCCGTGTCTATATGTAGATCTGTTGCACGAGTAGAACACAATGGTCATTGTGGGCGTTGATGCTTTTATTGTCGATTACTTCTTGTGTACTTTGCATCTTGCGGTATGTTGGGATGAAGCGGCCCGGGCTAACCTTACATGACATCGTTCATGAGACTTGCTCCACGCTTGACATGCAACTCGTTTTGCATAAGTGGCTTTGCGGGTGCCTGTTTCTCCTAGCATAGTAAAGATCCAATTTACAACGGGTAATCAACAATGCTAGTATCAATGTTGTGGTTCTTGTTCGTAGGTTAGGACGACACCTATGGAAAGCCCCAAACCACGTAAAATATGCAAAGAGAGTAGAAGCGTCTAACTTTGTTTTGCAGGGGTGTGCAGTGATGTGATATGGCCATGATTGTGATTATATTTGATGTATGCAATGTTCCTTATTGTAAGTTGGCAACCGGCAGGAGCCATATGGTTGTCTTTAATTTCTGTTAAGACCTGCGTGTCTATTCAAAATAGTTGTAATAGTTGAAGCTGGTGGACGACAACCATGAAGAAGCGTCATTGACCTTGATGCTATGTCGGTGATGATGGAGATCATGTTCGTGCTTGAAGATGGAGATCGGAAGCACAAAGGAGAAAGGCCATATCATATCACATATTATGAATTGCATGTGATGTTAATCCTTTATGCATCTTGTATTGCTTAGTAGACGACGGTAGCATTATAAGATGATCCCTCATGCACATAAATTTCAAGTTCTAAAGTGTTCACCCTTAGTATGCACCGTTGCCAAAGCTTGCTGCTTCGAAGCACCACGTGATGATCGGGTGTCTTTGATTCCGCGGGTGACTACAACGTAAGCAAGCCAGATTTGCTTATGCGGTAGCTAAGGTTTGATCTTGACGAGCCTAGCATGTACAGACATGGCCTCAGGAACACGGATTACCGAAAGGTAGAGCATGAGTCATATAGTAGATATGATGAACATGTTGATTGTTCGCCATTGAAGCTATATCAACTCTCGTGATGATCGGTTTTGATGTGGTGGATTTGGTTCGTGTGTGATCACTAAAACAATGTGAGGGATATTGTTTTGAGTGGGAGTTCACCTAGATTAATTTAATTATTAATTAGAACTCAATTTATCATAAACTAAATCAAAGTGAATTTGCATAGTTGTTGTAGTCATTGGCATCCGTTTACCACCTTGCTTAGTTATAATTGAGATGATAGAACTATAGAATTCTGGTTAGTTACTTTACTGATGGTATCGTATTCTATTTAAGTGTTAATATAAATTTTAAAAGTCCTATTGAAAACTTTCATTAAGTTCAGTTTACTCAATGAATTTTAATAATTAGTATTAAATCAATAGTAACAATTCCAAATGTTAGTATATAAGAATCATGTTTGTCTCCATGATTCTTGATATTCAAAGATTGTCTTAATATCAAGGTTATCTAGGATCTGAAAGAGTTGTTTCGAAACCATGATGTGTGGAAGATATTGTGATATCTAAAAGCGAAGTTTTGGTTACAACATGATAGAGTATAATATGGCAAAGTTCATGTTCTCATATTTTGATGAGAATTTGCAAAAGGTTGGAGACACTAGTTGTCCTAATCTTCCAAAAGGTTTTGGAGAGCAACATTATACTCGCGATTCACCGTTACAAGCTAAAAGTAGCTAGATCATGGATAAGTCCATGATGAGGGTGAATATTTGATGTAGGTAAAATGTTTACTACACCAAGAGATTACTAAAGAAAGGAATTTGAAAGAACACCAAATATTTGATAATGGTGATCTACTTCAAAGTGCAAGTTCAAAGACATTGGTATTTAACTATACACGCTTTGGACTATGTGTCATAAGTATGACTCCACTATTGATGTTGATAGATTCTTTCAAGCGAAAAGGAAATCTTGAAAGAGAATCTCATAAGTATATGGCAGAAAAGAAAAGACTAGAATTGTTCAGTTTAAAGTATATAGATGATATACGTGTTATGGCTATATTCTTTGCTTATTAAACAATGTGGTTCTTAAGTATTTGATACTGAATTTGTTGGTGTGAATCGTCATACGAAACAACACAATTCATGAATTACAATGGCCTAAGTAACTAGCAAAAGAATATGTGATGATGTTCATCGAAAACAAATAAAGGGTTATTGTGTTGCTCGTTAAACATCAAAGCTTGCCTTCGAGATTTGTTTTATCGTGTATTATGAGAACAAAAGGGTTGTTCAAATAATTGCCGTAATCCATAAAAGATGGATGATTCACAAATCTCGTTGAAGAAATCACATCCATAAAACTAGTGCTAAAATTGTCGAAAGACAAATTGATTGAAAGATCACTTAGGAAGTGACATCGCCGTTTAAATTATATTGGAAAGAAAAACATGAAGAAACTCCATGTGGATGGAATTTTGGAGTCTTTTGATTTTTGATCAAATGACGTTTGTGAAACTTTCCTAGAGATAATTAAAACTTCGTTCATAGGCCAAAAGGGAACGAAAGACTAGCTTATTGGAACTTGTGCATATTGTTGTACGAACTCCATTATGTGTAGTCAAGAGCGATGGATTTCAACTTCATATGCTTTCTCCGAAAATTTGAGTGAATATGTGAATATTTACTTAATAAGGATGAAGTGTGAAATATTTGAAAAGTTCGAAAGATTTTTAAGATGAAGTGCAAAATCATTGTAACAAGAATATAAATAGTTTATGATAAGATCATAAAGGAAGATATTTAAGTTACAAGTTTAGCATAATACCTAAGATTTAAGGAATCGGTCCGTGGATTTGCATTTCCCGAAACACCATAAGAGTATGGAGCGTTCGAGATATGTAATTGAACCTTGTTTGACATGGTAAGATCGAAGGTATAATTCATAAAACTGCTATTATATTTTAAAGATTAAAAGCTTTAGAGATTACCGTTTTCCACTAAAAGAGCTCCATCATAATCCGCTGAAATGACACCATATAAGGTTATGGTTTGGGATAAAACCCAAGTAGTCCTTTCTTAAACATTGGTATGCTATGCATAAGAAAGATGTTTGCAACCAAAGTCGGATAAAACTGTCTTTGTATTACTGTTAAGTATTCCTCCATAAACACCGGAGACAAAAGTGTTTGTCGCTTAGAACGTCAAGTTTCTTTGAGAAGGAATTTTTCGTGAAAAATTAAGTGGGAGGACAATAGAACTTTGATAAGGTTAAAGAACCTTAGCTATGTGTGCAAAGTTACGCACCGAAAAGTGTTCCGGAGGCAAGAATAATGCTCATGGCTCACGTGCCTCAAAGGTTGTGGTCACGGAGGTCTAAGTTTCTATTAAAACAAGTAGGTTTGATGAACAATCAAATACCAAGATTTGAGGGTTGAATCATTATTTGAGAATAATGAACCTACTACATGCAAAGAAGCGATGATGGGCCTGACTCGTCAAATGGCTTGAAGCCATATAATCCGTAATAGTTCCATACACGAGAAATCAAGTTTTTGAACTTGAAGGACCCTCGAAAAAGGTGTAAGACCTTGCAGTTGTGTTTGGATCTATAAAGAAGTAGACATGGATGTTTCACATCTATGAAATAGTCGACATGTTGGGAAAGAGTTCACAACAATGTTCAAAGGTTGTATATGACAAGATTTGATCTTTCATAGCGATTTTTAGTCTAGGCGGATTAATGTAGCAACCACTACATATAATTTGTTATGTGGTAGTAGAATAAACAAAACAAGTTCTTCTAATAGAATGGTTACCTAGGGGCGTGCATGACACGGTCCAAAGGGTTTTGTTAATTCAAAGGATGCTAAAAGCATATGCAAACTTCAATGGTTGAAGTAAGCATAGCGGAGTTGGAATCTTCACTATGATGAAACTGTTAAAGAGTTTAATTTCATCGGAGACAATGAAGATGCTTGCATTTGCAAGAAATTAAGTGGGGCGCTAAGACATGTTTCTAATACATTATGTGGAAGACATATTGTTGATTGGAAATAATGTATCTTTTATTAACACATATTAAGAATTTCATCCCGATGAAAGACTTAGGCAAAACCAAATATTTGGCATCAATAGATGCTAATATGGTTGTGCTGTAGTACATAGACAAGATATTGAATGAGTTCAATATAGAAACTACAAGAAAGGTTCTTGTCGCACAGAAAGGATTGAATGAGTTCAATATTGATGATATATTCAAGTGTATTGGCACTTGGTAAGTGAAACAAAGATTCAAGTATAGATTGATACTTGATGTATGAAATCACAAAGAGTATTTATATCAATCATACTGTGATATGTACAAATCCAGATATGTCCTATGCTCTAAATGTTGTGAGCATATACCAGAATGATTTGTAAGATGATCATTGGACAATAGTAAGGATATTCTTATGATCTTTTGGAAGAACTAAGAGTATATTATTTGTAGAAGTGACAAATAGATGGTTAGTTCATTGTAAAAGTACTACATTGATACTAGCTTTGTCACAAAGTACAAATTTAGTTTATCTCAATCTAAACTAAGGGTGGCACAATATAATGGAAAGTGAGTTCCATAATGGATTTGGATGAATTCCAAAGTTAAAGCATTGTGACAGATACTACAACAAAAGGCTAAGTATATGACTGCTATTATAAGCGGCAAAAGAGGGCATTTGTGTCAAGTAGTTTGTTATCAAACTAGGTGTAGTTCACAGCGGGATAATACTATGAAGATATATTGTACGACAATATTGTCAACATGTTTTTAACCCCAAAGAACTAAAGGTCACACCGAAAGACCAAATTTATACAAAGCCATCTCATTAGAGAATGAGTGATGCGTAGAGACGCAAAGACATGCAATTACACACGGACCTGGAAGTGTCAGATCCGGAGATCAGTTGACCACTAGCAATCGTGTACATACAACACCGGAAAGCCATAGGTGTTGAATACACAAAGGTTTGAAACTAGATTATTGACTCTAGTGCAAGTGGGAGACTGTTGGAGATATGCCCAAGAGGCAATAATAAAGTGGTTATTATCATATCTTCATATTTATGATAAATGTTTACATACCATGCTATAATTGTATTAACAGGAAACATTAATACTTGTGTGATTTGTAAACATAAAAGAGTCCCTAGTAAAGCCTCTTGTTAAACTAGCTTGTTGGTTAATATATGATCATTGTTTCCTGATCATGAACATAGAGATGTTATTAACAACAGGGTCATATCATTAGGAGAATGATGTGATGGACATACTCCTATAGACAAGCGTAGCACAAAGATCAAAGTCATTTCAATAGTTCAATTGCTATATGCTTTCTGATACATAGTAACCTAATTCCTTCGACCATGAGATCATGCATATCACCTTTACTGGATGGATGCTTTGATGTCATCAAACACCACACCGTAACAGGGTGGCTATAAAGGTGGCATTGAGTGTTCGGAAAGTGTTGGTTGAAACACATGGATCAAGAGTGGGATTTGTCCATCCACATGACGGATAGATATTCTCTGGGCCCTCTCGGTGAAATGTCATCCAATTAGCTTGCAAGCATGTGACTTGGTCACAAGGGATCACATATCACGGGAACGAGAAAAGAGTACTTATCAGTAACGAGGTTGAACTAGGTATGCAGAGATACCGACGATCATAACCTCGGATAAGTAACATATCGTGAGACAAAGGGAAATTGGTATCGTATGTAAGTGGTTCATTCGATCGCAAAGTAATCGAAGAAATATGGGAGCCATATGAATTTCAGATTCCTCTATTGGTTATTGTTCGAGAAGTGTCTCGATCATGTCCGCATAATTCACGAACCGTAGGAGACACACTTAAGGATTCGACGTTGTTTGAGTAGTTATGGTATTATGAGAAAGAGACCGAATGTTGTTCGGAGTCTCGGATGGGATCCGGGATATCACGAGGTGATCCGGAATGGTCCGGAGAATAAGATTCATATAAGGAAAGTCCCGTTTCGGAGTTGGGGAATGGTTCCAGTGTTTTCATCGGGAACATTCTAGAAGGTCCCGGAATGTCCGGCACTCCGGGGGGAAGGGTACATGAATGTGTCATTGTAAGTTGGAATGATTGCATCATATACTAAGTGTTCTCGCTGTCCAAAATAAAGGGTTTATTTAAATCCTAAATTGAAAAGTCAACGGCTAGTTTGAAAGTCAAGCAAGTTTTGGAAAGTGGAAAGAGGAGGAGAAGAGGAAACCGAGTTGGGAGGAGACCTCCTCCAACCGGACCAACTCCATGCCGAGTTGGGGAGGACTCCACTCCCTCCCCTGGCCCAGCCCCTCCCACCTATATAAGGAGGCAGGCTCCCCTCCTACTACACACTAGTTCCTATCCTCTAATCTAAACCCTAGACCTAAACCCCGGTTTAGAGCTATTTCGGTTTAGAGCCTTCTAATTGGTTTAGAGCCTTCTAATTGGTGTGTCTAATTACTAGACCACTAATAGCCTCTCTCATAAGCTCCACCATACTACACCGGCTTAAGGCGAAGCCTGCGGGATCTCCCTCTACTTAGGTACCACGCCAGTTGTCTTTGCCGAATCGCGAGAGTGCTACAACCTCCATTTTCTTTGGAACAAGGAGAGGAAGGTCTTCGTCAGTCAACGTGTGACCGACTACGGGCGCTGCGGAACGTAGGAAGGATCGTCTACGCGATCTTGAGATCGGAAAATGACTACATCACCGAGAATCTCTCGTTAACCGCTTTGGAATCTTCGAGGGTGAGTTTCACTATCGACTCGTTGCTACAATCTAGTAGATAGATCTTGGCTTGTTTGTTTGTATGCGATAGAAAATTTTTGTTTTCCATGCTACGAACCCCTACAATTGAGACATTCAGGCATATAATATACCCTGTTCCTGGCCCTAAAGATTGGACTAGGACCAACACACCAGGCATAGATCCACCTGTATTCAGGCAGAAACCTGGTAGGAAATAGTACAAGAGAAGGAAAGGAAAATTTGAGGTACCTGCCCCAAGGGATACATCTAGAATGGGATCTATCACTTGAAGTAACTGCAAGCTAGTAGGTCATAGGTATACTAGCTGTCAGGTAGCTTTGAGGCCAATTGTTGTTGTTTATTTGGTAGCTAGTACTTGTTCTTGTTTATTTGGTAACTAGTAATTATATATTAATTGTTAGTGCAATTGTTAGTAGCTAGTACTTGTTCTTATTTATTTGTTAACTAGTAATTATATATTAATTGTTAGTGCAATTGTATCAGACTAGCAGGCAGGACTATGCTAAATCATCTGGTTCAGCAAGAAGGCCTCCAAGAGCATGTCCTAGTGCTCCTAGTGCTTCATCAAGCAGGCATCCAATTCCAGCTCATAGTGCTCCAGCACCTACTGCTTCATCTACTCCAGTTCCTAGTGCTCCAGCAAGAAGTGCACCAAGGCCAGTTTCTGCTAATAGTGCACCAAGTACCAGGGCTTTCACAGCACCAAGACCAGTTTCTGCAACAACAAATGCTACCAGCACCAGGGTATCTTCCAGGGCATTCAAGCCTACACATAAGATGAAAGGTTACCTTACTGTTGGTAAATATGGCAGCCACAAGAAGAGGGGTCAAAAGCCTGTTGCTGACCGTTCAAATGCTAGAAAATAATTCATGTTTCTTAGTTAATTTGATGGACCTATTGTAGGGGTTCGTAGCATGGAAAACAAAAAAATTCTACCGCGTGCAAACAAACAAGCCAAGATCTATCTACTAGATTGTAGCAACGAGTCGATAGAGGAACTCACCCTCGAAGATTCCAAAGTGTTTAACGAGAGCAGATTCTCGTGGGTGATGTAGTCGTACTCTTGCGGATCTCAAGATCGTGTAGACGATCCTTCCGGCGCTGCGTTAAAGCGCTTCATGATCGGTCACACGCTCGATACTGATGAAGACCTTCCTTTCCTTGTTCTAGCAGCAGCAGTAGTAGCACTCTCTCGCAATTCCGGCAGACGACGGCGTGGTACCGAAGTAGAGGGAGATCTCGCAGGCTTCGCCGAGCGAGAGTATGGTGGACTATGAGAGAGGCCTTGGTGATCTAGGGTTTAGAGGCACCAAGGGAGGAGGCTAGGCTGGCGTCTAGGGCTTGGGGAGAGCCCCAACTCGGCGGCTAGGGCAAACCCTAGGGCGGCGGCGACTTGTGGTGGCCGGCGGCTAGGGCTAGGGTTTTGGTGGAGAGAGGTGTACCCTAGAGGAGGCACCCCTGCCCCTTCTTTTATAGGTGGGAGGCGCCCGGCCAGGGAGGAGTCCTCCCCAAGTCGGCCTCCTTGGCGGCGGGTGGAGGAGGAACTCCTCCCCAAGTAGGTTTCCTACTCTCCCTCCACCAAGCAAAACTGCCGTTTGACTTTTCAAATTGGCGTTTGACTTTTCAAACTAGGATTTGATTTATCCCTTTATTTTGCTCAGCCATGATACCTAGTACATGATGCAACCATTCCACATTGTCATGACACATTCATGCACCCTTCCCCTCCGGAGTGCTGGACCTTCCGGAACCTTCTAGACCATTCCCGATGAAAACACCGGAATCATTCCCCAACTCCGAAACAGGACTTTCCTTATATGAATCTTATTCTCTGGACCATTCCGGATCTCCTCGTGATATCCCGGATCCCATCCGAGACTCTGAAAACATTCAGTCTCTTACTCATCATTCCATAACTACTCAACAACATCGAATCCTTAAGTGTGTCTCCCTACGGTTCGTGAATTATGCGGACATGATCGAGACACTTCTCCGAACAATAACCAATAGAGGAATCTGGAAATTCATATGGCTCCCACATATTTCTACGATTACTTTGCGATCAAATGAACCACTTACATATGATACCAATTTCCCTTTGTCTCACGATAGTTTACTTATCCGAGGTTTTGATCGTCGGTATCTCTGCATACCTAGTTCAACCTCGTTACCGATAAGTACTCTTTTGTCGTTCCCGTGGTATGTGATCCCTTGTGAGCCAGTCACATGCTTGCAAGCTAATTGGATGACATTCCACCGAGAGGGCCCAGAGTATATCTATCCGTCATATGGATGGACAAATCCCATTCTTGATCCATGTGTCTCAACCCATACTTTCCGAACACTCAATGCCACCTTTATAGCCACCTAGTTATGGTGTAGTGTTTGATGTCATCAAAGCATCCTTCCGGTGATGGTGATAAGCATGATCTCATGGTCGAAGGAATTAGGTTACTATGTATCAGAAAGCTTATAGCAATTGAACTATTAAAATGACTTGATCTTTATGCTACGCTTATCTATAGGAGTATGTCCATCATACCATTCTCCTAATGATATGATCTTGTTATTAATAACATCTCAATGTTCATGATAGGTAAACCACAATCATCTATTAACCAACAAGCTAGTATTATGAAGAGGCTTTTACTAGGGACTCTAATCTAGTTTACAAATCACACAAGTATTAATGTTTCCTGGTTAATACTATTATAGCATGAATGTAAACATTTATCATAAACACAAAGATATAATAATAATAACTACATTTATTATTGCCTCCAGGGCATATCTCCAACACCTATGTATTTGTGCTGCTAAATGTGTGTTGGACCTATGTATTTGTGCTGAACCTATCTACCTATGTTGCAAAACTATGTAAGACATATCCAGTTGATATGCAAAACTATTTGTGCTAAACTATGGAGCTTTTGTTGATCATTGTGTACTTTATTTCATATGTAGTTTGCATCATGTACTGGTATTTTTCATCTTAGCTTGCACCCTTTGAAAATGGTGCACTTTATTTGAAATCCAAGGCACATGCAGCTGAACAAAAAGAAATAAACAGACTTTATTTCAAATCCAAGACACAAACAGGTACACAAACAGCTGAATCAAAGCATTTCAAGATGCAATTACACAAATGTTTAACCAAGAGATTCAAGGTGCCATTACATAGCTAAGATTACATAGATAGTTCCATAACAGATAATAAAAGGATCACATAGATAGTTCCATTACATAGCTAAGATTACATAGATAGTTCCATAATAAAAGAATTACATAGATAGTTCCATAACAAACATTACAATAATAGAAGGATCACTCATCACAGATAGCTTTGATTTTCTCCAGCTTTACTTTGTTCTCATGACTTGCTTGGAACATTTCATAGATGGTATACTCCATCTTCTTCTTTTCTTCCTTCTGGGCAACTCTTTCTGCCTCCCACTTCTTCTTCTCTTCCTTTAGGACATCTCTTTCTGCCTCCCACTTCTTCTTTTCCAGCAGGGCATCTCTTTTAGCCTCTACCTTGTTTTGTTTGACCCTAAACACATCAGCCTGGGATTTTAACACATTCTTCAGTTCTTCTTTTGCATTTTTCAGCACCTCAACCTCATTCTTCAAAGCTTGTATGTACGCTCCACGAAGATCACTGCTCCTTCTCTCATATCTCTCAAACATCATAGTGCTACTGCAGTCATCATACATTGACCACAACTTGCTTAGTGCATTATTGAGAGTGTCAGGCCACTCTTTATCTATCCAAGACTAGAAACCACAGTTGATTGTTTGCTGCAAATTAAACATAGCATGGGTATAAGCATTTCATTCAAATGTGAGCTAAACATAGCATGGGTATAACCCTGGAAACCACAGTTGATTGCTTTAGTTTTTAATGGTTTAAGCTACTGACATGAGTAAACTAAACTATGTGAGTGGTTTAAGCTACATAAGTAAACTAAACTAAAGCATGCTTAAGCTTGAGTAAACTAAACTATGTCAGTGGCAGTAACTAAACTATGTTAGTGGTTTAAGCTTGAGTAACTAAACTAAAGCTACATAAGTTCAAAAATATGCAGTAACTAAACTATGTCAGTGGTTTAAGCTTGAGTAAACTATGTCAGTAACTAAACTATGGCAGTGATTTAAGCTTGAGTAAACTATGTCAGTGGCAGTAATCAAAAAATAAGCTTGCCAGTAACAGAGATAGTAATCAAAATCTAAGCTTGGCAGTAATAGATTGAGAATGCTCAACAAGGATGGAGTAAATAACTTAATTTTCAATCTGGCACATGTAGAATCTCCTCCCTGTGTTTGTCCCATCAAAGGCTACGCATCTGCGCGGCTCCAGCTTGTGCATGTCACACCGCTCGGCGCCCACGGCTATCCCGCAAAATGTCGGGTCATCAATCACATTAGGAGCATAGTCCAGGCACGAGAGGTCCTAATCAAAGAAGAAATCAACTTTAATCGACCTAATTTGACGAAAAATCAATAAATCCTAATTTCGGACGAACCCTAATTTGAAAATGGGGGGAGGGAGATGGACTGGAGCTTACCCCTAGGTAGGAGTTGCTCGACTCAGAACCGTCGTGCCAGCTAGGCATGGCGAGGGCTGCGCTCGATTGGGACGGTGGCGGCAATGGCGGGGCGGTCGGCGGTGGCGTCGGCGGTGGCGCTCTGTCGCAGGAGCGTGGGAGAGCGGGGAAGAAAACGGTCAGGAGGAAGACCCAACGCGTTAGGACAGCGCCAAGTAGTGGGCCCCACTCCTGCCGTGAACGAGCGTTAATGGCCGTGCCGCTCGCCGTCCAGACCTGCCACGTCATCGATTATAGTGGGCCATCCCTGTCAGATCTGGTGTCAATTCGCGTTCAGCAGGCGTTTAGTGTTATTTGAGAAAACGTACGCCAAATGTGGCAGATTTTTGCTGCGAAAACGTAAACTGGTAGATTTCCGAAATTTTGCCCAGAAATTGATAGTTCTATGCTATTAACTCATTCGATCTAGTAGGGGCGAGGCCTCAGTAGGGGCAGACATCTTGGCGAGGTGTGGCGGCGAGGGCCGAGAAACAGCAGCGGGGAAATAACAACTGCGCATTGGGAGAGAACAAGGCCCAGTTCTTTTTGGGCTTCTCCAAGAAGTACCTCCTTGGCTTTCTTGGTAGGCCGGTACAAAAATAATTGTAAGGTTTTTTAACTAGTTGAGGCGGCTTAACTGTTCTGTAAGTCTCGCGAAAATTTAGAGCATCCTCACTCGTTGGATATTTTTAGACTGAAATTCAAATCAAAATATAGCCAGATGAAGCTCGTTTTCAGACTAGGAACGTCGAGTTTCCCACTATCGTTCTTAGCCCGAGTTCCCAGGACGTTCTTTTCCGCCCAAATTCAGCTCAAATTTGTCCAGATTTGCATAGTTTGGCATAATATGAATACAGAACATTGTTCGGCCTAGTTTGGCATACAGTCGATCAAAGTTCGATGCAAATAAACATAGTTCGGCATAAATTTAAACATAGTTCGGCGTAAATTTAAATAGTTCGGCCTACCATAAAAATACAATATATTTTGGCCTAGTTCGGCCCGTTCATGCTCGGCATCTACGTGTTGCCCCTGCGTATCCATAGGAGCAGTTGTTGATGCACTGCCGGATCTCGGTCTCCTGACGCATGGCAATAAAGGCAGCTCAGGTTAGAGGCACCTGGTGATCAGGCTCGGCAAGAGGTCTCTGTTTGTAATATGGCTCGTTTTGCTCGACCAAACTCACTAGGTCCTTCCGTTCATCCTCAATGATCATGTTGTGCAAGATCACACAACAGTTTATCACTTCCCACATCTGATCTTTCGACCAGGTCATAGCAGGGAACCGGACAACTGCAAACCGCTATTGGAGCACATCAAATGCCCGCTCCAGGTCCTTTCTGCAAGCTTCATGTTCCTTGGCAAACTGAGAATGCTCGGGGAGCATTGGGCTTGAGATAGTCTTCACAAATGTTGGCCATCTTGGATAGATGCCATCTGCCAGATAGTAACCCTTGTTGTAGTGGTGTCCGTTGATCTCAAATTCCACAGGGGGAGCATGACCCTTAACAAGCTTGACAAAGACATTTGAGGAGTTGAGGACGTTGATGTCGTTGTTCGATCCTCCCATGCTAAAGAAGAAGTGCCAGATCCAAAGATCATGTATAGCAACTGCCTCGAGTATCACAGTGCAACCTTCTTTGTGGACTTTGTACATTCTCAGCCATGCAAATCGACAGTTCTTCCACTACCAATACATGCAGTCTATGCTTCCAAGCATCCTAGAAAATCTTCTACTTTTATTGACAGCGAGGATCCGAGCAGTGTCTTCAGTAGTGGGTATTCTCAAGTACTGTTTCCCAAATACTGTAATCACTGTCTTACAGAACCTGTACAAGCAATCGATGGCAGTGAACTCGGCCATGCGGAGATAGTCATCGACACTGTCACCCGACGCTCCATATGCAAGCAACATCGTCGCCAATATGCACTTCTGCAGTGAGAAAAACCCAACCATACCGGTGCAGTCCTTCTTGCAAACTAAATAGGGGTCGAACTCCCGGATGACATGCACGATGTTGAGGAAGAGCTTCCGGCTCATCCTGAAACGGCGCTGAAACACGGCCTCTCCGTGGAGCGGCTCGTCGGCGAAGTAGTCGGCGTACAACAAGCAGTATCCATCTATCCTTTGCCTCGTCTTGCACTTCCGGCGACCCTTCGCCGAACCTCCGCGTTTTGGCTTCGACGTCTGCAGGTACAACTGGGCGGGGGAGGCGATGATCTGCATGTGCTCTGCATCTTTGGCGGCATCGGCGTTCTCCTCCTCTAGCAACACGGCGAGCATATCCTCGACGTTGGAGTCCATGGCCGAACCCAAAAAAAACACCGAACACTTGGCGGGAGAGGTGGTGGGAGCTCGCAGCGAAGCCGAGCTACGGCGAAAGCAGCGGCAGAATGGGCGGCGACTACGCCGAGCCTATCTAGAGGCGTGGGCATGTCTCGGCGTGGAGGAGCTCTGTCGGCGATGACATGGCGGCAGAGGCAGCTGGGGAGCACTTCGTCGCGGACTGGGCAAGTGGGTGTGGGAAATGGGGTTGTGTCGCTGACAGAGCTGGCTCATGCCCGTTTTCGCTTTGTCCGGCGTTCCTAGGATGATGGGAATGGCCTGAGAAGTTTGGATCAAAGTTCGCCCAAATTCGAACGAAACTAGGTTCCTGGAAACACGACTAGGCCGATTTTCGCCGTTCGAACCAAAATTTTGCCGGCGTCTTGGGAAGCGGAGTGGGTATGCTCTTAGGACCGATTTTCCCGTGAAGCTGGAGTAGGGCAGCGTCGAAAGAACTAGCCTAAAGCATCGGAAGGAGAATGCAGGAAAAATGTGTGAGCGAATAGTATCCACGGATTACCTTATCTGTGCAGTACGGAGATGAGAAGTGTTGGGGTCGATCTCAACTGGAGGTCGAGCATCTGAGCACGGGACACATCTGCAAGCAAGTGTGGTGGTACACGCGGTCATCCTCGTCTTCGCCGGGTCCAGCGGTGGAGGGCGTGAGACGGGAGAGAGGAATCCCCGCTCGGAGTACTCTGGCTTTGTCGTTGTTTTTATTAGAGCAACATATATTTCATTAATTGAAAATCAAATTACATAAAGCAACACATATGGACGCTAAAAGGGGATAAAATGATTGTCTTGAAAACACTGCAGATAAAAGAGTAAGAGATTGAGAAATACAAAACGATCCCTAGATTTTACTGCAACCACCAAATGTAGCGGACTCCGCCAACCTCCAGCGCCGCCGAGACGGACGCCGAAAGAGACGTCGAGCCTCCACCATTGCAAGATCCAAAAAAAGCACCATCGCCAACGAGGCTTTGTGACTCAATGAACAGGCCTGCTGCACGCAGCGAGGAACATGTCGCTGTGGCACATCGACCGGGGACGTTCCGTGATGTCTTGGACCAAGATCCGTCGCCTCCCGTCGACGAAGTCGAAGGATAAAGGCAGATCCACCACCTCCGGACCAACATCCTTGCTCCAGAGAAACCACCTCGTCCCGGCCGCCAGCGCCATCACGGATAACGACGAGCGCCAGCGACACAACGAGAAACAGATCTTGCCAGATCTGAAGAACGACGAGAAGACAAAGCTGTCGATCTGAAAGACCAAACAACAAACGTTGCCATCACCTCCGAGACACAACCATGAAGATCAGCCGGTGTGAGAGTAGAGATGAGGCAGATTTATTCGTCCGAACGTCGCTCCCACCACCTCAACGACGCACCACAAAAAAAAACCCTAATCCTAACTACTAGACGGAAGAATAAGGTCCCCCTTCCTCCAGCAGCCGAAGCAGTAAGCAGAGGGAGAGGGAACCAGTCCGATCACCGGCTGAGATCTAGGGAGGGAATTGGGTCGAGCGCCGCCGCCTGAGGAGACGTAACGAGAGCCGAATGATGTGGGTGTTGTGGCTTTGTCGTTGTTGGGTCAGCCCATGTACTACTCTCTAATAGCTTTGTGAAGATAGTTATACTCTGTTGGTTTGGAGAGATTTATTTTGAACCTACAAATTAAAAGATGTTTAGATATATTATTTTTATAAAATTAAAATAATTTATGTTTTAAAAAGGAGGAAGTACATCTGTTTCAAAAAAAGACACACCCGTATTCCAATATAAACTCTGATAGAATAAATTAAGCAACCATGTTTTGATTATATTGCACATAATTAGTATTATTGAATTCGTATTAAAAAATACTTTCTAATGATGTTAATTTTATATCAATATTTTTTTTGTAAATTTTGAGAAATTTTTGGTTAAAGAAAGGTAAAACGAGAACGTCTTATTCTTTTAAACAGAGAGAGTATATATACCTATAGCAATATAAAAAGATCCAGAGGAGGGAAGATCCAACACATCCCGACCTTCTAGCTGATATCCAACGGTGACGGCAATGAAGCGGGTTTAGACGGATATACCAAAACCAAATCCAAATCTAAATCCATGAACCTCACTCTAGCCCGCCCACGAAGATATTCATGAACATGAATGTCGCTCAAGATCCAAACCCGACGTATATCTATGTATTCATGGATATCCATTAGTTTACACACTATATACAATAATCATAACAACATTTAGCATAAGTACAAAATAATAGCAATTTTTTACAGCATTTTAACAAATATTATATGTATAATAATACATAGAAATATCAGAGCAACAATATTTTAACCACATGGTACTTAAAATATGTCAAATATCACACGATAACATCACAAAGTACATAGATGTCTCATAACAGTCTTAGAGAATGTTTTTTATTACAAATTTCCAATACAACATCTCATATATTCAATAGATATAGCAATGCATAGTAGAAAATATTGGGACCCGTGGCTTGGAAGTTGGGGTCTTCTATTGAATAAATATTACATATGTAGAAAAACAATCTCACTGACAGGTGGGTCCCATGTATCAGCTGGGTATCCGCTGGATATCTATGGAGGAAAATATTACTCATGCCCGTCCCATGAATTAGTGGATATCTCTCCATAAAATCAGTGGATGTAATTAGGCCTCCATATTCTTGTCCACCGGGTCGGATATTCGTGGATACCCGGATCTATGGTGCCATCCTTACAACGGTAGACGTCAATCCCAAGTTTTGTGGTAAAGCAGTGTTTGTCGCCCGTCGCATGTCCCGGTCCCGCATGCAAATGTTGCCGCAAATGTTACATCTGGGATGGCAGATTTCTCCAAATAAACTCACGCTAAGAACATGTCCACTCGTTGCCAGGTTTACAGGCCTAGATTCTGCTCTGGATGGAGCTAAATTGATCCGAATGGATGTATTTTTTTGTTGGCCTGGGAATGAACCTGTTCCAGCTTTGTTCCTAGCTCGCACCGGCCACGCCTCGAGCCCAGCTCTCCGTTCGCGCCCATGCTTCCCGCGCCGCCATGACGGGAGCGCATTGTGGTCTCCTCCCTCACTCGACCAGCAACCGCCTGGACCGGCCATCGTCGCCAGCCTTACGCCAAGGTCCCGTGCTGGACCAGCCATTGTCGGTGGCCTCATCCCCGACGCCGGCCACTCCCCGTCCCCGTCACCCAAGGCGGTGTCGCCCGTGCTAGTGCTCCCCGACACCGACTCTAGGCTAGCGGATTAGCGCAGGCTCACACACAAAGAGGAAAGATCGGGAGAAACAGTGATTGTGGAGGATTCTAGACGGCAGAAAATAGATCAGGAGAGAGAGAAACAAACAAAAATATCTGCCCACGAAGCATTTGCAATATAAAATATCGACTAGATCATGCAGACGCGTGTTGCCGTGTCCGTCCAATAAAAATATAAAATGTCAGAAAATGGTGATAAATCTATTTGATTTGAATTGAGATGTTTGAGATACTACAACATACTTTTGTGTTGTTGAACATGCAGACAACATAGGAATCATTTGCATTTCCAGCATGATTATATTAGATGAGTTTCACAAAATGATTATACTAGATGTTTGAGAGACCGAGAAAGTGTCTCGCACGCGTTTAAGACTTGAAACATAAAGAAAACATTGTAGAAACGGTGCAATCTACAATAGCTATTTGCGCATCTACAGTGTCAAAACTCAGACGTGGCATCGCTAAGATGGCGTCAATTTGTTCAACTTTTATATAGGTATCTATATAACAATGATGCATTTAAGATATTCTGGAGTAATACAGTTGAAATATGTTCTCAATTTCATCCTCTCAACCGAACCACTCTCATTTGCATCATCGCTAATTGCTGCCGTGGTGGGCATGTCCTTGTCGCTCATGATTCATGGTGGCTCTCTCCTCGTCATCGTTGAGCGATGGCGCACTCTCAGTTGCACGGGTGGTGGTGCGCCCTAGACGATGGCATCAATCGCTTGGCAGCGGAGTTTAGGCATGACGGCGTCAAGGCGCGTACTAGCTTCGCCTTCACCGCCGCGTCCAATTACGACATGGGTTGTTCGTTCTTGCGTTATGTTCCCATGAGCTCCAGTCAAGGTACCTATGTGTCCGGGACCATCGTCATTAGCTCCTCGATCACGCGTACTGGTTTATAATTTACCGAGCGACGAATACCGAGTTTGCTGTAAGATAGAAGGGGAGGGACGAGGGAAGAAGAAATGGTGTCACTACTGTTAGAAATAATGGGCTAAATCATTAGACCCATGTGTGATTTCAGATTTTCCCTAAATCTCAAAGCTCATGTATGTGGAAGCCCATATGTAATTTGGCCCAAGTTGGTGGCAGCTCACATGTGTACGTGGCAAGAGCTGTGGGAGCTAAAGTTTAGTCTCACATTGAAAGTTGAAAGAGAGTTGCATCACCTTATAAGGTGGAGTGTTGCACCACTTTGTAAGTGAGTGACAATAAGAGAGCTACACGCGCGCTCCTCCTCCGACGACGTCGCCGCTCACACGCACGCTCGTCTCGTCTCGTCACGGCACGGCACGACGCGCGCGCGCCGCGGGTTGCGTGAATCTCGTCGGGCCGAGCTTTATTTTGCTGCTCAGGAAAATGTGTGCGGTTAGACAGACGTGTCAATAGTTAGCGGATTCGAGTCGCTCCTAAATCGTGGGCTATCTGTAACCGACCCGAACGTGTGTGACGTGGGCTTGGTCCACTTCGTGTCCTGTACGGGATTTCCGAGCCGCTCTATATAAACGCATGTGCAGCTTCCACAACGTACGACACCGAAAACCAATCTAGGGTTTTGACATCCTCTCTACTTGCGCCGTCACCGTACTCTACTCCATCCCGCTTGCCGGCGTGCACCGGCGAACGGGAGAGCAGGCCTCCGAAACCACTCGTCCTTGTGATCTTGTACGGGAGAGGGTGAATAAGGTTTTTGGGAAGCGCTTCGCGCGACTGCTCGAGTTCTCCATCACGGGTCGTCTTCCATCCAAGTCAGGCGGTGCTGCCTACCGCCGTCTTCGTCGTCATCTGCTGCGATCATTCTTCCCCAAAGTTTCTACTACGACAACCGAACGGTACGTGCTACGTGATCCTGCTTGGTTATTCATCATGTTCTGCGAGTACATGTTAAGCTGTTGTTTGTTTCCGATCATCCTGTTGTTTAATACATCTAGTATGTTCGAGTTACATGAGCTAGTAGCTGGTTTTTTCATGATTTATATTCTGAAATTAATCGTGGAAATTATGCCTAATAATCTAACAATCCAAAAACCTTATTATAGGCAATTTCCTGAATTAAACATGGGACACCTGGCCGATGCTATGAAGCCGAAAATTTTTACGGTGTTCATTTTAAGAGATGGCAGTATAAGACCACTATGTGGCTGCAAGCTCTGAAAGTATTCGAGGCTAGTGAGGGTTTACCTGAAGGAACTACGTCTGACGAGATTCACAACAAGTTCAAGGAAACCAATCTTGCCTTTGTGGGATGCGTTCTGAGTGTTCTTGACAACAAGCTATTTGATGTGTATATGCACATCAAAGATGGAAAAGAGCTCTGGGAGGCACTGAACGCTAAGTTCGGTGTAGCAGATGCTGGCAGTGAGCTGTACATCATGGAGAACTTTCATGATTACAGGATGGTTAACAACCGTTCTGTAGTTGAGCAAGCTCATGAGATACAGTGCTTTGCCAAGGAGCTTGAAATCCTTAAGTGTATCTTACCCGACAAGTTTGTGGCTGGGTGCATTATTGCAAAGTTGCCTTCTTCGTGGAGGAACTTCACCATAACTCTCAAACACAAGAGACAAGAGATATCGGTTGAAAACCTGATAGCGTCTCTTAATGATGAGGAGAAGGCTCGGGCTAAAGACACTGCTGAGAGAGGAGGCGAGGGTCAGTCTAGCGCCTACATGGCGCAGAAGAAGACCTTCGGCAAGAACAAAGGGAACTATAAGCCCTCGTTCAACAAGCCTGAAAAGACTACAACCTTCAAGAAGAAGAAGAAGCTGAACAAGTCCGAGCTACATTGTTATTCATGTGGAGAGCTCGGCCACTTTTCCAAGGACTGCCCAGATCGTGCAGATCGCAGAGGGAAAGGTGGAAAGACTGTCAACATCGTGACCGCTAGCAACACTGATGGGTACGGTAATTTATTTACTGTTCTTTCAGTATTTTAATCACCATGTTGGTGGATTGATACGGGTGCTAATGTTCACGTGTGTGCTGACATCTCTATGTTCACTTCTTATCAGGTCGCTCGGGATTCAGCCGTCCTAATGGGGAATGGATCACATGCTTCTGTTCATGGTGTTGGCACGGTGGATCTGAAGTTTACTTCCGGAAAGATCGTGCAACTAATGAACGTGCAGCATGTCCCTACTATGAACAAGAATCTCGTTAGTGGCTCCCTTCTATGTAGATATGGGTTTAAGGTTGTGTTAGAGTCCAATAAAGTCATTGTTTCGAAACATGGACAATTTATTGGTAAAGGTTATGAGTTCGGAGGCTTGTTCCGGTTTTCACTTTCAGAGTTTTGTAATAAATCCGTGAATCATATTTGTGGTGATGTTGATGATGATACCAGTGTTTGGCATTCTTGTTTATGTCACATTAATTTTGGTTTGATGTCTCGGATGTCCAGTATGAGTTTAATTCCGAATTTCACTATTGCCAAAGGTTCTAAGTGCCATAGTTGTGTGCAATCAAAGCAACCTCGAAAGCCTCACAAGGCTGCCGAGGAGAGAAACTTGGCACCTCTAGAACTCATACATTCTGATCTATGCGAGATGAATGGTGTGTTGACAAAAGGTGAAAAGAGATATTTCATGACGTTTATAGATGATGCTACTAAATTCTGCTATGTTTACTTGTTGCAAACTAAAGATGAGGCTTTAGACTACTTTAAAATCTATAAGGCCGAAGTTGAAAATCAACTAGAGAGAAAGATCAAGCATCTTAGGTCGGATCGTGGTGGTGAGTATTTTCCCAAAATATTTGACGAATTCTGTTAGGAACACGGAATTATTCATGAGAGGACGCCTCCCTACTCGCCCCAATCTAACGGGGTTGTCGAGAGGAAAAACCGCACGCTAACTAACTTGGTGAATTCCATGTTAACCAGTGTTGGTCTATCAAAGGCATGGTGGGGGGAGGCTTTGTTGACTTCATGTCATGTCCTGAATAGAGTTCCTAACAAGAATAAAGAAAATACCCCTTATGAGGAGTGGGCTGGGAGAAAACCATCGCTTTCGTATTTGCGCACTTGGGGGTGTTTGGCAAAGGTCAACATACCAATTCCCAAGAAACGCAAGCTCGGACCTAAGACAGTGGATTGCATCTTTCTAGGATATGTTCCACGGAGTGTAGGCTATAGATTTATAGTGGTTAAATCTGAGGTACCTGATATGCGTGTTGATACTATAATGGAATCTCGTGATGCAACATTCTTTGAGAATATTTTTCCTATGAAAGATATGCATAGCATTGGTAGAATTTCTTCTGAAATACTTCCTGAATCTAGTGCATCTATTGAGAATTCTGAACAACCACATGAGGAAGTCCTTGAGAAGGATGACGATGAACCTCTCATGAGGAGTAAGAGACAGAGGATTGCAAAATCCTTTGGTAATGATTTCATCGTGTACCTTGTGGACGATACTCCCAGATCCATTGCAGAGGCATATGCATCTCCTGATGCAGATGATTGGAAAGAAGCTGTCCAAAATGAGATGGACTCGATTCTTTCTAATGGAACTTGGGAATTATCAGAACGACCCTATGGTTGCAAACCTGTGGGCTGTAAGTGGGTGTTTAAGAAGAAGCTAAGGTCTGATGGTACTATTGATAAGTACAAGGCGCGGCTTGTAGCTAAGGGCTACACACAGAAAGAAGGCGAAGATTACTTTAACACATATTCACCTGTTGCTAGACTGACCACCATTCGAGTACTACTGTCCCTGGCTGCCTCTTATGGTCTTCTCGTTCATCAAATGGATGTGAAGACAACTTTCCTTAATGGAGAGTTGGAAGAGGAGATCTACATGGATCAGCCGGATGGGTTTGTGGTAAAAGGTGAAGAGACAAAGGTGTGCAAGTTATTAAAATCTTTATATGGCCTGAAACAAGCACCTAAGCAATGGCATGAGAAGTTTGACAGAACTCTACTTTCTGTTGGCTTTGTCATTAATGAGGCTGATAGGTGTGTTTACTATCATCATGGTGGGGGCGATAGCGTTATATTATGTTTGTACGTGGATGATATTCTGATCTTTGGTACAAACATGAAAGTGATAAATGAAGTCAAGTATTTCCTGTCAAAGAGTTTTGATATGAAAGATCTGGGAGAGGCTGATGTGATTATGAACATCAAGCTTATTAAGAACGAGAATGGGATTACTTTAACGCAATCTCATTATGTTGAGAAGGTCTTGAGCCGATTTGGCTTTGCTGATGGCAAGTGACGTGGTTATACCCTACGGGTACGTGACTTTAGCATACCTGGTCCAGCCCAAGGAAGGCCCACAGCAGATATACGCTGGCCCATGAAGATTTTCGGGTGGCCAAGGCCCATGACGCCTTCGGATCCTTGGAGAGCAAGACTAGCATAGATAGGAAATTCAAAGGAACTTGTAACCGACTAGGACTATGCCTGGGACCTGCCTAAGTCTATATAAAGGCCAGAAGGGCACGTCCTAGATCTCTCGACTCATACTTTCGCACACGCACCTCCACACCAGATCGAATCTGCGCACCCTGTAACTTTCGGTTCCGCCGTAATCAAGAGCAGACAAGCAGGAGTAGGGTTTTCAGCATCCCCATCTTCTCCAAAACCTGGTTGCTTGTCTGTTAACCGTTCCACGATCTCCAGCATCCCCATCTTCTCCAAAACCCAAGTCCATAACAATGGGCATTGACGAGTCGAAACCTCGTCAATTGGCGCCGTCTGTGGGAATCGGGGCTGCTGATTGTGCGATCGTGACGGCCCCGACCCGATCGATCTACAACTCCGCGGTGATGGAGAATCACCTCCTCTTCGGCGCTTTCGACTTCACCGCTCACTCGCCGGCTACCATGAAGGATTTCGAGCCCGTAGGCGACGGACTCGAAATTCTATTCGGGAGCTTCTGCTTCCAGGTGGGACAAACTGGCACCCTCCGCCTTCCTGAGCGGGTGCCCGTGCCATCAATCAGGCCCGCTTCGTGGGCTCCACACCCCGTGTTGCGCACATCATCATCGACAGATGAGTTCTACGACAGCAACAGCTGCAACTCCGATCTATGCGATCCACCTTCGGATGAGGGGACCTACGGTTCCGAATCCGAAAGCTGCGGCAGCGGACGATCTGGCGCTACCAATGCGCCAGGTCATCCAGAGCAGCAAACGCCTACCCCGCCGCCCAACACGAACCCCCACCCGGGGCGAAACGGCGAAACGGGAGCGAAGAAGCCAGTCCCCCCCACCCGACGGGGAAAACAATGGCCACGTCATCCAACTTAGCAAAGAAGGATGGGTCAAGGCACGCCGTGCCGTAGCAGGCGACATAGTCCTACCTGCAGACGCCTCACGTGAGCTACTGATGGCATACCACTACCTCCTCATCGAGGAGCACAAGAAACAAGTCAAGATGCAGGAGACGCTCGACAAACGCAAGCAAGCAGCCTCTGAGTCCAGCGCGCGACGAGCTGCGCTCTCCGCCATGGCACCTGGCTCTAGCACAAACGGAAACCAGGGAAACAAATACCGCTCTCGGGTGGATAACATGGATCCCAGGGAACGCCGTGATGTGACCCGAACTCTCCACACATCGTTCATGGATATGGATGCCGACGGCAACATCATCCCGAAGACACCGCAAGCTGCGATCATGGCAGCCACTGCGTATCTCGCGGCCCACCCTCCTCCGGAGGGGGACCCGAAAAGAGCCATGCATAAATCCGCACTCACCGGACTCGGACTCGTCGGAGCTGCGCTCCACGAAGATGCTCCTGCGGAGCCAAAGAAGAAAGCTCCGGCCAGGTGCGACCGGAGCCCCACCCCTTCATCCGAAGAGGAAGAGGAGCACGACCTTCCTCGAAGGAAGAAGAGCTCGCATCGCCATAAACGCGACTACGACGCCAGGGACGCGCTTACACAGCGCAAAATCGACAAAGCACGAGCCAAACGTGCATGCTCGTCTGAATCCGAGATGGACGAAGACGAAGGAGAACTCTGCGGAGCTCGATGCTTCAGCAGATCTGTTCGGCGAACGCAGATGCCACGCAATTTCAAGCTTCCTTCGGATACTCCGAAGTTCAACGGCACGCAAGATCGAAAATCCTGGCTCAGCGACCATCTGTCATCCGTCAAGCTTCACGGCGGCAACAAAGAAACCGCCATGCAATGCCTCCATTGCGGTGACAAGGCGTATGGCCAGCCTATCATCAGGATCCATCCGAAGTTGGGAGGAGCTATCTTATAGCTTCATCCGAAATTTCAAGGGCACCAGCAAGAGGCCCCGCCTCAATCGAAGAGTTGCGAGCCTGCACTCAGAGAACGGGTGAGTCTATTCGCTCGTACATACTACCCTGGTCTACCACCAAGAACTCCGCAGCACACATCTCCGAAGAGAGGGCCATCGACGCCTTCAGGGACGGCGTCAAACGCCAAGATTTCAAGGAGGAACTTGGGCGCGTTAAGCCCAAGACACTCGACCACCTCATGGACATTGCCAACAGGTGGGCAGACGGCGAAGATTGCATCCACCGCGCACAATCAGACGAAGAGGACGACTACGGCCGAAGGCGAGAACGCCGCAGCAAGAGGAGATCGTGCGTCTACGAGGACCGCGACGGACCCGACATGGTCGCGGCCGACTACGCCGACCGCCGCAACGACAATAGCCGCAATAGCGGAGGATACCGCAGCGGAAACTTCCGTGACAACGGACGCCAAAGACAAGCTGCGGTAACGCCAACGCGACAACGGACCCTCAGCATTCGACAAACTGTCGGGTCCATGCACCATCCACTTCTACATCGACAAACAAGATGGCAAAAAGAAAGCCAACCACATGCTCAAGGACTGCCGCGAGTTCCAGAAACTCAGCGAAAGCATGGTGCAGATGAGGCAACAGTCCCCAATCCCTGCATTCGGAAACGCACCTGCGCCAGGTGAAGTAGCACACAGAGCTCCTCCACCGCCGCCTATTGGAGGCCCAAACCAACCAGTCGCACCAGCGCAGAACAACGCCGGGGTCGGGTACCCCCCACCGAAAGGAGCACTAAATATGATCCAGAAGGGACGCCCCACGAATAGGGTGCAGAAGAAAATCACCCGACAAATCAACTTGGCCGTGGCAACTCCGCCTGCAATCCCTGAGTACCTCAGCGGATCGGAGTCCTGCATCACATTCACTCGCGCGGATCACCCTTGCGGATCCTCACCCAGGTCATCTGCCACAGTGCTGGAGGCGCAGATCGGAGGCTTCGAGATGAGTCGCGTCTTCATGGACGGCGGCAGCGGCATCAACCTAATGTTCGCAAGCACTCTAGCAGCAATGCGGATCCCACAATGCAGCCTGGAACAGTCAGACACAACGTTCCACGGCATCGTTCCAGGGAAGGGCATATTCCCCCTGGGCAAAATAGGGCTCGACGTCATCTTCGGGAAGCCGGACAACTTTCGGCAGGAGCGACTCGAATTCGAAGTGGTGGACTGGCCGTCGCAATACCACGCCATCCTGGGGCGTGTAGCATTCGCAAGGTTCTGGCCGTCCACACTCGCATACCTACTACTCAAGATGCCAGACCGAGGCGTCATCACAGTCCACGGAGCTTCACCCGTCGGACCAATGCGAGGATTTCAACAAAATCTCCCGGTCTTCGGCATGCAAGACGAGCTTGTAAGGCTCCGTGAGGTAACGGACAATGGGGCACCCCAGTCCTGACGTAACGCACTGACATGTCCTTCGACTCCACCGTCAACACCAAGAAAGTGCAGGTCCATCCGACGGATACCTCCAAGACGGCTCGACGCCAACGGCCCGCATAGGAAGGCGCTCGTCGAATTCCTCCGTGGCGGAAATCTTCGCTGGTGTCCTGCGGACATGCCAGAGTTCGAATTCGCCGAGCACGCACTCAATGTCTTTCCGGACACCAAGCCGATCAGCAGTCCATCCGAGGCGCCAGAGCCACGAGCCGAAGCCATCGGCAAGGAAATCAATAGATTACTCGCTGCAGACTTCATCAGGGAAATCAAGGAAAGCGAGTGGCTGGAAAACACAGTCATGGTCCCAAAGAAGGACACGGACATCCTGCGGATGTGCGTGGATTTCACGTCACTAAACAAGCACTGCCCAAAGGACCACTTCCCGCTTCCTCGGATCGATCAGATCATCGATTCGACTGCAGGTTGTGAGAAACTCTCCTTCATCGACGCCTACTCGGGCTATAACCAGATTCGACTCAAGGTCGAAGATCAGGAGAAAACGGCGTTTATCACACTGTTCGGAGTATTCTGTTACAACACAATGCCCTTCGGGCTAAAGAACGCAGGCGCCACGTACCAGCGATGCATGCAGGCCTGCCTCAAAGACCAGATCGGTCGCAATGTCCAGGTCTACGTCGACGACATAGTGATAAAAACTAAGGAGGCAAGGACACTCATCGACGATCTCTGCGAGACGTTCGATAACCTTGATCGCTCCAGGATCAAGCTTAACCCCGAAAAGTGCACCTTCGGCGTCCCATCGGGTCAGCTGCTTGGGTACTTCATCTCTCAGCGAGGGATCGAGGCGAACCCGAAGAAAATCAGAGCCATCATGGCAATGGAGAAGCCAAAAAACCTCAAAGGCGTCCAGCAGCTCGCAGGGCGAATAACGGCGCTAAGCAGATTCATCAGCCGCATGGGCGAGAAGGCCCTGCCATTCTACCAACTGCTGCGCAAGGCAGACAAGTTCGAGTGGACACCAGAAGCCGACGATGCATTCGAAAGCCTCAAACGGCTCCTCTCCACCTCGCCCGTTTTGGTCACACCAAAGGAGCGCGAGCCCCTGCTGCTGTACATAGCAGCCACACACCAGGTGGTCAGCACCGTACTCGTTGTCGAACGACCCGAAGAGGGCAAGACCCACGGGGTCCAATGCCTAATTTACTACCTCAGCGAGGTACTGACACCAACAAAGCAGAGGTACCCTCACTACCAGAAGATAGCCTACGGCGTGTTCATGACGACTCGGCGATTGAGCCACTACTTCCAGGAGCATCAGGTGATGGTCGTCAACGAGGCAGCCCTAAACAGCATCCTGAATAACCCGGAGGCCACAGGACGTGTGGCCCTGTGGGGCATCGAACTGTCACCTCTAGACATCGTCTATGAGAAGCGACTCGCAATCAAATCTCAAGTCCTTCCGGACTTCCTGGTACATTGGATGGAGCTGCAACTGCCAGACACCCTAGACATGTCGCAGTCATGGAAAATGCACTTCGACGGCTCCAAGAGAGAAGCTGGAGCAGGAGCAGGGGTCATACTGACCTCCCCGCAAGGAGACAAGATGAAGTACGTCCTCCGGATGAAATTCCGAGCCTCCAACAACGAGGCCGAATACGAAGCCCTCATCCATGGCATGAGGATGGCAAAGATATGCGGCGCAACGCGCCTGGTCATCTATGGTGACTCCAACCTCATCGTCCAGCAGACGATGAATGAGTGTGACGCACACGCCAAAACATGATCGCGTACCGCGCGCTCTACAACGCACTCGAAGGAGAATTCGATGGCTGCGAGCTTCGACACATTGGAAGAGAAAGCAACGAGGAAGCCGACAGACTGGCCAACATCGGCTCCACTTGCGCAAAGGTGCCACCAGGTGTGTTCCTCGAACAGATCTGCGTGCCATCCATCAAGCGGAAATTCCCCAAGGGATCACCCGAAGAAGCAGAACACTCAGGGGCTACGCTACCCGAAGGATACGAAGGACCCGAAAAACTAGACACAGAGGTAGCCATGGTCAACCTAATGCAGGTCATGGCAGTCGAAGAAACTTGGACGCGACCATACCTCCAGTTCTTGATAAACGGAGAAATGCCTGACAACCCGACAGATGCTCGGCGCGTATCTCGTCGGTCAAAAGCCTTCACCATCATCAACGGCGAGCTGTACAAACGCAGCATCACGGGTGTACTACAACGGTGCGTCACCATCGACGACGGCAAAGCCATACTCCAAGACATCCATGAGGGCATCTGCGGCCACCACGCAGGCAGCCGCTCCCTTGTCGCCAAAGCTCTACGAGCAGGATTCTACTGGCCAACGGCCACAAGCGACGCAAAGGACATCGTCCGGAGATGCAACGGATGTCAACGGTTCGCCGACAAACCGCACGCACCTAGGTCCGAGCACAGACCCATACCCATAGCCTGGCCTTTTGCTCAATGGGGCCTCGACATGATCGGCAAACTGCCAAAAACGTCGAAAGGGGGACACGTCTTCCTCCTGGTTGCAGTCGACAAATTCACCAAGTGGATCGAGGACATGCCAGTCACCAACCAGAAAGGCAAAACTGCCGTCAAATTCTTCGAGTCCATTGTCTACAGGTTCGGCGTACCGCACAGCATCATCACTGACAACGGATCGAATTTCATCTCCGAAGAATTCCAGGACTTCTGCGAAGGCCTTGGGATCAACATCACGTACGCCTCAGTGGCACACCCGCAAACGAACGGGCAAGTGGAAAAGGCCAACGGCCTAATCGGCGCTGGCATCAAGAAGCGCCTTATGAGTTCACTCGAACAAAAGGCTGGAGCCTGGACAAAAGAGCTACCATCCGTCCTGTGGAGCTTACGGACTACGCCAAACAGCTCCACCGGCTACACACCGTTCTTCATGGTACACGGAGCTGAGGCTGTGCTACCAGCCGAAGTACGCCACCAGGCCCCACGGTCGCTTAAAGCGAATCACGATTGCACTTTCAAGACGCTGTCGACACACTCGACGAAGCACGAAATATAGCAGCAGCTCGATCAGCGGTGTACCAGCAGAGTCTCCGCAACTACCACAGCCACCGGCTGCGCCCAAGGTCCTTCGTCGAAGGAGACCTCGTCTTGCAACTCAAGCAAAAGCGACCGAATAAATTCGAGTCACCATGGGAAGGACCCTACGTCATCACCGAAGTCATCCCAGGTGGCGCCTATCGCCTCAAGCACGTGGAGTCTGGAGTCGCATACTCCAACCCATGGAACATCGCGCACCTGCGACGATTCTATCCCTAGCTACCTACCCCTTTACTTTCAATAAGGCTTTCAGCCAAGGCTATTCAGCCGAACAATGTACCTCCTTTATTACGATATAAATAAAGCTAAGTGTCTCGCCCCAAAACTTCAGTTCACTATTTTGCAACTTTACTACATGCTACAAACGCACTCGGGGGCTCCCCCCACCGCACGATTTCATCGACTGAGAATAAAACGTGTACACCTGAGTAGCTGACAACGTCAGGCAAACGAAAAGGACACGTACTCAATCAAAGCACTGCGTGCTCACAACAAACAAACCTTTACAACAAAGGGCACAACACGCCCAACCGAAATATACAAATTTTACATCTATCTCTTTTTCAGGTACTACCTATTCTGAAGAATAACCCGAGCACGCTGCTCAAACAAATCTACGACCTGTTCGGCATACTGCCTTACAGCAGCGTAATGTGGGCGCATGTCCCACTCACCACCATCAGGCCGAAGAGGCGGCCCAGCGGCCACATCAGCCAAATCTACATCAGGCCGATGCAGCCTCACAAGAGACAACGCAGCCTTGACTCTAGCGACGAGTTGTTGCCGCACCAACTCCTTGACATTGCTCATGCTTCGAAACTTCGACAGAAGACCCGCAAGGCTCGTCGGTACGGCATCCAAAGGAAACATGACGTGCAGCACCGAGGAAAGCGATGTCTGCACTTGGCGGAGCACCCGCGAAACTTGGTGAACACGATCACCGCGTCGCCAGAGCCATGGCGCGATCACGATCCATCCAGAAGAAGCCGCCAGCCTCCATGTCCTGCTGAGTCAAGCAATTGACCCGAACAGCGACACGTTCCTTTTCTTCCCTCGGAGCAAGGTTCGCACCTGCGATAAACGCACAAAATAAGAGTAAGGCCAGCAGGCCCATCCGAAGAACTGAGCTACAGCTCGAACCAAAGAACAACTTACACTGCAGCTGCCCGGACAGCCGAACCAGCTCCGCCATCAAGTACTCCTCTCTGGCTGCACCACGATCCGCCTTGGACTTCCAAACATCGGCATGACCGCGTAACCCGAGCAACTCGCTCTCCAGACTACGCACACGATCCCGAAGAAAAGAGAGTTGCGAGGAATCATCCAAAGATGGTCGCAGAAGATTTGGGCGGGTGTCAAGGTCAACACCCGAAGGAACCTATAGCAGCAGAAAAAGAAAGGAACACAGACATTCAGACAGCGATAGAGCACAACTCAGAAGAATTCATTAACATATAAGGCCACTACATGGCACACGGATGGTGTTCTTCAAGATATTTACAACAAAAGCAGACTACAAACTACCCTACGTCTACAACGCCTAAGATGCGGCACCTGTTGGAGATATGCCCAAGAGGCAATAATAAAGTGGTTATTATCATATCTTCATATTTATGATAAATGTTTACATACCATGCTATAATTGTATTAACAGGAAACATTAATACTTGTGTGATTTGTAAACATAAAAGAGTCCCTAGTAAAGCCTCTTGTTAAACTAGCTTGTTGGTTAATATATGATCATTGTTTCCTGATCATGAACATAGAGATGTTATTAACAACAGGGTCATATCATTAGGAGAATGATGTGATGGACATACTCCTATAGACAAGCGTAGCACAAAGATCAAAGTCATTTCATTAGTTCAATTGCTATATGCTTTCTGATACATAGTAACCTAATTCCTTCGACCATGAGATCATGCATATTGCCTTTACTGGATGGATGCTTTGATGTCATCAAACACCACACCGTAACAGGGTGGCTATAAAGGTGGCATTGAGTGTTCGGAAAGTGTTGGTTGAAACACATGGATCAAGAGTGGGATTTGTCCATCCACATGACGGATAGATATTCTCTGGGCCCTCTCGGTGAAATGTCATCCAATTAGCTTGCAAGCATGTGACTTGGTCACAAGGGATCACATGTCACGGGAACGAGAAAAGAGTACTTATCGATGCGAGGTTGAACTAGGTATGCGGAGATACCGACGATCATAACCTCGGATAAGTAACATATCGTGAGACAAAGGAAATTGGTATCGTATGTAAGTGGTTCATTCGATCAAAGTAATCGTAGAAATATGTGGAGCCATATGAATTTCCAGATTCCTCTATTGGTTATTGTTCGAGAAGTGTCTCGATCATGTCCGCATAATTCACGAACCGTGGGAGACACACTTAAGGATTCGACGTTGTTTGAGTAGTTATGGTATTATGAGAAAGAGACCGAATGTTGTTCGAGTCTCGGATGGGATCCGGATATCACGAGGAGATCCGGAATGGTCCGGAGAATAAGATTCATATAAGGAAAGTCCGTTTGAGTTGGGGAATGGTTCCGTGTTTTCATCGGAACATTCTAGAAGGTCCCGGAGTGTCCGGCACTCGGAAGGGGAAGGGTACATGAATGTGTCATTGTAAGTTGGAATGATTGCATCATGTACTAGGTGTCTTCGCTGTCCAAAATAAAGGATTTATTTAAATCCTAAATTGAAAAGTCAAGCGGCTAGTTTGAAAGTCAAGCAACAATTTTGGGAAGTGGAAAAGAGGAGGAGGTGAAGCCGAGTTGAGGAGGAGTCCTCCCAAGCGGCGCCCACCCAAGCCGAGTTGGGAGGTACTCCACCCTCCCCATGGCCGGCCAGCCCCTCCCACCTATATAAGGAGGCAGGCTCCCTCCTAAGACACACAAGTTCCTATCCTCTAAACCCTAGATCTAAACCCCGGTTTAGAGCTATTTGATTTAGAGCCTTCTAATTGGTTTAGAGCCTTCTAATTGGTGTGTCTAATTACTAGACCACTAATAGCCTCTCTCATAAGCTCCACCATACTACTTTGGCTTAAGGCGAAGCCTCAGGATCTCCCTCTACTTCCGGTACCACGCCCGTTGTCTTTGGGAATCGCGAGGAGAGTGCTACAACCTCCATTTTCTTTGGAACAAGGAGAGGAAGGTCTTCGTCGAGTACCGAACGTGTGACCGATCTGGGAGGCGCTATTGAACGCTTGGGAAGGATCGTCTGCGATCTTGAGATCGGAAGAGTATCGACTACATCACCCACGAGAATCTGCTCTCGTTAACCGCTTTGGAATCTTGAGGTGAGTTTCACTATCGACTCGTTGCTACAATCTAGTAGATAGATCTTGGCTTGTTTGTTTGTATGCGATAGAAAATTTTTGTTTTCCATGCTACGAACCCCTCTGATGGTATCGAGCCGTGTCTATATGTAGATCTGTTGCGAGTAGAACACAATGGTCATTGTGGGCGTTGATGCTTTCATTGTAGATTGCTTTTGTGTACTTTGCATCTTGCGGTATGTTGGGATGAAGCGGCCGGCTAACCTTACATGACATCGTTCATGAGACTTGCTCCGCTTAACATGCAACTTGTATTGCATAAGTGGCTTTGGTGCTGTTTCTCCTAGCATAGTAAAGATCCAATTTACAACGGGTAATCAACAATGCTAGTATCAATGTTGTGGTTCTTGTTCGTAGGTTAGAACGACACTTATGGAAAGCCCCAAACCACGTAAAATATGCAAAGAAAGTAGAAGCGTCTAACTTTGTTTTGCAGGGGTGTCGATGATGTGATATGGCCATGATTGTGATTATATTTGATGTATGCAATGTTCCTTATTGTAAGTTGGCAACCGGAGAATATATGGTTGTCTTTAAATTCTGTTAAGACCTGCGTGTCTATTCAAAATAGTTGTAATAGTTGAAGCTGGTGGGCGACAACCATGAAGAAGCATCATTGACCTTGATGCTATGCGGTGATGATGGAGATCATGTTCGTGCTTGAAGATGGAGATCGGAAGCACAAAGAAGAAAGGCCATATCATATCACATATTATGAATTGCATGTGATGTTAATCCTTTATGCATCTTGTATTGCTTAGTAGACAACGGTAGCATTATAAGATGATCCCTCATGCACATAAATTTCAAGTTCTAAAGTGTTCACCCTTAGTATGCACCGTTGCCAAAGCTTCTGCTTGAAGCACCACGTGATGATCGGGTGTCTTTGATTCCGATGTGAATACAACGTAAGCAAGCCAGATTTGCTTATGCGTAGCTAAGGTTTGATCTTGTGAGCCTAGCATGTACGGACATGGCCTCGTGAACACGGATTACGAAAGGTAGAGCATGAGTCATATAGTAGATATGATGAACATGTTGATTGTTAAGCCATTGAAGCTATATCAACTCTCGTGATGATCGGTTTTGATGTGGTGGATTTGGTTCGTGTGATCACTAAAACAATGTGAGGGATATTGTTTTGAGTGGGAGTTCACCTAGATTAATTTAATTATTAATTAGAACTCAATTTATCATAAACTAAATCAAAGTGAATTTGCATAGTTGTTGTAGTCATTGGCATCCGTTTACCACCTTGCGCTTAGTTATAATTGAGATGATAGAACTATAGAATTCTGGTTAGTTACTTTACGAACTGGTATCGTATTGTATTGAAGTGTTAATCTAAAGTTTAAAAGTCCTATTGCAAACTTTCAGTAAGTTCCGGTTACTCCATGAAAGTTTAATAATTAGTATTAAATCAAGAGTAACAATTCCAAATGTTAGTATATAAGTATCATGTTTGTCTCCATGATTCTTGATATTCAAAGATTGTCTTAATATCAAGGTTATCTAGGATCTGAAAGAGTTGTTTCAGAAACCATGATGTGTGGAAGATATTTTGATATCTGAAACAAAGTTTTGGTTACAATATGATAGAGTATAATATGGCAAAGTTCATGTTCTCATATTTTGATGAGAATTTGCAAAAGGTTGGAGACACTAGTTGTCCTAATCCTCCAAAAGGTTTTGGATAGCAACATTATACTCATAATTCATCGTTATAAGCTAAAAGTAGCTTGATCATGGACGATTCCATGATAAAGTGAATATTTGATGTAGGTAAAATGTTTACTACACCAAGAGATTACTAAAGAAAGGAATTTGGAAGAACACCAAACATTTGATGATGGTGATCTACTTCAAAGTGCAAGTCCAAAGACATTTGTATTTAATTATACACGCTTTGGATTATGTGTCATATGTATGACTCCATTATTGATGTTGATAGATTCTTTCAAACAGAAAAGGAAATACTGAAAGAGAATCTCATAAATATATGGCAGAAAAGAAAAGACTAGAATTGTTCAGTTTAAGTATATAGATGATATATGTGTTATGGCTATATTCTTTGCTTATTAAATAATGTGGTTCTTAAGTATTTGATACTGAATTTGTTGGTGTGAATCGTCATACGAAACAACACAATTCATGAACTACAATGGCCTAAGTAACTAGCAAAAGAATAGGTGATGATGTTCATCGAGAACAAAGAAAGGGTTATTTTGTTGCTCGTTAAACATCAACGCTTGCCTTCAAGATTTGTTTTATCAGGTATTATGAGAACAAAAGGGTTGTTCAAATAATTGCCGTAATCCATAAAAGATGGATGATTCACAAATCTCGTTGGAGAAATCACATCCATAAAACTAGTGCTAAAATTGATTGAAAGATCACTTAGGAAGTGACATCGCCGTTTAAATTATATTGGAAAGAAAAACATGAAGAAACTCCATGTGGATGGAATTTTGGAGTCTTTTGATTTTTGATCAAATGACGTTTGTGAAACTTTCCTAGAGATAATTAAAACTTCGTTCATAGGCCATAAGGAACGAAGACTAGCTTATTGGAACTTGTGCATATTGTTACGAACTCCATTATGTGTAGTCAAGAGCGATGGATTTCAACTTCATATGCTTTCTCCAAAAATTTGAGTGAATATGTGAATATTTACTTAATAAGGATGAAGTGTGAAATATTTGAAAAGTTCGAAAGATTTTCAAGATGAAGTGCAAAATCATTGTAACAAGAATATAAATAGTTTATGATAAGATCATAAAGGAAGATATTTAAGTTACAAGTTTAGCATAATACCTAAGATTTAAGGAATCAGTCCGTGGATTTGCATTTCCCGAAACACCATAAGAGTATGGAGCGTTCGAGATATGTAATTGAACCTTGTTTGACATGGTAAGATCGAAGGTATAATTCATAAAACTGCTATTATATTTTAAAGATTAAAAGCTTTAGAGATTACCGTTTTCCACTAAAAGAGCTCCATCATAATCCGCTGAAATGACACCATATAAGGTTATGGTTTGGGATAAAACCCAAGTAGTCCTTTCTTAAACATTGGTATGCTATGCATAAGAAAGATGTTTGCAACCAAAGTCGGATAAAACTGTCTTTGTATTACTGTTAAGTATTCCTCCATAAACACCGGAGACAAAAGTGTTTGTCGCTTAGAACGTCAAGTTTCTTTGAGAAGGAATTTTTCGTGAAAAATTAAGTGGGAGGACAATGGAACTTTGATAAGGTTAAAAGAACCTTAGCTATGTGTGCAAAGTTACAGCACCGAAAAGTGTTCCGAGGCAAAGAATAATGCTCATGGCTCACGTGCCTCAAAGGTTGTGGTCACGGAGGTCTAAGTTTCTATTAAAACAAGTAGGTCGGATGAACAATCAAATACCAAGATTTGAGGGTTGAATCATTATTTGAGAATAATGAACCTACTACATGCAAAGAAGCGATGATGGGCCCTGACTCCGTCAAATGGCTTGAAGCCATATAATCCGTAATAGTTCCATACACGAGAAATCAAGTTTTGAACTTGAAGGACCCTCGAAAAGGTGTAAGACCTTGCGTTGTGTTTGGATCTATAAAGAAGTAGACATGGATGTTTCACATCTATGAAATAGTCGACATGTTGGGAAAGAGTTCACAACAATGTTCAAAGGTTGTATATGACAAGATTTGATCTTTCATAGCGATTTTTAGTCTAGACGGATTAATGTAGCAACCACTACATATAATTTGTTATGTGGTAGTAGAATAAACAAAACAAGTTCTTCTAATAGAATGGTTACCTAGGACGTGTGCATGACACGGTCCAAAGGGTTTTGTTAATTCAAAGGATGCTAAAAGCATATGCAAACTTCAATGGTTGAAGTAAGCATAGCGGAGTTGGAATCTTCACTATGATGAAACTGTTAAAAGAGTTTAATTTCATCGGAGACAATGAAGATGCTTGCATTTGCAAGAAATTAAGTGGGGCGCTAAGACATGTTTCTAATACATTATGTGGAAGACATATTGTTGATTGGAAATAATGTATCTTTTATTAACACATATTAAGAATTTCATCCCGATGAAAGACTTAGGCAAAACCAAATATTTGGCATCAATAGATGCTAATATGGTTGTGCCAGTACATAGACAAGATATTGAATGAGTTCAATATAGAAACTACAAGAAAGGTTCTTGTGCGCGTAAAGGATTGAATGAGTTCAATATTGATGATATATTCAAGTGTATTGGCACTTGGTAAGTGAAACAAAGATTCAAGTATAGATTGATACTTGATGTATGAAATCACAAAGAGTATTTATATCAATCATACTGTGATATGTACAAATCCAGATATGTCCTATGCTCTAAATGTTGTGAGCATATACCAGAATGATTTGTAAGATGATCATTGGACAATAGTAAGGATATTCTTATGATCTTTTGGAAGAACTAAGAGTATATTATTTGTAGAAGTGACAAATAGATGGTTAGTTCATTGTAAAAGTACTACATTGATACTAGTTTTGTCACAAAGTACAAATTAAGTTTATCTCAATCTAAATTAAGGGTGGCACAATATAATGGAAAGTGAGTTCCATAATGGATTTGGATGAATTCCAAAGTTAAAGCATTGTGACAGATACTACAACAAAAGGCTAAGTATATGACTGCTATTATAAGCGGCAAAAGAGGGCATTTGTGTCAAGTAGTTTGTTATCAAACTAGGTGTAGTTCACAGCGGGATAATACTATGAAGATATATTGTACGACAATATTGTCAACATGTTTTAACCCCAAAGAACTAAAGGTCACACCGAAAGACCAAATTTATACAAAGCCATCTCATTAGAGAATGAGTGATGCGTAGAGACGCAAAGACATGCAATTACACACGGACCTGGAAGTGTCAGATCCGGAGATCAGTTGACCACTAGCAATCGTGTACATACAACACCGGAAAGCCATAGGTGTTGAATACACAAAGGTTTGAAACTAGATTATTGACTCTAGTGCAAGTGGGAGACTGTTGGAGATATGCCCAAGAGGCAATAATAAAGTGGTTATTATCATATCTTCATATTTATGATAAATGTTTACATACCATGCTATAATTGTATTAACAGGAAACATTAATACTTGTGTGATTTGTAAACATAAAAGAGTCCCTAGTAAAGCCTCTTGTTAAACTAGCTTGTTGGTTAATATATGATCATTGTTTCCTGATCATGAACATAGAGATGTTATTAACAACAGGGTCATATCATTAGGAGAATGATGTGATGGACATACTCCTATAGACAAGCGTAGCACAAAGATCAAAGTCATTTCATTAGTTCAATTGCTATATGCTTTCTGATACATAGTAACCTAATTCCTTCGACCATGAGATCATGCATATTGCCTTTACTGGATGGATGCTTTGATGTCATCAAACACCACACCGTAACAGGGTGGCTATAAAGGTGGCATTGAGTGTTCGGAAAGTGTTGGTTGAAACACATGGATCAAGAGTGGGATTTGTCCATCCACATGACGGATAGATATTCTCTGGGCCCTCTCGGTGAAATGTCATCCAATTAGCTTGCAAGCATGTGACTTGGTCACAAGGGATCACATGTCACGGGAACGAGAAAAGAGTACTTATCAGTAACGAGGTTGAACTAGGTATGCAGAGATACCGACGATCATAACCTCGGATAAGTAACATATCGTGAGACAAAGGGAAATTGGTATCGTATGTAAGTGGTTCATTCGATCGCAAAGTAATCGTAGAAATATGTAGAACCATATGAATTTCAGATTCCTCTATTGGTTATTGTTCGGAGAAGTGTCTCGATCATGTCCGCATAATTCACGAACCGTAGGGAGACACACTTAAGGATTCGACGTTGTTTGAGTAGTTATGGTATTATGAGAAAGAGACCGAATGTTGTTCGGAGTCTCGGATGGGATCCGGGATATCACGAGGAGATCCGGAATGGTCCGGAGAATAAGATTCATATAAGGAAAGTCCCGTTTCGGAGTTGGGGAATGGTTCCGGTGTTTTCATCGGGAACATTCTAGAAGGTCCCGGAATGTCCGGCACTCCGGAAGGGGGAAGGGTACATGAATGTGTCATTGTAAGTTGGAATGATTGCATCATGTACTAGGTGTCTTCGCTGTCCAAAATAAAGGATTTATTTAAATCCTAAATTGAAAAGTCAAACGGCTAGTTTGAAAGTCAAACGGCAATTTTGGGAAGTGGGAAAAGAGGAGGAGGTGAAGCCGAGTTGAGGAGGGAGTCCTCCCCAAGCCGGCGCCCCACCCAAGCCGAGTTGGGGAGGGACTCCACTCCCTCCCCATGGCGCGGCCAGCCCCCTCCCACCTATATAAGGAGGGGCAGGGCTCCCTCCTAAGACACACAAGTTCCTATCCTCTAAACTAAACCCTAGATCTAAACCCCGGTTTAGAGCTATTTCGGTTTAGAGCCTTCTAATTGGTTTAGAGCCTTCTAATTGGTGTGTCTAATTACTAGACCACTAATAGCCTCTCTCATAAGCTCCACCATACTCGCACCGGCGAAGCCTCGGGATCTCCCCTCTACTTAGGTACCACGTTGTCTTTGCCGAATCGCGAGAGTGCTACAACCTCCATTTTCTTTGGAACAAGGGAGAGGAAGGTCTTCGTCGAGTACCGAGCGTGTGACCATTCGGGAGCGCTCTGGAACGCGGCGCCGGAAGGATCGTCTCAGCGATCTTGAGATCGGAAGAATGCGACTACATCACCCACGAGAATCTGCTCTCGTTAACGCTTTGGAATCTTCGAGGTGAGTTTCACTATCGACTCGTTGCTACAATCTAGTAGATAGATCTTGGCTTGTTTGTTTGTATGCGATAGAAAATTTTGTTTTCCATGCTACGAACCCCTCGGCTTTCCCCAAAGTCGCCTCGGGCGGATGCCTAGCTTTGGCCTCGCCCTGCTACCGCAGTGCATACTCAGACAACAAATCAATGAGCTTGGGCCCATATCGCTTGCAGCGAGCAGAGTAGGCAAAAAGGCTACTTCGGATCCATCCGCGATCGGCATCCGAGAGGTGATCTGGGCAGATCCAGCTCGCTCCGGCCGCCAAGGCATCGCCACCACCCGACGACGCCCGATGCCCATACGCTGCGCTTATGCGCGCAGCGCCGGCTGACAGAGCCTCCGCCAGAGCATCCACATCATCGAGGGCCACGCCCTTAGGGACAAGCTCCTTGTAGAAGCGGCCAAGGACCTCCTTCGCCTTGGCAAGGGAGCTGACGACGGTGCTGCAGCGGTCTTCGACCGCCACAGTAGCATCATCTAGAGCACTCCCGTGCTCTAGAGCACCATGATCAAACTTCGATACTGCGGCATCTAAGACAAAAAAATAAGAAGGAAGACATGAAGAAAAGCAACAAAGAAGAAGACACGAGGCATGAAATAACAAGCACAAATCTAGCACTCACCCAAAAGAGCCTTGGCAGCAGCCATGAGCTTCGCTGCTACCTCTCTTTCACGACGGCCGCATAGCAGTGGCCAGCTCCTCACGATCCGCGGCCTCCTGCTGCAGACGCTCCTTAGCTTCGGCTGCTTTAGTCAGCTCTAGCTCAAGGCGTTCCATCGCACCAATGACGGCCTCGGCCTTCTGCTCCGATTGACCAAGGCTCTTCTTGAGAGCGTCGACCTCAGGGAGAGAAGTGTTATGCTCCTCTTCATTCAAGACAAGCAAGTGTCAAAGAGCAGGACCAGGATATATAAGAGAGGCACTAAAAGGCAGATAGGTACCTTGAAGCTGCCGAAGGTTCGCCTCCAGCGCCAAGCGCTCCTGCACCAGCCGCTTGGCCTCCTGCACAAAAGGCTGAGGAAAAAGAAACAGCAGTAAGAAAAGGACTTGGGGGCTACGCCCAACGCAAAGGAGTAAAAGCAAAATTCGCACACGAAGACACTCGGGGGCTCCCCCCGTGACATGAAGCAGAAAAACTTACATGCTCTGATGGCGACTCCGACGGACCGCCTGCGAAATTCTGAGGCGCAACCACTGCACCTCACAGCGGAGGATCCGGAGCCACCCCAAGTCGCCACTGCGAGGCGGAGGAGACGCAATTTTCGACTCCCCCATCATTTCCCGCGCACCATCACTAGAGGAGTCGCGGGAGGAATGCCTGCATACGAAGCAATCAGCACAAGTGCAAAATCAAGAAAACAAAAGGGACAACAATATAACAAGAAACTTACGAGCCCAACGAACTCAGGTCGAAGACAGGAGGAGTCCTTCGGGCTCTCTTCTCCTCTTTCTTCTCTTCCTTCTTCTCCTCCTTTTTCTCTTCCTTCTTCCGATTCGCTGGCGGGTGCGGTGCGACAGCCCGCACAGGAACGGCAGGAATGGGAGAAGAAGAACCTCCATGACCATCACTATGACGCTCAAGGCCCAGTGGGTTTCTAGGAGTCGGAGGAGTCGAGGCATCCGAAGACTCGCTGGAGCTCCGTGATCATTTGCGCGTATGGTCCTCACTCGACTCGTCAGCATCCTCCGCCGGAGATCGCGCCGACGGCAGCTCGAACACGGACTCAACCACTTCATTATCCGGGGCATTCGGATACTTTTCGGGCAATGGCGGTACCATGCCCGGCACTTTGAAGCTCTGCAAAATCAGAAGGAACTTTGTTAGCAAACAAAGGAAATAAATACACAGCCGACAAAAGCACTACGCACAAATCTACACCTTGACGGCCAACGTCGAATAAAATGGAGGAGTTAGCGATTTCCCCGGGATTTCTTCTCCGACCTTGAACTTCAGCAGCGCGCGAAGGGCCCTGTCAAGATCCCCCTCGGAGATTTTCTCAGCCAAAACCCTCGTCGGATCACGGCGCCCAGAATAAAGAAACATAGGGTGCGCCCTCGCTTGGAGAGGCTGCACCCGACGCTCAAGAAAAGTTCGGATGATGTCCACGCCGTTCACCTCCTTCTCCGGAATCAGCTGGAGATCCTCCACCCGACGGTAAAGGGCCTCTACTTCCGCCACCTCACCGTCCAAGATTTGGTTTTTCCAAGACCTTTTCTTCTCAATCATTTGGGAGGGGTCAAAGGGAACAAGCCCAAAATCTTGCCCGGGCACTCTGGTCGCGGATATAAAACCATCGCCTCCTCCAAGATCTTGGACAGATTCGGACATGGAAAAGAAAAGAAGAAAAGATTGGGACTAAGGGAGATGATGCAACCCCCAATGGGATACACACCATCCGAACAGATCGCCTCTTCACGGAATAGAGCTTAGGAAGAGGCCAAAGTGCTCAATGCCAAGCCAAGACACTTCAAAAGTGATAAAACAAGCAATGTGGAGAAGAGAATTGGGAGACAGATGATGAAGCTGAATTCCATAGAAGAAGAGCAGTCCACGGAGGAAGTTGTGGACCGGAAAAGAAAACCCACGAATAACGAAGGCGAGAAACATAACCCGATACCCAGATGGGGGACGGGGGATTACCTCGTTGCCGGGGAGCCTGACGGCCTCCCTATCTTGTGGGATCAGACCCCGCTCGTGAAGCTTGCGGAGATCGCTCTCCCGCGTCTCTGATCGCCGCCAGCCACCGTCGGTGACGCGGGTAGCGGTGGTGTTCTTTTTCCTCTGACGGCGCTAGTACCAATGGGAGACGAGGATTTCTTGGGTTTCCCCATTGCGCTACGGCGGCGCCGGCGGTGAAGACGCAGAAACAACGACGGAAATGTGGAAGGAAATCGGTCTGCAGCAAGAATCGCTGAGCACAAGGAGGCGGTGAAAACAAGAACTGAAAACGCGGTGGCTTTTCCCCAATGATTATAAGCTGCGAAAACGGCGCTTGCGGCAGCCGTCCATCCGGAAGACCTAACGCCAACGGCAGATCGGCCGTGCGTGTCAACATCACAACGAACCGTCGTTACCACGTCGTCCACTACGCGCGGAAATCGAGGAGACGCCGTAATTATCTCCACGCCGCGCGTGACCGGTCAATTCAAAGTCAGCAAGTGGGACCCACGTTCGTCCAGTCAAGTCATCTCTGGCGTAGCAGACGCTTGAAGTCATCGATCGTCAGCAATGATGTCATCAAAAGCTATACTAGCACCAACTATAATTTTTCGGCTCCACAGCTAAGAGTACTCACTCGAATCTTCGATTCGACTAAATACTAAGGGCTACTCCTCTATCGGAGGCGCGCGCACCGAAAGACGAATAAAGACAAATTATTTCTTCGAGTCCTACGTCGAGTCTACGACTCCACTACGGACTCGGAGGCTACTCCCATAGGGAGGACGGATTTAAGCATCCGATTTTTTTTGTGTCCTACGGACTTACTACTGAAAAAACATCTGAATAAAGTCTCTGCTCGAGTCTACGACTCGAACAGACACTCGGGGGCTACTCCCATAGGGAGCGCTGGTCGCGCACCCTATGAAATGTTCGACTGCGAAAACTTTTTGGCAACTCTGCCCCAACAAAACGCTGAGTGAGAGACAATCTCCTTGGCCACCCAAAGCACCTCCGTGGTGACAAATGTTCGGATGCTTAAATGCGCGACATAAAGATAAGACCTCGGATATCATCGATGGCACAACGCACATGACTGCGCTCTGCTAGTATAAATCCATGCCAACAGGCGTGATGAAAAATCCCGACGGACGCGTTGGGTACATCAATTAAAATTACTGGAATTCCACTCCTGTAAGTCCTCAGCGGCCTGAGTCGAATTACGCCAGCATATGTTCCAGGTCCGAGTTGAGGGACTCGAACCTGAAGAAGATCGTGTTGTTTCGTCCTAAGACAGTTAACTGGCCCTGATCCGTCGGGTGAGTCAGGCACACGCATCAACAATCCCTACACACATATACTATTAATATATAGTTGCACCCGAAGGATGGAAGAATCCTCAGCCGAATCTACGATTTGACTCATCACTCGGGGGCTACTGACGTGGTTATACCCTACGGGTACGTGACTTTAGCATACCTGGTCCAGCCCAAGGAAGGCCCACAGCAGATATACGCTGGCCCATGAAGATTTTCGGGTGGCCAAGGCCCATGACGCCTTCGGATCCTTGGAGAGCAAGACTAGCATAGATAGGAAATTCAAAGGAACTTGTAACCGACTAGGACTATGCCCGGGACCTGCCTAAGTCTATATAAAGGCCAGGAGGGTACGTCCTAGATCTCTCGACTCATACTTTCGCACACGCACCTCCACGCCAGATCGAATCTGCGCACCCTGTAACTTTCGGTTCCGCCGTAATCAAGAGCAGACAAGCAGGAGTAGGGTTTTTCCTCCGGGGGCCTGAACCTGGGTAAATCTCGTGTCCCCTGGTTGCTTGTCTGTTAACCGTTCCACGATCTCCAGCATCCCCATCTTCTCCAAAACCTAAGTCCATAACAATGGGCATTGACAAGTCGAAACCTCGTCAGCAAGACTTCTTCAACACCTTATGATCCCAGTTTGACACTACGTAAGAATAAGAAGGAACCAATAGATCAGCTGAAATATTCACAAGTTGTTGGTTCTCTCATGTACTTAGCAAGCGCTACAAGACCTGATATCTCTTTTGCTATGAGCAAGTTGAGTAGGTTCATGTCTAACCCGGGTATTGATCATTGGAATACACTTGAAAGGGTCATGCGCTATCTATGTGGTATAATGAGCTATGGGATTCACTATTCAGGGCACCCTGCTGTGCTTGAAGGATATAGTGATTCGAACTGGATCTCTGACGTTGATGAACTCTATGCCACGAGCGGGTATGTGTTTACCCTTGGAGGTGGTGCAGTGTCATGGAGATCCCGTAGACAGACCATATTGACGAGGTCAACTATGGAAGCAGAGCTTACTGCTTTAGACACAACAACTGTTGAGTCAGAATGGCTGCATGAGCTCTTGATGGACTTTCCTGTGGTTGAGAAACCTGTGCCGGCAATCCTTTTGAATTGTGACAACCAAACTGCGATTGTCAAAGTGAACAATTATAAGGATAACGCGAAGTCATCAAGACACGTGAAGAGACGTTTAAAGTCTGTCAGGAAATTGAGAAACTCCGGAGTAATAACTGTTACGTATATTCAAACAGACAAAAACCTGGCAGATCCCTTTACAAAGGGACTATCACGAAATGTGATAGAAAGTGCATCGAGGGAGATGGGGTTGAGACCCATGGATGTCACACCTAGTGGTAACCCAACCTATGTGATCGGAGATCCCATGAATTAGGACCTGGGAAGAACAAGCTAGTGGGTGGACTAAGGAGAGTATTTTGTAACCCTCTCTATGTGAAGATGCATAACTCTCATAATCTGTAAGGCAGGTTGGCAACACGCCTTAATGTGTTTCTATTGGCTTTAACTAGCAAAGATGCCGTCCTATAGGGCATTCTTGAAAGAACACACCTATATGAGCTCGACTGTAAACGTCACGGTCTATGAGACCTGGGTGATCTCTAGTAAACTCATGAAGAGACCAGTGAGTATGCCGCATATGCTCCAACCCGCGGGGTAGGCTACTGGCAGCCAGGTACTAGTTATGACTTTGAGTGAAATCTATTGACACCAAACTTGCAGTTCAAGGTTCGTCCATTGTTCAAGTTGTTGATAGACGTAGTTCAAGATTCTAGGCGGAAGTTCAACTTAACAGTCTCTGCTGAAACACTGGTATATAACCAAGTAGCGAGGATTGGCAAATCTTCAAATGGGCATTTGAGATCTGGTGGGGGATTGTTAGAAATAATAGGCTAAATCATTAGACCGATGTGTGATTTTAGATTTTCCCTAAATCTCAAAGGCCATGTATGTGGAAGCCCATATATGATTTGACCCAAGTTGGTGTCAGCTCACATGTGTGCGTGACAAGAGCTGTGGGAGCTAAAGTTTAGTCCCACATTGAAAGTTGAAGGAGAGTTGCATCACCTTATAAGGTGGAGTGTTGCACCACTTTGTAAGTGAGTGACAATAAGAGAGCTACACGCGCGCTCCTCCTCCGACGATGCCGCCGCTCGCACGCACGCACGCTCGCCTCGTCTCGTCATGTCACGTCACGACGCGCGCGCCGCGGGTTGCGGGAATCTCGCCGAGCCGAGCTTTATTTTGCTGCTCAGGAAAATGTGTGCGGTTAGACAGACGTGTCAATAGTTAGCGGATTCGGGTCGCTCCCAAATCGTGGGCTATATGTAACCGATCCGAACGTGCGTGACGTGGGCTTGGTCCACTTCGTGTCGTGTACGGGATTTCCGAACCGCTCTATATAAACGCATGTGCAGCTTCCACAACGTACGACATCGAAAACCAATCTAGGGTTTTTCCATCCTCTCTACTTGCGCCGTCACCGTACTCTACTCCATCCCGCTTGCCGGCGTGCACCGGCGAACGGGAGAGCAAGTCTCCGGAACCACTCGTCCTTGTGATTCTGTACGGGAGAGGGCGAATAAGGTTTTTGGGAAGCGCTCCGCGCGACTGCTCGAGTTCTCCATCATGGGTCGTCTTCCATTCAAGTCAGGCGGTGCTTCCTACCGCCGTCTTCGTCGTCATCTGTTGCGATCATTCTTCCCCAAAGTTTCTACTACGACAACCGAACGGTACGTGCTACGTGATCATGTTTGGTTATTCATCATGTTCTGCGAGTATATGTTAAGCTGCTGTTTGTTTCAGATCATCCTGTTGTTTAATACATCTAGTATGTTCGAATTACATGAGCTAGTAGCTGGTTTTATCATGATTTATATTCTGAAATTAATCGTAAAAATTATGCCTAATAATCCAACAACTGCCTCTGCCCCGCATCTCGCGGTGACCATGTCCTTATCCTCACCTGCGTCTATCCAGGCCCTTATGTCAATTAGATCGATCTATGTATTAAAATATGTGGGTATACACATGGATAATACAGGTTTTAGTTTAGATGCGGCCAATATAATCAATAGGGAATGATTAATTAATAGCAGAATACTAGATTTTCCTGACGGAGCGCCCAAGCAGGCCTCATCGAAGACAAGATTGGACTTTAAATAAACTTTACATGCAGAGTAATACGGAACGGTGAGTAGAAGACACGATAGGAACCTTGTTTCGAGGAGGATGGGCTTTGCGGGCACGACGTGAACGTCCCGGAGTGAGGCTCGCTCGGCGGCCGCTCCACGTAACGAGAAGCTAACGCCTAGCTTCGTGCCATGATAGATGTCTATAAGAAGACCATACATTCAGTACTGCTTTGAAACGCTCACATTTCTGTTACATAGAACGACTGAACGCGTAAAGTTCAAACTTGACCTGCGAAGAAAACTTCCCCTGACCCCAGCATCGTCCCCCATGGCGACTCGGTGAACCCTACCTGCGTCCCTGTCTGGCCCCCTCCATCCCTGTCAGGGCCGGCCGCCCCGGGCCCTCAAAATCCAGGGGCCCCATCTTAGATATATGCGAGCACTCAATCACCCCTGCTGTAATCGCCCGATACCATCAGAGCAAGGTGTTTCATGTCTCCAGGAAGAAGAAAGCTGAACCATTGTTTAGCTTTGGGACTTTCCTTTTGTGCTAGTGGTTTCTTTTAACGAGCTCTTGGGTCTTTCTTTTAAAGAATAGCATGTGAACGGTTAATTGGTGGAATTGGTTCATAATTTTCAAATTTTTGTTCACGAATTTTGAAATATTTTTTTGAAAATTTCTTCCTGATATTAAAAAATCTTCACCAATATTCAAAATATTCACAGTTCTAGAGAATGTTCATGGTTTAAATAAACATACAAAAAAAAATCCTAATGCTAACTAGCCGGCCTAACAAGGCTTGCACCCTGTGCGGCGCTAGCCACCCGCGCCGCCAGTGGGCGGCAAATAGCATCTCCGGAGGTCCAATCTTGAAACAACAACAAAAATAGTGGTGGGCTAGGGAGCGCACGGTTCGGTACAGCTCATCTAAAAATCTTTTCTCATATTGAAAGCTGATTGTTTTGTCAGATCTATTTAGTAAAAAATGACAATGTGTATTTTCTATATCCAAAATTTGTCTTAATGTGTTCATATTAGTTGACTATTTATTTAAATTTCTGTCATGAAACTTGCTCTTCGTGTTGTTGTCAAGCCATTCAAAATATTTAATTTGTCATTTCTGCTAATTGTCGATTGAATGAGAACTAAGTTTTAATTCAGTCAAGTCCTAAGGCATTGGTTTTGTATTGCGGTCCTATTACAATTGAGCTTTTCCGGTTGCATGTGAGGTTACAACAGAAATTTTTGAGTTGCAAGCGAGACTTCCCATTTGCAAGTGGAGTTATAACTGAGAGTTAGATGAATCCTTTGTTCCTCCCTCAATAAAGTGTATGAGCGTAATTTGGCTCGATGAACAATGAATCCAATTTGGCTTCTTCTAAGTAATCACCCTTGCATCCTTGCAAGATGCTTACGACCAACGACGATTGACCTCTTATGCATCCTAGCCGAGAGGAGCTGCACCGTGCCGAAGACCATCACGATGACACGATTTTTAAAAGGTACGCCCGTAATTATATTTTTGTCGATACTCGATACCATCATTAATCAATTTGCGAGTACAAATATTAGATTTTTTATGTAAAAGGGCCCAAATTTTTGTTTTTGCCCCAGGCCCCAAAAATCTAAGGACCGGGCCTGATCCCTATACCTCCATTCTCCCGCAGCTGTCGAATGATCCTGTGGGGCGAAGCGTGTGACGGATGACAGCGATGGCGGCATGGATTTTCTCATGCTCATATTCACGCAAGCGACATGTGCTCGTGGTGGGGATGCTCAGCCACTTCAATGTGGGTGTGCAGCGTCTGCCAACGGACGATGATCTCCTCCACGTTCCATACAGCCTCCCTTGCAGAGCCTCCGACGGTTAAGGCTTTGGCGCTCACTCCCTCATGTGGCGACAGCGACTAAAGTTACAGGCTCCGGATCCACGACTTTTGGTAGTCGTGAAGGGCCGGGTTGGCGGTCCCCTTTCCTTCCTGTTGGACGCCCTGTTGTGGGTGGTTGGTCTCCAATTGTTGGCTTCGCGGCTCCACTTCCTTTCCAGTGTCAGATCTGGTTGATTGTAGCCAGTCTCGATCTAACTCGTTTGCTTCCGTTGACAGCGAAGGTGCTGGTTCCTGCGTGATGGTTTTTTTTTTACGGTTACGGGTGCAAACGCACCCGACAAGCTGCATTGAAATCAACGGTGAAGGTACAAATTACAGGAGCAACCCCAAAGAAATAGGAAAATACAAAGCGGCCCTGCAATTTTATAAAGAGGACCCCGAAAAGACCGCGTTCCTGCGTGATGGTGGCGCTCTCACCGTGCGGGAGGTGTGTGGGTCAGTGAGTTGTAGGCTGATGACGCATCATTGATGCCCAACTGCGTGGGGTCTAGAGATTGGTTGTGTACGCTCTAGGCGAAAGACTGATGGCTCGGTGTCCGTGGATGTCAGAATCCCCATTAGGGGGTCATAGTGGAGTTCTTCGACAACCTCTACCCTTGTGTTCCCATCTTTTGGTGAAGGCCAAGATTCTGTTTTGCAGGATCGATGAAAACATTAATCCCTCGTCGATTCCCCTCTTGAGGGCGTCGTTTTGAAGGTTGTGATCCCCTTGGCACATTTTTTAGGGCTGGACATACACGACATTGAGGTTGGTAGGAGACCGGAGATGCAAGAGTTTTGTGTGGTGGCTAGCTTAAGAGCAATGATTTGGTCACGGCGAGATGGCTCTTGTGTCGACGTGCTTGAGTGTCTTCATGTTGGTCTTCTCTTGTTGTGAAGTCAGAGATGCTACGTTCTTTCAAGTGTCTTCATTTGAGTGGCGTACGATGACCTACAAGAGATGGTCCCGTGGTGATGGTCTTCTTCGGCCGCCGACCTTGCATTTCTCCTCTTCGGAGCTCGTCATCATAACTGAAGTTGCATGCGGCCTACCACTGCGTGACGAGTCATCTGTTTGTCATACACCGACTTGAGCTTCGCGATGCCGCCACAGTGAGATCTTCCTAGGTGGTGGTTTCTTGGTGACTGAAGTCGAAGTCACTGCAGAGTGTTGACGATGACACCAGTCAGTGGGCAACCTCGACGATGACCCTCGCTCCAATGATGTGTGTGTCGCTTCTATGGGTAGCCAAGGTGGTAGTGTGTATGTGATTTCACGAAGGTCGTGGGCCATGACAATCGAGGGGTGCTTATTTTGGTTTTAGGATGGTTTTCCGTTAATGAAAATGGAAGTCTTCTAGTATCTTGTTTTTTTTTAAGAAAAGGAATTCGGATGGACCCGTTCTTGTACATACAAACTTGGTCTTCTATAAAATAATTAAGGTACGCTTTCACGTGCTTAAAAAAAAGTTGAAACAAGAGATTTGCTCCATAGTCCTAGCTAGGTACACACGATATGAGCATGGCGAGAGAAACCCCGTCAATTATTCGAAAACAACGCGCCGATAAGTACACTTTCTCACAGCTTGACAAATGACAACCTGTTTTGCGTTTTCCTTTCCGCGGTTCCTGGCGGAACTTGCGATATTGTTTCTGTCAGGAACCAGTTCAGTCCACGACTCCACGGCCGGCCTGCATATACGTACCGAGCGAACTGGCCGCGTTGCCGTAAGATACGGAAACAGGAGGTTCTGCCAGCTTCTCCGTCCGGAGGCAGCAGGCAAACGCGCATGCGTGCGTGCCGACTGGCCGTGGCGTGCGTGCTTGAGATGATCCGGACAGGCGATGTGCTCCCGGCCAAGCCTATTTTCTGCCGCGAGATCGATTTCCAACGTCATCTTTTCAAACCGAGACCTCGCGATCACGAACAGCGTGGCATCCGTAGTGTCGCAGCGGTGCCCAACTTGGATCATGCAACCGCTGGTCCTGTCCTTGGTCTCTATCCCACGCAGTTGCTGAATGTGTGGTGGAGCACGGGTTCCAGCCTGAATTTCAAATTGCTCCTGTATATAATGATGCAAAGGGCGGAACAGTACCTGGCCTTCCGAGGCATGTGCGGCGTACGTGTCCAGCCAGGACAAATTAGGAGCCGGCTAGATCCTGCGGCTCCGGAATGGGAAGCTCGACACGGGCCTTCGCATAATGGTGGTCCATGTCCAGGTTCGCGACGGCTGACAGCCGGGCAGCTCATCCACTCGAAAGATGCGTAAGATATTAAAGATTTTTTTGAGATGCGCACTATGAATCCATACTTATTACTCTGTCTTAAATTAATTAGTACTCCCTTTATTTTAAAATATAAGATGTTTTAGTTTAGAGCATCTCCACTCGTTGGCCGAACCCAGGGCGAAATTTGGTCCGTTTTTCGGTCGGATTGAACTTGTTTTCGGCCTGGATATTCCCATTCTCTCACCCGCGTACCCAGGCCGAGTCCCTAAGTTCGGCTAAAATTCATCAAATTTAGGTGATTTTCATTAAGTTGGGCGAAATATAGGCGGATTACATCAAATTTAAACGAAACTAGTACATAAATAGACTAAAAAGGCCGCCGCCGGTGCCTTCGCCGTCCTATATGCCGAAGTTGTCGTAGAACGACGTGTAGTCCGGGTCGGCCTGACCGTCATCCTCGCCGCCGCCATTGCCGTAAATGCTGCCGCCGGGCTGATTTCGGGCGAGCCGCTCGCGTGGTCGTCGTACCTCCATGGCTGGTAGGACGGGCTGCGTCTCCGCCGTCGTCGTGTCAGACGTAAGCGGGCGCCTTGGTAGGCGAAGCTCACGCCGGACAAAGGCCGACGCCACACTCGCTCCTCGCCTTCTTTGCTCAAGGCGAGATGCTTGATGTTCGCTTTCCCGATCCCTCTGGACCATTCCAGATATCCGCGAGAGGCTCGACCGGTGGCGGCAGCGGCAGCGGAGCGACCGCTCAGCGCCATCTTCAAGGCGGCGTCCTCGGCCGCGCCGAGCCTTCGTCTTGGGCGGCGAGGCGCGGGTAGCTGTTGGCGGCATGGCGCAGACGGCTGCGCTTCACGGCCGTCGGCGTGCGAAGCGGCGTGCTGCCGGAAGAGTGGGACGCCGAAGCGGAGGAGGATGAGCTCATGCTCGCCATCCTCCTCGGCGCCCAGTTCGCCGGAGCACGTCGACCCGTCCTGGCCGTCGGCGTCGGGTTGCGCGGGAAGCCGAGCGCGAGTGTTCCATGTTGATGTGCTCCAAGACGGCGGCGGTCGCCACATGCGCTCTGAAAGGGATTCGCGGCATAGTAAATCAAAATTTTCTACGGATGCGAACAGAGAGAAATCCAAGATCTAATCTAGGAGATGCAAACAACGAGAGAGATTGGATTAGATCTTCATACCCTTGAAGATTCGACAATGAACGTTCATTTAACGTGGGTGATGTAGTCGTACTCGCTTCTCCTCCACGCGATCCGATCCGATCTAGCACCACAAGTGGCGGTGCCTCCGTGAGATGCACACGTGCAGCACCTCGACGTCTCCTCCTTCCTCGGACCAGCAAGTATGGTGGAGAGACGGATTGGATCTACAACACGACGGCGTGGTGTATATGGTGGACAATTTCTGCAGCAGGGCTTCGCCTACAAGCAGTCGGGAGGGAGAGAGAAGGGCAGCAGGGCGGCTAGGATTGGAGGGAAAGGTGTGGGGTGGTGGTGCGCCCCCAGCCCTCTATATATAGAGGGGTGGCGCGCCAGCCCCTCCCAAGCCAAGGCAGTGCCCCCAAAGGAGGAGGAGTGGGGGGCAAGGAACCCCCCTTCTAGAAGCTCTATCTAGAGTTTAAACCTCTCTTGGCCAGCTGGGCCCTATGGGGCCTTGTGCCCCTGGCCCAATGCGGCCAGGGCACTCCCTCATAGGCCCAAGCCCCCTCCCGGAAGGTGGGGACACGTTGGTCCCCTTCCGGAAGGTTCTAGAAGCTTCCGGTACAATACCGATTAACCCGAAACAATTCCGAACTCCAAAAACTGCACTGCCTTATATGAATCTTATTCTCCGGACCACTCCGGAACCTCTCGTGATGTCCCGGATCCCATCCGAGACTCCGAACAAAAACTCATAAACCAATTATCCAATCTATCCTAGCGTCAAGACACGTTAAGTGTGTGACCCTGCGGGTTCGAGAATATGCAGACATGATCTTCTATCAATAATCAACAGCGGGGCCTGGAAACCCATATTGACTCCGACACATTCATCGATGATCATATCGGATGAACCACGATGCCAGGATTTAATCAATCTCATATATATATTTCCTTCGTCTCGCGATATTTTACTTGCCCGAGATTCGATCGTCGGTACCGTCATACCTAGTTCAATCTCGTTCACAGCAAGTACTTTACTCGTTCCGTATCCGATATCACTTTGTGATTAACTCCTTAACCACATGCTTGCAAGCGGTGTTGATATCGATTACCGAGTGGGCCCGAAGTATATCTCTCCGACTTGGGAGGGACAAATCCCATCTCGATACATACAACCCAGATACTTTCGATCACACGAGACACCTTTATGATCACCCTCTCATAGGATGACGTTTGATGACCTCAAAGCTTTGTTCCGATACCAGGGAGTTGTATTATCTCATGGTCCAAGGAATACAATATTTGACATAAGAAAAACTTCGCAAAGACGAACACGATGACACGATCTAATTGCTTCGCTTAGTTTGGGTCTGTCCACCATATCATTCTCCCAATGATATGATCTCATTATTAATCGACAACTCATGTCCATGGTTAGGAAACCTTAACCATCATTAGTCAATGAGCTAGTCCATAGAGGCGTACTAGGGACACGTTGTTGTTCACAAACCACACAAGTATTAAAGTTTCCACTTAATACAATTCTAGCATGGAATATAAACATTATCATGAACAAGAATTATAATAATAACATCTTTATTATTGCCTCTAGGGCATAATTCCAACACGCTCCACCAACGTCGACGCCCCGCCGAGTTTTTGCGCGCCGGCGGGGACTCGTTCGACGGCCCCTCGTGGCAGGCGAGCTCCTGTTGGCGCCGCTCCTCGAAGAAGTTCGCCCAGTAGACGAGGTCGTCGACGCTCACCGCTTCGGCGGGGTTGTCCATGCCAGCGATGTACTCTTGTACCTCGTACGGTGGCTCCTCCGGTGTCGGCCCCGGCGGGATTGGGATGCCGCCGGCGCTCAGCGTCCACCCCGGAGGCATCCGCGTGTCCGGCGGCGCCATGTACCCCGCCTCGTACAGCATGCGCGCCTCCCAAGTTTGGAGGGTGCGCCGGCCGAAGCCGTTCGCCGCAGTGCCGTCGCCGGGGTAGCGTCCGTCCATGGTGAGAGAAGGGGTAAAGGTGAGAGCTCGCCGGAGTTGGGCTTGTGGGGGGAGCTGTGAGAGAGTGTGAAGATCTCCGGCGAGGAGTATGGCTTATAAAGGCCGAGGTGCACGGCGAGGGCGGGAGGGGTGTAGCGGCGAGGGCGGAAAAATTGGAAACGGCGAAATTTAGTGACCGCCGGTCATGGAGCCGAGTGCCGAAGTGGCGGTCGCCAGAATCGTGGCGTATGACGCGATGGGCGATTATTGCCCGTGATGGTTCCGAGGATGACGACGACTCGGCTTCCGTCACTGACTCGGCGGGTCCACGCGCCGCTTTATTTTTTTTCGTCGATATCGCTGAGTACGGCGTTTCCAGGGCATATCCGGAAACCTGAGTTCTGCCTGGGTAGTCCGGACCAAAAATGGCCGAAATCCGGCCGAAAACAGGTCCTTGGGTACGCGACTAGGCCAGTTTTCGGCGTCCGGACCAAAATTCGGCGTCCGGATCGGCCTCCTAGGTAGGCGAGTGGAGATGCTCTTATAAAGAGAATGTATTTAGACTTGCTTTAGTATTTAGGTTCACTCATGTTCGGAATGAATCTAGACACTATAGCAAGTCTAGATATATTTGCTTTACAAAACTAAAACATCTTATATTTTGAAACGGAGGGAGTACTAGGAGTAGCTCATCTTCATCTGTATATACGCAAGTCAATTAAATTTAGGATGAGTGAGTACCATTTTTTACTGAGAAAATTACAAAAAAACCACCACATTTGAGGCTAGGGTTTCAAAAGACCACAATTTTTTTAAAAGTTTCCGATTGCACCTTTTTGGGGCACTCGGTTGCAGGCAACACTGATTTGGGTCTGATGCCGCGCTAACGACGAAACTGACCAGTGGGGCCCAGTCGTTAGGCTTACGTGGCGCTTTCGGACGACTGGGCGTGGACGGCCGTTAACGGGCTACTGTCTCAACCCTAACAAAGACGCCGACACGGTTCGACCAAGTCGATTACTATGTTGCTCTCTCGCTACGAAGCCATGCATGGCGGGATCCCCTTGGCGCCGGACCCAGAGGTGGCGCCGGACCCAGAGATGGTGCCGGACCCAGAGACGACGCCGGCAGCATGGAAGGATCCAGCGTCGAGGATTGTCACGGGAGCTCGAACCCCGTGGCAGCTGCATTCTATTCGCCGGAGAAGGCGGCCGCCGTTGCCGTGGCCGATGTGTGGAAGGAGAACCTGACGCAGAGTAGTTGGACAAGTACATTCGGTGGCGGCGTCGAGTAAGTTATCCCCTTCTTTTCCTTGGTCTTTTATCTGTTATTTCTCTCTGTGATTTAGGCTATGGTTTTCTGTTGCAAATAATTTTGTTGTTATTTCAATTTTTTAGTTTGGATGATGACATATGGGATGTAAGGATAAATCTAGATGGTCAGGACAATATTGAGCGTAGCATATGTGAATCAGACATCACCTATATGAATCTGTTAGCTTTAATTGAGGGAGAGGGCTATGGAATTAATGATTGCATGTATTATGTTAGAGAGAAGGATAGAGGAATTGCTGGCATGGAGTTATTGGATGGAATGAGCAAGGTTCAGCAGATGGTTATACAGTATGAGAATGAAAAACAACTTACTTTAGTTGTAATCAGTGGAGGAAGCACACTGCCACTGTTATTGGATGGAATGAGCAAGGTTCAGCAGATGGTTACACAGTATGTGAATGAAAAACAAGTTACTTTAGCTGTAATCAGTGGAGGAAGCACACTGCCACCAAATGTAAATAGTGCCTCAGTAGAACAACAAATTCCAATTTCAAAGATTGGAAACCCTGTTGTGTACACAGTGGATGATGAAGGAGTAATTTTGCCAAGCCAACAGTGCACACAGTTAACTGAAGATCCAGAGTTCATATACATGTTGACACAGCAGAGCAACAATATGGATGAAGAACAGCATCAACAATGCAGAGCTAAGGAGAAGGGCAAGCAAGTTAGGGATTTTATAATGGAGGAAGATGAAGATGATGATGAGCTGAACCATGATGTAACTGAATCAGATGATGATGATCTCAACCAGACCACGGATGATTTCAAGAAGAGGAAGAGGTGGGAGTGGGATTCAGTTTCTGATGCACATCAAGAGGCAGATGATATTTTCCATGTGTCAGACTGTGAAGTTGAAGACAATGCATTTGAAATGACAAAACCGACAGACTTTGAAGTTGGGAAGAAGAAACAACCAGTTAGGAAGGGGCCAACTGAGAGAAGTCATTGCAGTCAGCCAAAGAAAAGGCTACCAGCAGATTTTGTTCCTTCTGATGATGAAGGGCCAGATGTAGATTTGGATCTAGAATATGATGATGGGTTTGAGACACCTTCTTAGATTCAATCAAAAGGAAGAAAAAGCAGGGCCAAGAAGAAGGAGCCAAGGGTGTGGTATGATAAAAACATGATTCACCTAGAAGAAGGGTTGTGTTAGAAAATGTGTTTCTTAGATGTGTATCAGTTCAGAAGAGCAGTGCAGACACTGCATGTTGCACAGCTAAGGAACTTTAGGTACCACAGAAATTGCAAAGACAGAGTTATAGTACATTGTGCTCAGGAGAAATTTTCATTTTAATGGTTGGTGCACAAATAAAAAATGAGAAGACTTCCTGCCTAAAAAAGGTAGACTTTGACCACACCTGTGCCTCATCTGGTGAACAATGCAAGGTGACAGGCAAGTGGCTAGCACAAGTGTGTGAGCCCAGTGTGAGAGTAGATCCAAGGACAGGCATTGAGGCAGTGATGGAGACAACTAAGGATAAATATGGTGTAGATGTGCACAAGATGATGACATATAGGGCAAAGAAGAAAGTATTGCAGACAGTGCTTGGTGATCAGGTTGGACAGTACATGAGGCTTAGAGACTACTTGCAGACAGTTGTTGACACCAACCCTGGCTCAAGATGCATTGTTACTACCAAATTTGTTGTAGAGCATCCCAGTGTTGGAATTATGCCCTAGAGGCAATAATAAAGATGTTATTATTATAATTCTTGTTCATGATAAAGTTTATATTCCATGCTAGAATTGTATTAAGCGGAAACTTTGATACTTGTGTGGTTTATGAACAACACCGTGTCCCTAGTACGCCTATATGGACTAGCTCATTGATTAATGATGGTTAAGGTTTCCTAACCATAGACATAAGTTGTCGATTAATAATGAGATCATGTCATTAGGAGAATGATATGATGGACAGACCCAAATTAAGCAGAACAATTAGATCATGTCATCGTGTTCATCTTTGTGAAGCTTTTTCCTATGTCAAGTATTGTATTCCTTAGACCATGAGATAATACAACTTCCTGGTATCGGAAGAAAGCTTTGAGGTCATCAAACTTCATCCTATGTGAGGTGATCATAAAGGTGTCTCTTAGGTGATCGGAAAGTACTTGTTGGGTTTATGTATCAAGATCGGAGAGATATACTTCGGGCCCACTCGGTAATCGATATCAACACCGCTTGCAAGCACGTGGTTAAGGAGTTAATCACAAAGTGATATCGGATTACGGAACGAGTAAAGTATTTACTATGAACGAGATTGAACTAGGTATGCCGATACCAACGATCGAATCTCGGGCAAGTAAAATATCGCGTGACGAAGGGAATACATATATGGGATTAATTGAATCCTGGCATCGTGGTTCATCCGATATGATCATCGATGAATATGTGGGAGTCAATATGGGTTTCCAGATCCCGCTGTTGATTTTTGATAGAAGATCATGTCTGCATATTCTCGAACCCGTAGGGTCACACACTTAACGTGCATCGACGCTAGGATAGAATGGATAATTGGTTTATGAGTTTTTGTTAGGAGTCTCGGATGAGACCCAGGACATCACGAGAGGTTCCAGAATGGTCCAAAGAATAAGATTCATACAAAGGAAAGCAGTTTTTGGATTTCGGAATCGTTTCGGAATTTATCGGTATTGTACCGGAAGGTTCTAGAAGGTTCCGGAGTGGGACCAACATGGGCCCACTTGTCGGAGGCCTACGTGGGCCTAAGGGGAAGTGCCCTGGACACTTTGGGCCAGGGGCACAAGGCCCCTAAGGCCCAGCCGGCCAGCCCTAGGGGAAACCCTAGGGGGACCTTCTAGAAGAGGGGGATGCCTTGCCCCCCACTCCACCCCTTGGGCCGCCGCCCTAGGGCTTGGAGGAGGGGCCAAGGTGGGCCGGCCAGCCCCCTATATAAGGAGGGCAAGGGCACAGCCTCCCCCCACTACTCCTCCAACCCTAGCCGCCAACTGCTGCCCCTCCTCCTCTCTCTCTCTCTCTCTCCCGACTGCGCGTAGGCAAAGCCCTGCCGCAGAAACTCTCCACCATAAGCACCACGCCGTCGTGCTGCAGATCCAATCTATCTCTCCACCATACTTGCTGGACCAAGGAAGGAGGAGACATCGTTACACCGTACGTGTGCATCTCTCGGAGGCGCCGCCACTTGCGGCGTAGGATCGGATCGGATCGCGAGGAGGAGACGGCGAGTACGACTACATCAACCATGTTCTGTTGAACATTTCCACTTTGCGATTTCTTCAAGGGTATGAAGATCTCATCAATCTCTCTCGTTGATTACGTCTCCTAGATTAGATCTTGGCTTTCTTGTTCGCATCCGTAGATTTTTTTGATTTACTATGCTGCGAAACCCTTCAGTGGTATCAGAGCTAGATCTATGCGTAGAAGTGTTTCACGAGTAGAACGCAACATGCTTGTTGCGGGCGTTGATGTTTTCTGTTGCAAACCTCTTGTTGTGTATTTCTTATGATGCGGCATAGTGAGATCGAAGCGGTCCAGGCCAACTTTACGCGACCTCGTTCGCGAGACCGGCTCCGCACTTGACGTGTGGCTTGTTCCACACATGCGGCTGGTGGATGCCAGTTTCTCTCACTATAGTAGTCATGGGATTTACAACGGATATTAGCAACCATAGTATCACCGTTGTGGCTTTCCGTAGGTAAGAATCGTTCTTAGCTTGTTACTCCCATAAGCCACGTAAAACATGCAACAACAAAGTAGAGGTGTCTAACTTGTTTTTGCAGAGAGTGTTTTGTGATATGGTATGGCCCAAGACATGATATGCATGAATTGAGATGTATGCAATGATCATGTTTTGTAATATTTCACAACTTGCATGTCGATGAGTTCACAACCGGCAGGAGCCGTATGGTTGTCTTTATAATTGTGTATGACCTGCGTGTCAACTTCTTATACGCCATATAATAGCTTTAATTTATCGCTAAGTAGTTAGCAATAGTTGTAGTTGCTATTCATGGTGGAGTGATGGAGATCATTCTGGCGCGCACAAGATGGAGATCATTGTGCGGAGATTGGCTATACCATGTCACATAAAATTATATGCATGTGATGTTTATCCTTTTATGTATCTTATTATGCTTAGATCGCGGCAGTAACATTATAAGATGATTCCTCACTTAAAGATCAAGATAAAATTGTGTTCTCCCCATGTATGCACCGTTGCGAAAGTTTGTCGTTTTCAAGCACCTCGTGATGATCGGGTGCTATAAACTCTACGTTCACATACAACGGGTGCAAGCCCGTTTTGCACACGCGGAAATACTTGGGTTTGACTTGACGAGCCTAGCATGTACAGACATGGCCTCGGAACACACGAACCGATAGGTTAAACATGAGTCATATGAATGATATGATTGACACTTTGTTGTCCACCATTGAAACCACATCTCTTCTCGTGAAGATCGGATTAGGTGTGGTGAATTTGGATCGTGTTCACTAAACAACTTGAGGGATGTTGAATTTAGTGGGAGTTCATCTAGTAATTTGATTAAGTTGAACTAGTTATCATGAACATAGTCTAAATTGTATTTGCAAACTTTGTAGATCAAATGGCTAAGTCCAACTTCAACTTCAACGTTTTTGTTGAGAAATAAAAGCTTAAGAACAATGAGTCTAACTTCACCAACTGGTTCCGCAATCTGAGAATCATTCTTGCTGGCGGACAAAAAGACTATGTACTTGAGAAAGCGCTAGGTGACACCCCTGCTACTGATGCGCCGGCTGATGAAAAAGCTGGTTATCAGTCACGCAAAGATGATTATGGAGTGATTAAGAGTACCATGTTGTTTGCTATGGAACCGGAACTTCAAAATCGTGTTGAGGAGTTCAACGGGCCCTTTGAGATACTTGAGGAACTGAAAACCATGTTCCAGACTCAGGCCCGTTCTGAGAGATATGAGATCTCTGAGAAGTTCTTTAACTGCAAGATGGAGGAAGGGAGTTCCTTTAGTGAGCACTCCATTAAGATGTTGGGCTACACTCAACGTCTTGAGCAACTGGACTGCAAGATTCCAGAAGAGCTCAAGATTGACAGAGTTCTGCAATCACTCCCTCCTAGCTACAAAGGTTTTGTAGTTACTCACAATCAAATTGGTTCCACTGATACGATCACTGAGCTCTTCGCTAAGCTGAAAGCTACGGAGGTGGATATCAAGAAAGATAATCATGTGTTGATGGTCAACAAGACCACTAGCTTTAAGAAAGCTAAGGGTGCAAAGAAATCCTTCAAGAAAGGCGCTGGTAAGCGCGTTGCCCTAACGAGAAGAAGCTCAAGTCCGGACCTAAGCCGGACCTTTAGTGCTTCTATTGCAAGGACAAGGGTCCTTTGAAGCGCAATCGCTCAAGTACTTAGCGGACAAGAAGGCTGGCACTATTAAAGGTATATTTGATATACATGTTATTGATGTTTACCTTACTAGCGCTCGTTGTAGTGCCTGGGTATATGATACTGGTCCAGTTGCTAATATTTGTAACTCGAAACAGGAGCTACGGAATAGATGGCGGCTAGCAAGGGATGAGGTGACGATGCGCGTTGGCAATGGATCAAAAGTTGATGTGATGGTCGTCGGCGCGCTCTCCTTAGTTTTACCTTTGGGATTAGTTTTAAACCTTAATAAGTGTTATTATGTGCCTGCGTTGAGCATGAACATTATATCTGGATCGTGTTTATTGCAAGATGGCTATTCATTTAAATCGGAGAATAATGGTTGTTCTATTTATATGAATAACATCTTTTATGGCCATGCACCTGTTGTGAATGGTTTATTTCTTCTGAATCTCGAAAGCAATGAAATGCACATCCATAACATTGAGGCTAAGAGATGCAAAGTAGATAGTGATAATCCAACTTATTTGTGGCACTGCCGTCTAGGTCATATTGGTGTAAAACGCATGAAGAAACTCCATTCTGATGGACTTTCGGAGTCTCTTGATTTTGAATCATTTGACACCTGCGAGTCGTGCCTCATGGGCAAGATGATCAAAACCCCGTTCTCCGGAATAATGGAGCGAGCAACGGACTTATCTGAAATCATACATACCGATGTATGCAGACCAATGAGTGTTTCGACACGCGGTGGGTATCACTATTTTCTCACTTTTACTGATGACTTAAGTATATATGGGTATATCTATTTAATGAAACATAAATCTGAAACGTTTGAAAAGTTCAAAGAATTTCAGAACGAAGTGGAAAACCATCGTAACAGGAAAATTAAATTTCTATAATCCGATCGTGGATGTGAATATTTGAGTTATGATTTTCTGACGCATCTTAAAGCAAGCGGAATCGTTTCGCAACTCACGCCACCCGGAACACCACAGCGCAATGGTGTGTCCGAACGCCAGAATCGAACTCTATTAGATATGGTGCGATCGATGATGTCTCTTACAGATTTGTCGTTATCATTTTGGGGTTATGCATTAGAAACCGCTGCATTCACTTTAAATAGGGCACCATCAAAATCCGTTGAGACGACACCGTATGAACTATGGTTTGGTGCTAAACCTAAGTTGTCGTTTCTTAAAGTTTGGGGATGCGAAGCTTACGTCAAGAAGTTGATGTCGGACAAGCTCGAACCCAAAGCGGAGAAATGCGTCTTCATAGGATACCCTAAGGAAACGATTGGGTATACCTTCTACCACAAATCCGAAGGCAAAGTGTTTGTTGCAAAGAACGGATCCTTTCTTGAGAAGGAGTTTCTCTCGAAAGAAGTGAGTGGGAGGAAGGTAGAGCTAGACGAGGTTATTGAATCTTCTCTCGAGTTGGAGAGTAGCGCAGCACCTGAAATTGTTCCAGTGCCGTCTGCACCAACAAGAGAGGAAGCTAATGACGAGGATCATGAAGCTTTGAACGATGCTACTACTAAACTTCGCAGGTCGACAAGGTCACGTGCCACTCCTGAATGGTACGGCAACCCTGTCTTAACCATCTTGTTGTTAGACAACAGTGAACCTGTGAATTATGAGGAACCAATGATGAGCCCAAACTCTGAGAAATGGCTAGAGGCCATGAAATCCGAATTGGGATCCATGAGCGAAAACCAAGTATGGACTTTGGTGGACCCTCCTAGCGACCGTAAGGCTGTTGAGTGCAAATGGATTTTCAAGAAGAAAACAGACGCGGATGGTAATGTTACTGTCTATAAAGCTCGGCTTGTCGCAAAAGGGTTTCGGCAAGTTCAAGGTGTTGACTACGATGAGACTTTCTCTCCCGTAGCGATGTTTAAGTCCATTCGGATTTTATTAGCAATTGCTACATTTCATGATTATGAAATATGGCAGATGGATGTTAAGACTGCGTTCCTCAGTGGCAACATTGATGAAGAGTTGTATATGATGCAGCCCAAAGGTTTTGTCGATCCTAAGGATGCTAATAAGGTGTGCAAACTTCAGCGTTCCATTTATGGACTGAAGGAAGCATCTCGGAATTGGAACCTTCATTTTGATCAAGTGATCAAGAGTTGTGGATTTGTTCCAAATTGCTATGAAGCTTGTATCTACAAGAAAGTGAGTGGGAGATCGGTGACATTTTTAGTACTATATGTGGATGACATATTGATTATTGGAAATGACATTGGTATGCTTAACGATGTGAAGAGTTATTTGAATAAATGCTTTTCAATGAAAGACTTAGGAGAAGCTGCTTATATATTAGGCATCAAAATCTATAGAGATAGACAAAGACGCCTAATAGCTTTAAGCCAAAGTACATATCTAGACAAAGTTCTGAAAAGGTTCAGAACGGATAAAGCAAAGAAAGGTTCCTTGCCCATGTTGTTAGGTAAGATATTGAGCAAGGCTCAGTGTCCAGCTACGGTAAATGATAGAGATACTATGAGCAAAGTGCCATATGCCTCAGCCATAGGTTCTATTATGTATGCCATGCTATGTACTAGACCGGATGTGTCCAATGCTCTTAGTTTGACGAGCAGATACCAAAGTGATCCAGGAGTGGAACACTAGACAGCCGTAAAGAACATCCTAAAGTATTTGAATAGGACTAAATAAATGTTCTTGGTCTATGGAGGTGATGAGCAGCTTGTCGTAAAAGGTTACGTCGACGCTAGTTTCGACACCGACCCGGATGATTCTAAATCTCAGACAGGATACGTTTATATTTTGAATGGTGGAGCTGTGAGCTGGAGAAGCTGCAAGCAAAGTGTGATCACGGGATCTACAACAGAAGCGGAATACATGGCTGCTTCAGAAGCGTCAAGTGAAGGAGTTTGGATCAGGAACTTCATCACTGAGCTTGGTGTGGTTCCAAGTGCCTTGGACCCACTGGAGATATTGTGCGACAACACTGGCGCCATAGCACTGGCTAAGGAACCAAGATATCTTCCAAAGACCAAGCACATCAACCGCCGTTTTCATATAATTCGACATTATATGGCAGATGGAGATCTGAAGATTAGCAAAGTACATACTGATCTGAATGTCGCAGATCCGTTGACTTAAACCTCTTCCACGAGCAAAACATGATCAACACCTTAATGCCATGGGTGTTAGATTGTTGCCAGATGTAAACTAGATTATTGACTCTAGTGCAAGTGGGAGACTGTTGGAATTATGCCCTAGAGGTAATAATAAAGATGTTATTATTATAATTCTTGTTCATGATAAAGTTTATATTCCATGCTAGAATTGTATTAAGCGGAAACTTTGATACTTGTGTGGTTTATGAACAACACCGTGTCCCTAGTACGCCTCTATGGACTAGCTCATTGATTAATGATGGTTAAGGTTTCCTAACCATAGACATGAGTTGTTGATTAATAATGAGATCATGTCATTAGGAGAATGATATGATGGACAGACCCAAATTAAGCAGAGCAATTAGATCGTGTCATCGTGTTCATCTTTGCGAAGCTTTTTCCTATGTCAAGTATTGTATTCCTTAGACCATGAGATAATACAACTTCCTGGTATCGGAAGAAAGCTTTGAGGTCATCAAACATCATCCTATGTGAGGGTGATCATAAAGGTGTCTCTCAGGTGATCGGAAAGTACTTGTTGGGTTGTATGTATCGAGATGGAATTTGTCCCTCCTGAGTTCGAGAGATATACTTCGGGCCCACTCGGTAATCGATATCAACACCGCTTGCAAGCACGTGGTTAAGGAGCTAATCACAAAGTGATATCGGATTACAGAACGAGTAAAGTACTTGCTGTGAACGAGATTGAACTAGGTATGCCGATACCAACGATCGAATCTCGGGCAAGTAAAATATCGCGTGACGAAGGGAATATATATGGGATTAATTGAATCCTGTCATCGTGGTTCATCCGATATGATCATAGATGAATATGTGGGAGTCAATATGGGTTTCTAGATCCCGCTGTTGATTATTGATAGAAGATCATGTCTGCATATTCTCGAACTCGTAGGGTCACACACTTAACGTGCATCGACGCTAGGATAGAATGGATAATTGGTTTATGAGTTTTTGTTCGGAGTCTCGAATGAGACCCAGGACATCACGAGAGGTTCCGGAATGGTCCGGAGAATAAGATTCATATAAAGGAAAGCAGTTTTTGGATTTCGAAATCGTTTCGGAGTTTATCGGTATTATACCGGAAGGTTCTAGAAGGTTCCGGAGTGGGACCAACGTGGGCCTACTTGTCGGAGGCCTACGTGGGCCTAAGGGGAAGTGCCCTGGCCACTTTGGGCCAGGGGCACAAGGCCCCTAAGGCCCAGCAGGCCAGCCCTAGGGGAAACCCTAGGGAGACCTTCTAGAAGAGGGGGGATGCCTTGCCCCCCACTCCACCCCTTGGGCCGCCGCCCTAGGGCTTGGAGGAGGGGCCAAGGGGGGCCGGCCAGCCCCCTATATAAGGAGGGCAGGGGAGCAGCCTCCCCCCACTACTCCTCTAACCCTAGCCGCCAACTGCTGCCCCTCCTCCTTTCTCTCTCTCCCGACTGCACGTAGGTGAAGCCCTGTCGCAGAAACTCTCCACCATAAGCACCACGCCGTCGTGCTACAGATCCAATCTATCTCTCCACCATACTTGCTGGACCAAGGAAGGAGGAGACGTCGCTGCACCGTACGTGTACATCTCTCGGAGGCGCCGCCACTTGCGGCGTAGGATCAGATCGGATCGCAAGGAGGAGACGGCGAGTACGACTACGTCAACCACGTTCTGTTGAACATTTCTGCTGTGCGATTTCTTCAAGGGTATGAAGATCTCATCAATCTCTCTCGTTGATTACATGTCCTAGATTGGATCTTGGCTTTCTTGTTCGTATCCGTAGAATTTTTTTGATTTACTATGCTGCGAAACCCTTCACCCAGCACCAACCCTAGATTCCATGGGATGTTCTACTGTCTAGGTGGATGCATACAAGGTTTTCTTAATGGCTGCAGACTATTTTTAGGTACATTTGATCAAATGTTTATTGTTGCATAGTTGTTGTGACCAGCTAGCCATAATATTACCTCACTGTTATTGTTTCTTTGCAGGTCTGGATGGTTGCTTTGTGAAGCTAACCATAGGCCAGCAGATCCTTTGTGCCACTGCAAGAGATGGGAACAACAACATATTCCCTCTTGCTTTTGGCTTGGTTGACAAGGAGGAGACAGCTTCATAGAGTTGGTTCCTCACACAACTGAAGTATGCAATTGGGGTGAACACGACAAGTTTGGATATTATACAATAATATCTGATAGGCAGAAGGTTAGTGTTTCCTCTTGCTGTTATACATTGTCACATTGCAAGTATATAGAAACTACTATTCCAAGAACTACTATTGCATAATCAGTTGGTTCCTCTTGTTTTACTTAATGCAATAAACTTCTCTGTAATTGTGTAGGGCTTACTTAATGCAATAAACACAGTATTTCCTAACTGCCCTCAAAGATATTGTTTAAGGCACATCTATGCAAACTTTCAAACTGCTGGGTTTAGAGGTGAGGAGCTGAAAAAATACATGTATGCAGCCATCTATTCTTACACACAAAATGGCTTTGATGTTGCTATGGCTAACATGAAAGAAGAGAGTGTAGAAGCTTGGGAGTGGGTAATGAAAATACCAGTTTCATCTTGGGCTAGATATGCCATGGATTATAATTGCAAAACTGATTTAGTTGTCAACAACTTGAGTGAAGTTTTCAATAGATGGATACTAGATATTAGAGGAAAACCAGTGAAGACCATGTTTGATGGTATCAGGAAGAAAGTAATGGTTGGTTACCTCACTGCAAGCAACATTGACAAGATCACACTGAAGGACATCAAGAAATGGATGATATGAATAATCTGTTTGTGTGCTTTGTAGAATAATTTGTTTGTGTGCCATGCTGGTACAATCTGTTTGTGTGCTTTGTAGAACAATCTGTTTGTCCATGTGCTTCTGAGAACAATCAGTTTGTGTGCTTCTGAGAACAATCGGTTTGTGTGGTGTGAGATGATGTATAACTATTTGAACAAATGTTGTGTTTGTTTTCTGTTGTGAGTCTGAGACAATGGCCAACTATTTGAAATGCTTGTTGTGTAGATGTTATCATTATATTAAATTATATAGATTTTGACATATTATAGTATAGATCATTATAACATTGTATCCAGTACCACAAAGCATTATAGATTTTTACACAAATAGGAGAACATCTTCACACAAAATTAATGGTTCAACACATGGAGGGTTCAACTAAACAAATTAAGGGTTCAACTCAACAAATTAAGGGTTCAACTCAACAACTGCATTACACAAATATTCCAACTAAACAGACTCATACATCTACCTAAACACACCATCACTCCTCCTTCTCACAAATTGCCTTGATTTTCTTGACCTTGTTAACACCATTGACCTTGAAAAGGTCATGCATTGAGTACTCTAACTTTTTCTTTTCATCCTTCAGATTAGCTCTTTCCTCATCCCACTTCTGTTGTTTCACCTTGAATACTTCTGCCTGTGATTTGAGCACATTCTTTAGTTCCTGCTTAGCATTCTTCAGCACTTGTACTTCATTCTTCAATGCAGCTATGTGCTTCTCCATCTGCTCAGCATCATGTTGCCCACTCATTATCTTAGCATAGTTTTCTGCTATGGCTTTCTTCTTAGTCTGAGCTATCCACTTCCTCTGAGTCTCATCTATCCACCTATTACCTTCCTCTAGCAGGGTTGCATGTTTCTTCTCCAATTTGTCCTTCTCTTCAGTTAGATCCTTCAACATTTTGCTGCTCTCATACCTCTCTTGAATTCTTGAGTTATTACTCTCATTGTACATTGCCAACAACTTAGTCATCCCACTCTGGATCAATCCAGCTTTGAAAGGCACAATTCAGTACCCCATGTACATTAAATATTTTATATTACAACATACTGTCTATGGTTTATGATTACAACATACTAAAAATTGCAGATTATGTAAAAACAGAGCTGAAATATATGTCTATGATTACAACATACATGTTCATGAGCACACTATCATTTCTAAATGAGCACACTATCATTTCTACATCATATATCTGCTAAATGAGCACCCTGTATCAAAATATTCAGTAAACTGCTAGAAATTTGTACCTGGTAGTTAACTGAAACTAACATACTATCATTTCTATACCACTATCAATGTTGCTCTAAAATATCTGCTAAGTAAACACTATCAAGAGCTCTCTAAATAAACATACTATCATTTCTATACCACTGTACCTATTAGTTAACTAAAACTAAATGAACACATGATCACACTGTGAGGAAATCAAATCACCTACAGGGACCTATTGAAGAAAAAAAGGGAGCTCGGCACTTACATTTTCTATAGCACACATGTAGAACTACCTCCCTGTATCACTGCTCTGAAACGCAACACACCTGTGTGGCTTCAATTTGTGAGCAGCGCAAACAAAAGGAGCTTCATGGTCAATGCCGGCAAATTCATCGTCATGGAGCATGTCTGGTGCGTAGTCGAACGCAGTGAACTACAAATCCGAGAAATCCAGAAAAACATGAGGCTCAAATCGACGATTTTCCAAAAATTCCTAAATCTGGATCCAAACCCTAAATTAAAAGAGGAGGAAGGCACTCACATGGTCAAACGGGAGAGAGTCGGCGGAGGAGCTTCCACTGTCGTTCCAGCTCGGCATGATCTGCGGAGCAGCGGCGGAAGCAGTCGCCGGCAATGGCGGCGCGGTCACCAGCGACGGCGGCGGTCAGGCTAAGAGAAAGCAGATGAGTGAGGCAGCGGGGGAGAGAAGAGGAGGGCCCGGCCGTTTTGATGGTTCAGACAGCGCCGTTAACGGGAGTCCACGCCCAGCCGTCCGAAAGCTCCACGTAAGCTCGACACCGGCCGGCCGGGATTCATCGTTAAGCCATCGCGGCATCGGATAAGTGCTGCCTGCAACCGCTTGCCCTAAAAATGGTGCAATCTGAAACTTTTAAAAAATTTGGTGGTCTTTTGAAACCCTAGCCTCAAATGTGATGGTTTTTTGTAATTTTTTCTTTTTTACTTGAGATTGTATACGAGTAGTATAGATTTGGTTGCATCTCAGAGCTTCTTGCTTCTGGGTGACCAGAGAGACTGTGAAGGGACCGTACGCCCAATTCTGCTCACAATGATTGACGCCAAGGACGAAAGAAGAAAAGGAACCGCGCGAAAGAGAAAATGGATCATACTTCCAGGCGCTAATGGTCAACAAACAACATGATGCTTAGTACATTCTGAAATTTTACGATTGTGTCCATTAATCAATAGAGAGCTATGAATAATTATTCCGTCCGATCCATATTACTTGTTATTGAAATAAATGTATTTAGCACTAAAATATGTCTAGATACATCTATTTTAATGACCAGTAATAATATGGCTCGAAGGAAATATATAAGATCTTTTTCTTGAGAAAAAGTACATCAAATCATGATAGAAAAAGAAGAATCACAGCCCAATTGTACCACGTAATAGCAGTACTCGTATATTTATTATATCAAGAACTAATCAATTTATTTCTTAATTTATGTTACTAGTACAATCTACTACACGTACTTACTAGAATATCGTTTGATTCTGCAACGCGTCGCCGTAACACCACCGTCGTCCAAGGAGTTCCAAAGAAACGGTGCGTGTGTGGTACTCCAGTACGTACCTGGTTCGGCCCATACATCGTGGAGACGACAAATGGTCATATAAAACAACGCGAGCCAGCGATCCTGCACCGTCCGATACCATCTTGATGGTCTCCAGCGACCTCGGGGTGATCGGGGCGGTGGCGATGTCGGGAGATCGGGCGGTGGCGGTGTCGGGGGATCGGGGCGGTGGCGATGGGCGACGTGGTCGGGTCTTTTCTCCGTGGTCAGAGGATATGGGGATAGCATCCTTCCTGTTGCGCGTATCCCTCCGTCTTTGTTCTGATGAACTCGTCTGAGACCCGATATCAAGAGGAAATCTGTCCCTTGGCGGCTTATGCTGTCTAGACTGGCAAAACGTCGGGTCAGACTCAAGCCTGTGAGAGGTGGCCTTTTCCTGCTGTTTTACCGTCTTGGCCACTAGGTCATAGACATGTTCCACTGTCTCGGGCGATCTATCCTGCTTCAGAAGGGTCTAGGCGACGGCGAGGTTGAGGAGTGGGGTGGGCATCACTTGTTTGTCTTCACTGTCAATATATGGCTTGGCCTGTGCCGGCTTCGAGGGAGCCCATCCTAGGTTTAGCCGTACACCAGGATCGTTGATGACGCGAGCCAGAGCTTTTTTGGCTTCTGCTGTTGCAGCAGAGTTTTGTACTCGGCCTCCATTGCTCTAGCTTTCTCTATGGACTTCTGCGCGTTGACCAGATCTCGATCTAGCTTAGCGCCTTGCTCCGCGATGGCCTGCGCTTCCTCCAGCAGCTGCTGGCGCTTCTCGTCAAGCTGAGTCACGATTCGGATATGAGCTACGGTCAGTGGATTAACGAGGATATTGCCGTACATCACCCTATCAGCTGGAGTAACTTGAGCAGCTGTAGACGTAGATGCCGGAAGCGGCAAGTTTGCGGTGTTGTTGTTGCTCGGGCTGGTGCCGAGTTCCTGCGGCTGCTGCACTGGGTTAGGCGGAGGAGGCATGACCTTTGCGCGATCATCGTCAGCAGCAATAATTGGCCCCTTCCCCTTTTTCAGCGCTGTAGGCGGAGCTCGTCCGGGTTGATCTTCATCCATCGACGTCCCGATGGTGACAAACACCTCTCGAGACGTGATGGCGTTGTTAGCTTGCTCGTCGCGTGTGTACTCCTCCCCCATCTCCTGCATGGCGAAGTCTAGCTCTTCTGGACTGAAATCTATCTCCTCTGAATCTGCACTGAAGTCGGCGTATAGCGCGTCAATCACAGAGTCGGGGGGTGCCAGGACTTCCTCGATGACAGGGGTGGAGGTGCAGCGGCAGCGACGATGACTGGAGGTGGCGGCGCAGCTGCGACAATGGCGACCGGAGGCGGCGGCGGTGGTGGTTGAATCGGAGGGGCTCCGTCAATGAGCGCAAGCGCTGTCTGAGTTGTCGCTTCAGCCTCCGCGTAGTTGTTGACGGTGCTCACCATGCCTTCGAATGTAAGGCGTCCCGACGCCTGCTGCCGTCTTAGAGAATGCCGGAGAAGCGTTTCATGGTCCAGTCCTTCCACAAAGTGATACATGGCATCATCATTGGGGTAGTGGGCCAGATCGGTTCATATACGGAGCCACCTGGCCAGGTAATCGCGGGGGTTTTCGCCCTCTCTTTGAACGCAACGTGCCAGATCGAAGATGGTAATCACGCCGACGAACTTGGATCTCTACTGTCCAGATGCACGGACGAAGCCGGCGGACTTGCAGTGATCTCCCACCTTTATATCCTGCATAAGGGTGGTTTGGGTGGGCCTTGAATTTTTCCGATCTTTGCCGACAAACTCCGAAGAGAGATTCGACATCGATCCTTCCGCGAACGTATCCTGCCCGTAGGCGATCCGTGCGGGCCTTGATGCTCCTCCGACTCCAAGGGAACTAGTGCCCGAGTCGGTTTCGCCAATGAAGAGGTGGATGTCTCCGATAGGAACAATCGAACACCGCGTAGGGTTCGTCTTCACCAGGATACAGATTTCGTCAGGAGGGACGATCGGAACGTTGCCGGAGAAGAGAACGCGACCGATGGCCACGGTTTCGCCGATTCCCGCGAAGATCTTGGTCCTCGCCCGCTGAAGAGCCTGAAGCGCCTCCAGCCCCACGGTTGGCTCCAACTGTCGTGGTATTGCCGACGAGTACGCCATGGAGGGGTCCTCACAGTACGTGTTTAGAGACGTGGGGGAAGGAGGACGGTTGACGGGTACGAGGTAACATAGTTTACCCAGGTTCAGATCCCACAACGGTGGCGGAATCCTACTCCTGCTATAAATCACTATAATGACAATACGCCGAGTTACAGAGATAGGTTCGCTGTGCGAGGTTGTCTGAAGTTGTCTGCCCTAAAGGCTCCCATAGGCCCGACTTATATAGTCGTCAGGTCCTAGGGTTACAGGGAAAAGTCCTAGCCGGACAGGTTACAGAGCCCTACACCGTCTATTACTAGTCTGGCGTGTCTTGTACTCAAAGCCTCCGGGTACGTCGGTGACTTCAACCGTGGTCTTCCTTTATCCGGCATCCGGGTACGTCGGTGACTTCAACCGTAGTCTTTCTTTATCCGGCATGGGCCTCCCTTCTGGATCCATCTAATTGGGCCGCCCAGCAGGCCATGGGCCTTGCTACCAACTGTGTGCCACCCGGATTATCCGGATATGAGACATGCTATGAGGATACTCATATAGCATATCCCCAACAATAGTATCATACATTAGTATCATATGCATGATACTAGTAGTACTAGTATGATACTACCACTAGGACCAACCTTATATTTTCTCCCCTATAACACCTTGTAGGGGACTTTCCTAAATATATTCCTTCACTATATTTTTATTTCCAGCAGCTCCCCAATATTTTCTCCCCTATATCTCACTCAGCAATATTGAAGTAATATAATACTCTCTCCGTTTTAAAATATAAGATGTTTTAGCTTTGTGAAGCAAATGTATCTAGACTTGTTTTAGTATGTAGGTTCACTTGGATTTGGAGTGAATATACACGCTAAAAAGTCTAGATATATTTCTTCACAAACCTAAAACGTCTTATATTTTGAAACGGAGGGAGTATAACTAACCGGCCCACATGAAGGAAAAGCCCACCTAGAATCAGCCCACCGAAGCTCATCTATGTCCCAGATAATCCCCAAATCTCTAAGCACACCGCCCGCACACCTCCGCCGGCCGCCAGCACGCTCCCCTCGCAGCTCCGCCAGCCGCCAGCATGCGCCCCGCGCAGCTCCGCCACGCGCCCTGCACAGCGCCGCCATTCGCCTGCACGCGCGCCGACGCAACTTGCCCCACCACCATCCCGACTGTCGATTCCCATCGCCCGTCGTCGATTCCCGTCCGCTGCCCGTCGTTTCCCTCTGCCAGCCATCGATTCCTGCCGCCGCTCGTCGATTCCTTCCGCCAGCGGTCGATTTCCACTGCCGCCCATCACTTCCAGCCGCCGGCCACCGGTTTCTGTGACCGCGCCCTCGCTACCAACCCTTCCCGTGCTCTTTGGCAACCACCCTTCTTGCTGACATGGCCGATATAGGGGAGACGAACACAACCCCAATGTTGATGGGAGAGAGAGGGGTCGGGTTCGGGGACCCCGACCGGTAGGGGAGCTTGTAGGGGCACTGCTGGAGGCCGTTTTCTCCTTCTCTCTCCCCTATGTTTGCTATCGGGGAGGGTATCGGGGCTCTCCTGGACTTGCTCTTAGTACTAGCTCATCTTCATCTGCATATACGCAAGTCAATTAAATTTAGGATGAGCGAATACCATTTTTTACTTGAGATTGTATACGAGTAGTATACATTTGGTTGCATCTCAGAGCTTCTTGCTTCTGGGTGACTAGAGAGACTGCGAAGGGACCATACGCCCAATTCTGCTCACAATGATTGACACCAATCACCAAGGACGAAAGAAGAAAAGGAACCGCGCGAACGAGAAAATGGATCATACTTCCAGGTGTTAATGGTCAACACAACATGATGCTTAGTACGTACATTCTGAACTTGTATGAGTGCGTCCATTAATCAACAGAGAGCTATGAATAAGTATATCAAATCTTTTTTTCTTGAGAAAACGTACATCATCAAAAAAAAATCCTGAGAAAAAGTAAATCAAATCATGATAGAAAAAGAAGAATCACAGCCCAAGTATACCACGTAATAGCAGTACTCATATATTTATTACTCCCTCCGTCTAAGAATAGATGTCTTAGTTTTTTCAAATTTTAGATAAATCTATGCTAAATAATATCTATTTTATTTAAATTTTAACAAACTTAAGACATCTATTTCAGGACGGAGGAAGTATATCAAGAACTAGTCAATTTATTTCTTAATTTATTTTAGTGCAATCTACTACACGTACTAGAATATCGTTTGATTCTGCAACACGTCGCTGTAACAACTGTCGTCCAAGGAGTTCGAAAGAAACGGTGCGTGTGTGGTACTCCAGTACGTACCTGGTTCGGCCCATACATCCTGGAGACGACAAATGGTCAGATAAAACAACGCGAGCCAGCGATCCTGCGCCGTCCGATACGATCTTGACGGTCTCCGGCGACCTCGGGGGAGGCCACCCCACGGCACACCACCCGCTGCTGCACGGGCCACGCCCACGCCCCCATTAAATATTGCACGGCACAGCGCGGCACAGCACACGCCGGGCCGTAGCCATCGGCCGAGCATTTTCTCTCCCCACCACCACCACTCCAGCGCCACCACCCCCCACAAGTCCAACCGCCCAGCCAGACAGCCAAATGGCGACGCGCGCCACCCACGGCCGCGGGGACGACGAAGACGAGGTGGCGGAGGCGTCGCCCGCCGCGGGCCCCACCCTCCGCCACCGCCACAACGGGGGCAAGGGCGGCGCGGAGGGGGAGCTCGGCATCGGCAATGGCGGCGCCAGCCCTGAGGCGGCCTCGGTGGAGCAGGTGTTCGCGGACAAGGCGGTGCCGTCGTGGAGGGAGCAGCTCACGCTGCGGGCCTTCGTGGTCAGCGCGCTGCTCGCCGTCATGTTCAGCGTCATCGTCATGAAGCTCAACCTCACCACGGGGATCATCCCCTCGCTCAACGTCTCCGCGGGGCTGCTCGGCTTCTTCTTCGTCCGCCTCTGGACCTCCGCCTTCGAGCGGATGGGACTCGTCCGACACCCCTTCACCAGGCAGGAGAACACCGTCATCCAGACCTGCGTCGTCTCCGCATACGGCATCGCCTTCAGCGGTAATTGCTGCTAATTAAGCTTCGGCTCAACTAATTATCATTTCCACCAGATTTGCTACTACTCATTGAATTTGAAGCGTGGGCTTTGCTTTTAACGCCTCAATTTCGTGCTCGATTACCTCCCTCGGTATATGGAAATTCTACTATGTGTCATTCTGCAAGTAGACGAATCCACTTCGCTCGTGTCTGTATGTCGATCACTTCGGGTTAGTTGTAATTAATTCAGGCTAGGGGAGATCTGGACTCTGGAGGTGGGTGGGGAGCACAGCGTTTTGCAGTAGTTGGTGGCTTGGGACATCAGAGAACCGATTACTTCTTTTGCCCCCGAAGAAAAATACGAACCAATCGCATTCAAATCCTGGAAAGTTGGATTATGATGAGAGGAACGATAGGGAGAGGACAACAAAAGAAACTTATTCGCTTCGGACTTGTGGTTTAGCAGGTACTGTTAGGTAGACTGCAGTGTGCTTTCTTTCTCTAATATTCAGAAACAGATGCTGGAGACGATGGTCCTTGCGTGCACTTAATTGAATTTTGAAGCATCTACTAGAACGAAATTAGGGACGATTTTTCGTTGGCCCGTTAGGTGACTGAACGAAGTAGTATGTGTAATGGTCAACAACATCTTTGAATTTTTTGGCAATCGTGATAAGGATGGACCCTCATTTGATTGGACAAGCAAATTGTAGCTAGTATATTGAGGACAAGCTGAAGCAGAGGAGCGTGCTTGGTTTGACTTCTCACCTTAAAATAGATGGTTCATGGTCTTCCAGTGTTTCTATGATGAACATCATGACGCATGCATGTGAAGCATCCAGTCCACATAAATATAAGCGATTAGTATGATGTGTGTGTGTGTGCTTTTTTTGGCTACCATCTTACATGGTACACTCTGGCTAATTCGAATAATTTCATGTGACAGCCACAGATTTTTGCGTTTTCGCGGTAAAATAACAATTTCATGTGACAGCCACTGCTTTCCCAGACTTGAGAGTGCCTGTGATACTGATACTGCATATCTGTCACTGATTTGAATTTGTAGAATATATGTGCATAAGTTGATCTATGTGGAACTTAGAAGCTATTCTCGCCGATAGGGATTTTCAGGAGTGAGTTCTGGTTATCTATGTTTCGAAATGGTGACAGCCTTTGAGGAAATCATTCACTGCATGAAATTAATTGCTTGATTAATTGACATACTTGTGCCAAGCACATCACCCTATTACTGATCGTCTTGTCTTGTGAAACTGTGCATGCTAGTATCTTTCTTTTGTGGCAAATTGTCCTCTTGATGTGCTTATTTGGTACCCTTTGTCAGGTGGTTTTGGCAGTTACCTATTTGCAATGAGTGATACAATAGCTAAGCAAGCAACGGAGGCCAAAGATGCTGGGAATATCAAGGATCCTCACCTTGGATGGATGATAGGGTTCCTTTTCCTTGTCAGCTTCATTGGGTTATTTGCACTTGTGCCCATGAGAAAAGTATGCCTTCAACATGTTTGTTCCTTTGTTCTTACTGAATAATTCTATACAGGCAAACTGTGTTCTCATCACATTCATGGTTTTTCAGATTATGATTGTCGACTACAAATTGACCTATCCAAGTGGCACAGCAACTGCTTATCTGATCAATGGTTTTCATACGCCTGAGGGTGCCAAGCTTGCAAAGTATATCTATACAGTCCTGCTCTTGGCTGCTTATACAGGTGTCAAACAGCTTAGCTGACAACATTTACCATCTTATTTCAGGAAGCAAGTGAAGACACTGGGCAAGTACTTCATGTTGAGCTTTTTCTGGGGCTTTTTCCAGTGGTTCTTCAGTGGTGGGGATGACTGCGGTTTCAAAAACTTCCCAACATTAGGCCTTGAAGCTTATAACAATAGGTAAGAAATTGGCATTACCTGTGTTTTGTCAACGGCATTTAGTATGCTTTTCCCAATATCTGGAAATACTTACAATTGATATATCTACAAAACGTCTGCAGCTTGCAACATTATGTTTGTCTTCTCTTGTCATGGCTATCTGCGTCTAGTGTCCTAACATTTTCTTACCATTTCCATTCACTAAAAGTTAGTCCCAAGGCATTGGTCTCCTATACTGAACTTGACTTATCTTCTTCCAGGTTCTTCTTTGATTTCTCTCCTACATATGTTGGGGTTGGCATGATCTGCCCACACATTGTGAATGTGTCTGTTCTGCTAGGCGGCATCCTCTCGTGGGGTGTAATGTGGCCTCTCATTGGCAGGAAAAAAGGGAGTTGGTACCCTGCTAATCTTCAAGACTCTAGTCTTCATGGGCTGCAGGCTTACAGGGTAAACATTCTATCATGTCACTGGATCACTTTTTATGACACTGAATCAGCATAGTCTTAAAAGAAGTATCGAGACGAAGTTTTTGATTGCTAGTTCCTTTGCTATTGCAGGTTTTTATATCCATTGCTTTGATTCTTGGTGATGGATTATATAACTTCGTCAAGGTCCTTCTCCGCACAGTTGCTGGGTTCATAGCAATGGTTCAGAAAAATTCAAGAGCCATGCTTCCTGTTTCAGCCAATGGCAGCCCCATCTCTGAAGCAATGTCATTTGATGATGAGCGTCGCACTGAACTGTTCCTAAAAGATCAAATTCCTACATCAGTTGCATATGGGGGCTATGCCGCAGTAGCTGCTATATCTATCGGTACTCTTCCACAGATCTTCCCGCAGCTCAAGTGGTACTACATTTTAGTCGCGTATATCGTAGCACCTGTCCTGGCCTTCTGCAATGCCTACGGAAGTGGACTCACTGATTGGTCTCTTGCTTCCACCTATGGCAAGCTTGCTATCTTTGTGTTCGGTGCATGGGCTGGACTTGCCAATGGCGGTGTGCTTGTAGGACTTGCTGCATGCGGTGTCATGATGAGCATTGTCTCGACTGCCTCTGACCTGATGCAAGACTTCAAAACTGGATACTTGACTTTGGCATCACCAAGGTCCATGTTTATCAGCCAGGTGATAGGCACTGCAATGGGCTGCGTTATTTCTCCCTGCGTCTTCTGGCTGTTCTACAAGGCTTTCAGTGACATTGGCACAAGCGGTACCGAATACCCAGCACCTTATGCCATCGTGTACCGAAACATGGCAATATTGGGTGTCGATGGCTTCTCGTCGCTCCCAGAGAACTGCCTGACTCTCTGCTACATCTTCTTCGCCGCAGCTATTGTGATCAACTTGATAAGAGACTTGACACCACACAAGTACTCGAGGTTCATCCCGCTCCCAATGGCAATGGCTATACCTTTCTACATCGGATCATACTTCGCAATCGACATGTTCCTGGGCAGCTTGATACTCTTCGTGTGGGAGAGGGTGAACAAGGCCAAAGCGGACGCCTTTGGACCTGCCGTCGCTTCAGGGTTGATCTGCGGGGACGGGATCTGGACTCTGCCGCAGTCCATTCTTGCCCTTGCCAAGGTGAATCCTCCCATTTGCATGAAGTTCTTGACAAGATCAGACAATGTCAGAGTGGACAACTTCCTTAGAGGCTAGTGATGGTGTTTTACGAAGGACAGCGGACAACGGCAAGCCACAGCCATGCATCATCATGTAATTATAGGCGCAAAATGCATTTCCCGCTCTCCCCAGACCACTTGTTTTGTAGAAAAGCCAGAACCTGGGGCTCTGCAAGGGAGAACTGTCCCTGAGAGTCTAAATTCCGAAACGAGTGTAGCTGTTCTGCATACTGTCCTTCACAATGTAAAAAGGAAGAGTAAAAAGGCTGAAAAGGCAGAGCTGCGGCTTTAGGTGTAGCAATCAGCATTTTGCATGTTTACTGCCATACGGCCTGTGAGTTGTGTACCTGTGACATGTGATTCGCATGTTCTATTAGCAGAAAGCGAGTCTCCGCCATACTATGGGGATACATTGCAACTGTTCAAAAAGAAACCTGATTTGGTGACTGCGTTTGTGCTAATGAGTGCTAGCATGGTTTTTACTTTTTTGGATAACTACCAAGTAATGTGATATCACATAGAAACTATCTGCACAGTTCTCCCTGGTCTGGGTCTTGCATCCTTCCAACAAGTTACATCCCTTTTACAAGAGTTCTTTTGGCTCTTGAGAGTAAGGGTGTGTTCGGTTCTCGAATTTGGAGGAACGGAATGGTTTCGCACCTAGCACCCGTTTCTGTGTTCGGTTGGACGGAAGGAATAGAACCAGGTAGTTTCTCGAAACGGAATATTCCACCGAGATGCGAAACCAACTCATCCGACCGATTCGGTGGAATCTGGCGGAAAATACTCTCCCTCCCTAAAAAAAAATCTAATACAATTCTAACCCATCGCCCACCTCATGTCTTTCCTCTCCCCGACCGACGACGCTCCCTCCCCTCTCCATCTCCGGCGGCGCTCCCTCCTATCTCCCGACCGACGACGCTCCCTCCTGTCTCCCTCTCCAGCGGCGCTCCCTTCTCTCCCCTCTCCCTTGGTGCGACGGGGGCGGCTGGTTGCAGGCAAGAGGCAGCGGTGGTTGCAGGAAAGGCGGCGGTGGTTGCAAGCAGGAATCCGACGCCAGCTCGCAGCCTTGTAGGGGCGGCGCCGGGAATTAGGCACAGCGGTGCCAAAATTTGGCCTCTTTCCTCTCTGATTTTCCAAAGTGAGGAAGAACATGTGGTGCCCTTCTCTATTTAGCTGTTGTAATTTGAAGAAAGAATCAATTAAGGGTAGAATCTAGCCATTCCATTCTACGAATTTTGTTCCAACCGAACTGAAAACAAAATCATTCCGTTCCTCGATTTTTTCCGAACCGAACAAGGGGTCGGAACCGTTCCATGACTTCGGAATGGAACCATTCCGTTCCATCCCTTCCGGTTCTCGAACCAAACACACCCTAATAATCAATGGTAGCCAATCAACATCATGATGTAAAGTTGTTCTCTTATGACCTCTTATCCATACCACACATTCGACTGAACAAAATGTAGCGAGTTGTGGAGACAAATGTTTTTTATGGGACTAAGATCAGTGTGCCAAAAGAAGAAACCGCATCTCTGAAGAAATCAGTGTTACTGGCGCAAAGAAAGCAGCACCGATAGTTGCTAAAAACAAGAACAGAGGAAAAGTTGTGTACTGTGAGCAACCCGCTACGTTCATTGAGGCAATGTGCATACACTAAGATAGTAACCACAGACAAGACGCAGTGCATAAACTAAGATCTTAAATGCAGGTCACACAGGCATATATGTGCTGGAGGTACCGCAGTAGCAAACACGAATGGAGCACCTAGAGATCTAACGTACTCATGTCCGTAAGTCATAAGGCGTAAATCCTAAGACATGCAACTTAACCAAGCTGTTAAACTGCTCTCCTTGCGGCTGTCGGCAGGGCCATTATCTTCATAGTTCTGCAGGTGGGCCTAACACTTGCATGCGTGGATCCAAACATACTCAACCATTCAGTGTAGACTTGTAATGGTCATCGTCGATAGTCGCATAAAGGTTGCCAAGATCAACAAGATGTTGAACGGCCTCCCTGTGGGAAAAAATAGGATTATTGAAAAGAAGTACTCCTTCCGATCCATATTAATTGACTTTGATTTGTCAAAATTTGGATGAACCTATATACTAAACAGTGTCTAAATTCATTTAAATCTAGACTAATTTGAGCAATTAATATGGGCCGGACCTCCGTTTTAAAATATAAGATGTTTTAGCTTTATAAAGCAAATATATCTAGACTATTTTTAGTATGTAGGTTTACTCAGGTTTGGAGTAAATCTAGACACTAAACGAAGTCTAGATATATTTTCTTCACAAACCTAAAACATCTTATATTTTGAAACGGAGGGAGTATTACAGAGAGAGGGAGATGAGAAAGGGGTGATTACCTGGCCTGTCCATCTGATAGTTTAAGACGGCTAGCGACCTGATCGACGCTTACTCCATGCTCCAGGTTTCTGTAGGAACATAATGCAGGCATCATTGTATATTCTATAGACGAGGAAAACTAACCATACCATACCAATTAGGGCGTATAAAGCACAAACTTCTATCTGTAATTACCAATGAGGCACTAAGCATAGCATAACATGATAATGTAACCTTCTTCTAGCAAAGAGATTCATACTCAGGAGCATTTATGCACATTCATGTTAAATCAGATATCCTAAGCGATTAATAGCACATGGCGAAATACCTGTGGACAGAATCATTCACAGTTAACTTACCCAAGTACTGGGTCATGAAAAACACTCATGACCAAATCGGATAGCTCTATCCCATTCCCAGGGGCATTTCCAGATGCAGAGGATGTTGGGGCCTGAGTAAGGAAGAGCAAAAAACATTAGACAACAATTCGGTGGATCTAGTAAAACAATGAAATACTTCCCAAAACTACCTGATTACTAGTATGTGGAGCTTGGTTCCATGTTGATGTAGTAGCATTTACTTGGGGCTGCGACGAAGACCTCTACCAATATATAAAAAATCCAAAGAAACAAAAGCATAATGAGAAATCATGGATAATGTTCAGTTTGTAGAAATTGGAATCGAAATAAAGACATGGCATTACAGTACCTTAGATCTCGCGAGATCCAAATGCACATAAATGCAGTGCAGAAAGTGACATGTTATATCATTGTAGTTGGTTACAAGCCTGACCATAATCCATAAACAGTAAGATTAATGTAAGAAAAATGTAGCTGGTCTGTATCAAATGGGCACAAAATACTCTAATAGTCCAGGCAAGCCACCGTTCCACCCCAGAAAACCTTAACAAAATACTTTCAATCTGATATGTCAACGCATTTGTATGAGAAAACAGTCGAACATTACATTAAGATTAATAACATCATATATCAGTACGTTGGTCACAAGTTCAGTACTCATATACTTGTGCATTTATACTCCAATAGTATTTCGTTAGTTAAGATTCATAGCATAGGGAGTGTTCCCAAACCAGCCATTCAAATCGATCAACTACTTCTCCACAGAGAAAAGCTTCATAAATACAAACCACATTTATGATCTCTAAAGAAAGAATGTATAGTCAAGTAATAATTCAATAAAGACCAAATATTTATTCGGCAACATTCATTATAATACTAAGACTCAGTTTGCAATTGCTGAACTGCACCATGCTCAACTTATTTTCTACAAATTTTCTAATCCAGTAAATATTATTTCTAGGTCGACCAAGTTGCACACTGTGGGACCTAGAGTTGCACAAAAAACTTGTGAAACTGTATATGTAGAAATGTGCATCCAATAGTAAAGTTCATACGAGTTTAAAAAAGTGTGACTATCCAATTTCTGTTCGATAAAGAAACAATGGTTGCGATAGTCGACATAAACAATAAGAATATCTCAAGTTGACTTAGAAAAGAGACACTCCTTATTTTATAATCTGCAGTGGAAAAATAACCACAGCAGCAGGGAAATGGTTCATCAAACATTAAAACAAACAAAAACTGTTTGACAAACAGCAGTTGTATAGTCCACCGCAATGCCAACCACAGCGAAATAGACGAAATAAGTTCTGAAAGCTTCACCCGCAAAAAAATAGTTCGGAAAGCTCACATCCTAATACCCTACAAGATTAAAATGCTCACCGTACAGAAAAAGCAACTACTTGACGCTTCCCTTGGAAGCTTTTCAGACCACCAATGACAATAACATAGTCACCATCCCTTGTGTAAACATAAAAACAAGGCAATGCTCTCAAGTTTGTTGTATATACAACTGATTTGTCAGCAAATGACAATTACTAGTTTTTTAATCCTTACTTTACTACCTCCATTTCTTCAGTGTCAAACGTCTCATTTAACCTGGGAAATAGATAAAGGCCGAGACATATATGAGTGATGGTACAAAATTTGGTAGACGAGCCACAGAATTACATGACATCTCACCAGCGTTTCACATCTATCCTGCATGTACCATCATCAAGGACAAACGATACATCTGTGACTTGCTCGTTCTTATTCAACATGCGTCCTACAAGCCTAACCTGCAATTTAGGGAAATTTAAACAATTAAATAAACAAGGAGCTGGTCTTTGTCAATCTCAGTAGGAACCATAGTGCTCAAAGAAAAAACCATTTGTAATCACACACAAATAGCAAAGGCCAACTGCAATTGAGCACATCTAAACTGACGTCCGATCCCTTCCGTTTGGGGATACTTCTACATAACTGCAAAATTCTTGCATTTATGCTGCAGCCACCCCGAGTCCCCGAACCTGATTGAATGGCCGAGTCAGGAGTATTTGCAAGAAATTAGGGCCCATGTGTATGTTAACCGGGATCCATAGTGGCTCCTTATACCAGCCATGCCGTTAGGAAATATGTGGCAAGGGGAGGGAAAGCTGCATTGCCCTCCCACATCCCTTCCATTAAACCAACAGTAACTCACGAACTGAACCACATAATTTCTTCTCGCCAACACTTACTGTTTGTGATCTACGCAACAGGTGACCGTGCAATCCCTTGTGGCAAGCGGTGCAGAGCCATGCCATGTAAAGGAGTGCCACGGGTGTAGGTCATATGGGGCCCAGCATAGATGGTGGATATGAGCAGGTCCTACATGAGTTGCAAAATTTAAGCAAATGCAATATGCACACTAATCAAGCTAATGTTCATTTCCCCATTTGCATAGTCCAATCAATACGCGCCTCGCCCGTGTTATACGTTCAAGATGTTAATCCAATTGCCTAAAACCATGAGAATAGATCCTTTTCCTCTCTAGTAATAATTACGGAACATACAGGTTTCAGTCCCTATGAAGGCTTTTATTTCACTACAATATGAAGGTAAGTTCGGTCCAACGAGATCGGCTCAACCAACTACAATGCGAACCTTCCACCTTTAATTTGACAGCAACCATACGAAACTATTCGAATCACTGCTCAATAGAAATTTACAAGACTGAGCACCGCGTGAAGAGGCAGGATCCGTACCGTTGATACCTCTGTGCCATTGACAGCGAAACTGAACCTGTCGTCATTGGTCTGGGACGCGTCCATAATCTGCTTGAGGGTGAGCGGGAGCAGCGTCTGCGCGCCGCGAGTCTGAGCACACGGCGAACCCCGCGAGGCCACCAATCAGTTTCGGTGGCGAAACTGGAGGAGATTATGTCGGAATTAGAGAAGATAACAAGACCTTCGTGACGCCGCTGCCAACCTCCGGGGTGCTCGTGGTCTGCGGGGGCATAAACCCGCCGCCGTCGAAGTTGTTGCTAGCATTCGCGGCGCCGCCATTCCCGTCATACTGGCCGCCTCCGCCGTACATGGTGAGGCCCGGTGCGGAAAACCCTAGTCTGGCCGCGGAAGGAGGGGATGGGTGGGGGAGGCGAGATGAGGGCGGGAGAGGAGGCGGGGAGCGGTTGTTTGTATCGTGGAGGATCCTGTTACGAAAATTTGGTGCACGCACGCAATGACGCACGATTGTGATGGGGCCCCACATTGCTGCGAGAATTTGTTGTATTGTATTTTTGGGGTCCTATAGCAGTCAAAACTGTCAAATTCCAGCGACATAGAGTTTTAGGAGCGGTTGGTCGAGATAGAGGAGCTTGTAAAATCGCGCGGGTTGTATATATCTTTTTATAATGGAATGAGAATTTTATCCCACGGCCTGTATTAGTAGCGCTACGAGGTGAGTTTACATGCTGAAACTGTATCGTCTCTCTCGCTCACCTTCGCCGCCCTCCATATACCGTTCCTTCGGTCGCAAAATACGTGTTGCTCTCCGGCTGTAAAATACACGCTGCTCTGACAAAATTAGCCGTCTGCATCGGTAGGATGTCAAATGGAATCCCACTTAAATCCCACTTCTAGTTTATTTGCCAAATTCTAGTGTAAATTTTAAGTAAAAAATTACACTAGATTTTCCACATAAATTTCATTTCTAGTTTATTTACCAAATTCTACTGTAAATTTTGAGTAAAAAATTATACTAGATTTTAAAAAATGAACTAAAAGTGAAATTTAAGCGGGATCCACCCTATGCATCGGCTCGTGCGGTGCGGCCAGCGTTACGGCCAGGTCATGCAGACGCGACTAGCTCAACGCGGACGAGCGGCATGGCGTCGGCCGAGCTTGCAGCAGCAGTGCATGGACCAGAGGCAGCACGCACGAGCTAACTAGCCACAGCAGCAACACACAAGCTAGCTAGCAGCAGCACGAGCTAGCTAGCCGCAGAAGCAGCACGACGCGCGCGGGCACGGTGAGCTAGCTAGCTAGCCGCTACAGCAGCGCGTGGGAGTGCTAGCAGCTGCAGCAGCGCATGGCTGGCGCGGGCGAGCGGCGGCGAGCAGCAGGTGGCAGGTGGACGGACGGCGGGCAGCGAGGAGGAGGATGAAAATATATAGGGAAAAAGAGAGAGAAAGTGGTGGGTCCCGTGTAACAAGGTTGAGTTTACAGGTACCGGTCTGCTTTGTTGAATTCCGAACCAAAAAAAGTCTATAAAAGCCTGTACAGTGTTGTCAAAATGCCGAGTCTAAGAGAACTTTTTGCACTAGACTCAAGTCTAGTATACTGCGAAAGCAAAGCTAGCTAAGAAATTTCTAAACTTGAGTCTAACACTAGACTTAATGTCTAAGAAAATAAACAATTCAGCTGGCCCACACGTCATTTCTAAAGTACTCACAAGATGTCTAAGTTGTGTGCCGGGGAAAGGGGACCTCCTCCTCTTTTTCTTCATGGTGGGCCTAACAACCATAGCTAAGACGCTGTAGCAAAAAAAATCTGCAAGACTCGAGTCCTTAGCTCATCCCTAGTATTTAGCACGATGCACACGCCCTAAGGCCTTTCACAGTGTATACAAATATTGGTATCCAAACAACATTTCAACCATTTGACACCGATGCCCCACGTTGTACAGCCGATGCCACAAAATTTTTGAAGGGAACCGGAGCATCTACTTGCTCCGATGCCCAAACTCCCCTATTAAAATATTGATCTTTTGTGCCCAATGGCAACAACCCTTCCTCTATTTTTTTTTAGGATCACTTTATTGATTAAATCACATCAATACAAAGAGTCTTCCGGATACAAACCGGAGCACGGTTGGAAATAAAACCTAAAGAAGGTAGATTACAAGCTCTAGCCAAAATATGAGCCGCTTCATTCAGAGAGCGATTGACGTGCCAAAAAGATGCAGAAAAGAAACCTACAGCCAACGATTTAATATCTTTTATCACTACCCCCACCTGGGATCGATCATGCACGGGGGAGTTCAGCCGCTGGATCAAGGACAAGCAATCAGTGACGAAGATCGCCTTTGAAAAACCTCTATCCCGAGTGATTGACACAGCTTCTCGGAGAGCAAGAGCTTCAGCCATCTCCGGAGATGTAAATCCCTGTAGAGGAAGACTCGCCGAGGCTAGACATTCTCCAGAATTATCGCGGATCACCATCCCCATGGCCATGCTGTGCCGATCATCGAACAAGGCTGCATCGGAGTTGACAAGGACCTCACCTGGTGGCGGCGGAGACCATCTGAGATGTGTACTGGACTCACGCCTGTTACGCGGCGGTTGTTTAAAGCAATGTTGGATAATCATGTCAACATATGCAAGTGTCTTCGCACAAACTCGACTAGGATTAGGTTGGCTTCTATTGTTCCTCACATCATTCCTGGCCTCCCAGATATGGCAGAAGCCCACTGCAAGAATAGAAGCCTCCACATCTATAGCGTTGGCAAGAAAATCAAATAGCCAGAGTTTCGGTGACATAAACTCACGCTGCTTCAGCTGCAAATTATGAGTCTTTTTAATATCCCGCCACACATCCCTAGCAATCTGACAAAGAAGCAAAGAATGCTCAATATTCTCCTCTTTGCTAGAGAAGATACATGCACCACTCGCTGGAATTTGACGACGTTGCAATTGAACACCACTTGGCAAACAATTCTGTGCAAATCTCCACAAGTGTATCTTCATTTTTCCCGGGGCATTAATTTTCCATATAGCCTTCCAATGTTTCTCCTCACCGCTCAAGCAGGAGGTCGAACCTCTGCCTTGGCGGCTCCGGTCAACAAAGAATCTGTCCGATCGAGCCAAATTATAAGCTGATCTGACTGTATAATTTCCATGTCTAGTATGAGGCCATCGTACAAAATCAGTGCCATCACGGCTAATCTGAATCCACAGAATCTGTTCAGCAGTCTCCGGGTCAAAGAACGCATTAACTGTCTTAGGGATCCAGCAGTTCGTTGTCTCATCAATCAGACAGCTTACCGTAGCAATCGCAGGTATAGGTTTTAGAGGTTTAAGCATATACGGCGGTTGCTCTGGAATCCAATAATCTGAGGTTATCTTCAATGATTTACCATCACCAACACCCCATTGAATACCTTGGAGAAGGAGCTCACGACCAAAAAGGATGCTTCTCCAAGTATAGGAAGCCGACCTGGGTTTTGGTGCGTGCCAAAAATCTGTGTGGGGGGAGTACCTCCCCTTAAGCACTCTAGCACACAATGTATCAGGTTCAGTGAGAAAGCGCCACCCCTGCCGCCCAAGCATGGCTTGAACTTCCATGACAAAATGCTAGTTTCATACACTGGAGGTCCCATCGACGAGGTAAATCGCGAAAACCCATACCACCTAGTGACTTTGGAGAAGAAAGTCACTCCCATGATCGCCAGTGTAGTTTCCTCTTCCCATCTTCTATACCCCACCATTGATTGGCGATAGCAGATCTTATCTTATCACAAATAGCAATAGGAATTTGGAAACAACTCATAACAAATGTAGGAATAGCCTGGATTACCGCTTTCAAGAAGGTTTCCTTCCCTGCCCTTGACATGGGTCTATCCACTACTCCATTAATGCGTTTCCAGATCATATTCATATAAAAAGTTGAAGGTAGCTGTCGGTGATCTCCCCACTGAAGTGGGCATCCCCAAATAAAAATCATTCAGGATCTCACTCTGAACTTCCAAGCTTCCCTTAACTCTATCTTTGATCAGAATATCACAACGACTACCAAAGAAGACTGAGGATTTGTCCAAATTAATCTTCTGGCCAGAACCCTCACAATACGTCATCAATATATTTTTTAGGGCTTCCACACTCCTACTGTCACTCCGGGCAAAAAAGATGTTGTCATCTGCAAACAGTAAATGGGATATAGGAGGACCGAGTCGACCATTTTTTATGCCATGGAGCTCACCTCGGTTCTCGCTTTGCTGCAGTAAACAAGACAGACCTTCCGTACATAGGAGGAACAAGTAGGGGCTGATAGGATCCCCTTGGAGGATGCCCCTAGATGGCACCACCGGTTCGGTCAATTCTCCATTAACACGAACAGCATATCTCACACATGTAACACATCTCATAACAGACTGAATCCATGATGGAGAAAACCCCAGCTTGCTAAGACAACCATGAAGATAGTCCCACTCTACCCCGTCGTAAGCTTTCATCATATCAATCTTGAGGGCAAAATAAGGGCGTTTGTTGTCTTGGTTCCTGATAGTATGCAAGCATTCAATAAGAGCATTGTCAGTGATTAGCCGTCCCGGCACAAAAGCATTCTGATGTTCCGAGATAATATATGGCAGAATCACTTTCAATCTATTTGCCAATACCTTGGAGGCGATCTTATAGATCACATTGCAAAGACTGATGGGTCGAAAGTTCTTTAAATGCTTCGCCTTTGTAACTTTAGGGATAAGAACGATAACCGAGTCACAAAAACCATCTGGCACCTCACCACCAGAAATAAACGACCTCACCGCATTGCAAATCTCTTCCTTGAAAAAGTCCCAATGAGTTTGATAGAAAAGAGCAGGGAAACCATCAGGCCCCGGCGCCTTCGTCTAGTCAGGTTAGCTAAATCATTTTTTATCAATATGGGGTCACTTCCTTTTTTATACCAAGTGGTGCCCTCTATTGTGGAGACGGTGCCATAAAAAAATTATCTAACATCGGTGTCCATGTTTCACCTTTTTAACAACCGGGACCGGCAACACTATGAAAGGCCTAAACGAGTTTTATACTTCACAAATTTAAGAACTCTGTTAGAGATGCTCTTAACAGTAAGAGCATTTCTAACAGATACGCCAAACGTGCGTGCTCTGTAGAAGCTCTAGGAGACACGGGGAAAAACACGCAGGATTTTGCGCTATCGCGAGCGCCATATACGACGCTCCTTCTACAGCGCGGTAAAAAACACATCGAGCGCGCGTACCCAACCATCCTAAAAAATCCCGCTTCGCATGCGCACGCGACGCACCGCTTCCGCCGCACCCACCACCGCATTTGCCGCGCGCGCCATGCACCGCTCTGGACAACGATGAGATGCTGTCGCACCGCCACACGAACTCCTCCAGCTACATTAGCGTCCGAGCGCGTCCGATGGGAAACTTCTACACCAAGATCCGCTCCTCTGACGAGTGCATCAGCCTCGTCACCTTCGAGACGTCGCTCGCGTACGACGCAGTGGATTGGTGGCTTAGCCGCTCGCGATGAACTTTCAGGACGCCGCCAACCGCAAGTAGGCGGAGATGCTAGTGCCGCCACCGCACCTCATCACGAAGGAGGAGCGCCGCCGCCACAGCAAGCAGGAGAGTTGGCTCATCATCGCCGAGCGGGGCGAGCAGCACCGCCTCATGTGGGCGGAGCGCTTCCCGATGGACGTCCACGTCGAGGTATCCTTCTACGCAGATAAGGAACGGAGAGAGGGAGGAGAGAAAGAAGAGATGGTGGAGAGGACGGCTGACAAGGCGAGTAGGAGGGCCTTCATCGAAGCACAGCGGGCTGGTCCGGCGACGATTCCGGATGACAACACGCGTTGGTCCGATCATGGGTTGTCAACAAATGTTTCGTCCTCAATGAGGGGTCGTTCGATTTCTATTTCGGAGATGAGTAGGGGTCATTAGTAGTAGTATTTCCTAGTTATTATGTTCATTTCCTAGTTATTATGTTCATTTCATCGTTGTTGAACTCTATCTAAGTTTGTTTGTAATATAATCTTAATTTATAGTCTTTTATTTGTACTTGTTTGATCTTTTTTTTTGGCAAATGTGTTTGTGTTTCCTGTTTGCGCCGCCACGAGCGCTGTAAAATGCAGCATCTAACGGAGCAAAATCATGCACGCTAAAATCAGTTAGCCGCTTTTAGCTTTGCAGATCGTTTTTCTGCCCACGTGGAGACCCATTCGGTCACAAAACAGACAAATTTGGTGTCCAAATGGATCGCCCACTGGAGATGTCCTAATAAGATCTAATATCATACATATATTACTAGTCTATGTTATCAATTCATAATAGGTAGTAGGGTTACAAAGCGACACCTAGTTCACTTGGGTTAGGCTTTTTTTATCTTTTTTTTATTATTTTCTATATATGACATATGGGCTAGGATAAATTTTAGGGTAGGGCAGGCCTCACCCTTCCATCGTGTTGGCTCTGCCACTATTGTCTACTCTCCTTTCTAATAAGTAATAACTCCCTACGACCCTAGCTCTCCTTCCTAACTGCTCGCGACGCCGCCACCGCTGCTCCAGGTGGAGACAGGCACCCGTCGCCGCCTGGTTCTGCTCCTCCCAGCGGTGGCGCCTGTGTGCCCCACCCCGCCGCCCGCGCGCCTTGCTCATCCCCAGAGCGCCGCCCATCTAGCCTTTGTTCCTCTCCACCTCCCCGCCTCCTCAAGTCCTCTCCATCGCTCCCGCCGCCGGTGCGTCCTCCTGCTAGAACCCGCACCACTGAGGATGAATCCCGGGCAACAACCCTTGACGACACCTCCTAATGCTTCTTATCTTCCCTCTTTTGATTGCTACAAGTGACATTAGAATTTGCTACCACATGTGACGATAGTGCAACGTGCGACTTCAGGGTTTGCTACATGTGGCTGATGGTGGTGTTACATACGACCGAGAGTGGTGTTACATATAGCCAATGGTGTTGATACAAGGATGCATCAAGTTTTGCTACCTGGCGGTGCTACAGACGTTATTGGTTTTTGCTATGTGTGGTCGGTGGCAGCAATGCTATATGGGTGTCAACGTTTTTGCTACGAATGCTACAATAGCATGCATTTTATACTACAATAGTTTTGTTATTTTTCTATAATAATACAAAGTTTTTCATGGGGTTTTTGCTACAATAGTTCTGTTATTTTGCTATAATAATACAAAGTTTTTGCTACAAGAGCTCCGGCGATGTCTCCGATAAAGTCAGTTTTGTTATAATAATACAATTTTTTTGCTACAAAGTCTCCGGCAAGCACGACATCTATCATTTTATTTTATTTTGTCCTGTGGGCAGACCAGTTTTACATGTAACAAAAACGTAACCAGACAATTTAAAGCAAATTTAGGATGAAGGGACATGACAAGATCTGACCGTCAGTCTACTTTGGTTGGGAGACTGGGGACCGGGGATGGATGGAAAATTTCCATCCACGCCTAGCACCTCCTTAAAAGAAAGACACCAAATGCACGTATGCCAGATGGACCCGCCATTCTTACGGAATAGCTATCTCTGAACATAGAAATAGGAAAATGATAGTTCCCCCGGGGGATCGTACGTTAGGATCCCCCGGGTCATCCTCGCTCGCAACCGTTCCAGGCCGCGTTCGCTAGCACAGATCACGCCCCATGAGATGGACCCCATCCACGTTTCATCTTCTTCCTCACCCGTTTCTTATCCACACAGAGAGATTCTTCATAGCACATATCTCTGCCCGTCTCCATAGCTGGTTCGTGCTCGTCCTACCGCAGGCTGCCGGCCTCGCGCTCGCCTTGCTGCCGCCCCTCGATCTCGAATGCCTCCGGCTGCTCCCTCCGCCTCGCCATGGACCACATCACCGTGGAGGTCTCGCTGGCTCGCCCCTCGCCGACATCCGCACCTGCAAGCACATCTGTGGCGCCTCGTGAGGAGGTCTTGTCGGCTCACCCGTCGCCGGCCTCCACATCTGCAAGCATGCCTGGGCTCCTTTAGCGCAGCGAGACGGCCTCCACATCTTGCTACGAGGTCTCCTAGCAAATGTCTCCCATGAAGTCGTGCTTGCTACATTGGTGTATGCTATAATAGCGTAAATGTTTTGCTACGAGGTCTCCGACGAAAGTGTCCCGCGAAATCCCGCGAAATCTTTTTTTACAAATACTCCGGCGAAGCCACCTTTTTGCTACATATGCTAAACCTTTTTGCTACATCTGTTTTCTAGTTTTGCTACAATAGTGCAAAGTTTCTACTATAATATCTCCGACGAGGACTCCCAGCGAAAGTCTCCGGCGAGTCTCCGGTGAGGTCTTGTTTTGCTACATTAGCACAATTTTCTTACTACATGGTCGCCAACGATATCTCCGACGAACTCTCCGACGAGGTCCAGCCTATTTTTCTATTTTGTTCTACGTTGTAGCAAAAACGAGTATGTCTATAGCAAAAACAGGATTTTGACTCAAAAAAGAGGACACGTGGTTGGCTGGGGACCCGAGGGATAAAAAACATAAATCCCCCAGGGACGCGTAGTACTGCCCATAGAAATAGAACTATCCCATGCCACCTAGTTGGTCCAACAAACACCGAGAATGGAACCGACATATTCCAATGGAATGGAACCATAACATTAAGATCCAGTTGGCTCCACAACCAAACATAACCTAAAGACCTTAGTTGCAGGTCACACATGCATATATGGCAAACACAAGTCTTGCAGAGTGCTTATATCATATTAATAGCACCACAGGGATCCAAACATGTTCAGCCATTCAGTGCAGACTTGAAGTGGTTGTCATCGATAGTTGGATAAAGGTTGCCAATGTCAGCAAGATGTTGAACAGTCGATCTGTGAAAAGAACAGGATTATGAAAAAGATGTCAAGTGCATTTAAGGAGGGAGATGAGAAAGGGTGATACCTGGCCACTCCATCTGGTAGTTTAAGACGGCTAGCGACCTGATCGACACTTACCCCATGCTCCAGGTTTCTGTAGGAACACAAAGAAGTCATCATTCTGTATTCTATAGAACAGTGGAAAACTAACCATATTAAGGCCAAAAAAAGTACTCCCTCCAACTCATATTAGTTGACTCAAATTTGTCTAGATACGGATGTATCTAGCAATAAAATTTGACTAGATACATTCATATCTAGATGAATCTAAGTCAACTAATATGGGTCAGGGGGAGTACAAAAACTTCTATATGTAGCTACCATGATCATTGGAGGGAGAGGGGCAAAGGGACCGGCACTACAGATTACATAAAAAAAGGCACGAACACTAAGCATAACATGATGCTGCAGCCTTCTTCTAGCAAAGACATGCATACTCAGGAGCACTTATGCATGCATTCATGTTAATAAAAAATCCATAGCACTTAATAGCACACCGAGAAAATCATTCACAGTTAACTTACCCAAGTACTGGGTCATGGAACACACTCATGACCAAATCATTTAACTCTTTCCCAGCAGTATTTCCAGATGCAGAAAATGTCGGGGCCTGGGTAAGGAAGGGCGAAAACATTAGATAATAATTTGGTGGATCTAGTAAAACAATGGTATACTACCCAAAATCACCTGATTATTAGTGGGTGGACCTTGGTTCCATGTTGATGCACTAGCATTTACTTGGGGCTGCGACGAAGACCTCTACCGATATTAAGAAACCCAAAGAAAGAAAAGCATCATAAGAAATCATAGATATCGTTCAGTTTGCAAAAACTAAAATACTAGAAATGGCATAGCTCAAAGTACCTTAGACTTGGCAAGATCCAGATGCACATAAATGCAGTACAGAAAGTGATGTGTTATGTCATTGTAATTGGTTACAAGCCTGACAATAAACAGTAATATTAATATGATAAAAATGTAGATTACCTATACCAAATGGGTGCAAAATATTTGCATGGTCTAGGTAGCCACCGTCCCAACCCAGAAAATACTGCTACTGACTTTACACACATCATATATCAAAATACTTACAATCTGATATATCAACGCATTTGTATGAGAAACAATAGCAGATTGCATCAATATTATAACAACATCAACTACCGATACATGCTCGCCAGTTAAGTAATCTCTTGTGCAGGTATACTACAATATTTTATTGTTTACTATTCATAGCAGAGTAACTGTCCCAGACACCAGCCATTTAAGTTGTTCTACTTCTTCTCCATAGGGAAAAGCTGCACAAATACAGATCACCTTTATGATCTATAAAGCAAGAGAATGAAGCATAGTCACATGATTCAATAAAGAAAATCTATTTATTCGGCAAAGTTCACTAAAATACAAATGCTCAGTTTGGGGTTGTTGAACTGCCCCACGCTCAACTTATATAACAGAGATTTGCTATTTCTAAGGCAACACACACAAAATTAGTTCTAAGTAAACCAAGTTGCACACTGGAATCTAAAGTTGCATAAAAAATTCAGGTGAAACTTCATGTGTAGAAAATGTGCATTGCACAGTTCCAAAGAGTTGCTCTACAAAAACAGTTCCAGAGTAAAGTTCATATGATTTTGAGAAAGTGTAACTATGTGATTTCCACTCGATAAAGAATCAGCAGTCATCAGTCGACTTAGAAATAAGAATTGCTCGAGTTGACTTAGAAATAGACACTCCCTACTTTATAATCTGCAGTGGAAAATTAACCACAACAGCAGGAAAACAGTGGCTAAACAAACAGTAAAATAGGAAAGAACTGTTGGTTAAAGAACAGTTTCAAATCCACAAAAATGTCAACAGTAGCCTATTAAATGAAATAAGTTGTGAAAACAAACATCCGAATATCCTACAAGGACGATTAAAGTGCTTACCGCACAGAATAAGCAGCAATATGACGCTTCCCTTGGAAGCCTTTCAGGCCACCATTGACAATAACATAGTCACCATCCCTTGTAAACAAAAAAACAAGGAAGCGCTCTCAAGTTTGTTGCATACGAAACTGATTTGCCAACAAATGACAATTAGTTTTTAGTCCTTACTTGACTAAATTCATTTCTTCTGTGTCAGACGTCTCATTTTCCCTGGTAAATAAACAAAGGCCTATAAATTATGATTGATGGTCCAGAATTAGGTAGACAGATCAAAGCAATGCATGACACTCACCAGCGATTCACCTCTATCCTGCCTGTACCATCATCAAGAATAAACGATACATTTGTTACCCGCTCATTCTTATTCATCATGCGTCCTACAAGCCTGACCTGCAATTCAGGGCAATTGAAACAATTAGATAACCATGGAGCTGATCTTTTGTCGATCTTGGTAGGATACAAAGTAGTCGAAGAAAAAACATTGGTTACCACACACAAATAGGCAAAGGCCAACTTTGGTTGAGCCCATCTAAACTACTGTCTGTTTCACAAAATTTCAAGGTTCAGGAATACTTTCACTTAAGTACATAACTGCACAATTCTTGTACTTGTACTGCACATGGTTTAGGGAAGGCTGCATTGCTCCTCCATCAAACCAACGGCAACTCACAAACCGAACCACTGAATTGCTGATGGCCAACACTTACTGTTTGTGATTGAAGACTGTAATTGGTGGTGGCAAGCGGTTCAGAGCAGTGGCATGTAAAGGAGAGCCATTGGTGAAGGTCATTTAGGCCCCAGCACAGATGGTGGGTTTCTTTCCCCATTTCATAGCCGAACCAATATGCCTGTCCAGTGTTATATGTTCAAAAATTTAACCGAATGACCTACAAGTATGATAACAGATCCATTTCCTCTTGGTGATAATTTTGGAACAGACAGGTTACAGTCCCCAGGAAGGATTCTTTTTTTCCCAAGAATACAGAGGAATGCTTCGGTCCAACTAAATCGGCTCAACCAAATCGAATGCAAAACGACACTTTTCACCTTTCACAGCAAGCGCACAAAACAACCCGAATCACTGCTGAGAAGAAACGATTTTTACAACATTATAAGCACCGCTTGAAGTGGAGAATCGAGATCCGTACCGTGGACACCTCCGTGCCGTTGACGGCGAAGCTGGACTTGTCGTCGTTGGTCTGCGACGCGTCTATAATCTGCTTGACGGTGAGCGGGAGCAGCGTCTGCGCGCCGCGGGTCTGAGCACACAACGACCCAGCGAAACCAAGGCATGAGATTTTGGGGGCGAAGCAACTGGGGATTAATTAGGTCGGATTCGGAGGGGGTCGGGAGATGAGCAATACCTTGGTGATGCCGCCGCTACCCTCCGGGGTGTTGGTGGTCTGCGAGGGCATGAACCCGCCGCCGCCGAAGAGGCTGTTGGCGTTCGAGGCGCCGCCGTTGCCGTCGTACTGCCCGCCGCCGCCGCCGTCATACTGGCCGCCGCCGTCATACTGGCCGCCGCCGCCGCCGTACATCGCTAGGTCGGGTGGGTAAACCCTAGTCTTGCCGAGGAAGGAGGGGATTGAAGGGGGAGAGGCGAGGGCGGGAGAGGAGGCAGGAGGATGGGTTCTTTGTACCGTGGAGGTGGAGGGAGGCTGTTACGAATTTTGGGCCTCCGCGTGCGTCCGTCGGTATGGTTTGGACAGGGCTACGCGTCACCCGGTGATATTTGCTCCCGATCTCCCGGGTCCGGAGTAGTCCGATTAAAGATTTTTAAACCGTCCGATCGAACGTCAAGTGGGACACCCGTCCGCTTTTGCTACGTCGCAGCAGAATCCGCTACAGAGTAGCAAAACAGAGGCAAACTGGGAGTCACGCGTGCGGGCGCCCGTGAGGACGACGGAGGAGACTGCGCCGTCGATCTCCTTCGCCGGCCGTCGGAGATGAGCCATATTCGAGGGACCATACTCTATCCCCCTCCTGGTCAGCCTCACCACCTTATCCCGCCGCCAATCGTAGCTTCTAGTGGGAGATCAAATCCTCTCACCCGGCGGCGCTCCGATTCGGCCAACGCCGATGTCTCCAATCGAGCGCAGCAACCTAATCTAGCCAAGCACATAAATCCTCCGGTGTTTTTCAATCAAAATCCTGAGGAAGAACCTCCAGCACCATCAGTAAGCTCTAGATTAGGTTTCCACCATTGTTGTCCATGTTTGTGCTACATGGTAGCAGGAAATACTTACATATGTAGTAAAATAGGGTGCTGCTAGGCAGATGGCAGGAAAACAACATGCTTTGCTGCATTGATTAGGGTGCTACATTGTAGCAACATGCTAGGCAGATGGCAGGAAAACCTCAAAATAGATTAGGGTGCTACATTGTAGTAAAAGAAAAATTACAACATGCTTTGCTGGACAATATGCTACGGTGCAGAAAAAGTTTGGGCACATGTGGTGCTACATTGTAGAAAATTAGGGTGATCTAGCACATTAATGTAGCAAATTAGGGTAATACTACATGCAGCACATTATGTAGCACATTATGCTTCGATCTAAACTTTTTTCTTTTAAATTGCAGGGGATTTGTTGCTGACAGTATACTGGGAGGATTCGACCTCAACCAGCCTGCTGATGAATACGGTCCTGAAGGATATGCTGCTCCACCACAATCTTCTTACGAGATTCTCCACCACAATCTGCTGTAGGAACCTTTGGACAAAAATTTGCTACAAGAGCAGAAAGTGCAGCTAGTAGCAATGCTTCATTTGTTGATGAAGAAGATGGTGAAGGTATTTGCTCGCAGCCTCTTGTATCATATGTTGGAATGACATTTGATGACCTTAAAGTTGCGAAGCAAGTATACAATGACTATCCTTCAAACTCGGTTTTGGTACACGGATTGGTAACACCAAGTATAGCACAGCAAGAGGTGCCCCAAAAGATGCAATTCTTAGTAGGGTTTTTGAGTGTGTCTATGCCGGAAAACCAGTAGACGAAGCAAAAAATGCTACTAAGGATAGTTCTGGAGAAGGAGGTCCAATAGACATGAGCAATTTCAGTGCACAAAAATCACGTAGCAAACAAGTTGGACTCAAAATGAACGTAGCAGATTTGAGGCAGAAGAATAGGGTGCTGCGGCATGATTGTAAAGCTAGAATACTTGTTGGAAAGAGAAATGGAATATGAACTGTAACGGTATTTCAAGGAGAGCACACACACCAGTTGCTGAAGCAAATTGGGAGAAGACGGTACTACCGGTCTCATAGGAAGGTTACTGAGGAGGACTTTCAGTTCATCCAAACTTTACACAACCAAAACTTTACCACAGCTCAGATAATGGGATGCCTCGGAAGTATGCACGGAGGCGACCCGAGGCGCCTTAGTTTTGTGAAGCGTGATGTGTCCAACATAAGGACTATGCTACGTGAGGAAGTTTCGCCGCGAGACATGTTAATGACTATTGAGTACTTTGAAAGGATACAAGCAGAAAACCCTACATTCTTCTTTGATAAGCAAGTGGATGAAAACAATGCAGTGAGAGCTCTCTTTTGGGTGGATGGCAGGACAAGGGCCTTGTACCCCAAGTACAAGGACTCGATGTTTTTCGAGACTACATTTTGTACCGACAAGTACAACATGCCTTTTGCTCCACTTGTGGGCATCAACAACCACACACAGACAATTGTGTTGGGTTGTGCTTTGCTACCTGATGAAACAACAGAAACATTCAGCTGGGTATTCACCAAAATTAAGGAAGCAATGAACGGTTTGGCGCTAGACCATATCATGACAGACCAAGACCAAGCAATGGCTGCAGCAATTTCAAACATATATCCTGATTCGGTCCACAAATGTTGCATCTTCCATGTGCTACGATTAGCAAGAACAAAGCTTGGACCTCACTTGAGAGAAGGTAGCCCATTTGCTGCAGCATTCTACTCATGCATCTATAGCACGGACACCGTAGCAGCATTTGAGATATGCTGGCAGCATATGTTGGAAACTTTTGCTATGGCTGAGAACATTCATTTGCAGAACATGTGGAAGAGCAGAAAAATGTGGGCACCTATGTACTTCAGACAAAGTTTCTTTCCCTTCACAAGCACAACTGGAAGATCTGAAGGCCTCAGCTCGTACTTTAAAACTTTAATTCGCCCAAGTGGCTCAGTTTGGAACTTCGTGCAGCAATACGAGTTGTGCCAAAACCTGATGCTAGACAAAGAAGACAATGCAGCATTCACAATGGATACAACAACAACAACACTATGGGGAAGGTGAGATTTTCTCTTTACAGACAGATTTTCCAGTAGCATTATTTTATATCTGTGGTAGCAGATTTTTTAAACTGTTGTAGCATAATGTAACACCTGATGTAGCACCAACCTAACAGTCAGCAAAAACAAACCTTATTTTGCAGCTACAACATTGAAAAGCAGGGTCTGGAGTTCTACACAAGGGAGATCTTCACAAGATTCCAAAAGATGATTGAGAAATCTACCAGGTTTTATCCAATGCAGGTTGAGGGTGAAGGCATGTGCTTTGATCTCATTCCAAACCCTGGTTATGGTGTCAAAACCTACCAGGTGCAAGTCAAGTTAGATGATGAGTGCTACAAGTGCGAATGCAACACATTTGAGATGTGTGGCCTTATATGCCCGCACATAGTGAGGGTGATGGTGCACTTGAATGTCCAGCAAATTCCAGAGAGATACATGCTACGAAGATGGTCTGCTGTAGCAACAATGCACACGATCCGGGACAAATACCATCAGATTTGGGATCCCAGGAACCAATACTCTCAAGTACAATGCATTGTGCAGAAAGATGAATGAACTCGCTTCGGATGCTTGCTTCACTGATGAAACATATGTTGCTGTTTCCAAGATGATTGATGATGCGAAGCGTCTTGTAGCAAATATGAGGAACACACAACATGCTACACAGGAGCAAGAAGTAGAACATCAAGGAGGAGGGCCAGAAATTTTGCTACAAGAGCAAAGTATTCCTCCATAGCATGGTGTAAACAATCAACGACAAGAAGAAGAACGTAATGATGCTCCGATTAGCACGCTCAAGAACCCTGCGAGGGTAAAGCCAAAAGGAAGACCAACCGAGAAGTCGAAGCGTAACAAACCATTGGTTGAGCTTCGTGATGAAGCAAATGCCAAGAGAAGGAAAAAAGCTCAAGAGACAAAGAAAAAGCAAACCGATGCAACGCCGAAGAAGAAGCCAAGAAAGCAAAAATGCCCATACTGCAATGAAGAAGGTCACACCATGAAACAATGCGTCTCCATGGAAGCACTGATTGCGGGGAATGCTGCGAAAATAGAGTTGAAACTACATGTACTACCAGCGAGTAGCATTTTTGTCATTACTATGTAGCATACATACAGTATAGATGTAGCATCATCTTGATGCAAGATATGAATTTTGTGATATGACAGAATATTGTTGGTAGCAAAAGTATTTCCACTTTGGAGCATCATTTGCATTTTGTATATAAAATTGCTACCATAGACAAAACTTGTTCTTATGAATGAATGTCATAGGTATATTTGCTACATTAAACCTAGTAGCAAATCTTGTACACCTGGTAGCACACCATTTCTATGCATGTAGCAATATGGCTACACAGATGTAGCAAATTAACACACACAGGGTGGCCAAAAAAATTAATGACATGTCTAGGTAAATACTTATATTTAGCATTTATGCAGCATGTATGTAGCATGTACAGAACTTATCAAAGCAATCACACTATTTAAAGCTTCAGAAGACAATAATCAACATTCCAAACTTCAAAACACTATATATAAAACCATTCCAAACATGTAGCACTTATCCATCCAACATAACCTATCCACAAAAGATAATCCACAGATGCTGCAGCAACGAACACATCCACGATTACATCAGTTTGAACATATTACAAAGTGCAAAATAACATCACAAGGACGACATCAGTTTCAACGATTACATTAGTTTCAACCTAACTACGCTTCTTCTGTAGCTCTTCTTCCATCAGCTGTAGCAATGATCCTTTGTTTTGCCTTGCCTCAATCAGATCAGATGCAAGAAGTTTCCTTAGAAGTGGTATAGCATTGTTGTCGAACTCCGCCATGACCTTGTCGGTGAAGCTTTCCATGAAGAGCATGCTGAAGAATCCACAATCAAATCTGTCAAAAAACAAACAGATAGATAGTAAAAAACAAGCAGAAACTGATGTAGCAAGTGTAGGAAGCTAAAGTAGAAAGAGTTGTAAACTTAGGTAGCAATTGAAAAACAATAATGTAGCAAAAGTTGAAACTAGTGATCAGGACAAGGATTGAAAAAAGGTGAGCAAAATCTTACATGGTAGTTTGCTGCGGGTGATCAGGATTGGTTAGCAAGTAAGTGTCGAAGTTGATATTGTCTGCTAGTTTTGATTGCTTCACAAGAATTGCAAAGTTTGCGAACTGGAAAACAAAGCAAACACACTGCATGGTTAATGATATGCAGCAAATAAAAGGCCCAACTATAAATGTAGCAAACACAATGAACAAGTGTAGCTAGATTACTAACCAGATTGCATGCACAATCATCCATCACACTAGCATCTTTGGCCCCTTTCATTGAATCAAAAATATGCATCTGCTTTGCTACTAGGTTGATCTGAGGCGCCCAATGGTTGAACTTCACAATAGGAAAGTATAGCTACATTAAAACATGAATTAATATTTAGCATCTTGTATAGAAAGCAAATATGAACAAGATAGGAAGCAAGGATGTTAACTCACAAGGTCACACTTGAAAATCTTGAACTTTGCATTCTGCTCTTTCAACTCATCCATACATGCTTTAGCATTGAATGCTTTTGGATCAACAATAAGCTTCTCCTGTTTTGTGTTGAAGATAAAAAGTAGTATGAGGCAGCAACAAAAGCAAGTAAAATTTGCTACTATTTGTATTGGTTCAGCAAGCACACAAAAGGTAGCAAAATGCTAGCAGAGTACCTGTCATATGCATATTGAGCAAGTAAAAGATCAGGAAAAGTGCTCTTACCACAAAGTGCTGCGTGAAAGCGTACTTCCTCTTCTGCCGTGCACTTTTCTTGCAAACAATGTCCGACTCATGGTTAAATTTCTCAATCCAAACATTCATCAACTCACTATCTAGATTTTGGCGCGGCCAAAGCGATGTTTGGAAAGTTCTGTAGCAAGTATAATACCACCCAATCTCCAGAAAAACTAGCCTGCACAAAGGAATGCACATGTAGCAGATAGTTTTACATAAAGTAGCAAACAGTTCAATGTAAAGTAGCAAAAACAATAAACTAAAGTAGCAAACAGTTCAATCTAAAGTAGCAAAAACTATGAACTAAAGTAGCAAACAGTTCAATGTAAAGTAGCAAAAACAATAAACTAAAGTAGCAAACAGTTCAATGTACAGTAGCAAAAACTATGAACTAAAGTAGCAAACAGTTCAATGTAAAGTAGCAAAATGAATGAACTAAGGTAGCAGGTAGTTCAATCTAAAGTAACAAAAACTATGAACTAAAGTAGCAAACAGTTCAATGTAAAGTAGCAAAAAAATGAAATAAGGTAGCAGGTAGTTCAAGCAAAAAAATGAAATAAGGTAGCAGGTAGTTCAAGCTGTAGAAGATTAAATGGAAAACTATATCCTACAAGTGAAAAAAGTAAGTAGCAAAACACATTGACACATGTAGCAATCAGCTAGATGTAAGGTAGCAAAAACATTACTTCAGAGTAGCAAAAAACATAAATTTACGGTGCCCTATCCTTCGGATGGCCCTTGAATTTCCGACCATTCATCACAAATGTGGAGTATGTTTGTTCTACATCTTCAGAGACCTTCATCTTTTTCAACTTTGGAGGTGTGAGCTCCTCCTTGGTAGCCCTCTTAAACCTTGTCTTCTTCTCATGTGTCAACAAACCCGAGCTACCATCTCCTTTAACACTTGACTCAATGTTAACAACAACTGCAAAAAGAGAAAACAATTGTGTCTTAAGCAAACAAGCGGAAGCATATCTAAGAAGCAAACAAGCGGAAGTATATCTAAGAAACTACAATAAAATGTTCATACCAGGTGCAATAGGAACAGCAGGTTTCGCAGGCTCAGTAGAGCCGAAAGGTGCAAGATCGACCAAAGTGGAAGGTGATGCTGGAATACTCTCAGAGGCATCAGAGGCAGTGGTCACGGCAGCGGTTGGGGCATCACAGGAAGGTGGGAGAGACTGTGAAATGCAAAACTCTGCATACTCATCGGTCCCAGGCTCGAAAAGATCAAACGGGGGTTTGTCCGGAGCATTGGCCCAAGCTTCATCAGAAATATCCTTCCCGGGGCTGTGAATTGGAGACCTGTCAGGGCTAATAACATCCGGCTGCTCGGTAGCATCAGCTCCCTTGCTCATAGAATCAATGATTATTGCTGCTTGAGGAACATCGGCATGTTTTGTTGCTACAGGACCACCTTGCTCCACAGAAGCATCTGCAGCACCACCTTGCTCCACAACATCATATGCATCACCATCAGTATCCTTAGCAGCAGCTGCAACAACACCATGGTCCTCGGGCTCCGATGTAGCATAAAGCTTCTCATCATCCTCAGTTTCTGAACCATCATCATCCTGCAGCTGATCATCATCAACTGCTGTACTTTTGGTTGGAAAAACAACACTTGGTCCAGCTTCTTCTTCTTTACTTGATGATTCAACATCAACCAAAAGGGCGGCCATGCGTTGAGCCTGCATGCGCTTCAATCCAGCAGAAAGGTTCTTCATTGTCACATCAACATCTGCTTCAAAAATAGCCTTGTGCTTCTCATACAATGTTTTGAAACGAGCGGGAACCTGCTAGCAAACATTAGAAGCAAGTTAGTAAACCAGAGACAAGATAAATGATGAAATTCTAAGCATAGCGGCTCGGATTGATCTGCGTCGCCGCTATCGCGGCGACATTTAATCCTCGAAAAATATGGTGTAATAAAATTCTATTAAGCTTTTGCATACGGGTAGATAATTTGGGGTAACTTATCCACCACCCCCACCCTAAGTCAACATACATAAAGCGTAAACTCTAGTCCGGTGACTCGGTTTTAGCCGTCGGCGCTACCGCGTCGTCTGAAGCCGATTTAAACCTCGAAGGGTGTTAGGGTACCGAGGCATCATCGCCCGTCGCTGCTATCGCGTCGACGACGACTCCGCCTCGGTACCTTGACACCGAGGCTAACGCATAAGGAGTAGCAAATTCATAAAGCTAATATAGCAAAACCTATACACTAAAGTAGCAAAACCTGTAAACTAAAGTAGCAAAACCTATACACTAAAGTAGCAAAACCTGTAAACTAAAGTAGCAAAACCTGTAAACTAAAGTAGCAAAACATGTAATACATGTTCACTGATTGCAAAAAGAGGTAGCAGAGCAATGCAGCTAAGTAGCAAAATCAAATGCACTGAAGTAGCAAACAAATAACAGTACAGTAGAAATTTCATACTTGCAAATCCTGGCTGCTAGGGAAATTTAGCCATTCATTCAATGAAGCAGAAGGATTAACATCAACATCTTCCACTGGAGCAAGTTTGTTGAAATCATCATAACTAGGAGCAGTACCATAAGGTGTTGCAGACAATGGGAGGAACTACACACAATAAAAAGTAATGTTAACATTAAGAGGATTAACGAAAGAATAGAATGTTTGTGGTGCTGGAAAGAACATTACATCTCGCCTGCCGAAAACAGTTTTGTTCGATAAAATCTTCCTATCCGAGTCATTTTGTACAACAAAAGTGAAGTCACTGGTCTTGACAGAGCATACTCTAGGCAATGACTTGTCAAAGGTGTGATCGCAGGGTGGGAAATCCAAATGATCCATATAAGCAATCTACAAAAAGAGGCCAAATAAAGTTAGTAGTAGCAAAACAAACGCTGCAAACCGCTACAAACAAATATAAAAGATGGGAGATAACTTACACCAAGAAGAATGAATGGGCCAGTTATCCAAAACTCAAATTTGCTACAGTCCTTTGTAAGAACATGTGCTTGCTTCTTCTTATTTTGAATATTGCTCACAGTTTGTATCAACAAACCCAACAAATGCTCATCCCAAGCATACTCATCTGTTTTGGTTGGGTCAGCCATGAGACCAACATATTCCAAGTTAACATGGTTCGAGCTTTTTGGAGCAACAACAGTGGCCAGAGAAACAATATCCCAAGTGCGAATGATGGTTTCCTCATACAGACAGACAATTCTTCAAGATATTGATAGCAGTTGCTAACTCTGCCCTCTTTTTCCCACCATGGTAGAGGGCTCGAATATCATCAAGCTCTGCACCTCCAGTAATAGAAAGATCAATAGGCTTGCTCCCACAGCGGATTCCAAACACTTTCCTCACCATATCCGTGGTAAACACCATCTACTTCTTCCAAAGCTTGTACTCACGGAGACGAGCAGAACTATGTGCAGCAACAAAATTCGTAAGCTCATTAGGAATCCTAAACTGTGCAACATTCAACAATGCTCGAAATGCACTCTTTGACTGAATAATCTGCTTCTTGGCTGGAGAAAGGTTGTCCGCAAGGATACTCAAACGCTTGGCACCGAAACGGTCCTTCGACATCCAAATATCCTCCTTGACATTACTCTCTCCCTCGCCAACTTTCTTGCGGCTCACAACAACCTTTTTGCCCTTTTTGCTCTTATCAACAGCAGCAACCTGCAGCAAAAGGAAAATAGAAACATATATGGTTATGGTGTGACCTCAACCTCCACATGTAGCAACCAACCAAAAATGCTATCACCAAAATGCAACTACTAAAGTAGCAAAAATGCTACTACTAAAAATTGCTAGCATAACTGGTAGCAAAAATGCAACTGGTAGCAAAAATGCAACTGGAAGCATAACTGGTAGCTACATATAGCAAAATCCAACTACTAAATTAGCAAAATGCTACTACTAAAGTAGCAAAAATGCTACTACTAAAAATTGCGACCATAACTGCTAGCAAAATGCTACTACCAAAAGAACAACTAAATTAGCAAAATGATACAACTAGAGTAGCACAATTCTACTACTAAATTAGCAAAATGATACAACTAGAGTAGCACAATTCTACTACTAAATTAGCAAAATGATACAACTAGAGTAGCACAATTCTACTACATAATTAGCAAATTTCTACTACCAAATTAGCATAATCATGCTACAACAAGAGAACACAACATGGCACAAAGCAACAACTACTACTAGTTAGCACATCAATTCAACACATTAATTCCCCACATCACACACCAAATTCCCTCGGGGCAACAATTGCAAGCACAAAATCCTCGAAAAATCCCTCGGTACGGCAACAATTGCAAGCACAAAAGGCAATACCTGAACATTGTCGCCGTCGGAGGTGCTCCCTCCTGCCGCCACGCTCGTCGCCGGTGGTCTCATCGCCTAGGGTTTCTATGGCACGGAAGGTTAGAGAGGGGAGAGGGTCAGAGAGATGAGAGAGGGTCAGAGATATGAGAGAGGGGGAGAACACACCTAGGAGTCGGCGGTGCTCGGCGTGATGTCCGTGGCCGATGTGAAAAGGAGTAGGCGGCGCAAGGGAAGAAGGGATCCAGCGCCTGCGGGAAGAAGAGGTCAAATCGGAGGGAAGGGGGCAGTTGAGGGGAGGTTACAGAGGGCGGCTGCGGGAGAATACTCACCAACAAAGAAGGGTCCAACGGCGGAGGCGCTCCGGCGGTCGAGGACGATGGGGGTGGGCGGCGGTGCGGGCTTCGCCTCCCTCGCTCAACTGGGAGTCGCGCGTGCGTCGAGGAACTGCAAGCAAGCGAGGAAGAGGGCCGACACGGGGGACGTGGGAACATGTAGCAACCGCAAGGAAGAGGGCACGTGGCACGAAAATGACGGCCGGATCAAAACCGATCGAACGGCTCCCGACCCGGGGGACGCGACGACGGGATCCCCCAGGGGAATCATATCATTTTCCGTATGGGTTTGGCAGAGCGGCGCGCGGGCCGACGATGGTTGGCAGATGCAGAGGCGGCAGGGCAGCGTCGGATCAAGTCATTTTCAATTTTTCTATTGGCGACTGAGAACTGCAACCGGGCGTCAGGGCTGGATCGGTGCATCTCGGGAGTGTTCGGGGGCTTGTCGGCACTCACGAGAGCAACACCGATAATATAGCCATCAACTTATTATATTCTCGTTCCATGTCACATATATATCATAAATATATATTGTTATAATAAAAAAAATTATAATAGGATATCTCTTAACTCGCTATTTTAGGAGTATATATTTTAAGATACAAATCATTGTACTATTTGTTTTTAACCACTATCTAGGATAACGAACTAAGAGACACTCTATTGCGAAAGGCCTAAGCTAAGATACAACAACACATTTTCTTTTTATTAAATATGATGTCACATAAGCAACTTGATATAGTGCTAAGAAACGCCCATTAAAAAAGGCCTAATCTGGCTATAGTGTTGGATATATAAAATAGTTTTCATTTAATAGTTACATGACATGCAAGACTCACTTCATGCTAATAGTCTGCTTATAGTAGTTGATGCGAGCTAGAGGCTAGCTATAGCTTCTTGCTTTCTTGTGCTGCAACCGGCAGTAGATGAAGAGGCCGCTTTCTTCTGTTTTCTCACTTCTCTTTCCTCTAACTAGGATTTTACTTATGTGAAATTGCTTACAGCCAGCTGACTAAGACTTATTATACTTGCTCTGAGTGAACTCATGCGCCTGGACACCGAGTGGTGCCGATGTGGGACACGCGCGGTCACGAATGGTGCGCCGCGTTGCCCAGGAGGACGATGTCGGACGCATGGCGCCAGGTCAGGTGAAATATGGTGAGAGGTCACATCCCTGAAACGATGTCGGTGAAAACGCACACTGACGAGCCATGGCGTGTTAGATACGTCTATTTCTAGTCGCTTGCCTCGAAAAACGTCCCAAATCAAACGAAATTCATTTAAAATATGAGAAAATATTACAATTTGGACGAAATTTAACTAAACATAAATGGAAACAAAATCTAACTAATAAGCGCTGCCGTTCTTGCTAGAGGGACCGGCCTTGTCGTCGTTCTGTCAGCGCGCCACTGGTCGTTCTGCTTCGCCTCGGTGCGCTCACACAACTCCTGATAGTACTCGTTCTATCGGCGCGCAGCTGGTCATTCTGCTCTGCCTCGGTTCGCTCACACAACTCCCGATAGTACTCGTTTTGAGCAATCCGGGCTAGCTCGAGAACGGCAGCACTGGCCTCATTCTCCGCGTTGATGCGAAGAATGGTCAGTCGCTCCCTTTTCATGAGGAGGCAGGCGTTCTCCTTCATCAATAGCCTCTATAGGGAGATCTCTGTGTCGCGCTAATATATGTAACTCGAATTATGGGCTGCGGAATAGGCGACCGCTAGAAAGGGATGAGGTCATGATGCGTGTCGGCAATGGATCAAGATTTGATGTGATCATTGTTGGAACTCTACCTCTCCATCTACCACCGGGATTAGTTTTAAACCTAAATAATTGTTATTTGGTGTCTGTGTTAAGCATGAACATTGTATCCGGATCATGTTTATTGCAAGACGGTTATTCCTTTAAATCCGAAAACAATGGTTGTTCGATTTATGAATAATATCTTTTATGCTCATGCGCCTGTGATGAATAGTTTATTTCTTTTGAATCTCAATAATAGTAATACACATATTCATAATAAGGATGCCAAAATGATTAAACTTGATGATGATATATCCGCATATCTGTGCCACCGCCGTCTAGGTCATATTGGCGTAAACCGCATGAAGAAACTCCATTATGATGGAATTTTGGAATCACTTGATTTTCAATAACTTGATACATACAAGCCATGTCTTATGGACAAGATGGCTAGAACCTCGTTTTCATGTACAATGGAGCGAACGAAAAATTTATTGGAAATCATACATACCCATGTATGTGGTCCGATGAGTGTGTCGGCGCGAGGTGGATATCGTTATTTTGTTACTTTCACGGATGGAACACAAGTCTAAAACCTTTGAGAAGTTCAAGGAATTTTAGGATAAAGTGGAAAATCATCATAATAGAAATATTAAATTTCTGCGATCGGATCATGGGGGTGAATATCTAACTTACGAGTTTGGCACATACATGAGAGAGTGTGGAATAGTTTCATAACTCACGCCAGCCGGAACACCATAGCTTAATGGTGTATTGGAGCGTTGTAAACATACCTTATTAGATATGGTCTGATCTATGATGTCTCTGCCTGACTTGCCACTTTCATTATGGGGTTATGCACTGGAAACCATTGCATTCACTTTAAATAGGGCACCATCTAAATCCGTTGAAACGACACCGTATAAATTATGGTTTGGAAATAAACCTAAGTTGACATTTTTTAAAGTTTGGGGATGCGTTGTTTATGTGAAGAAACTTCAGCCGGTTAAACTCGAACTCAAAGAGGAAAAATGCGTCTTCATAGGATACCTTAAAGAAACAATTGGATATTCCTTCTATCACAGATCCGAGGGAAAGATTTTTGTTGCCAAGAATGAATCTTTTCTAGAGAAGGAGTTTCACGCGAAAGGTGTGAGTAGTCGAAAGGTAGAACTCGAAGAGGTTAATGAACCTTCTCTCATGAAACAACGAGTGGTGTAGCAGCAGAAATTATTCTGGAGTTGACTTCGCCGAATGAAGAAGAAACTAATAATAAAGATCATGAAACTTGAAAGAGGATACTATCGAACCTCGCAAGGTCAAGCAGGACACGTGCAGCTCCTGAACTATACGGAAATCCTGTCATGAATTTCATGGTTGATGGAAATGATGACCATGTGACGTATGAAGAAGCGATGATGATCCCGGATTCCAACAAATGGCTAGAAGCCATGAAATCCGGGATGGAATCCATGTACTAAAACCAGGTTTGGACCTTGGTGGACGTACTTCACGACCGAAAGACCGTTGAAAATAAATGGATTTTCAAGAAGAAAACTGATGTTGATGGTAACGTGACCATCTATAAATATCGACTTGTTGCAAAGGGGTTTTGAAAAATTCAAGGATTTGACTATGATGAGACATTCTCTCCCGTAGCGATGCTAAAGCCGATTAGGATTATGTTAGCAATTGCTGCATTTTTCAATTATGAAAATTGGCAGATGGATGTCAAAACCGGGTTCCTCAATGGTAATATTGAAGAAGAGTTGTATATAGTACAACCAAAGGGTTTTGTCGATCCTAAGGATGCTAGCAAGGTATGCAAGCTTCAGCGATCCATCTATAGACTGAAGCAAAGCATCTAGGAGTTGAAATCTCCGCTTTGATGAGGTGATCAAAGGGTTTGGATTTGGAGAAACTTATGGAGAAGCTTGTATTTACAATAAAGTGAGTGGGAGCTCAGTGGTATTTCTGATATTATATTTGGATGACATATTATTGATTGGAATATGATATAAATCTTTTAAATGAGGTTAAAAGTTATCTAAACAACAAATTTTCGATGAAGGACCTTGGTGAAGCATCATACATATTAGGCATCAAAATCAATAGAGATTGATGAAGACGTCTGATTGGGCTATCATAAAGTACATACCTTGATAAGATTTTAAAGAAGTTTAAAATGGACGGAAGTAAGAAAGAGTTCTTACCTATGTTACAAGGCCATATATTGAGTAAGACTCAAAGTACGGCTACGACGAAAGAAAGAGTGATAACAGATAAGATCCCCTATGCTTTAGCCATAGGCTCTATAATGCATGCCATGCTATGTATAAGACCGGATGTGGCACATGCTATTAGTTTTACTAGCATGTACCAATCTGATACATGTTCGGAATACTGGATAGTGGTCAAGAATATCCTTAAGTACTTAAGAAGGACTAAGGATATGTTTCTCGTGTCCGGAGGTTAAGAAGAGCTCGTCGCTAAGTGTTATATCGATGCTAGCTTTGACACCGATCCGTATGACTCTACGTCTCAATCCGGATGCGTATTTCCCATGAATTGATGATGACCCACAAGTATAGGAGATCGCAATAGTCTTCGCGGATAGTATTACCCAATTTATTGATTCGACACAAGGGGAGCCAAAGAATACTTGCAAGCCTTAACAACTGAGTTGTCAGTTCAGTTGCACCTGGAAATAGTTCTTGCTCACAGAATTTTATCAGTAACAACAGTTTGGTAGTGGCAACAGCAAAGCAACAACAACAGTGAAACAGGAGCAATAGTAATAGTAACGGTAATAATGGGATTCGAGTGCGGTAGGCATAGGGATGGATAGACGGACGTTGCATGGACGAGTCTAAACATGTAACTTCAAGATCTAGGGCATTGCAGATAAATAATAATAAGCATGCAAGTACTACACAATCCTAGGCATGTGCTTCAAATATAGTCATGCGTGCTCGCAATGAGAACTTTCACAACATCTTCTGTCCAGCCAGCCCGTGGCAGCGGGGCCTCTAGGGAACTACTGGCAATTAAGGTGGTCCTTTTAATAGAGCACCGGAGCAAAGGATTAACACTCCGTGAACACATGTGATCCTCACACCACAGCCATCCCCTCCGGTTGTCCCAATTATTGTCACTTTGGGGCCTTTGGATCCGGACAATGATATGTGTACACAACTTGCAGATAAGGTCACAAACAATGCTATCATAATGATTCAATAATAAGTTTAGATCTGATATCATGGCACTCAGGCCCTAGTGACAAGCATTAAGCACAACAAGTTGCAACAAAGTCAAATAGCACTAATAGAGATACTAGGTACTATGCCCTAACAGACCTTATTCGTAGAACTCATCCAATCCCTACCATCCCCAAGCCTACAACGGGGGATTACTCACTCATGGATGAGGGAAATATCGGTGGTTGATGGAGATGCGTTTGACATGGTTATACCCTACGGGTACATGATCTCAGCATACCTGGTCCAGCCCAAGGAAGGCCCACGGCAAATGTACGCCGGCCCATGAAGATTTCGGGTGGCCAAGGCCCATGACGCCTTCGGATCCTTGGAGAGCAAGACTAGAGTAGATAGGAAATTCAAAGGGGTAAAACCCTAGAACCGGTAACCGACTAGGTCTATGCCCGGGACCTGCCTGAGTCTATATAAAGGCTAGGAGGGCACGACCTAGATCTCTCTCTCTCTCATACTTTCGCATACACACCTCCACGCCAGATCGGATCTGCGCACCCTGTAATCACCGGTTCCGCCGTAATCAAGAGCAGACAAGCAGGAGTAGGGTTTTCCCTCCGGGAGGCTGAACCTGGGTAAACCTCGTGTCCCGTGTTGCTTGTTTGCTAACCGTTCCACGATCTCTAGCATCCCCATCTTCTCCAAAACCCAAGTCCATAACAATGGGCATTGACGAGATCAAACCTCGTCAGCGTTGGTGATGATGATGGTGATGATCCTCTCCAAATTCCCCGTCCCGGCAAGGTGCCAGAACGGAGTTTTTGGATCCAAATCTTGGTTTCTGGTGGCGGCGGTGGAGCGTAACTCTTTATGGAAAACTATCGAACCCCCCTCGGTTTTTAGGTCGAAAGGCAACTTATAGGCGTAGAGGGACACCGAGGGGTGCACTGGGTGTTGCACCCCCTAGGCGCTGGCAGGGCTTCCGCTCAAGGTGGCGGTGTGGCCCCCAGGCCCCTTCTTCGTCTCATCTTCTGGCTCCGTGGGTCTTCTGGTGAAATATAATTTTTGGCATATTTTCTGGAATTTGTCCTGATAGTTGATTTTCTGCACAAAAACAAGACACCAAGGTAATTCTCACGAAAACAAACACAACGTGTTAGTTGTAACGAAATCACATAATTTTAGAGGAGAAACAATAGCAAAAGTGTTCGAGAAAGTAGATACGTTTTGGACGTATCAACTCCCCCCAAGCTTAGCTTATTGCTTGTCCTCAAGCAATTCAGTTGAAAACTGAGTGCGATAAAAGAACTTTCACAAACACATTTGCTTCATATGATGTATATATTCTCAGCATAGGAGTAGATGCTTAGACCATTCATAATAAGAAGCATGCAACTAAGTCTACTCAATAGTCATTGCAAGCTATGAAGAGAAACTAACTCAATAACATTAAGTAGTATGGAACATAGACATAAGAAACATTGCAATGCTCATAGTAAGGTATGATAGAGTGGTATCTCGCTTGCCTTTGTTTGTAGAGCACAATATAAATGGTGAGGCACCTCTGAAGTTCAAGTGAAGACTAGAGGTAAAAATATCAGAGATACAAGCATCAAAGTTATGAGATAATTATCCAAGTTTTGGAACAAACACAAAAATGACAACTATGCTCTCAAGAAGGTGCTCATAGAATACGTGGTGACTCAACAAGGTTGTGAAAACGGTTTTGGGAAGTTTGAAAGGATTCCTAATGCTGAAAGGAAGGTACTCATTAGCTTTGAGCTCTCAATGCCCCTATCATAGGCATCTTCATATGGTTAAGGTGAAAGTGAGTTCCACTCTAAATCATATGCTTGACAGACCATAGACTTAAAATCCCAAGTCCCTTGAGTACGAGGGCCACTCCGCATGCTACTTAACTTTGGTTACCTGTAAGTTCTTGTCATTGTAAATACATGCATATCATGGAGAACCGCCAAAGGGGTACCCCTTGCACATGGTACAGGAGCTTTCCCATAACCAAAATGACAAGGCAAGCAGACAATGAGCATCAGCAATCTTTTTATTTATCATATGCATAGATTTTTATCGAGGATGCTTCATAGATGCTTATTACGGTGATACTGCAAGTTTCCACCATGATTAGGCATGGATTAGGCTAGCGGCCCAGGCGTTTCTCTAACACAATGTATAGACTCCATGAACTTACAAGCTCCCCTTTCATTTCACATCGTCGACATCCGTAAACAAAAGAGCAAAGTATCAACTGGATAGGATATCCAAAAAGTGTTGAAAGCGTTCTCCGTGACAGCACGGTTTTGCTGACTCCCAGCATATAGTTTGCAAGCATATAACTTTCATGGACAAGTCACAATGGTTCAAGATTATTAAGTGCAAGGAATATAGTGTGCCATCAAGTTCGTGAGAACTTTACTAACTATTTTTCTCAAAACAGACAAACATTTTATTTGGAAGAAAACAAGGCATATTGAATATGCACTGAAATAGCAAACGATGCTAATAGATAGGTATGGTGGACACAATTGGCAATATTGGTTTTGGGGAGTTGGAAACACAGGTAGAGCTCATGCTCAGTGCAAGTGAAGGCTAGCAAAAGAGAGGAAGCGACAAACGAGAGAGTAATAATTGTCATAATCATGCTTGCAACAAAATATGACTAATTATGGCATGAAAGTGATACAAGAACTCTGAGGAAAAATAAATCATCGAGGCTTTCTGACTATTGATTAGTCATATGCATGCGTGAGCATGTGCCAAGTCGATTCACATGAACAGTCAGAGGAGGATACCACAATATCATACCAAAATATGAATAAAACAATGCAAGCAAACATTCATATGATATGCTACAAACTATTAGCGAGCTGGAGCTAATCATAGACAAGCAAGAACTACTAAGCATCCATCAGTAACACACTCCTTACCATGAACAGACTAAGCATGCTCACAATGATGAGTATATGTACAAAAATAAAACAAATAGAGTTCGTTACCAGCCTCTTACCACTCCTCAAGTCGTCTTAATCTTCATTATTGCCCTTCACTTGTGTGACTTGAATAATAACATGAAAACCAAAATCCATTGAGGACGGCTAAACCCTGCAAAGAACTCACAAAACCAAAGAAGAACAACAAATATTTTTGGTGTTTTCGATTTTTTAAAGAAGCCAACAAAGCAAAAAGAAACCTAGCAAAGCAAAATCTTTTTGGATTTTTATTTTAAGGCAAACCAAATCAAAGAAACAAACCAATAGAAACAACGAAAATATTTTTGTGTTTTTGAGAAATAAGCAACAAGAACCAAAGAGAAAGCTAAACTGTTGGGGTTCGTAGCATGGAAAACAAAAAATTTCTACCGCATGCAAACAAACAAGCCAAGATCTATTTACTAGATTGTAGCAACGAGTCGATAGGGGAACTCACCCTCGAAGATTCCAAAGCGTTTAACGAGAGCAGATTCTCGTGGGTGATGTAGTCGTACTCTTGCCGATCTCAAGATCGCGTAGACGATCCTTCCGGCGCTGCGTTCCGGCAGCGCTTCCGCAGTCGGTCACACGTTCGGTACTCGATGAAGACCTTCCTCTCCCTTGTTCCAGCAGGCAGCGGAGGTTGTAGCACTCTCCTCGCGATTCCGGCAGCACGACGGCGTGGTACCGGAAGTAGAGGGGAGATCTCGCAGGGCTTCGCCTTAAGCCGGAGCGAGTATGGTGGACTATGAGAGAGCCTTGGTGATCTAGGGTTTAGACACACCAATTAGAAGGGGCTAAACCAGCGGCTAGGGCAATTAGAAGCTCTAACTCGGCGGCTTGGGAGAAATCCCTAGGCTGTGGCTAGGGTTTAGGTTTAGAGGGAGGCAACTTGTGTGTCTAGGAGGGGAGCCCTGCCCCTCCTTATATAGGTGGAGGGAGGCGCCGGCCAAGGGGAGGGAGTCCCTCCCCAACTCGGATCCCTAGTGGGCCGGCGGTGGAGGAGGAACTCCTCCCCAACTCGGTTTCCCACTTCTTCTCCACTTTCCAAAATAGCCGTTTGACTTTTCAAATTGGCGTTTGACTTTTCAAACTAGGATTTGATTAAACCCTTTATTTTGTACAGCGATGACACCTAGTACATGATGCAATCATTCCAACTTGCAATGACACATTCATGTACCCTTCCCCTCCGGAGTGCCGGACATTCCGAAACCTTCTAGAACATTCCTGCTGAAAACACCGGAACCATTCTCCAACCCCGAAATAGGACTTTCCTTATATGAATCTTATCCTCCGGACCATTCCGAATCTCCTCGTGATATCCCGGATCTCATCCGAGACTCCGAACAACATTCGATCTCTTACTCATCATTCCATAACTACTCAACAACATCGAATCCTTAAGTGTGTCTCCCTACGGTTCGTGAATTATGCGGACATGATCGAGACACTTCTCCGATCAATAACCAATAGAGGAATCTGGAAATTCATATGGCTCCCACATATTTCTACGATTACTTTGCGATCGAATGAACCACTTACATACGATACCAATTTCCCTTTGTCTCACGATATTTTACTTATCCGAGGTTATGATCGTCGGTATCTCTGGATACCTAGTTCAATCCTCATTACTGATAAGTACTCTTTTCTCGTTCCCGTGGTATGTGATCCCTTGCCAGTCACATGCTTGCAGGCTAATTGGATGACATTCCACCCAGAGGGCCCAGAGTATATCTATCCGTCATATGGATGGACAAATCCCACTCTTGATCCATGTGTCTCAACCAATACTTTCCGAACACTCAATGCCACCTTTATAGCCACCCTGTTACGGTGTGGTGTTTGATGTCATCAAAGCATCCTTCCGGTAAAGGTGATATGCATGATCTCATGGTCGAAGGAATTAGGTTACTATGTATCAGAAAGCTTATAGCAAATGAACTATATTAAATGACTTGATCTTTATGCTACGCTTAACTATAGGAGTATGTCCATCACATCATTCTCCTAATGATATGACCCTGTTGTTAATAACATCTCTATGTTCATGATCAGGAAACCATGATCATATATTAACCAACAAGCTAGTTTAATAAGAGGCTTTACTAGGGACTCTTTTATGTTTACAAATCACACAAGTATTAATGTTTCCGGTTAATACAATTATAGCATGGTATGTAAACATTTATCATAAGTATGAAGATATGATAATAACCACTTTATTATTGCCTCTTGGGCATATCTCCAATAGTCTCCCACTTGCACTAGAGTCAATAATCTAGTTTCAAACCTTTGTGTATTCAACACCTATGGCTTTCTGGTGTTGTATGTACACGATTGCTAGTGGTCAACTGATCTCCGGATCTGACACTTCTAGGTCCGTGTGTAATTGCATGTCTTTGCGTCTCTACGCATCACTCATTCTCTAATGATATGGCTTTGTATAATTTTGGTCCTTCGGTGAGACCTTTAGTTCTTTGGGGTTAAAACATGTTGATAATATTGTCGTACAATATATCTTCATAGTATTATCCCGCTGTGAACTACACCTAGTTTGACAACAAACTACTTGACACAAATGCCCTCTTTAGCTGCTATTATAGCAGTCATATACTTAGCCTTTTATTGTAGTATCTGTCACAATGTCTTAACTTTGGAACTCATCCAAATCCATTATGGAACTTACTTTCCATTATATTGTGCCACCCTTAGTTTAGATTGAGATAAACTTAATTTGTACTATGTGACAAAACTAGTATCAATGTAGTACTTTTACAATGAACTAACCATCTATTTGTCACTTCTACAAATAATATACTCTTAGTTCTTCCAAAAGATCATAAGAATATCCTTACTATCGTCCAATGATCATCTTATGAATCATTCTGGTATATGCTCATAACATTTAGAGCATAGGACATATCCGATTTGTACATATCACAAGATGATTGATATAAATACTCTTTTGATTTCATACATCAAGTATCAATCTATACTTGAATCTTTGTTTCACTTACCAAGTGTCAATACACTTGAATATATCATCAATATTGAACTCATTCAATCCTTTCTGTGTGACAAGAACCTTTCTTGTAGTTTCTATATTGAACTCATTCAATACATCATCTATGTACTTTCGGCAACCATATTAGCGTCTATTGATGCCAAATATTTGTTTTCCCTAAGTCTTTCATCAGATGAAATTCTTAATATGTGTTAATAAAGATACATCATTTCTAATCAACAATATGTCCTCCACATAATGTATTAGAAATATGTCTTAGCGCCCCACTTAATTTCTTGCAAATGCAAGCATCTTCATTGTCTCCGATGAAATTAAACTCTTTTAACAGTTTCATCATAGTGAAGATTCCAACTCCGCTATGCTTACTTCAACCATTGAAGTTTGCATATGCATTTAGCATCCTTTGAATTAACAAAACCCTTTGGACCGTGTCATGCACACGTCCTAGGTAACCCTTCTATTAGAAGAACTTGTTTTGTTTATTCAACTACCACATAACAAAATTATATGTAGTGGTTGCTACATTAATCCGTCTAGACTAAATATCGCTATGAAAGATCAAAATCTTGTCATAGTCAACCTTTGAACATTTTTGTGAACTCTTTCCCAACATGTCGACTATTTCATAGATGTGAAACATCCATGTCTACTTCTTTATAGATCCAAACACAACTGTAAGGTCTTACACCTTTCTCGAGGGTCCTTCAAGTTCAAAACTTGATTTCTCGTGTATGGAACTATCATGGATTTTATGGCTTCAAGCCATTTGACGGAGTCAGGGCCCATCGTCGCTTCTTTGCATGTAGTCAGATCATTATTGTCAAATAATGATTTAACTCTCAAATCTTGGTATTTGATTGTTTACCTGACCTACTTATTTTAATAGGAACTTAGATCTCCGTGACCACAACCTTTGAGGCACGTGAGCCATGAGCATTATTGCCTCCTAACACTTTTTCATTGCCAATTCTGCACATATAGCTAAGGTTCCTTTAACCTTATCAAAGTTCTATTGTCCTCCCACTTATCTTTTCACGAAAAATTCCTTCTCAAAGAAACTTGACGTTCTAAGCGACAAATACTTTTGTCTCCGGTGTTTATGGAGGAATACTTAACAGTAATACAAAGACAGGTTTATCCGACTTTGGTTGCAAACATCTTTCTTATGCATAGCATACCAATGTTTAAGAAAGGACTACTTAGGTTTTATCCCAAACCATAACTTTATATGGTGTCATTTCAGCGGATTATGATGGAGCTCTTTTCAGTGGAAAACGGTAATCTCTAAAGCTTTTAATCTTTAAAATATAATGGTAGTTCTATGAATTACACCTTTGATCTTACCATGTCAAACAAGGTTTTAATTACATATCTCGAACGCTCCATACTCTTATGGTGTTTCGGGAAATGCAAATCCACAGAACGATTCCTTAAATCTTAGGTATTATGCTAAACTTGTAACTCAAATATCTTCCTTTATGATCTTTATCATAAACTATTTATATTCTTATTACAATGATTTTGCACTTCATCTTGAAAGACTTTGAACTTTTTCAAATGTTTCATACTTCATCCTTATTAAGTAAATATTCATATATTCACTCAAATTTTCGGAGAAAGCATATGAAGTTGAAATCCATCGCTCTTGACTACATATAATGGATTTCATACAACAATATGTACAAGTTCCAATAAGCTAGTCATTCGTTCCCTTTTGGCCTATGAACGAAGTTTTAATTATCTCTAGGAAAGTTTCACAAGCGTCATGTGATCAAAAATCAAAAGACTCCAAAATTCCATCCACATGGAGTTTCTTCATGTTTTCTTTCCAATATAATTTAAACGGCGATGTCACTTCCTAAGTGATCTTTCAATCAATTTGTCTTTCGACATTTTTAGCACTAGTTTTATGGATGTGATTTCTCCAACGAGATTTGTGAATCATCCATCTTTTATGGATTACCGCAATTATTTGAACAACCCTTTTGTTCTCATAATACCTGATAAAACAAATTTTGAAGGCAAGCTTTGATGTTTAACGAGCAACACAATAACCCTTTATTTGTTCTCGATGAACATCATCACATATTCTTTTGCTAGTTACTTAGGCCATTGTAGTTCATGAATTGTGTTGTTTCGTATGACGATTCACACCAACAAATTCAGTATCAAATACTTAAGAACCACATTGTTTAATAAGCAAAGAATATAGCCATAACATGTATATCATCTATATACTTAAACTGAACAATTCTAGTCTTTTCTTTTCTGCCATATATTTATGAGATTCTCTTTCAGTATTTATTTTCTGTTTGAAAGAATCTATCAACATCAACAGTGGAGTCATACATATGACACATAGTCCAAAGCGTATAATTAAATACCAATGTCTTTGGACTTGCACTTTGAAGTAGATCACCATCATCAAATGTTTGGTGTTCTTTCAAATTCCTTTCTTTAGTAATCTATTGGTGTAGTAAACACTTTACCTACATCAAATATTCACCCTTATCATGGAATTATCCATGAACAAGCTACTTTTAGCTTATAACGGTGAATCATGAGTATAATGTTGCTCTCCAAAACATTTTGGAGGATTAGGACAACTAGTGTCTTCAACCTTTTGCAAATTCTCATCAAATACGAGAACATGACTTTTGCCATATTATACTCTATCATGTTGCAACCAAAACTTTGTTTCAGATATCACAATATCTTCCACACATCATGGTTTCTGAAACAACTCTTTCAGATCCTAGATAACCTTGATATTAAGACAATCCTTTGAATATCAAGAATCATGGAGACAAACATGATACTAACACTTGGAATTGTCACTCTTGATTTAATACTAATTATTAAACTTCATGGAGTAACCGGAACTTACTGAAAGTTTGCAATAGGACTTTTAAACTTTAGATTAACACTTCAAAACAATACGATACCAGTTCGTAAAGTATCTAACCAGAATTCTATAGTTCTATCATCTCAATTAAAACTAAGCGCAAGGTGGTAAACGGATGCCAATGACTACAACAACTATGCAAATTCACTTTGATTTAATTTATGATAAATAGTGTTCAACTTTTAATCATATTGCCGTTGAACTCCCACTCAAAACAATATCCCTCACATTGTTTTAGTGATCACACGAACCAAATCGACCACATCAAAACCGATCATCACGAGAGTTGATGTAGCTTCAATGGCGAACAATCAACATGTTCATCATATCTACTATATGACTCATGCTTTACCTTTCGGTGATCCGTGTTCCGAGACCATGTCTCATACATGCTAGGCTCACAAGATCAACCTTAGCTTCCGCATGAGCAAATCTGGCTTGCTCACGTTGTATACACTCGCAGAATCTAACACACCCGATCATCACGTGGTGCTTCGAAACAACGAGCTTTAGCAACGGTGCTTACTAAGGATGAACACTTTAAAACTTGAAATTGTGTGCTTGAGGGATCATCTTATAATCCTACCGTCATTAACTAAGCAATACAAGATGCATAAAAGGATTAACATCACATGCAATTCATAATATGTGATATGATATGGCCTTTCTTCTTGTGCTTCCGATCTCCATCTTCAAGCACGAACATGATCTCCATCATCACCGGCATTGCATCAAGGTCAATGACGCCGCTCCATGGTTGTCGTCCACCAGCTTCAACTATTACAACTACTTTGAATGCAAGCGGGTCTTAACAGAATTTAAAGACAACCATATGGCTCCTGCCGGTTTCCAACTTATAATAAGGAACATTGCATACATCATATATAATCACAATCATGGCCATATCACATCACAGCACACCCCTGTAAAACAAAGTTAGACGCCTCTAATTTTCTTTGCATGTTTTACGTGGTTTGGGGATTTCAATAAGTGTCGTTCTAACTTACGAACAAGAACCACAACATTGATACTAGTATTGTCAATCACCCGTTGTAAATTGAATCTTAACTATGTTGGGAGAAACAGGCACCAAGAAGCCACTTATGCAATACAAGTTGCATGTCAAGCGTGGAGCAAGTCTCATGAACGATGTCATGTAAGGTTAGCCCGGGCCGCTTCATCCCACCATCCCGCAAGATGCAAAGTACACAAGAAGCAATCGACAACAAAAGCATCAACGCCCACAATGACCATTGTGTTCTACTCGTGCAACAGATCTACATATAGACACGGCTCTGATACCACTGTTGGGGTTCGTAGCATGGAAAACAAAAAATTTCTACCGCATGCAAACAAACAAGCCAAGATCTATCTACTAGATTGTAGCAACGAGTCGATAGGGGAACTCACCCTCGAAGATTCCAAAGCGTTTAACGAGAGCAGATTCTCGTGGGTGATGTAGTCGATTTCTTGCCGATCTCAAGATCGTAGACGATCCTTCCTAGGCCAAGGCTCCTAGCGGCTCAATGGTCACATCGCTCGTACTCGATGAAGACCTTCCTCTCCCTTGTTCCAAAGAAAAGAGAGGTTGTAGCACTCTCCTCGCGATTCCTAAAGACGACGGCGTGGTACCGAAGTAGAGGGAGATCTCGCAGGCTTCGCTTAAGCCGGAGCGAGTATGGTGGACTATGAGAGAGCCTTGGTGATCTAGGGTTTAGACACACCAATTAGAAGGCTAAACCAGCGGCTAGGGCAATTAGAAGCTCTAACTCATGCTTGGGAGAAATCCCTAGGGTGGCTAGGGTTTAGGTTTAGAGGAGGCAACTTGTGTGTCTAGGAGGGAGCCCCGCCTCCTTATATAGGTGGAGGAGGCGCCACCAAGGGAGGAGTCCTCCCCAACTCGGATCCCTAGTGGGTCGGTGGAGGAGGAACTCCTCCCCAACTCGGTTTCCCACTTCTTCTCCACTTTCCAAAATAGCCGTTTGACTTTTCAAATTGGCGTTTGACTTTTCAAACTAGGATTTGATTAAACCCTTTATTTTGTACAGCGATGACACCTAGTACATGATGCAATCATTCCAACTTGCAATGACACATTCATGTACCCTTCCCCTCCGGAGTGCCGGACATTTCGGAACCTTCTAGAACATTCCTGCTGAAAACACCGGAACCATTCTCCAACCCCGAAACAGGACTTTCCTTATATGAATCTTATCCTCCAGACCATTCCGTATCTCCTCGTGATATCCCGGATCCCATCCGAGACTCCGAACAACATTCGGTCTCTTACTCATCATTCCATAACTACTCAACAACATTGAATCCTTAAGTGTGTCTCCCTACGATTCGTGAATTATGCGGACATGATCGAGACACTTCTCCGATCAATAACCAATAGAGGAATCTAGAAATTCATATGGCTCCCACATATTTCTACGATTACTTTGCGATCGAATGAACCACTTACATACGATACCAATTTCCCTTTGTCTCACGATATTTTACTTATCTGAGGTTATGATCGTCGGTATCTCTGCATACCTAGTTCAATCCTCGTTACTGATAAGTACTCTTTTCTCGTTCCCGTGGTATGTGATCCCTTGTGAGCCAGTCACATGCTTGCAAGCTAATTGGATGACATTCCACCGAGAGGGCCCATAGTATATCTATCCGTCATATGGATGGACAAATCCCACTCTTGATCCATGTGTCTCAACCAATACTTTCCGAACACTCAATGCCACCTTTATAGCCACCCTGTTACGGTGCGGTGTTTGATGTCATCAAAGCATCCTTCCGGTAAAGGTGATATGCATGATCTCATGGTCGAAGGAATTAGGTTACTATGTATCAGAAAGCTTATAGCAAATGAACTATATTAAATGACTTGATCTTTATGCTACGCTTAACTATAGGAGTATGTCCATCACATCATTCTCCTAATGATATGACCCTGTTGTTAATAACATCTCTATGTTCATGATCAGGAAACCATGATCATATATTAACCAACAAGCTAGTTTAACAAGAGGCTTTACTAGGGACTCTTTTATGTTTACAAATCACACAAGTATTAATGTTTCCGGTTAATACAATTATAGCATGGTATGTAAACATTTATCATAAGTATGAAGATATGATAATAACCACTTTATTATTGCCTCTTGGGCATATCTCCAACATAAACAATGGATATACAAAGAACCGACCGAACATGATATATCAATGAGTGTGATGTCGGTATACCTCCTCCAATCTTAGGCTTTTGGCCTAAGTGGGGCTCAGTAGCGCGGGTAGTAACTCCATGCTGGTGGGTCATCATACGAATGATCATAGTCAGGCGCTTGTGATGAAGAAGAAGACGCGCCCCAATCAAATGAGGACTGCTGGTATGAGAACTCTCCCAAGTTGGAGGGCTGAACCGAATTGTTTTCCACATCCTCTTCAACATTCTCCTCTTGCTGGGAGAGATCCACCACATATGTGTCAACCTCCTCCTCTGTAAGCGACCATCCTTGTCTGTTATCAAAGTTAAACAAAGCAGGTGTAGGCAAATAAACTATTTTCTTAGTCCTACCCTTTCTCCGACCTTGCTGGACAAAATATAACTCATATGGTAAACTTCTCACATTGGCCCCCTGGGACATAAAACCACGCTGAATCATGGATTCAAGATCAAGCCTCTCAATGGGGAACTGATAATCTGAATAGTGAGGCTCTAAACCATGGAAAGCTAGCAACCTAGAAGCAATGAGACCTCCACAAATTCCACCCTTCTCGCGCTTGGTGGTGAGACGGTGAGCTATCAAAGCACCCAGGTTATAAGATCTATTCCTATTCAGAGCAGCTGCGATAAAAGCTAGATCAAAAGAAGACAACTTTCTAGCAATCTTTCTAGCAAGAACACACTTGTTAATGAAATAGGCAAAGTATCTAATAGCTGGGAACTGGATCTTCCGAATTTTACCACTTTCCTTTGAGAAGTCGAAACCTTGGCAAATCTCAGCATATAAATCCACAAGTGACTTGGGCCTTTCCTTGATCTTCTCACGAGATCCCCACTGAGGTACTCTAATTGCTGCACAGAAATCAGCAAAAGGCAGGTCGACAGGTATATTATATATTTTGTAATGGACCATGGGATTAGATGTAGACCAAGTGAACCGGAAGTCCTGCACAAAATCCATGGTTATCTTAACAAATTGAAATGGTTCACCTTCAACAAAGTGTTCTAATCCTGCATTGGCAAACAAGGTTTGGAAATCCTGGGAGATTCCCGCGGTTCTCATAAATTCATGGCATGGATATATGGAAGGAAAAACTGCCTCCTCACGACGAACCTTCATTGGCTCAGACACCATCAAGTCATATTGATTTAGTGGATAGGTACTCATCTTCCTTGCTGAAATTTTTAGACAAGCATCAAACTAAGTGATTTCCAAGTTGATAAATGATGAGCAACTACTATAGGAACTTGCTAGAGGGCTACACATGCATCAAAATAAAGTTTCTACGCATGGAAAAAGCATGCAATCTCAAACAACCTGTCACCTATAGCAGCAAAATACTCAAGATATAATCTACCAATCACAAATCTAATTGGACAAGTGGAGGAGGCACATACCAAGGAGCAATCTCTCCAAAAATCAGCAGGAAAGATGGTCTGAGCAAGGAGATCGAAAATCACGAGCAAGAATAGCAAGAACTCGAGCTTGAGCAAGTTTTCCGATGTTTTTCGGGAGAGAGAAAGAAAATGGCTTTGAGGAGGCAGCCTGGAGGGGCCTAGGTAGGCTAGACCCCACAGGCGCCGCCCACTGGTTGGCCGCGCCTACCATGTGTGTGGTGGCCTGTGGTGGGTCAATTTAGGTGTCCCTCTGCCCCTTTTTTCGAGGAAAAAATTATTTTGAATTTTCTGAGAGCCTTATTACCCAATTTATTGATTCGACACAAGGGGAGCCAAAGAATACTTGCAAGCCTTAACAACTGAGTTGTCAGTTCAGCTGCACCTGGAAATAGTTCTTGCTCACAGAAGTTTATCAGTAGCAACAGTTTGGTAGTAGCAATAGCAACGTTGAAACAGGAGCAATAGTAATAGTAACGGTAACAATGGGATTCGAGTGCGGTAGGCATAGGGATGGATAGACGGGCGTTGCATGGACGAGTCTAAACATGTAACTTCAAGATCTAGGGCATTGCAGATAAATAATAATAAGCATGCAAGTACTACACAATCCTAGGCATGTGCTTCAAATATAGTCATGCGTGCTCGCAATGAGAACTTGCACAACATCTTCTGTCCAGCCAGCCCGTGGCAGCGCGGCCTCTAGGGAACTACTGGCAATTAAGGTGCTCCTTTTAATAGAGCACCGGAGCAAAGCATTAACACTCCGTGAACACATGTGATCCTCACATCACAGTCATCCCCTCCGGTTGTACCAATTATTGTCACTTTGGGGCCTTTGGATCCGGAGAATGATATGTGTACACAACTTGCAGATAAGATCACAAGCAATACTATCATAATGATTCAATAATAAGTTCAGATCTGAGATCATGGCAATCGGGCCCTAGTGATAAGCATTAAGCACAACAAGTTGCAACAAAGTCAAATAGGACTAATAGAGATACTAGGCACTATGCCCTAATAGATCTTATTCGATTACATGATAGAACTCATCCAATCCCTACCATCCCCAAGCCAATAGCGGGGGATTACTCACTCATGGATGAGGGAAACATTGGTGGTTGATGGAGATGCGTTGGTGATGACGATGGCGATGATCCTCTCCAAATTTCCTGTCCCGGCAGGGTGCCAGAACGGAGTTTCTAGATCATCTTGGTTTCTGGTGGCGGCGGAGGAGAGGAACTCTTTCTGGAAAACTATCGAACCCCCCTCAGTTTTTAGGTCGAAAGGCAACTTATAGGCGTAGAGAGAGGCCGAGGGGGTGCCTGGGGTGGCTGCACCCCCTAGGCGCAGGGCAGGGCCGACCCGCGCCTAATAGGGGTGTGGGCCCCCAGGCCCCTTCTTCGTCTCATCTTCTGGCTCTGTGGGTCTTCTGGTGAAATATAATTTTTGGCATATTTTCCGGGATTTTTCCCGATAGTTGATTTTCTGCACAAAAACACGACACTAAGGTAATTCTGCTGAAAACAACATCAATCCGTGTTAGTTGTAACCAAATCACACAAGTTTAGTGGAGAAACAATTACAAAAGTGTTCGAGAAAGTAGATACGTTTTGGACGTATCAATGGAGCAGCAGTTAGTTAGAGGAGCTCCAAACAACCCGTGGTGGCGAGATAAACAACGAAGGCGGAATATGTTGCTGCTTTAGAAGCAGCACATGAAGCAGTTTGGATGAAGTAGTTCTTTGTCACATCCCAAATTTTATATTTGGTACTGCATAGCATACATGTCATTGCATCATGAACATCATTGCAAAAATTCAGTCTGAAAAGCTTTTGGCAAAACCCCTCACTTGCATTTGCATTTTGTCACCTACACTAGAGTGCTCGGATTCTACCTTCCACCTGCTATAAACCTTGAGTTTGGTATTTTGGTTAGCATATATGCGTAGAGGGTTCCGTCACGAACCCGTAGCACTTTGAATCGCCTCAATAGGAGCTTCGGAGCAAAATCTACTGCAATCTGAATTTTTGCTTAAATTCTAGACAATTTCAGAAAGAAATTCAGATAAGAAGTGTCCAGGAAAAAGAAAAGAAAAATAAAAATAAAAATAAAAAAGGGAGCAACGCTGCGGCGAGCCAGCCAGCCCGCGGCCCAGCCGGGCCTGCAACGCTTGCAGCCAACGACAGCGGCAGCACACGCATGCGTGCAGAATAACTAAGCGTCGCCGGCCCGCCTTGAGCCACTGCCAGGAGGGCCCCGCCCGTCAGCCGCCGCCTGCCGCCGCCATGTGGGCCCCGCCCCGTCTCCCTCATCGGGACGAACTCGGAGGAACCAGTGTCGGCCCCAAGCATGATTTCTGCCCGAATCCGTTTGGATTTGGCCCTCTCAACGCCCGCGTCCCCCTTTAAACCTTTCTCCTCCCTCGACCCGTGCGATTCTACCCGTTTTCCGCAACCATTGCCGTCCCTCACCTTGCCGCTATTATCGCCACCAGTGAGCTCACTGGACGAGGTAGGAGACTACCGCCCCGCGCTCTTCCTTTGCCTCTATGGGGTTCCCCTCGCTCGACCGTTTCGCCTCATGGCTTTTTCCCTATCTACAGCCCGCCGTCCACCGCTGAATCGCTCGCCGGAGCCGAGCTCCACTGCCGTCTTCATCCGCCTACTGCCGCTACGAGGGGGAGCGATCTGCGCGGAGAAGACCACCACGGTGACCGCCGTCCCTCTCCGCACCCCGTAGACCGCCCAGACCTCGCCAGAGACGACCGCCCCGCCGCCGACATCGCCGCCTGAGCCGCCACCACTGTCCACCCCCATCAATTCCGGTGAGCCTCGCCTCTGATGCCCCCCACCGTCCGATCTATCACGAACGCTCAAGATTAGAGCAGGCCAGCGAAGGGGTACCGGCCACTAGCAGCTGGCTACGTGTCTGCCCAGTCAGCGTGTCTGACCAGTCAGCGCCAGTCAGCGCGGACTAGTCAACGGGCAGTTGACTGCTTAATTAAATCGATTTATTTTTGGCAGAAAATAGAGAAAACTTGTAAAATTAATAGAAAATAATCTACTGGGCCAAAATTTGCAAATAAGATATGGATGGATTCAATTTTTCACGTAGAATATTGCTGTACAATTGTTTCATACTTTTGCAGCAAGGTTTTGCCATGATTAATTAAATAGTTTAATGTCCTTTTTAGAGTAATAAATTCATAGTAAAAGTTCTACAACTCCAAAAATTGCAAATGAGATGCCCCTGGGTCAGTAGAACAAGAGGAATATTTTAGTGAATTAAAAAGGTAGACTTACAGTACTGGAATTTGCAGAATCTATAAAAAGGCTTAGTGGAGTATTTTAATTACTCAGGAAATTCTATAAATCCTTTTTGAGTGATTCCAGTTGGTACTGGTTCTATTTTAGGTTGCCTACACAGTAGGTAATTTTCAAGATTTTACAAACTATCCAATAGCAGTGGCTTAATAATTGGGTTATAGCTCAATTGTTTGGCCAATTAAAATTGCATGACTTGTTTTCAACACTTTTAAAATGATTTCTATGCATGCATACAGTAAGTATACTGAACAAGATTGTAGGATGCTACTGGAGCTTTATTCAACTTGTCATGCATGCATCTTGTATTGTTATGTTTGTATATGGTTGTGTTTGGTTTGTTTATGTGGTTGCAATTGTATCGTGTAGATTGTGACGAGTGGAACGCTTGCTCGTGTGAGGATTGTTGGTTCGACCGCTACAGCCAAGGCAAGTAGATGCTACTTTGTTCACGATGTTGTCCTACTATTTTGAATGCATTGTCGTATATTTTGTAGATGCATGTATAGGAAATTACTATCGCTATGCTATGTCCTATTATGTGGTAGGATTTTCCTGTAGATGAGCCACCGTTAGTAGATGTGCTTAGCCATGCTATGATGAACGAGGGCTGGGTTACATCACTAAAAGTTGTTTCTAAATGTGTTGGTTTGTGAAAACTAAAAACAACTTAATCAATGAATCTCCTGGGTGTGATGGGATTGATAATTTTTGGTGGTATCATTGCGGAAAGGCACCTAGGTATCAAGAGAAAATGATTGGCTTCTTTATTTTGTAGCTTACGTGTACAATCATGTGCCAATAATGGAATGGGCGGTTGGTTGGACTCAGTAGGTTGTGGTAACTTGAACCCATGTATCCAGAGATGTAAAATTTTGGTAGGTTGGACCGGTGCGTGTCGGGTTTGGGGAGCTACTTCCCGAACGGTCCCTTCTTGGACTTCTCCCTATCATCACCCAATATGAGAGTGGTGGTACGAGCTGGGCTGGCCAAGTCACATGGGTAAAGTGTACTAACCCCTGCAGGGTGTATAAACTAATCGATTAGCCGTGTCCCTGGTTATGGACATCTGAGTTGCTTGATATTGAGTTCATGACAAGTTTCTCGCTCATTCTAATTTCATAATTGCTTTAATGTTGATGGGTTAACTTAATTGGGATCTTTCCAAAGAAAATCAAAACCTGATTATGAAAGTAGGACAAAGGTATTTGTAAATGCAAGCTAGCCACAGCTCCACTTGCCAAATATGCATGTAGATGTTAGCACTATTATCTCTTTTAATAGTTCTACTTGCCATACATTCCATGTATTGACTCTTTGGGGCTACTACGTTTTATGTTGTAGGATATTCAGATTCTGAGTGATCGATTTAGGCCACGGTACTCCACTTGGCACTTGTTCACTTGTGGGCAATTTGAAGAATGGAGGAGTTACTTTATTTATGTTGCTACTTGAATAAGCTGAGCAAACCTAGAGCTAAGCCTTTATTGTAATAATGTTACTTTGGATCTTCGTTATTTATGATACACGGATATTTTGCTATGTTATTTATCTTTATTCTATTGTGGGCCAATGAACCGATCCAGGGATTGGCATGTCACATAGAATCTACGGTATTTTCAGAACCATAGTGTTACAAGATGGTATCAGAGCCCGTGTGTCGACTGTAGGATCGTGACCTAGGTTTGGATTAGGAAGCCATAGAATTATTAAAGCTTATATTAACTCTGTCTTTCATCTTATGCCTTTCACTCTCATAAATCTTTACCATGTGCTATTCTCACACTTTCCTCTTTAATTGATAGATGGGAGAAGTCAGGACTGTGTATGCTATGATGGAGTCACCAAGGCCCTTTGCAAGACAGCTGGCACAGCTCTCACAATCATTGGGATTGCCACTGCCCATGTTCAAGGGAAGAAGGCTATACACCTATGGATATGGCGAGGACGCCTGGGAGATCACCACTTTCATCTTCAGGGATGCCGCCTTGCCAAACCCTGTGCATCTGGTCTACACCAAGACATATTGCAACTGGGGGCTTGGAATAAACTTGGCCCTGCATGAAGCCCTGTCACGCCAGTGCCATCTTGTTTGACACCTATTGCCAGAAGACTCACCTTACCATGATTACTGAAGGCGTGATGAGAATGGGAACGTTGTGGTTACCCCGGGCGACAAGAACAACATGCCTCCTCGTCGGAGGCACATAGAGGATATGGAGAGGGAGAATGGAGCCCTAGCTGAGAAGGTGATGATGGTAAAGGAGATAGCAGATTTTGCCAGCAACGGTCTGGTGGTCTAGGGACAGGAGATTGATACCTTGCATGAAGCTATGGATGTTCTGAACCATGCACTTATTGGCAGGGACGCAACCATATCACAGCTGAATGGGACCGTCTAGGAAAACAATCAAGCCATAGAGCAGCTGCAAGGGACCATCCAGGAAAGGGACCAGACTATTGTTGATATGGCAGCCTAGATTGCCGCTCTCCAAGCACAGTTGAATCCACCCCCTGATGACAACAATGGAGATGATGGCAACAATGATGATGATGATGACGGTGGGAACGATGATGATGAGGACGAAGATGATGATGATGCTGCTGCTGATGATGATGATGATGATGATGGAAACGACGATGGTGGAGGAGATGAAGCTGTTGCTGCTACAGCAGAGGATGAAGAAGAAGAAGAGGAGGATCCAGAAGAGGTGGAATTTGAGGTTTCAAGTGATGATTCGGGAGAAGTGTATACACCACCGCCATGGATGGTCCGTGGACAGAAGCGCCAACACATGAACGCAAGGACCTACTGCAACCTCTTCATGAAGTAGTTAGATGTCCACCAATTAGTCTTCGTTAGGATACATCGTTAGTTTAAGGCCTCGATCAATGTAAAACTTAGTTTCTGTTAGTTTAAAGCGTTTAGTTTCTCCTACGTGTACTCTAAAGTTCCAGGATTATTTGTGTGAATTTTATAAATGAGTTATGGCAAGGTTTTGGTTGGTATTCGAGTTTTTCCTCATGTAGTTTTCTGCTGACCCTGCTGTACTGTACGATTTTTCATATTTTTTTGGTAGCTGGGAAAAATCTGAAAAAATAGGGTCTGGTTCTAAAATCTCTGTAATGTATACATAAAACTCAGCAAAAAATTCTGACGAGTTTAATTCAGGTAGAAAAATTCGTGAACACTGCTGGACTGTTCTGGCAGATTCCTGTTTTAATGCTTTGTTGGCTTAATTATGTTGATAACTGTTGCCAACGCTTCTAAAACTATTTCAGTAGATATATACTGCTAGGATAACCCCTGGAACATCGCTTGATCGCTTGTTTGCTGATGTGTTGCCTGTTCATGATTGTCTGTGATTGCTTTGTTGTTGTTCGATCATAAAGCATGGGTAGAATCTTAATTTCGTAATCGATTCTTTCTAAGCTTACATGTGCTGACCCGCAACCTCCCCGCTGTCAACCTACTGAGATGGAGCAGCTTATGGAAGCTCAGGCACAGTTAACCCAAGTGATGACCCAGTTCATGGAAGCTCAGAACAACAATAACAACAACAATGGGAACAACCAACCCTAGGGAGATGCACTTACAAGGTTCCTGAGGCTAAGGCCAGCGAAATTCTCTACTGCAACAGAGCCGATGGTTTCTCTCGACTGGTTGCGTTCACTGAATAAGGATCTGATAACTGTTGGATGCACGGATGCTGAAAACATGAGGTTTGCTGCTCACCTACTGGAGGTACCAGCCGCTTCATGGTGGGATACTTTTCAGATCACCCACCCGCTGGACACTGTAACTTGGGCCATGTTTGAGGAAGGTTTCAGGACCAACCACGTTTCTTCAGGAGTTCTGAGCCTAAAGAGGAAGGAGTTTCGCAACTTGCGCCAAACCAACCGCACTGTGGCTGAATATATAGAGGAGTTCAACAACCTGTCGTGTTATGCCCCTGAGGATGTTGACACTGATGCCAAAAGGAGAGAGAGGTTCCTGGATGGCCTCAGTGATGAGCTCTCGGTATAGCTGCTAGTGGTTTATTGTCCCACTTTCCAGGAGATTATGGACAAGGCCAGAATCTTGGAGGGGAAGCACAAGCAGGTGGAAAACTGCAAGAGAAAGAACAACAATCACCACTCTGGCTCTCACCACAAGTCTCGCACTTCTTATGATGGATACTCCAAGCATGGGGGAAGTGACCATGGGCGCCATGGAAGCCATGACCACCACAGCCATGGAAGTGATGGACATCGCCATGAGAGCCACAAGAGCAACCGCCACAGCCACAAGGAAGGACACACTCACCATTCTGGAGGACACAATGGGCATGACCGCAACCGTGATCGCAAATTTGTGAAGAAGGACCCGAGTGAGGTGACATGTTTCAAGTGCGGCCAGAAAGGGCATTATGCAGATAACTGTCCGGAGAAGAAGGGACTGAAGCCAGGCAACAACCAGAAGGCCACAGTGAACCACATGAATGTGGAAGAGATGCCAGATGAGCCTGAGCTTGTGGTTGGTAAGTTTCCAATCAACACTCACCCTGCACTTATACTTTTCGATACTGGTGCATCGCATTCATTCATATCAAGGGCATTTGTGGATAAGTATAAGCTGCCTATGGAGTCTCTAAAGGGGTCTATTAGAGTATGCTCACCTGGAGGGGAAATGATAGCTAGCGCGGGATGCCGCGACTTAACTGTGAGAATTGGAGCACACAATTTTATTGCACATCTGGTAATATTGGAGTCACAAGGTTTAGATGTAATACTAGGCATGGATTGGATGTCTATGCATGAGGGACACATAGATTACGCACAGCAAGCGGTTTCGCTCAAAACCCCGGATGGTAAGAGAATTAGGTTCAAGTCGTCGGTGCGACTGGGAAGGTGTAAGCTGAATTATCTTAAGGGGGTTAGCATGTATACAATGCCTGTAATAAAGGAGTACCCCGACGTTTTTCTAGAGGAGCTGCCAGGGATGCCACCTGACAGGGATGTGGAGTTTCTCATCGATCTGATGCCGGGAACAGGACCTATAGCAAAGAGGCCATACAAGATGGATGTGGATGAGCTGAAGGAATTGAAGAAACAATTAAGGGAGCAGTTGGACAGGGGATTTATTCAGCCCAGTTCGTCGTCATGGGGTGCACCTGTTCTGTTTGTGGAAAAGAAGGACAGTATCAAGAGGTTAGTGGTGGACTATCGCTCGCTGAATGAAGTGACCATCAAGAACAAATACCCCCTACCGAACATAAATGATTTGTTTGATCAACTGGAAGGAGAAAAGGTGTTTAGCAAAATTGATCTGCGATCGGGCTATTTCCAATTGAAGATTCGGGAGGAGGATATACCAAAAACTGCTTTCACCACTAGGTATGGTTTATATGAGTATACGGTTATGTATTTTGGACTAACGAATGCTCCGGCATATTTCATGACCATGATGAACAAGGTGTTTATGGAGTACTTGGACAAGTTCGTGGTTGTATTCATCGATGACATACTGATATATTCCAAGGATGATGCTGAACATGAGAGACATCTGCAACTGATTATGGAGAAGATGAGGGGAACATAAGATGTATGCCAAATTCAGCAAGTGTGATTTCTGGCTTAACACTGTTGGATTTCTTGGACACATGGTGTCAGGAGAAGGAGTCGCTATTGATCCAAGCAAAGTGACGACAGTTACTGAATGGGAAGCGCCCAAGAATGTGGGCGATATTCGGAGCTTTTTGGGACTTGCTGGATATTACAGGAGGTTCATAGAGAATTTCTCCAAGATTGCTAAGCCAATGAAGGAACTGCTGAAGAAGGAGAAGAAGTTTGAGTGGACAGATGTGTGTGAAGCTAGCTTTCAGGAACTGAAGCGTCGTCTAGTGACCGCACCTATTCTGTGTTTACCTAATCTTCAGAAAGATTTCCAAGTGTACTATGATGCTTCTCGACAGGGACTTGGAATTGTGCTGATGCAAGATGGGAGAGTGGTTTCATATACCTCACGACAACTTAAACACCATGAGAGGAATTACCCCACGCACGACTTGGAATTAGCATCGGTTGTGCATGCGCTCAAGGTATGGAGGCACTACCTAATGGGAAAACACTGCGATGTGTACACCGACCACAAGGGCCTGAAGTACATATTTACATAGAATGAACTGAACATGAGGCAAAGGAGATGGTTGGAGCTTGTGAAGGATTATGATATGAATTTGCAATACCACCCTAGAAAAGCCAATGTAGTAGCGGATGCTCTAAGCCGGAAGGTATATGCCAATGGATTGACTGTTGGGGAATTGCCCGAGGATTCGTGCAAGCAATTCAAGGATCTTATACTGGAGGTAGTGTCAGAGGGATATTTTGTAGCAATGGAAGTCCAACCAACGCTACAGGATATGATCAGGAAGGCTCAAGTAGGAGACAAGGATATATAGGAGATAAAGGAAAAGATGAAGGAGAATCAAGAAAAAGAAATCCGCGAGGATGAGCAAGGAACCCTGTGGTATGGAGATCGTTTGTGTGTGCCTAACGACCCGGAGATAAGGAAGCTAATTCTGCAGGAGGCTCATGACTCGCCATACTCCATACATCCGGGCAATACAAAGATGTATATGGATCTAAAGGACAGATTTTGGTGGAACAACATGAAGGGATACATCGCCAAGCATATTTCCCTATGTGATGTATGGAGCCGAGTGAAGGCGGAACACCAGAAGTCAGCTGGATTACTATAGCCATTGCCCATGCCGGATTGGAAGTGGGAAAGAGTGGGAATGGTTTTTATCACAGGTTTGCCCAGGACCAGGTCGGGATACGACTCTATTTGGGTAGTGGTCGACCATTTGACCAAGGTAGCCCACTTTATACCGGTGAAGACAACCTACACGAGTGCAAGGTTAGCCAAGATTTATATGGACAGGATTGTGTGCCTACATGGAGTTCCCAAGAGCATTGTATCAGATAGAGGCACCCAATTTACATCGCACTTTTGGCGCCAGCTGCACGAGTCATTGGGAACTAGGTTGGAGTTTAGCACAGCATTCCACCCCCAGACAGATGGACAAGCAGAGAGGGTGAATCGGATTTTGGAGGATATGTTGAGAGCTTGCGCTTTGGCTCATGGCTCTAGTTGGGATGAGAATTTGCCGTATGCCAAGTTTTCCTACAACAACAGCTACCAAACCAGCATCAAGACGTCGCAGTTTGATGTGCTATATGGGAAAAGATGTCGGACACCATTGCTATGGGATGGAGTAGGAGAGCGTTAGCTATTTGGGCCTGATTTGATCAAGGATGCCGAGGAGAAGGTCGCTTTGATTAGGGACAGGCTGAAGGTAGCACAATCAAGATAGAAGAGCTACGCTGACGCCAAGCGCAAGGAAGTGGTGTATGAGATAGGTGATAGAGCATACCTCGGAGTGTCGCCACTGCGTGGAATTAAGAGATAGGTGATGGAGCATACCTCGGAAGTGGTGTAGATTGTGACGAGTGCAACGCTTGCTCGTGTGAGGATTGTTCGTTCGACCGCTACAGCCAAGGCAAGTAGATGCTACTTTGTTCATGATGTTGTCCTACTATTTTCAATGCATTATCGTGTATTTTGTAGATGCATGTATATGAAATTACTATCGCTATGCTATGTCCTATTATGTGGTAGGATTTTCCTATAGATGAGCCACCGTTGGTAGATGTGCTTAGCCATGCTATGATGAACGAGGGCTAGGTTACATCACTGAAAGTTGTTTCTAAATGTGTTGGTTTGCGAAAACTAAAAACAACTTAATCAATGAATCTCCTGGGTGTGATGGGATTGATAATTTTTGGTGGTATCATTGCGGAAAGGCACCCAGGTATCAAGATAAAATGATTGGCTTCTTTATTTTGTAGCTTACGTGTACAACCATGTGCCAATAATGGAATGGGCGGTTGGTTGGACTCAATAGGTTGTGGTAACTCGAACCCACGTATCCAGAGATGTAGAATTTTGGTAGGTTGGAACGGTGCGTGTCGGGTTTGGGGATCTACTTCCCGAACGGTCCCTTCTTGGACTTCTACCTATCATCACCCAATATGAGAGTGGTGGTACAAGCTGGGCTGGCCAAGTCACATGGGTAAAGTGTACTAACCCCTGCAGGGTGTATAAACTAATCGATTAGCCGTGTCCCCGGTTATGGACATCTGAGTTGCTTGATATTGAGTTCATGACAAGTTTCTCGCTCATTCTAAATTCATAATTGCTTTAATGTTGATGGGTTAACTTAATTGGGATCTTTCCAAATAAAATCAAAAACTGATTATGAAAGTAGGACAAAGGTATTTGTAAATGCAAGCTAGCCACAACTCCACTTGCCAAATATGCATGTAGATGTTAGCACTATTGTCTCCTTTAATAGTTCTACTTGCCATACATTCCATGTATTGACCCTTCGGGGTTGCTACGTTTCATGTTGCAGGATATTCAGATTCTGAGTGATCGATTTAGGCCACGGTACTCCACTCGGCACTTGTTCACTTGTGGGCAATTTGAAGAATGGAGGAGTTACTTTATTTATGTTGCTACTTGAATAAGCTGAGCTAGCCTAGAGCTAAGCCTTTATTGTAATAATGTTACTCTGGATCTTCGTTATTTATGATACACGGATATTTTGCTATGTTATTCATCTTTATTCTATTGTGGGCCAATAAACCGATCCAGGGATTGGCATGTCACATAGAAGCTAAGGTCTTTTCACAACCGTAGTGTTACATTCATAATGGAACTGGGTGTGGTTCCTAGTGCATTGGACCCAATGGTGATCTAGTGTGACAACAATGGAGCCATAGCCAATGCCAAAGAACCAAGGTCTCGCAAGAATTCCAAGCATATCAAGCGCCGGTTTCACTCCATACGCGAGCATGTCAAGGTTGGAGATATAAAGATTTGTAAAGTACACATGAATCTGAATTTGGCAGATCCATTGACTAAAATTCTCCCCAGAGCAAAACATAATCAACACCAAAACTCCATGTGTTTTATATTTATCACTATGTAAACTAGATTATTGTCTCTAGTGCAAGTGGGGGACTAAAGGGAATATGCCCGAGAGGCAATAATAAAGTTGTTATTATCATATTCCAAGTATATGATAAATGTTTATTTTTCATGATATAATTGTATTAAAGGAAACGTTAATACATGTGTGTTTAATAAATAAAGAAAGTGTCCCTAGTTATTACTCTCATATAAACTAGCTCGTTTATTAACAATATGATCAAGGTTTCTTGATCATGGACATTGGATGTTGTTAATAACAAGATCACAACATTGGTGGAATGATATGATGAACATTCATCTGAAGTATAGTAATACGATCAAAGTCATTATGTTTAAATTGCTATAACATCATTACAAGTAACTTTAGTCCTTAGACCATGAGATCATGTCAATCACTAACACAAGAAGAGTAGCTTGATAACATCAAACCTCACACTGTAACATGGTGACTATAAAGGTGGGTTCAGATACTCCGATAATGTTATGTAGAGGCTCATGGATCAAAAGTGGGATTTGTCCATCAAAATGACGGAGAGATATACTCTGGGCCCTCTCGGTGATATCATATTGATATAGCTTGCAAGCAAGTGATGGGGATCACTAGAATGTTATATCATGGGAACGACAAAAGAGTACATGTCGGTAAAGAGATCAAACTAGGTTTGAGGATACCGATGATCGAATCTAGGACATGTAAAATATCGCGAGACAAAGGTATTTAGTTACAATGTTAAGGTTCTCATGATCAAAAGAAGTCATCATTGAATGTTGAGGAGTCATTATGGATCTTTAGATCCTGCTGTTGATTATTGATCAGGGAGGGGTCTCGATCATGTCTGCATTTTATTCGCGAACCGTAGGGTAACACACTTAAGGGATACCGACACCATTTGGAGCAAATGAGATGTCAGTAAAAGAATATCAAAATGCTAGAATTATTTCAATAGACACCAGAATTGTTTCGGCTGAAATTGCTGAAATTAGTTTCGTATGTGAAATTGAAATGTAGTAAGGGGTTTTATGTGGATGTTTGTTAATGAATGTAATTAACAAAATTATGAAAAAAGAGTTTTATTAAATGAGAGAGTGCATTAAATTTGGTGGAAATTTAATGGAAGTGGGATTTTGAGTTGAGAAAATGGAGGGGCATTTGTGTGAGTGGGAGCTCCACTCACATGAATGGAGGAAGAGGTGGGGGCAACACCTTGGCCGCCGGCCATGGGAGGGGCTGCCCCCATCCTCCTATAAAAGGCCTCCCTCTCCCTCCTTCTCACTCACACATCCTCATGAAAGATCTTTGTCCCCTTTAGTACTATTCCTCCATGGTCTCGACTTAGCGAGATACATGTTCCCGGTGACTTTTCTAGAGCAAGGATTTGCCGCTTCCGCAGCATTGCTAGAGCGAGGATGCGGAGGTTGTCGGGGTTTCGGACGTGTGTGCGATCACGGATGCTCCACTAAGTTGCGATATTGCCGGACTTCTACTCGATCTTGAGATCGACAAGCGAACGACTACATAATCCACAAGTACAACCTCGTTAAGCTTTGTCGTTCTTCAAGGGTATGTATTCTATGGATGTATATCCACCCGTTGATTGTATCTATGTAGATGGATCTTAGAGTTTACAGTTCCTATGATAGGAAAAAAATTATTTTCTATGTTGCGAACCCAATAGACATCCCGGCGTTAGAATAATGTCCCCGCACTATCATCACTCTGATGGTGCACCTAACGCCAGTAGAGGTTGTGCGAAGTTGTGTTTTTCACAGATATATTGGGATTTGTTCGACATTGATTTTTGGTGAGACAATATCATGTTTGCTCGTTGATCTTTTAGAGTCTTAGCATGACAATCGGTCGACTATCTTCTACAAAAAAGTTTTCCCGACTCCAATATGGGAGGATAGATGGTAGGCAACTATCTTCGTCAAAAGTTAAAACAACAGGTACGTGAGCCAGCCTCACCTAGGCGACCAGGAAGGGACAAAGCTATACCCATCTAGGGTTCCGCCCCCTTGCCGGTGGTGTCTATGGTCCACTCCGTCTCTGATGGGCTTGAGGCCTGAGAGTTGTGGCAGACCACAACCTCTCACTGGCGGGAGGGTTTTCGTTTTTAGCCTTTTTAGTGTCTTCTTCGGGATGTTGAGGCGGCGCATGCGTCCTAAAGTCGGAAGATGGAACTTCCCGCTCTATCCTTGCTCTGGTGGTGCATCTAGCACCGATGAAAGACTATGGAGTCGTGTGTAACACCCTTAGTTTTAATAAATGCAATTAGGATTGGATTGTGCATTCATGAGCATCATTTTAAAATGCATGAAAGAAAAATAATCACAAAACCCTAAACCCTAATTCCCTCCCTCTATTTGATTTTTTTTTCAAACGGTACTGAAATATTTGAAAACCCCCAAAACCCATGGAGCCCAAATTGTTATATGCGCCCCTCTAGTATTTCAGAAATGTTTACAAAAGTTTTGTATTTTGAAAATAATCAAAACAAATTTGAAATTCATTTACAAAAGAGAAAAGGCGAAACAGAAAATAGAAAAAGATCTGGGCAGAAAAAAGGTTTCTATCCTAATCAGACCGCATCCCTCCCTCTCTTTCTGGCTCGACCCAGCCAAGGCCCACCCGGTGCCCAAAGCAGCCCAGCACGGCACGTACCGCTTTGACCTCTTCTGTTTCCATCGTCTTGCTCCTCGACAGAGGGAAGCAGCTCGGTGGCTCTTCCTCGGCCACCTGATGCACCTCTTCGTCGCCAGATGCGCGCCGCCGTCCCCTGCGTCTATAAAGATTGACGTCACCGCCGGAAGAACCCTAGTCGTGCCTCATTTCTCCTCTTCCTCTCCCTAATTTCTCTCTGGCCGACGAAACCTAGCTCCAGACATCGCCGGCGCCCTGCAGATTCCAACCACCCCTCGCTGTTCTGAGGCCATTGTCGTGACCGTCGTGCAGTACTCATTCACCTCGTTCAACCACGCGAGCCGGAGAAGCCCCAGTCGCCGCAATCGAGACCTCATGTCCGAAGTCCGGTGTAACACCCTCGGATCGCCCCTATGCAAGTCTTAGCGTTTCCCGCCAAACTCGCATAGAAACAATTCAAAGGCGCCCACCAGGCACTTTCGTGCGGGTGGAAAACAAAGTAATATCTTTACACAATAGTCCACGATGAAACCCACAGAACAGATATATATATATATAACAATGACTCAAAGAGTCAAGAATACAGATATACAGTACAAAGATCCAAATCACCTTGAAAATGATACAGTGTCCGAGTACAGACAAGATGCAAATTGGGATAAGAGCCCTGAAGAATAACCAATGGCGTCCATAACCCTGCCTAGACCAAGCCAAAAGGGTAACCCTGCTAACAACGTCGATCTCAAAACCTGCTTAAACAAAAGAGGTGCTGACACAGGGCAAAGGAAAAAGAGAGCAGTCAGTACTGAGGCCAGTACACGGCGAGACTAGAATTCGGCGGCTCTCGCCTACATAGATTTGGTGGACTGAAGCGGCAACGCAGCATGCACTAAACAACCTATAGAGACTCAATACAACTGTCGGCTATTAGAGAGGGATAAGAAAGACCTATTCGGATCCAACCTAATACTAACACCAGTCATATCCATCCCGGTGTTTCCCCCTCGATACCAATCGAGGAAGTCGTACCGAGGAAACTCACACAGTTGGCAATTTTACCCATTCCCTTATAGTTGCGGTAATTATTAGTCAGATATGGATAGCATGAGTCATCCTGATAACTTAAGCAGTGGGGTTTTAGATAACCATTCCGATGTAGTTGCAATACTTACTAGTCAAATACATATACCATGGGACATTCAAAAACCCATCAGTTGTAGGTACTTTTATTTAGACATTTCGTTATAGTGAAGCTGATTACTAGTCATTCCAAAGGCAAATTTATAGCACTACTTTAGTTATAGTTGTCTATGATCGAGATACTGTGCTCCAAGTCGTCCATAACCGCGGACACGGCTTTCAGAAAGTTTTACCCTGCAGGGGGGCACAAATAGCAACACACGCACGATCAACCTCAGAAAAAAACCAAATGAAAACCCAACGAGGCATCATGACAGAACATTCGCAAGATTCATATTTGATTTCAGGGGGCCACCCCACTAAGCAACCCGCGACGAAGTTGGCCGGTTTCGAGACGGACCCAGAGGTTTGTGTCAATGGCTGTAAACGACTGGGAACCCGAAAGTGTGAATGGGCTTGTCGATACCGCGGAAACATTCCACTTACCTAAATAGTACAGGCGCTCCACGCACAATCGTAAATAAAGCAGTAAAGCATGGCATAAGTACAGGATGGTAATAAAGCCCCAAACTACTTTGTGGCCCCAAGGAATTAAATATGACTCAATCTAGGGTTAGGGGGATTCATGGTCCCACATGCGGATAGTGCGAATATTCAAAAACAGGTATCAAGTACTCGGGGTCCTACGGGACACAAGTGGACGGTTAAAAACCAAATAACTTCTATTGCCCACCTGTGCCTCTGCATTATTTACCTACTTCAATTTTAGTTATTAAACGGTAATTAAAGCCATGATCATCCCCAACATTAAACATGCGGCATTACTCCAACAACTGTGGAAGTTCGACGACGCGACACATCACCTGCACAAGCAACTACGACTCGCAAGGCCGACTATCTACCAAACAACAGGTAATAGGATGTGTCCATGGCGATATAAGGGCTCCAGGGGAGTATAACAGGGTACGAAATCTATAGCATCGCAACACAGATAGCAATAGATCAACAGGAGGAAATAAAGACTATAAATGTAAAATAGGTAGAAAGGGGGAGAACGCTCGCCTAAAAACACTGCCAAAGGTTCATCCGAAGATCGGGTCGACACTCGCATCAACTCATCAGCCTAATCCGTGAAGAAGCAAAGCACTAGCACAAACACCAGATGCACTATTTAATACTACGGCAAAATATCGGGCATGATGCATGCATGATGTATGACATGGCAAAGATGTGATGCAATTAGGCCATATTAAGCGGAACGGGGGCCCCAATAATTAATTAATAAGTTCATGTTGTTTAGTTACCCCGCAATTTAAATGTTGTCTTATCAAGACAAAATATTTCACCGGTTCGATGCACAAATTTAAATGGGACCAATATTAGACTAGAATCGCCCGCATATGGCCTCCATATTTAATTATGAGGTGAATCGGCATAATGCTCCCAACCCACACAAAGATGTATGCAAGCAGGTACAATTTGATATGCAACAATATATATTATATATTATAACAAATAAAGGTCTCAAGAAACGGATCACACATGGGTTCGGTGATCTTGGGGTTCCGAGGGGTCGAGGGATCGGTCTTCGGATTCCGGAATCTTGGTGTCCCAGTCTAGTGTCGATCTTCGGGTACCACATGTTCTCGGCGTGGTTTCCTCGGATTCAAGCGCCGATGGTCTTGCGTGGTTCGTCGGGTCCGTGTAGGAGATCTCTGGGTGACGAAGTTCTTGAGTCAGCCGCGCGGCATCTCACATTGGTTGTATACCACTGCACCAATTTTACCAACAACTCAAACCACCATATCACATTAGCTCTTCACCATATCAGCTGCACAGGGAAACAATGTCTCAACACATGGACGAAAGGGCTGCAGGGGATGGTCGGCAGGTTTGAAGGGGCACTTGGGGAGGTGGCACGGGACCTGGGCGGCTCAGGAGAGTAGACCGAGGAGGGTCCCTGGTGACGCGCAGGCGAGGAAGGTCAACGGCGGCTTGGCAGCGACAGCGACACTCAGGATGGCGGTGCGGCTGGCAAAGGAATACCAAGAGGGCGACCGACAGGGAGGACCGACGACAGCGAGGGGTTTGCTCGCAGAGGGGGCCACTACTGCTGGCGGCTGCAGAGCAGGGAGGGGGCGATGGGGCCGTAGACGGCAGGGCCGAATGCGGGCGACGGAGGCCAGACGAGGTAGAGTCGGGGGTTGCAGAAGTGGGAGCCCACAAGGCGATGGTGCGGGCCGGGCCACGCGGCGGCGGTTGGGGGAAGGCGTGGGGAGGCGATACGGAGACGGCGGGCTGGCGGCAGAGCATGGCGAGGCTGAGGAAGCGAGGTGAAGGGGAGGTTCCTGCAGGGACAGTGGCAGGGACGCGGGCGGAGGGAACCCTGGTGGCGGCGGCGGTTGCAGAGGACCGAGCAGGGTCGCGTGCGAGCGACGCATGAGGCGAGGAACGTGGGGATCGGGCTAGGTAGGTCTGGGGGTGGGGCCAGGAGCGGGTACCACAAGGGGTGAGGCGTGGCTGGGCGACGCGATCGGGTTGGCGAAGCGCGAGCGAGGCCGGTTCTGCCTGGGAGCGTGTGGTGCAATGCGGGGTGGGGCCGGGGTTGTGGCGGCTAGGCAGGGAGTGGGTGCCTGGAGGCTAGGGTTAGGTTTCGGGAGGTTTGGGGATGGTCTAGTGTTAGGGTTAGGTTTAGATATTGTACGGTTTAGTTGGGCCGGGTCGTAGATGGTCTGGTCCGGTTGGGCCTCTGGCCTGACCGGCCGGACTGTCTCCCCGGTACAAAATATATGTTTTTGATTTATTTATTTTATTTTAAATAGTCTTTTGCTAAATAGTTTTAGACAAATAAAAGATCCGAACAGATCTAGGGTTTTGGTTTGAATTAAAGAGGGGAATATCTAGAAAACAAAGATAGGCTTTTGGGGAAATAGTTTTAGTCGAACAAATGCATGATGATCTCATGATGATGCACATAATAAAAACAACAACGATTTTCTAGTAGTGGATTTACCCGGGGTGCTACAATTCGACACCACTAACAATGGATTTCGCCCTCGAGATCCGCCTCATGGTACATGGAAGAAGGACGGTGATCTGAATCTTCTCGCTTCATGTAGATCGCTGTGACACCACTAACAAGGGTTCATTCTCCATCTTGAAATCGGCGACACCATCAACAAAGGGTCGTTGCTCACGTTCGTCGAGAGAACACTCTGGAGAAGCAAAGACGAAGGTAGAGGTCTCAAAAGGTGAGGCCACCTCTAACTTCCGTGGAAGGAGTAAAATTGCTTGATCCATCCATTCAATGTACAAAAGCGAATGATAAGAGTAGTGGTATGGTCACGACTCCATCCCGCACTTAAAGCAATTACTATGTACACGAACAGACGGATTATGCAACCAACCCTCGGAATTCAGACTGAAGATCTCGATGAACGAGATTAGGAAGCAAATGAGTGATGTAGAGTCTTCATCGGATCTGATGGAGATGAGGTCGTCGAGTTGAAAAACACCGGAAGATACAAAGAAATTTTTTAGTGAATTTTCAGCCCACTCAAAGATACAGTAGAGGAAAATTCCTCAGATAGCATGAAGACCACATGTCAAAGCACCGTTAACAAAGGATGGAAGCGAAACCCTGAAGGTACGACAGAAACCCAACCACGAGAATTTCTGGACTCGAAGAAAATATAAGAGAGCGGATTCAAAACACGCAGATATGAGAGGAGAATAGAGAGGGATAAGGAGTAAAAGTAGACCTAATCAGATCTATCCAACCGATTTTCGAAAATAGTTTTTGACACTCTATAACGTCCGTTAGCTAGGTTATCCTACAAACTGGACCAGTGGGTATCGTAACTGTTGAGCTCTGATACCACTCTGTAACACCCTCGGATCGGCCCTATGTAAGTCTTAGCGATTCCCGCCAAACTCGCATAGAAACGATTCAAAGCCGCCCACCAGGCACTTTCATGCGGGTGGAAAACGAAGTAATATCATTACACAATAGTCCACGATGGAACCCACAGAACAGATATATATAACAATGACTCAAAGAGTCAAGAATACAGATATACAATACAAAGATCCAAATCACCTTGAAAACGATACAGCGTCTGAGTACGGACAATATGCAAATTGGACTAAGAGCCCTGAAGAATAACCAATGGCGTCCATAAGCCTGCCCAGACCAAGCCAAAAGGGTAACCCTGCTAACGACATCAATCTCAAAACCTGCTTAAACAAAAGGGGTGCCGACAAAGGGCAAAGGAAAAAAAGAGCGGTCAGTACTAAGGCCAGTACACGACGAGACTAGAATTCGGCGGCTCTCGCCTACATAGATTTGGTGGACTGAAGCGGCAGCGCAGCATGCACTAAACAACCTATAGAGACTCAATACAACTATCGGCTATTAGAGAGGGATAATAAAGACCTATTCGGATCCAACCTAATACTAACACCAGTCATATCCATCCTGGTGTTTCCCCCTCGATACCAATCGAGGAAGTCGTACCGAGGAAACTCACACAGTTGGCAATTTTATCCAATCTCTTATAGTTGCGGTAATTACTAGTCAGATATAGATAGCATGAGTCATCCTGATAACTTAAGCAGTGGGCAGTTTTAGATAACCATTCCGATGTAGTTGCAATACTTACTAGTCAAATACATATACCATGGGACATTCAAAAACCCAGCAGTTGTTGGTACTTTTATTTAGCCATTTCGTTATAGTGAAGCTGACTACTAGTCATTCCAAAGGCAAATTTATAGCACTACTTTAGTTATAGTTGTCTATGATCGAGATACTGTGCTCTAAGTCGTCCATAACCGCGGACACAGCTTTCAGAAAGTTTTACCCTGCAGGGGGGCACAAATAGCAACACACGCACGATTAACCTCGGAAAAAAACCAAATGAAAACCCAACGAGGCATCACGACAGAACATTCGCAAGATTCATATTTGATTTCAGGGGGGCACCCCACTAAGCAACCCGTGACAAAGTTGGCCGGCTCCGAGATGGACCCAGAGGTTATTGTCAATGGCTATAAACGACTGGGAACCCGAAAGTGTGACTGGGCTTGTCGATACTGCGGAAACATTCCACTTACCTAAACAGTACAGGCGCTCCACGCACAATCGTAAATAAAGCAGTAAAGCATGGCATAAGTACATGATAGTAATAAATCCCCAAACTAGTTTGTGGCCCCAAGGAATTAAATATGACTCAAGCTAGGGTTAGGGGTATTCATGGTCCCACATGCGGATAGTGCGAATATTCAAAGAACATGTATCAAGTACTTGGGGTCCTACGGGACACAAGTGGACGGTTAAAAACCAAATAACATCTATTGCCCACATGTGCCTCTGCATTATTTATCTACTTCAATTTTAGTTATTAAATGGTAATTAAAGCCATGATCATCCCCAATATTAAACATGCGGCATTACTATAACAACCGTGGAAGTTCGACGACACGACACATAACCTGCACAAGCAAATACGACTCGCAAGGCCGACTATCTACCAAACAACAGGTAATAGGATGTGTCCATGGCGATATAAGGGCTCCAGGGGAGTATAACAGGGTACGGAATCTATAGCATCGCAATACGGATAGCAATAGATCAACAGGAGGAAATAAAGACTATAAATGTAAAATAGGTAGAAAGAGGGAGAACGCTCGCCTGAAAACACTGCCGAAGGTTCATCCGAAGATCGGATCGACATTCGCATCAACTCATCGGCCTAATCCATGAAGAAGCAAAGCACTAGCACAAACACCAGATGCACTATTTAATACTACGGCAAAAGATCGGGCATGATGCATGCATGATGTATGACATGGCAAAGATGTGATGCAATTAGGCCATATTAAGCGGAACGGGGGCCCCAATAATTAATTAATAAGTTCATGTTGTTTAGTTACCCCGCAATTTAAATGTTGACTTATCAAGAAAAAAATATTTCACCGGTTTGATGCACAAATTTAAATGGGACCAATATTAGACTAGAATCGCCCGCATATGGCCTCCATATTTAATTATGACGTGAATCGGCATAATGCTCCCAACCCACACAAATATGTATGCAAGCAGATACAATTTGATATGCAACAATATATATTATATATTATAACAAATAAAGGTCTCAAGAAAAGGGTCACACATGGGTTCGGCGATATGGGGGTTCTGAGGGGTCGAGGGATCAGTCTTCGGATTCCGGAATCTTGGTGTCCCAGTCTGGTGTCGATCTTAGGGTACCACATGTTCTTGGCGTGGTTTCCTCGGATTCAAGCGCCGATGGTCTTGCGTGGTTCGTCGGGTCCGTGTAGGAGATCTCTGGGTGACGAAGTTCTCGAGTCAGTGGTGCGACATCTCACATTGGTTGTATACCACTGCACCAATTTTACCAACAACTCAAACCACCATATTGCATTAGCTCTTCACCATATCAGCTGCACAGGGAAACAATGGCTCAACACATGGACGAAAGGGCTGCAGGGCATGGTCGGCAGGCTTGCAGGCACACTTGGGGAGGTGGCACGGGACCTGGGTGGCTCAGGAGAGTAGACCGAGGAGGGTCCCTGGTGACGCGCACGCGATGAAGGTCGACGGCGGCTTGGCAGCGACACCGGCGCTCAGGATGGCGGCGCGACTGGCAAAGGAACACCAAGAGGGCGGCCGACGGGGAGGACCGACGACAGCGAGGGGCTCGCTCGCAGAGGAGGTCACTGCCGCTGGCGGCTGCAGAGCAAGGAGGGGTCGATGAGGCCATAGACGGCAGGGCCGAATGCGGGCGATGAAGGCCAAGTGAGGTAGAGTCGGAGGTTGCAACAGAGGGAGCCCACGAGGCGATGGTGCGGGCCGGGCCACGCGGTGGCGGCGGTTGGGGGAAGGCGTGGGGAGGCGATACAGAGACGGCGGGATGGCGACAGAGAATGGCGAGGCCGAGGAAGCGAGGCGAAGGGGAGGTTCCTGCAGGGACAGTGGTAGGGACACGGGCGGAGGGAACCCTGGTGGTGACGGCGGTTGCAGAGGACCGAGCAGGGTCGCGTGTGAGCGACGCATGAGGCGAGTAACGTGGGGATCATGCTAGGTGGGTCTGGGGGTGGGGCCAGGAGCGGGTACCGCGAGGGGTGAGGCGTGGCTGGGCGTCGCGATCGGGTTGGCAAAGCGCGAGCGAGGCCGGTTCTACCTGGGAGCATGCGGTGCGATGCGAGGTGGGGCCAGGGTTGTGGCGGCTAGGCAGGGAGTGGGTGCCTGGTGGCTAGGGTTAGGTCTAGGGAGGTTTGGGGATGGTCTAGTGTTAGGGTTAGGTTTAGATCTTGTAGGGTTTAGTTGGGCCGGGTCGTAGATGGTCTGGTTCGATTGGGCCTTTGGCCTGACCGACCGGACTGTCTCCCCGGTACAAAATATATGTTTTGATTTATTTATTTTATTTTAAATAGTCTTTTGGTAAATAGTTTGAGACAAATAAAAGATCCAAACAGATCTAGGATTTTGGTTTGAATTAAAGAGGGGAATATCTGGAAAACAAAGATAGGCTTTTGGGAAAATAATTTTAGGCGAACATGCATGATTATCTCATGATGATGCACATAATAAAAACAACAACGATTTTCTAGTAGTGGATTTACCCGGGGTGCTACATCCGGCCGCCTCGTTCATCGCCGATTCCGGTCGTTCTGGACCTCCCCCGGCCTCGCCACCACCTTTGCCGTGCTCACGGTGAGCTCGCGGTGCTCATGCACCTCCTCTGTTCCGCCCTCTCACTCTCTATCGCCCCTGCATCGTGCAACCTCCGTCGGCCGCCGCAGATGCTCGCCGTTGGTCAAGCTCCGAACCTCCCACCAGCGGCGCCGCCTCTATTTGGCTCAGCGCGATGCGCTGTGTCGAAGGCCCCCAGCCCTGCTCGCTCCCATGCCCCCAATCGGCTGATCCATTCACGATCAGAGAGAGCACCATTGCTGATGTCAACATGACGTCAGCATGGTGTCATTTATCCCCTTTTCTTTTATTTTAAATGTTTTTAAAATTCTGTTCAGTAAATAAGAAAAATATGACATGTGGGGTCCAGGTGTAAGAAATATAAACATTTTCAGAAATGTTTCTTATTAATAAAAATGTTAAAAGTAATTCTAAAATGTAAATTATTTTATAATATTCTAAAAATGATTTAAAATGAATTAAAATTGGAGAAATTCATAACTAATTCATTTTAAATCACAAAAATACAAATAATATATCAAAATGTTTAGAAAAATAATACCTACCTATCTAAACTATCATCATGCATTTCTAACCAACTTTCATGACAAGTTTAATTAGAAGAACATAGTAACCCCTCACAGGTGATTCCGGAGTTTTTCCGAATTAGGGTTTGTACCCCTCGAGACCCCGATTAAATTGTCAAGCATGCCTTAGGGGTTTATTTCAATGCAATTTAACTTGTCATATCATCATACTTGATTGAGCATTGCATCGATGCCATGTGTTGATTGTTTCCCTCTCTTTCTGGTGTTTGGTTCCTCTCCGGTAGAATACGATATCAGAATCTCGATCGATATCGAAGACCGAGATCAACTCCATCGAAGCTCGAAGACCAATACTTGACCAGATGTAATCAAGTCAAGTACCAGGTATCCGAAGCTCTGCCTTCTAGATATCAACTGGCAAAGGCAAGCAAATTCCCACACATGATAAAATCCTATGTTTTCAAGCAATTCAATTCTTTTCATGTGCATAAGATTCTAAAGTCTTTTATCGATAGATAGAGTAATCCTATCTAATGCATGTCACCTTTGAAGCCTACATTCCTTGACCCACTGCTCATAGCATAACTAGGGTTTGGCTTGTGAAGCGTTGTTAGAGATGTTACATCTGTTGCGCTTATCCATGCTTAGCTGTTACCACTGGTCCATCTGGTTGATGTGTAGGGGTTCGTAGCATGGAAAACAAAAAAAATCTACTGCATGCACACAAATAAGCCAAGATCTATCTACTAGATTGTAGCAACGAGTCGATAGAAGAACTCACACTCGAAGATTCCAAAGCGGTTAACGAGAGCAGATTCTCGTGGGTGATGTAGTCGTACACTTGCCGATCTCAAGATTGCGTAGACGATCCTTCCGGCGCTCCGCGTTCAAGCAATGATCACCTGCGTTCGGTACTTGATGAAGACCTTCCTCTCCCTTGTTCCAGCAGGCAGCGGAGGTTGTAGTTCTCCCTCGTGATTCCGACAGCACAACGGCGTGGTGTCGGAAGTAGAGGGAAGATCCCGCAGGGCTTCGCCTAAGCCGAATGCGAGTTATGGTGGATTAGGGTTTCCCGGAAAACTAGGGTTTAGAGATCCGGGAGGAGGAGGAGGTGTCAGCGGCGGCTAGGGCGGCGGCGACGGACCGGCAACGGCGAGCGGCGGCGCTGGCAGCGGGCGGCGGCGGCTCGTGGAGAGGACTTGGAACTTGTGTTATTTGGGGCAGCCCTCCCCCTTTATTTATGAGAGGGAGGGGCAGCCTTGGGAGAGGTGGGTTTGAATCCAAACCCAAGTTGGATTGAGAGAAGGACTTGTTTCTTCTCCCACTAGGAAACCATTGTTCCAGTTTGACTTTTCAAACTTCCCGTTTGACTTTTAATTTAGAGCTTTATTTCTCTCTTGCATATGCCAACACCAAGTGACCTTGGACATGATCCAATCATTCCACATACCCATGACACATTCATGGACCATTCTCCTTCCGGACTGGTGAACCTTCTAGACCCTTCTAGAACCTCTCCGATGAAATCATCAGAAACTTTCCCGAACTCCGAAATAGGACTTTCCTTATATGGATATTATTCTCCGGACCATTCCGGATCTCCTAGTGATATTCTGGATCCCATCCAAGACTCCGAATAACATTCAGTATCCCTACTAACATTCTATATCTACTAAACAACATCAAATCCTTAAGTGTGTCTCCCTACGGTTCGTGAATTATGCGGACATGATCGAGACACTTCTCCGATCAATAACCAATAGAGGAATCTAGAAATTCATAGGGCTCCCACATATTTCTACGATTACTTTTGCGATCGAATGAACCACTTACATACGATACCAATTTCCCTTTGTTTCATGATAGTTTACTTATCCGAGGTTTTGATCATCGGTATCTCTGCATACCTAGTTCAGCCTCGTTACTGATAAGTACTCTTTTCTCGTTCCCGTGATATGTGATCCCTTGTGAGCCAGTCACATGCTTGCAAGCTAATTGGATGACATTCCACCGAGAGGGCCCAGAGTATATCTATCCGTCATATGGATGGACAAATCTCACTCTTGATCCATGTGCCTCAACCCATACTTTCCGAACACTCAATGCCACCTTTATAGCCCCCCAGTTACGGTGTGGTGTTTGATGTCATCAAAGCATCCTTCCGGTGATGGTGATTAGCATGATCTCATGGTCGAAGGAATTAGGTTACTATGTACAGAAAGCTTATAGCGAACGAACTATTAAAATGACTTGATCTTTATGCTATGCTTATCTATAGGAGTATGTCCATCATACCATTCTCCTAATGATATGATATTGTTATTAACAACATCTCAATGTTCATGATCGAGAAACCACGATCATCTATTAATCAATAAGCTAGTATTATAAAGAGGCTTTACTAGGGACTCTAATTTAGTTTACAAATTACACAAGTATCAATGTTTCTGGTTAATACTATTATAGCATGAATGTAAACATTTATCATAAACACAAAGATATAATAATAACTGCTTTTATTATTGCCTCTAGGGCATATCTCCAACATGATGAATCAGAGCTGCAAATGAACCTAGTATGACAGGATGACGTGGTAAGATCATAGATGAAAGTTAAACATGCTAAGGCTTATATGGGAGGCCACGGTGGGTTGTGGTTTTTGCAGTCCCATACTTGCCACCCTTAGGACCCGATGTTCTTGCCTCTTGAACCAAGACGAAGCGTGACCACACGGGGCACTGAAACCCCCTCGACCAACTAACTTGCCAAGTAGATTCCATGAGTCACATAGTTTGGGCGTTCCATTCGACATACACATTCTGGCTCTTCTCGAAGGAGGTGGAGGAGATGCATTCATATAGGTAGGTAAGCATGGCAGGGAACAAGATATGCCCAGCATCCGTAATCTTGAACCCTGTTCACATCATTAGGGACCGACTTCGGGACTCGACCCGTTATGACGCCATCTCCCTAGTGCGTGACTCATGGTCTCGGCGAAAGCAAGGTAAAGGTCGTGGTCAACCATTCTCTGCCGGCCTTCCAAAGAAGAGGGTTAATGATCTGGCATTAAGAATCGGTTGGTACGTGTGGGTAAAGTTGTACACCCCTGCAGGGTTATTAATCTTTTCGAAAATCCACGTCCGCGGTTATGAATGACTTGGGAACGGACGTGAAGATCATAGAGAACTTGAACCTAATCGTAAAATTTGGCAAGTTAAGTAATGTGTGCTTAAGGATGTTTCCTCAGGGATCGAGGGGGTGATCCTAGATAGGTTTAGTTGATGATGATTTAGTGGATGTCAAAAGATGATCAAAGTTACAGATACCGCTCTCTTATCCCCTTTTAAAGTATTATGATTAGTCGAGATTCTTCTCCCTCTTGTTTTACAAAATAAAGATGGCTTCATGCAAAAATAACTCTAGCAGCCATAAGTCTTGCGGAGTACACCATGTACTCACCTTTGCTTCATTGATACTTTTGCAGCAGAGTCAGTGTTACCATAGAAGAAGATTTCTTCACGGCATCGACATCGACGAGTAGTTTGGAGTTCCCAGTCGGCAGTCTGGGATCTATGGATTGGACGTCATCGTTATGCTTCAGGCCTCTTAGACCATTTATTAAGTTTGCTATACTTAATAGCATAATTTACCTTCCGTTGTTTGATGTTTGTGGTCAGTGACCTCTGCTTGTAATATTTTGGTTCTTCACTCAGTTATGAGCTCGCTGTAATAATTCTTGTGTCGTAGGGTCGCTGTTGTGTTATCAATTCTCTCTCTGTACGCTTTCGAGATTTAGGTTAGGCTTATATCAGATAGAGGTCTGGAATTTGTCTAGCCCTAATCCCGAGGGTGTCACATCGTGTGTCCGACGAATATCTTGGGATTCTGTCTTTTTCGTATTTGTTCGTGTTTTTTAGGTCAGTCTATTTCGATCTATGGTTGTGATCTTCGGTAATGGTTGTTGCTTTGATACGCTGGTCCTATGAGCTTTAGTACAACGACTTTTCCATGTGTCTACTATAACAAGCTCTACTACGACAAACTTTGTCCGCCTTCGATAATGGAGGATCGAATATGGCGGCACGACTTTGGTTCCTGGTAGTATCTCTGGACGCCGATAGGTGGTCCAAGAACCTATTTGTAACTTTTATTATTTTTGGATATTTTGTCCTGCTTTTAATGATTGTTACTAAATCGTTGGAATTTTGAAAAAAGTTAAAACAACCAATAATTGCTTGCTTCGTTGGAGAGCTGAAGCCAAGCTGGCAACGTCGCCTGCTTTTAAGGTAAGAATCACGGGAATGAATACAGGGACTGAATGCGCGCGCAATCAGTGGGACACGCACCAAATAGGGCGGTGCAATACTCCAAGATTGACACGCCCGCCCCGTCGATCGACCGTCCACAGGGCCTTAAATCCCGGCAAAAGAAAATCTTTACACCGCGTACCGCCCTCCACTTCCATGTGCGTCATATACTACCTTTATCTGCGTCTCCGCCCACCTTCATATTGCCTTTGCCTTGCTCCAGTGCCATTCCTATCCCAAGTCCGTCGTCGCTTCCTTCCCCATATCATCATCTTCCTGTACTCCACCCGTCCGCGGAAGGAGAGAGGCCTGGCGATGGATCCCCCGACCGCGCAGTCGATGTCCGCGACCGAGGACTTCCAGGACAAGAGCCTGGACGGATGGTACGTCTGCCCGATCTTGTTCTCGCCCCGCTCGGCTCTGCTTTTCTGTTCGATTGATTGCTGGTTTCCTCGTTTCTAAAACTGACGAATTGGTTGCCTCAACTGTGCCCGTCGAAATGTTTGCAGCTGTTCCTGCTGCTACGACTGCTGCTCCAGCATCCTGGACTTCCTCTGCTGTGCTTGAATCTCGATGCTGCTCCTCGCCGGCGCTCTACTCCTTCTGGCCGGCGGAAGCGCGCAGGGACGTCAGTTATCATAGGGTCTAAATGTTCGGGAGTTTTTAGATTATTATTATTATCATCATAGGTCGTTGGAGTAAAACTTATGTTGATTGTTGAATCTCCTAATGAACTTCATTAGTCGGTGACGGAATTTGGGGACTAAATGCTGGAATGTTGACTCATCTTTCGCTACAAAAGCGTCTGGCGTAAGGCTACGTACTACTGTATTACTGTATTCTCGATCCTAATTAAGTGGCCGTATTTCAGCCTACTAGTACTGTATTAGCACGATTTTACTACGGAGTAGTAGTTGTTGCCTATCAGGCTGGTCCTAGTGGGAGTATTATAGCTAATATCATGTATATAATATTGGTAAAAATTTGATACGGCACAAAAATTAATAAAGAAAGAGATGGTTAGATACGTATCATAGTATCATAGCACGTAAAACTAGAAAATCCACGTCTAAATAAATCTTGTACATAATTTTATATTGAGATTCTATAAATTATTAAATATAATACTAGAACGATATTACCATATGATACCGTGTACTGTAGAGATAGTATCATACGATACTATCATAGCATGATACTAGTAATATGATACTACCAGTAGGACCAGCCTCAGCATTCAGTAAAGATGGACTCAGCGGTGAAGACAGCCTATCCGCACCTCATTATGGCACCGATGAAATGTAAATTATATGTCTTTCTCCGTTTTAACTCCGCGTCCAAAGCGTATACTCCCTTTGTCTAAAAATACCCTCTGCATTAACTTTATAAAGTTTAATCAAACATATAGTTAAAAATTTATATATATCTATAATACAATATAAATATTGAATCGTCATAAGATATATATTCATATCATATATATTTGTAGGTTTTTATAGATTATATCAAATTTTATAAAATTTAACTTTAACTAAACCTAGAATGCAGGATAATTATTGACAGAGGATACTATTATTGTCCCTGGTACTCTCCATTAAATAGGGTATACTCTATTCGATGGTACTAGTATTGTCCCCTGTACTCTTCATCGAGCAGACTTTTTTCTTTTTTGCGGAAAGGGGCCCTAACATTAAAAGAAAATATGACAGTACAAAACACCATGAGAAAAATGAAAATTACAACAAAATTCTCAAGATGTCCTTCGTCTTCAACCTCCGAATCGCGTTGACGGCGCGTCGCCGCTGCCGCTCCTCTATGAGCAGGCCTAACGTTGTTGGTTGCGGACGGAAAGTCGTCGAACGGGTGTAGAAGATCACATCCGTCCCGGAGACGAAGATGAAGAAGTAACCGTCGATGAAACTCCTTGATGATCCGTAGATCCCATAGTCATAAGAAGTCCCCTCAATAGACACACCAATTGCCAAGATCTAAAGTGAATCAACAGATCTGACGACGCTAACCCACACAGGCCCTTCGTTGACCCCGGATGGGATGTCCACGAGGTAGGGAGAGGCCAGAGAGACATTATTCCAACACGCTATCGTCGCCTCCACCTCACCAATGTCGCTATGGAGACAAAACCAAGCAAAACAGACCTACAAAAAAGCAAACGATGAGAAGGACGAGTCCCCACTCCTCTATATGCCGGCGTGGTCGGACGGAGGAGAGGAGGGGGACCGAAAAGACTAGATCTGGTGACAACTGCTGGCTCTCGTGTGGGAGGAGAAAAGAAACGCGTGTTCCATCGAACAGGCTTTGTGCACGATAATTATTGACAGAGGGAGTACCAACTAGGTTGACAAAGCCTGTTCTAGTGCTAGGATGGCCGACGAGTGAATCGGTGGTAAATGTATTATGGAATTCCGATCCGGACCACTATCGAGGTGAAACCCGAGGAAAATGGTCAAAAACCGAAAACTCTGGCCGATTTTCGGTTTTAGATTGATTACTGTCCCAAACAAACCCCGGGAAAACCCCTGGCCTGAATAAAAACATCCAGGGCACCTGATAACTGATACGTCCAAAACGTATTTATTTTCTCGAACACTTTTGCTATTGTTTCTCCTCTAAACTTGTGTGATTTGGATACAACTAACACGGACTGACGCTATTTTTAGCAGAATTACCTTGGTGTCTAGTTTTTGTGCAGAAAATCAACTATCAGGAAAAATCCCGGAAATATGCCAAAAATCCTATTTCACCAGAAGACTCACGGAGCCAGAACACGAGACGGAGTGGAGGCCTGAGGGGCCCACACCCCCTGCCACGCGGGTGGGCCTAGGTCGCGCCTGCAGGGGGTGTGGCCGCCCCAGGCACCCCCTTGATGACCCACAAGTATAGGGGTGTATCGTAGTACTTTCCATAAATAGGAGTGTCGATCCCAACGAGAAGCAGAAGGTGTTGACTAGCGGTATGGAGCAGGAAATCTCTTTAAATACTTAGCAAACAGATTTTTAGGGGTTTTCTGATAAAGCAAATAAACAAAGTGCAAGTGATAAAGACAACGAACAACGGCAGCAAGTGGCCCAATTCTTTCTTAGCAAAGGACAAGCCGGTGGAAATACTTATAAGGACCAAACGTTCTCGAGGACACATGGGAATTCTGTAAAGTGTTTTCGCTTCAAATAGCTGAGTAGTATTCTTTGGTGTTGTAAGTATTGTGTGGGTGAACCTGTGCTAATGTACCGACCTTACTTGGACTAATACATACTTGTGATTAAACCCCCTACAAGCATCCGCAACTACATGAAAGCAATTAAGATAAAAACCTAACCATAGCCTTAAACTCTGAGATCCTACACTCCCTTGTGTAATGGTGTCCTAACGGGGGTTCAGGTTTCTGTCACTCCGGCAACCCCACAATTAGTAGCCAAATATACAATGCATTCCTCTAGGCTCATAAATGGTGAAGTATCATGTAGTCGACGTTCACATGACACCACTATAAGAATAGCACCAAAACTTAAATACTAAACCATTGAATAATATCTCAACACAAATCCACTACTAACAACATGACTTCTCCCATGTCCTCAAGAACTAGACGAACTACTCACAAGACATCATATGGATCAAGATCAAAGATAATATGGTAATGGATAATAATCCGAACATAAACAATAATCCAATGGTTCCACTCAAAGCATCAACTACAATAGTAATCAACACCGGGAAAGTTTCCCCTTAGATCTATGCAAGTATTCAACACAATTGTTACAGCGGGATGGAGTGGTGATGATAGTGTTGGTGGAGATGATGGTGTGGATGATGATGATGGTGATCCCGATGAAGTCTAGATTGATGATGGTGTTGATGGCGACGATCTCCCCTCTCTGGGAAGGAATTTCCCCGACAGAAATCTGTCTGCCGGAGAGCTCTTTCTCTCTCGGTGTTTTCTGCCTGATGGCAGAATCTTTGTGGTTGCTCCCGTGTTTTAGGGTTTCGAGGAGAATATAGGCGAGAGGCGGAGAGGAGGCCGGGTGGGCCACACCTCAGGCGCCTAGGGGTGGCTGCACAGGGTGTGGCCCCCCTGTGGCCCATCTCCGCCTCCCCTTCTGGCTTTCTTCGTCTTCTGGAAAAATATGATTTTCCATAATTTTCTAGTATTTTTTTGATCTTGGCGAAATTGCATCAAAACACCTCTTTTTCCATCAGAATCCTGACTCCAGCAGTTCATCTTCCAAGAATCACCCAACATGCAAAAATAGATGAAAATACATAAGTAACACCTCTTAATCAGAAATATATCAATGAATAGAGGCAAATTATGATATAGAATGGTGATGCAAATTGGACGTATCAACTCCCCTAAGCTTAGACCTTCGCTTGTCCCCAAGCGAAAACTGAGCTGGGTAAACATGTCTATAGGTTTTTAGAGTGAAGTGTCGATAAAAGAATACGGACAAGAAGCATCACACTTACCATTACACAACTCATAGAAGAAGGCAACTCATCATTATATAACTTAGCTTGCAACAAGTAGAGGAGTCACAATAGAGATGCATAAAGATAAATCATAATTGGAATTGGCAAACTTTGTTCTTGGTCAGAGGACGGTTGGCAAACAGTTTTACAAAAAGCTTTTGTAGAAGTTTTTACAACAGGAGTACTCTTTGCTCAAACATAAAAGGTTTTTTTTCACAATGATGGCTTTCAAAGCAATACTCAATAGATAAGAGTCTTGTGGAAACAAGAAAGACAGAGAACATGATTGAATAAATCATCATATGAATGCTTGAAGCACAACAACTCAAATGCTTGCTGGAGATAGAGAGGAAAAAGGTTTACTGACTCAACTTAGAAATAGGAGAAAAGTCCCTTCATAGAGGGAAACAGGGATTTCAAGTCATAAAGATCTTCCAAAAGATTATGGTACTTACTAGCTTTGAGCCCTCATTGCCCCTATCATAAGCATCTTAAGGTGATTAAGGTTAAAGTGAACAAGGATGGAGTATATGCTTGACGAAACTCTCATGTCCCTTGAGTACGAGGGCCGCTCCTCATGCTACTCAAATTTAGTTCCGGTAAGTTCTTGTCATTGTAAGTACATGTGTATCATAAAGAACCGCCAACGGGATACCCCTTGCACATGATACAAGAGCTATCCCATAATCAAAATGACAAGGCAAGCAGACAATGAGCATCTCAGCGATCTTTTTATTTGCTATTTGCATAGGTTTTTATTGAGGATGCTTCACATATTGCTCACTATGGTTATGCTGCAAGTTTCCACCATGATTAGGCATGGCTTAGGATAGCGGCCCAGGCGTTTCTCTAACACACATACATAACTCCATGGACTTACAAGCTCCCCTTTTATTTCACACTAACGACATCCGCAAACAAAAGAGCATGATATCAACTGGATAAGAATCCATAAGTGTTGAAAGTGTTCCCCATGACAACACGGTTCTGCTAATCCCAACGTATAGATGCAAGCATATACAACTTTCATGACACAATGGTTCAAGATTATTAGGGGCAAGAAAATAAGGTGTGCCATCAAGTTCGTGAGAGCTTTACTAGCTAGTTTTCACATAACAAAATACTTTTTAATTTGAAAGATAGATGAAGCTTGAGAATTTGCTTGGAATAGCAATAATGCTAATAGGTAGATATGGTGGACACAAATGGCACAGGTTTGGTTCAAAGGAATTGGATGCATAAGAAGTATGCCTGCTCGAAACAGATTTTTGGCCAGCAAGGCTGGGTAGCAAGCAAAAGAGTTGAAAGAAACAAGCAAACCTACAAGTGATAAAGCCAAACATGCAATCTTCCTTGAAGACACAAAAGATCTTAAATAAAGAATACTAAGCTTATGAGCCAATCAAGAAAGAAAATAAATGGTACAAAATACCTGTAAGCTTTTTCTCTTTTCCTTTCAAACCTCAAAAAGTGTTGCTACTGACCAGAGCTCGGTTTGCCAAAACTAATTTAGATCTAATTGATGCTCCCAAAGTGATACCAATACTGATCAACAAGATTAATCATATAATAGAGATTACAAACTAAAATAAGAAGTGCAAAAAGTAAAAGATGAAACTTCTCATTAATATTCCGTAAAGACACTCACACCAAGGGATACATAGATAATCAACTAAAGGAGAGATACTTCCACATGCAAACCAACCTATAAATAACTTCTCTACCAATGATATGAATCTACTAAAAAGGTAAAAGATAAAAGATAATGATGTGATACCGCGGCACTTCCCCAATCTTGGAACAAGCCAAGGGGATGCCAAACTTGATTACGAATTACTCCTTCGGTGGCGGTTGGTGCATCACTGAGTTGATGTAGGAGCGCTTCGTTGGGAACCCCAAGAGCAAGATGTGAAGCAGCACAACAGTAAGTTTTTCCTCAGTAAGAAACCGAGGTTATCGAACCAGTAGGAGGAAGGAAATGTCACACAGGTGTTGCAAGTGTTAGGAATAGACAAGTTGTATTCCTCTAGGGGCCAAAGGCCACAATATATAGTACAGGTACAGGGAAAATATGCAGGTATCCCCCTAACATATGGGGGAAATACAATATACAGATATATACATCTAACAGCAAGCAATGCGGAGACCTGCACAACACAAACTCAAGACTTTGCCCCAACAAATCAGTGAGGTTGTCAAGCTCACCGGTTTGCTGTAACAAAGGATTAAACGTACTGTGTGGAAGGTAATGGTTTGTAGCAAGTGAACAAGTAACAGTGGAAGATGTATCAATGGTAAAGATTGGACCGGGGTCCATAGTTCACTAGAGGTGCCCTCTTTATATAAACAACATGGCATGAAGGGTAAACAAATTACAACAGGGCAATTGACAGGAACTGAGCAAGGCATAACAATGCAATTACTAGTCAAAAAGATCCTATGAGATTCGATTGGGCAATACAACAAGATAAATAGACCGCCATCCAACTTCATCTATGACTAGAAGTCCACCTTCAGTTTATCATCCGAACCCCCTCCAGTATTAAGTTGCAAGCAACAGACAACTGCTTTAAGCAAAGTGTGTAAGGTAAACAGTCCACATGTTTCATGAACAAGAGACCGTTGTTTTCTCCCTAGTAGCAACAACACATCTACAACCGAAGAGATTTCTGTCACTTCCCTTGGAAACTAGAGGCATGAACCCACTATCGAGCATAAATACCCCCTCTTGGAGTCACTAGCAACTACTTGGCCAAGATAGCTACTAACAACGGAGAGCATGCAAGATCACAAACAACACAGACATGATAGAATCATAAAGACAAAACCATTAATCAAACCAACATAATAATCTCAATATCCATTGGATCCCCGCAAACACAACATGCATGATTACAAATAGATTAGATCTTGATCATGAACGGATCTCACAAGATCTATACATGAAATCACAAGGAGGAGATACAACCATCTAGCTACTACATGGACCCATAGTCCAAGGTGGAACTATTCACGCATCATACTAGAGAGAAGGCCTCTGGGAAGATCTCCCCTCTGGCAGGGTGCTGGGAAGAACTTCAGATCCCCCCGCCGATCTAGGGACGACGGTGGCGGCGGCTAAGGTTTCGTGGAATATTGATCTGATACTTAGGGTTTCTGCATCGGGGGCTTCTTATAGGCGAAGGGGTAGGCCGAGGCGGTGGCCAGGGGCCCCACACCTTGCCTAGGCGCGGGGCAGGGCCCACCCGCGCCTAGGGGGGTGTGGATGCCCTGACACGCCTCTCCATCTCCCTCTGGATTTCTTGTTCCCCACGAAAAGTTATTGACTTTGACGTTTGTCCCGTCCAATTTCGAGAATATTTCTTTAATAGCTTTTCTGGAACCAAAAACTGCAGAAAAGAGGCAACTGGCACTATGACAACTTGTTAATAGGTTAGTACCAAAAAACATGTAAAAATCACCTCAAAGTGTATACAAAGCAAAGCAAAGTAGATACTAAACAAGCATGGAGCATCAAAAATTATAGATACGTTTCCGACGTATCAAGCATCCCCAAGCTTAACTCCTGCTCGTCCTCGAGTAGGTAAGTGATAAAATAAATAATTTTTTAGGTGACATGCACCCTCACAATAAAGATCCAACCATTTGCAAGCATTGAAAGCTGAGATCAAAGAACTCTAAACATGTGCATGAAAGATGGAGTTCTAAAAATAGGACATAGTAATTATGCATGCAACATGAAAGGCTACAAACAAAGATCATGAATAACATGCATTGGAAAATGTTTGTTTGTTTCACATACAGAAAACATAGCATAGTGGCAATCAGCTTGTCCCTCATAGAGTAGCAAATAGATGCATAGGACACCTTCAAAGTTCACAAGGGTGACTAGAAACAAGTGGCACAAGAGCAAGTAATATCACAATATGCATCAATCAATAAGCTTTGGAACACTGCACACAGAATGACAACTATGCTCTCTTAATGGTGCCTAGGTAGAAGGTGGAGACTCAATAGTGGTGGAGGAAAGGCCTTTTATAAAGTAAGCAGGGATTTTAAGTTTCAAAAAGAGCTTCCAAAAATTATGGTACTTGTTAGCTTTCAGCCCTCATTGCCCCTATCATAAGCATCTTGAAATGATTAAGGTTAAAGTGAACAAAGATGGAGTATATGCTTGACGAAGTATAAGTTGGCAATCTCAAGTCCCTTGAATACGAGGGCCACACCTCATGCTACTAAATTTTAGTCACCTGCAAGTTCTTGTCATCGTAAGTATTTGCATATCATTGAGAACCGCCAACGGGGTACCCCTTGCACATGGTACAGGAGCTTTCCCATAACCAAAATGACAAGGCAAGCAGACAATCAGCATCTCAGTAATCTTTTTATTTACCATATGCATAGCTTTTTTATTGAGGATGCTTCATAGATAGCTCACTATGGTAATGCTGCAAGTTTTCACCATGATTAGGCATGGCTTAGGCTAGCGGCTCAGGCGTTTCTCTAACATAGAATACAAACTCCATGGACTTACAAGTTCCCTCTTTATTTCACACCGGTGACATTCATAGACAAAAGAGCATGATATCAACTGAGTACAAAGTAGAAGTGCAATGTTGAAAACGTTCCCCATGACAGCACGGTTCTGCTAATTCCAACGTATAAGTGCAAGCATATACAACATAGATGACACATGGTTCAAGTTTATTAGGGGCAAATAATATAAAGTGTGCCATCAAGTTTGTGAGGGCTTTAATCACTAAGTTTTCACATAACAAAATAGTTTTTAATTGGAAGATAGCTGAAAACAAGAATATACTTGGAATGGTGTAACACACATGCATAGGAGTTTATAGTGGAAACTTTGGAATAACTTGGTTTCTTGATAGTTGGAAGCATGAGTAGAGCTTACTCACACAAGTGGAGGCTAGCAAAAGACTGGGAGCAACCAAATAAGAGAGCAATAATGGCCATAATCATGTAGAGCAACAAAGCATTACTAACCAAAGCATAGAGTGGTACTACAAATAAAGGACTAAATGATCATAGAGACTAAGTGTCTAGACAGACCTGAGCTTTTTATTGATGAAGAAGGGGATGCCTTGGGCATCCCCAAGCTTTGACGCTTGTAACTCTTGGATATTTCTTGGGGTGAAACCATGGTGGAATCCCCAAGCTTGATCTTTTGTCCATTCTTCATCTCATTGCATCATTCTCTCTCTACACCTGAAATTTTTCCTTCATACAAAACTTCACACAATCTTCATTAGCAACATTAGTGTATTCAAAAGATATTAGACCTCTGGCAAAGCTTTGGAACAGCAAAAAATTTCACTAAAAACACAAGCTACTATAGTAACTCCTTAAAAAAGCTCAATTCACCTAAAAAGAACTCAAAAAGGAATCAATAAGAAGCAAATGCAAATAATGGCAGAAATCTGTCAAAACAGACCAGCAGGTAGAAACCGATTTTTTCGAACATCTTCTGTTGCTCAAATCAAAAAGTGTTGAACTAACTAAAGTTATCTAACATACTGGGGGATTTATTCGTAAATTTTTAGCTCAATCTGAGTTACATAGACTCCTCACGAATTTTTATGGTGGAGGACAGAAATCTGTTTCGGGACAGCAACTCCCCAAATCTTACTTCCCTCTCATTAGAGGTCATTCTTGGCACAAAAGGCAAACAAAAAGGATAAGGAGAGGTCATTACTGAAATAATAACTTCCAAGACTCAAGGAAACTCTTGGGTTATCTCCCAACAAGTACTTTTCTTTAACGCCTTTAAGTTAGGCACAAGAAGCAAGAAGAATCAAGTGTTATCAAATGAAGAAACATTAACATCAAACCTTGCTTTCAAAGGAGGAGAAAAAAGCAACTTCTCTCTCCTCATAGGGAAGTGTTCAATACCTTTCTTGAATGGAAAATGATATTTAATGGTGCCTTCTTTCATATCAATGATGAAACCAACAGTTCTAAGAAAAGGTCTTCCCCAAGTAATAGGACAAGAAGCATTGTACTCAACATCCAAAACATAGAAATCAACAGGGACATAAGCATTGTTAACCATAATGAGAACATCATTAATACTCCCCATGAGTTTCTTCTTAGCATTATCATTTAGTAGGACATCCAAATAACAATCTTCCAAAGGTGGAAAATCAAGCATTTCATAAATCTTCATAGGCATAATAGAGACACTGGAACCAAGATCACATGAAGCTTTGAGATTAAAGTCATTCACCTGTATATTAATAATGGGTTCCCAACTATCTTCTAATTTCATAGGAATAGAAGCTTTGTGTTTTAGCTTCTCTTCCTTAATCTTAACAAGAGCATCTGTAATGTGTTTGGTGAAAGCAACATGCATATCACTAGCATCAGGACTTTTAGCAAGCTTTTGCAGGAACATAATCACTTCAGAAATATTGCAACCATCAATATCAAAATCAAACTTAGCATCACTAGTAGTAGCCTCAATAGGCTTAGGCATAGTAGGAGGAGGAATAGGGACTACTTGTGGTTTAGTGGTGATGGTGCACACACTATTGTTTCTATCAATTTCAGCTTCCCTTTCCCACCTAGCATGAAGTTGAGCTAACAGCCTAACATTTTCATCAATAGTAACTTGTATGGCATGAGTGGCAGCAAAGGTACTTTCCACAGTTTCAGGTTTAGCAGCCATTTTATTAATCAAGGAGGACTGAGCTTCAGACAGAGAGGATATATTTTTCTCAACATTTAAAAGTTTTTCCTCTATAGTCTTATTGAAAGTTGTTTGTTTACTAATAAAGTCTTTGAGCATGACTTCAAATTCAGAGGGGGCATTTCTAGCATTTTTGTAAGAGCTTCCATAAGAATTGCCATTGTTAGGAGGATAATGCCTATAATTGTTGTTACCACCAAAATTATTCCTATAGGCATTGTTGTTGAAATTGTTGTTTCTAATGAAGTTCACATCAACTTGCTCTTCTTGAGAAACCAAGGAGGATAAAGGAACACTATTAGGATCTAAAGGAGCTTTCCCATTAACAAGCATAGCCATAATAACATCAATATTATCACTCAGAGAGGAAGTTTCCTCAATAGAATTTACCTTCTTACCGTGTGGAGCTCTCTCAACATACCATTCAGATTAGTTAACCATCATATTATCAAGGAGCCTTGTTGCAGTACCCAAAGTGAGGCCCATGAAGGTACCTCCAGCAGCTGAATCCAACAGATTTCTTGAGGAGAAGTTCAAACCTGCATTAAAAGCCCGAATAATCATCCAAGTAGTGAGTCCATGAGTGGGGCAATTCTTAACCAAAGATTTCATTCTTTCCCAAGCTGGAGCAACATGTTCACTATCAAGTTGTTTAAATTTCATAATGTTACTTCTCATAGATATAATCTTAGCAGGAGGATAGTATTTTCTAATAAAAGCATATTTACACTTAGTCCAAGAATCAATACTATTTTTAGGCAAAGATAGCAACCATTCTTTAGCTTTTCCTCTCAAGGAGAAAGGGAAAAGCTTGAGCTTAATAATATCTCCATCTACATCCTTATACTTTTGCATCTCACAAAGTTCAACAAAGATATTGAGATGGGCAGCAGGATTGATACGTATAAAACGTATCTACTTTCTCGAACACTTTGATATTGTTTCTCTTCTAAACTTGTGTGATTTGGATACAACTATCATGGACTGACGCTGTTTTCAGCATAATTACCTTGGTGTCTTGTTTTTGTGCAGAAAATGAACTATCCGGAAAAATCCCGGAAAATATGCCAAAAATTATATTTCATCAGAAGAGCCATGGAGCCAGAAGACGAGACGGAGAGGAGGCCTCAGGGGCCCACACCCACCCCAGGCACGGGCCCACCACTGGCCGCGCTTGGGGGGTGCAGCCTCCCCAGGCACCTCCTCAGCCTCCCTTTGTGCCTATAAGTTGCCTTTCGACCTAAAAACCGGGGGGGGGGGTCGATAGTTTTCCAGAAAGAGTTCCGCTCTGCCGCCGCCACCAGAAACCAAGATTCGGATCCAGAAACTCCGTTCTGGCACCCTGCCGGGACGGGGAATTTGGAGAGGATCATGGCCATCGTCATCACCAACGCATGTCCATCAACCACCGATGTTTCCCTCATCCATGAGTGAGTAATACCCCGTTGTAGGCTTGGGGATGGTAGGGATTGGATGAGTTCTATCATGTAATCGAATAAGATCTGTTAGGGCATAGTGCCTAGTATCTCTATTAGTGCTATTTGACTTTGTTGCAACTTGTTGTGCTTAATGCTTGTCACTACGGCCTGAGTGCCATGATCTCAGATCTGAACTTATTATTGAATCATTATGATGGTATTGTTTGTGATCTTATCTGCAAGTTGTGTACACATATCATTGTCCGGATCCAAAGGCCCCAAAGTGACAATAATTGGGACAACCGGAGGGGATGGCTGTGGTGTGAGGATCACATGTGTTCACGGAGTGTTACAGCTTTTCTCCGGTTCTCTATTAAAAGGAGCACCTTAATTTCCATTAGTTCCCTAGAGGCCCCGCTACCACGGGCTAGCTGGACAGAAGATGTTGTGCAAGTTCTCATTGCGAGCACGTATGACTATATTTGGAGCACATGCCTATGATTGTTTAGTACTTGGATGCTTGTTATTATTTATCTGCAATGCCCTAGATCTTGAAAGTACATGTTTAGACTCATTCATGCAACGCCCGTCCATCCATCCCTATGCCTACCGCACTCGAATCCTCGTTATCGCATCACATTATTGCTACTGCTTTTCATCTTGTTAGTGCTATTGCTTTGTTGCTACTACAAACTATTGCTACTGATAAACTTCTATGAGCAAGAACTATTTCCAGGTGCAGCTGAACTAACAACTCAGTTGTTAAGGCTTGCAAGTATTCTTTGGCTCCCCTTGTGTCGAATCAATAAATTGGGTAATACTACCCATGAAGGCTGTTGCGATCCCCTATACTCGTGGGTCATCAAGACTATTTTGTGGCGGCGCTGCCGGGGAGCATAGCTTTATTTGTAAGTTCACTTGGATCTACTGTTGTTCACTGCTACACTTTTCATCATGGGAAAGTCTCGTGATGGAAAGTTCCCTATTTTACCATCCACTACAAGAAGAGGTACAATCCTAAACACCTCTGCTGCTCTTGATTCACCGTCTGTTATAAGTAAGCTTGTCACACCACCACCACATACACATGCTATACACACTGCTACTACTGCTGAGTCTAAAACTGCTTTTGATACTCATGATGTTACTTCTACTGTGCTTGATGCGAGTGGTTCATTAGGTCCTTTTCTAGATGCTACTATGGCCGGTCTAGGAAATACCAAAACTCCTAGTGAAGACACTGTTACACCTATTAGCTCACCTGAGGCTAGTGAGAGTTATGATATTAATGATGGTTACATTGAGTTCACTGATAATTTTGTTGAACAGTGTCGAAACACACATGGTACTAGTGCTATTAAGAGTCTCCTTGCTAGACGTACTATTATGCCTAAGATGTCCTCTGATCCTAAGTTTCCACCTCTCCCATAGATATTAAAGATGAAGATTATGATTTCTCTCTTGATTTATCTTATTTAGATATTGTTGAGAAATAACCTTTTTGTGGGATTGAAAATGCGAGTGTTGTGGCTCATATGAATGAGCTTTCTACTATGAGTGCTTTGTTCTCTGATGATTTTAAGATGTGCAAGTACTTTGTTACTAAGATCTTCCTTTTTTCACTAAAAGGAGAAGCTAGGGCTTGGTTTAATAGATTACCTCCCGGTTCCATTGATAGCCCTGATTGCTTGATTGCTTCTTTCTTCAAGAAATATTTTCCTCCCAGTGCTAGACATGCTGCTTTGCAGAGACTTTTTGATTTTAAACAGGGAGAAGAAGAGAAATTGCCCGAGTCATGGACAAGGTTATGTGCCTTGATTCACACACATCCTGGATGTCCATTACCTAAGAATGAGCTTCTGAATATTTATTATAATGGACTAACTGATGATTCTAGGACATACCTAGATAGCTTTGTTGATTGTGTTTTCAGGAAAAGAACTCCTATAGATGCTGAAGAATTAATGGCTAAAATAAGCAAGAATTATGATGATTGGACTTCAACTGAGCTGAATGCACCTGAGCGTATTACTCCTGAACCAGTTATGCCTGAATCAGTTCCAACACCAACAACAAAGAAAAGGGGAGTTATTGCATTAAATGATGAAGTGATGAAGGAAGCTAAGAAGTGTCTAAAGGAGAAAGGTATTAGAGCTGAAGATGTGAAGAATCTACCTCCTATAGAAGAATTGTGTAAGCCAATTCTCCACTCATCTACTATTGAGGTACACTCTCTCCAACACTTTGATGAAGGTGATATTCCTTATGGTAAGCCTCCTGATCAATGTTTAGAGGAACTTGACACATTTATTGTTAAACAAGTGTATTTTAATAAACAAGTTCATAATCATTTGTTGGAAAAGTCTAGAGCTATCCATGAGTTGAAAGATATTGTGGAAAGAACTTCTAATGATATTAAAATGCTTTGTAAACACTTTCAAATGGTTCATACCCAACTTGATCAACTTGCTAAGGTGCAAAAGGATATGCTAGTTAATGCTTCAGGAGATAAACTTGCTTATGGAATTAGAACTAGGATTGGTATAGCTACTCAAGATCCTTTATATCCTGAAGGACACCCTAAAAGAATAGAGCAGGATTCCCAACAAGGTGAAGATAGTGATAGCCTCGTAAGAGAAAGAAAAAGAAACATAGAGTAGTTGAGGAACCACTTGAACCTGTTGTAGATCCTAATAGTATATCTGTCTCTGATGCTGAAGTAAGAGTGGTAATGATAAAAATGAGTCTCTTGATAAGGAGGAAGGTGAGGAAGAACCCGAGAAGCACACTAAGAACACAAGGTACACAAAGGAAGATTTTATTGCTAATAAACATGGTAAAGAGAGAGAACCTTTGGGTGCAAAAACATATGCCTTTTCCAGGTAAGAAACACAAGTCAAAGGAGGAGGAACACTACAACAAGTTTTGTGAGTGGATGAAACCTTTATTCTTGCAAATTCCTTTGACTGATGCTATTAAGTTGCCTCCTTATTCAAAGTATATGAAGGATATTGTCTCTAATAAAAGGAAGATTCCTAATGAGGAGATTTCTACTCTACTTGCTAATTACTCCTTCAATGGTAAGGTTCCAAAGAAACTTGGTGATCCAGGTATACCAACTATTCCTTGCTCCATTAAGAATAATTATGTTAGAACTGCTTTATGTGATTTGGGAGCTGGAGTTAGTGTTATGCCTTTTTCTCTCTATAAGAGACTCAAGCTGGAAAAGTTGATACCAACTGATATATCTTTGCAAATGGCTGATAAGTCAACTGCTATTCCTGTTGGTATATGTGAGGATGTTCCTGTTCAAGTAGCTCATAATTGCATGGTTTTAACTGATTTTGTTGTGCTTGAAATGCCTGAAGATGATAATATGTCTATTTTTCTTGGGAGACCTTTTCTTAATACTGCAGGTGTTGTCATCAATCGCAATCAAGGAAAAGTAACATTCAATATTAATGACAAAGATCACACTGTCTATTTCCCCAAGAAAGTTGTTGAGAGCTATTGCCTGAATTCCATTGAAAATATTGAGAGCATCAAGGTTGGAGAAATATATTGTCCCATTCCACAAGAAAATTTTGAAACTATTATGATTGGGACCATTGCTATCAAGTACGAGATAACATAATCACCTTGTGGAATGCAAAGTTTTGTTTCATGTAATATTGTTTTGGTAACAAGACTTGATCAACCTTGTTAACAAAAGGATTTAATGAACAACATAATGTTTCCACTATGGTTATACTTGCTTTCTTTTACTTTTCTCCCTCCTAGTCTTTGCTTTAGCTTTAGCTTTGCTAGTTGTTTGCTTGTTTGAGTTTCTTAGAGCTGTTGTAGTTTGGCTTTTGGTTTGCTTTTGCTTCTTCTGAAAAAACTGTTTCTGCGAGAAAAATCAATTTTCATACCCTGAAAGTTGGCCAAAAATAAAGTTTCCCGAAATCCCAGAAAATTCAAATTAAATTTTTCCTCGAAAAAGGGGCAGAGAGACACCTGAAGTAACCTAGGGGGCCACCCCAGGCCACCACACCTGTGGTAGGCGCGACCTACCAGGTGGCGGCGCCTGGTGCAGCCCACTGGCCCCTCAGTGCCTCCTCAAAGCCATCTTCTTTCTCTCTCCCAAAAAACACCGAAAAACTTGCTCAAGCTCAAGTTCTTGTTGTTCTTGATCGTGATTTTCGATCTCCTTGTTCAGCCCATCTCAAGTGCTGATTTTTGGAGGGATTGCTCCTTGGTATGTGCCTCCTCCACTTGTCCAATTAGATTTGTGATTTGTAGATTGTATCTTGAGTGTTTTGCTGCTATAGGTGTCAGGTTGTTTGAGCTTGCATGCTTGTTCTATGCTTATAAACTTTGTTTTGATGCATGTGTAGTCCTATAGCAAGTTCCTATAGTAGTTGCTCATCATTTATCAACTTAGAAATCACTTGGTTTGATGGTTGTTTAAAATTTCAGAAAAAGTGAAGTCATGGACCACCACACATTTGGTGATATATTTGAGAGTGATGCACCTAGAAGGGCAAGGCTTCCAAGGTCATCTACTAGTTCTAGACCCTCATACAATGAGGATCTCATCACTCCGCGATTTGGTGACGAGGGAGATGAAGGGGATGCGCACCCCTCCACCTTTCCTTGACAAACTTTCTTGCAAGCTGCTGGGATTCTTAACGATTTTAAGACTTTGGTACAAAGGGCTGGTCTAACAAGTTACATGCAGGATGAGAGTGCACAATATGCTTTGCTTACTAAAACATTTGTGGAGAGTTTCTCCTTCACTAACAGTGTGTTCAAGCTTGTTGTGTCTTTCAAAATTTATGGCAGGGCTCATTCTATGACTTTGAAGCAATTTTGCAAGGCCCTGGGACTTGGTACAGCTGGGTCATCGAAGAAGATTCCAGCTCTTCCCGCTGATTTGTTGGAGCTTTACCGAGGAATAACCAATGATGATGACCACAGAGCTCAGCGAGGGAAGATAAAGAATATTCAACTCCCATCCATCAGGTACTTTGCCTACTACCTTGCCACCAGTGTTCTTGGTAGGGAGAACACTAGTAATATTTCCAACTATCAATTGGCCTTCTTAGCTGCTGCTCTCATCAATGAGGATAAGATAATCTTGGTTCTCTCATTGCTCATCGTTTAGCTGCTAAGGGACCCATTTATGGGGGAATTATTGCTACTCGTGTTGCTGCTGCCTTGAACATTGTTGTTGATACACATGATGCAGTTTTGGCTCCTCAGAGGCTTGATATTGCTGCCATGAAGGCACACCAATTTGTCACCACTAGCTCTAATCTTGAGAACTTGGTTTATAGAATGATGTTTACTGACAGGGAAGAGAGAGATCCCTCTACCCCAAACCACTTTGTTCAGTATTTCTCAGGGACCTTGGTCACGCTCGAAGACGGATATGGATGAGAAGATGCGCTCTCTTAACTTCCACGGGCACTATCAGGAGGAAGCACCATCATACGACCCCCCCTGCGTATTACACAGGGGAGGCCTCGAGCTCATACCAGGACGAGGGAGCTTCCTCGACATACTACGGAGGTTCATCCTCTTCGACACCTTGGGATTGAGCCCCACTTAGGCCAAAAGCCTAAGCTTGGGGGGAGGTATACCGACATCACACTCATATATATATATCATGTTCGGTCGGTTCTTTGTACATCCATTGTTTCGCTTTCTTTTTGTTTTTTGTTGCTTCTTTCTAAAAAACCAAAAATATTTTCGTTGTTTCTCTTGGTTTGTTTCTTTGCTTTTGTTTACCTTAAAAAAGAAATCCAAAAAGATTTTTCTTTGTTTGGTTTGCTTTGTTTTTGTTTGGTTTTTCTTTGTTTGCTTGTTTCTAAAAAATTCGAAAACACCAAAAATATTTGTTGTTCTTCTTTGGTTTTGTGAGTTCTTTGCAGGGTTCAGTCGTCCACAGTGGATTTTGGTTTCATGTTATTATTGAAGTCACACAAGTGAAGGGCAATAATGAAGATTAAGACAACTTGAGGTGTGGTAAGAGGTTGGTAACGAACTCTATTTGTTTCATTTTTGTACATATACTCATCATTGTGAGCATAATTAGCCTGTTTGTGTAAGGTGTATGTCATTATGGATGCTTAGTAGTTCTTGCTTGTCTATGATTAGCTCCAGCTTGCTAATAGTTTGTAGCATGTCATATGAATGTTTGCTTGCATTGTTTTATTCATATTTTGGTATGATATTGTGGTATCCTCCTCTGACTGTTCGTGTGAATCAACTTGGCACATGCTCACGCATGCATATGACTAATCAATAGTCAGTAAGCCTCTATGATTTATTTTGCCTCAGAGTTCTTGTATCACTTTCATACCATAATTAGTCATGTTTTCTTGCAAGCATGATTATGACAGCTATTTCTCTCTCGTTTGTCGCTCCCTCTCTATTGCCAGCCTTCACTTGCACTGAGTATGTGCTCTACATGTGCTTCCAACTCCCCAAAACCAATATTGCCAGCTCTGTCCACCATACCTAGCTATTAGCATCATTTGCTACTTCAGTGCATATTTTATATATGCCGTGTTTTCCTCCAAAATAAAATGTTTGTCTGTTTTGAGAAAGTTAGTTAGTAAAGCTCTCACGAACTTGATGGCACACTTTATTCCTTGCACTTAATAATTATGAACCATTGTGACCTGTCCATGAAAGTTATATGCTTGCTAATTATATGCTGGGAGTCAGCAGAACCGTGCTGTCATGGGGAACGCTTTCAACACCTTTTGGATATCTTATCTAGTTAATACTTTGCTCTTTTGTTTACGGATGTCGATGATGTGAAATAAAAGGGGAGCTTGTGAGTTCATGGAGCTTATACATTGTGTTAGAGAAACGCCTGGGCCTCTAGCCTAAGCCATGCCTAATCATGGTGGAAACTTGCAGCATCACCATAATGAGCATCTATGAAGCATCCTCAATAAAAAGCTATGCATATGGTAAATAAAAAGATTGCTGAGATGCTCATTGTCTGCTTGCCTTGTCATTTTGGTTATGGGAAAGCTCATGTACCATGTGCAAGGGGTACCCCGTTGGCGGTTCTCGATGATATGCATGTATTTACAATGACAAGAACTTTCAGGTGACCAAAGTTGAGTAGCATGCGGAGCGACCCTCGTACTCAAGGGACTTGGAATTTCCAGTTTATGGTCTGTCAAGCATATGATTCAGAGTGGACCTCAATTTCACCTTAACCATATGAAGATGCCTATGATAGGGGCAATGAGAGCTCAAAGCTAATGAGTACCTTCCTTTTAGCATTGGGAAGCCTTTCAAACCTTTCAAAACCATTTTCACAATTTTGTTGAGTCACCACTTATTCTATGAGCACCTTCTTGAGAGCATAGTTGTCATTTTGTGTTTGTTCCAAAACTTGGTTAATTATGTCATGACTTTGATTCTTGTACCTCTGATATATTTACTTCTAGTCTTCACTTGAACTTCAGAGGCGCTTTGGCATTTATATTGTGCTCTACAAACAAAGGCAAGCGAGATACCTGTAGGGGTTCGTAGCATGGAAAACAAAAAAATTCTACCACATGCATACAAACAAGCCAAGATCTATCTACTAGATTGAAGCAACGAGTCGATTAGAGTACTCACCCTCGAAGATTCCAAATTGGTTAACAAGAGCAGATTCTCGTGGGTGATGTAGTCGTACACTTGCCGATCTCAAGATCGCATAGACGATCCTTCTGGTGCTGCGTTCCGGCAGCGCTTCCGCAGTCGGTCACACGTTCGGTACTCAATGAAGACCTTCCTCTCCCTTGTTCCAGCAGGCAGTGGAGGTTGTAGTTCTCCCCTCGTGATTCCGGCAGCATGACGACGTGGTGTCAGAAGTAGAGGGAAGATCCTGCAGGGCTTTGCCTAAGCCGGTGCGAGTTATGGTGGATCTAGGGTTTTCCGACGATCTAGGTTTAGAAGTCCGGAGAGGAGGAGGTGTCGGCGGCAGCTAGGGCGACGGCGACGAACCGGCGACAGCGCGGTGGCGGCGGCTCAGCGGCGGCGGTGCATGGTGGGGAAGGCTTGGTGTTGTGGTCTTTGGGGCAGCCCTCCCCCTCTATTTATGAGAGGGAGGGAGGCTTGGGAGAGTGGAGTTTGAATCCATACCCAAATCCAAGTTGGATAGAAGGAAGGACTCTTTCCTTCTTCCACTTGGAAACTTTTGTTCTAGTTTGACTTTTCAAACCTCCCTTTTGACTTTCAATTTAGAGCTTTATTTCTCTCTCGCAAATGCCCAACCAAGTGACCTGGGACATGATCCAATCATTCCACTTACCCATGACACATTCATGGACCATTCCCCTTCTGGTCTGGCGAACCTTCTAGAACCTCTCCGATGAAAAACATTGAAATCATTCCTGAACTCCGGAATCGGACTTTCCTTATATGAATCTTATTATCCAGACCATTCCGGATCTCCTCGTGATATCCCGGATCCCATCCCAGACTCCGAACAACATTCGGTTTCCCTACTTACATTCCATATCTACTAAACAACATCGAATCCTTAAGTGTGTCTCCCTACGGTTCGTGAATTATGCGGACATGACCGAGACACTTCTCCGATCAATAACCAATAGAGGAATCTGGAAATTCATATGGCTCCCACATATTTCTACGATTACTTTGCGATCGAATGAACCACTTACATACGATACCAATTTCCCTTTGCCTCGCGATAGTTTACTTATCCGAGGTTTGATCGTCGGTATCTCTGCATACCTAGTTCAACCTCGTTACCGATAAGTACTCTTTTCTCGTTCCCGTGATATGTGAATGTCACATCCTAAAATTTCCAAATTTTGAAATGTGAAAAATAAATAAACAAAATAAATAATTGTTGAAATTTAGGGTGAAAAGAAACTTTTTGTTTCTAAATGTAAACAAAAAAACCCATCTTGAACAAACTTTGAATAAAAAGGAATCCAACAAATTTCAAACAAATGAAATGCATGAATGTATCTTGAAATTTAAACATTTGGAAAAGTTAAACCAAAACCCTAATGGAAGAAAATCATATTCAAGATCTCTCAAAGACTATAGAATTGATCCATGTAAAAATCTATAAACAAACATTTTATAAATGATAAACAAAATATTATAAGATCATAGAAATTGGTTTCACTTAATTTGGAACCATGGATAAAATCTTATGAATTTAATAAGATAAAGAAATTAAATTTCAAAGCTAATAAAGCTCCTATCTAAAGTCCATACCAAATTGTGAGCAAAATAATCCTAAAGAGATATAAAAGGATAAACAAATATTAAATAAAATTTATACAAATTGGAATCACCAAGTTTGGATCTTTAAATAAAAAGATATGGATTTTATAAGGCAAGGAAAGGAATAAATAAATAAGGAATATTTTAAAGACAAATTAAATCTTGGCCAAATCCATAAGCAAATGAAATAAAGATAATCCAAATGAAATAAAGGGATAAGGAATATTCAAATAAAATAATATGTCCTTAACCAAATTCTATTCCATTTGAATGAAGACAAAATCCTTAATAGAAATGATTAATTAAATCATGAGAAAATAGTAAATTGGAATTTACCAAAGTGGATTAAAAAGTTATCTAATTAACTTAAAAGAATTATTTGAATAAAATTTATATGGATTTAAAACCATATTGGATTTTAATTGAATAAAGACAAATGCCCAATTTAAATGATTAATAAACCATATTAAAATATTCTAAATAATTCAAAATGAATTATTTAACATACTAATGAATAAATAAAACCTACTGAAAAAGGTTTGATGAAAATTAGAATTCAAATAAGAGTTTGAAATTATATTTAAAATCTTATTTGAATAAAGGCAAGTGCCTATTAAAAACAAATAATAAACCATATGTCAATAAAATAATTATTCTAAAATGGACTTTAAATACATATTTAAAACAGTATAGAAACATACTGAATATTTGGAAAAGATTTAAAAAAGAAATCTGAATTAAAATAGTAGTTTGAAAATTCAAAACAGAAAATCAAAATAGGAAAAGAAAAAGAAACAGAGAACAAAAAAAATAGAGAAAGGGTCCAGCCCAACCTAACCAGCCCACTAGGCCCAACATCCCACCTCTCTCTTTCTCCCCCACAGAAAAAGTTTCGCACCCGAACTTTAACCCACGCAGACACTGATGATTGGACCCCACCGTAACCTTTCTCCCTTGCTGACGACTTTGCCCCACCTGCCAGTCATCGTTCTCACCCGCCTGCGACTGCTTCTTCCCCCTCACCTCGCCGTTTCTGGCTTGATTTCCGCAGCTTAATTCGTCTTAATGCCGAGAGTAAACCGACAACGATCATGCCCTATTTAGTCGCCCCTCTTCCCTCTTCCTTTTCCCCCATTCTCCTGCACACAACCACCCCCAGTCTGCTCCAATTCCTCGCTGCAAGCCACTGACCCCGACGAACTTCCGGCCAAACCTTGCCTCCCCTTTCTCCCTGGCCTCCACGAGTCTACTCCGAGCCTCTTGCGCATCTCCCACTGCCGCCCGCTTGGCCGCGCGTGCCCTGTAACGTCGACAACCTCGACGATAGAGCGACACCATCGTCTGCATCTGCTCCGGCGATGTCCCCATGTAAAGTTCGACCACGCCTCCCCCTCTCCTGGATGCACCCGTACTCGCCGCTTCTGTGCGCAGCTAACGCAACCATTTTCATGCCTTGGCGTGACCTGTACCCTCGCCAGCGAAGACGAATAGAGACACCCGACACCGTCATCTCTGGTGAGCAATTGGCATCGAACCAGTGTGCCCCTGGCCTCCCACCGACGTCCTTGAGCTTCACCACGACACAACGAACACGGTGAGCCATCTCTCTTGTTCCCTTGCTTCCTGCTTCGCCGGCAACGTCACCGTCTGAGCGCGCTGCCCATCCTTGGTCACTCGCACATCAGCCGTCAGAGCATGATCGCGTGGCTAGGATAGAACGACTTAACGAAGAGATATGTTAGGATCTGTACCGCACGATTAGTTTTAAATCCAACGAACCACAACGCTCGATCCAAACAAAACGGTACCGGCGAATAGGATTGCTCCACGTGGCTAGAGTGTTGTTTTAAAAACAGAAATGAATCTATTAGATGTTTGATTGTGTAAAATTCATAACTTTAAATCAACACATCCAAATTTTGCAAATTTTATATCAATGGAATCAGCAAAAAGAATACTTTCCAACTATGCACTTTGTTTTGTGTTTTACTTCTGGAAAATTAGTTGTTTTTTCATAAACTTGTGTAGGCATATTTTGTGTATAAAATTTATTCTAAAAATGTTTTTAGGATAAAATCTTTTGTAAATGAATTGTTTTGAACCTACTGACCATAGAAACCAACTTGTATATTAAAAGTATGTTTGTTGACACTTCGGAATTAAATCTTTGAATAAAAGCATTTCTATTTAAATAAAATATTGATTATGGTTTAAAAATGCTTTTTGAGTAAAACCTTTGGAAAATGATTTGATTTAAAATCTCTGACCCTAAACACCAAGTTTTAGGATTTAAGAATATATTTGGTGAATCGTAGAAAATTATTACTTTGTTTAAAGGCATTCCCAACAAAATAAAATGTTGCTTTGATTTAAAAATGGATTTTGGATGAAACCCTTTGCAAATGGAATTGTTTTAAAACATTATGACCATAAACATTAATATTGGTGTTTAAAAGCATTTTGGCTAACACTAGAAATTATTCTTTGAATAAAATCAATTCTAGCAAAACAAAAGGGATTTAAAGTGGCCATTTCACTAACTTAATATCAAATGGTTTTGCCACTTTGATAAACGAGCAATAGGTGTGTTAAAATGTTTATAACCTATTTGAAACCACTTTTCCAAATAAAAAATCTTTGGCATGCTTGCATGCATTGCTTTGTTTTTATTATTATATGTGTTGAATTGTTGGAATGAGAAATTGAATTTGTGCCTTGTATGAATTATAGTGAAATTTGAAGAGTGTGACTATTGCAAGATCAAGGAGTGAACTTATATTCTCTACCAAAAAGTCAAGTGGTGCTTCATACTTTTGTCCCATTATTTTCACTATGCATTAGTGATATTTCTAAGTAGGACTTGCATGGAATTTTTACTAAGTATGCTATGCCTTGGGAAATCCTAGTAGTTGATTCCTTAGTAGAATTTTCCCTAAGTTAAGATTCCTACTACTATCATGCTTAGCTTAGCTAGTAGAAAACAAGGGTGGATTATATTCATGCTAGGAAATATTTCTAAGTCAAGGACTTGTCTTTTGTTTAATAAAACAACTATGTGAATGAATCACCTGGGTGGAATGGTTGAGAATGGATTATGTTGAGTGGTTACACAGGGCCCCATATTTATGGCCTGCCCTAGTGTATCTCACTTGTGGAAAGCCACCCAGGAATAAAGAGATTTGAGATGTCAAATGTTGAGAATCTTCAAGTGCAGCCACTTGGCATTATGGGCTCTGCCTAGATCATATAGGTTGCAATAACTTAGCCAGATGGACAGTTGGTGGTAGGGGATGATAGGTTTGGGAACGCGTCCATTTTGGTCTAAGGGAAGGCTTCTGAAAGATCTTGTCTCGATGCATGTCGAGTCTTGTGGGGAAAGTGCACCACCTCTCGAGAGAGTAAAATCTAAGTACTTAGCCGTGTCCCCGGCAATGGACAATTTGAGCATCAAGACATGGAAGCTATCAAGAATCTCCTCATCCCAATTTCTAAGTTAAAAACTTGTGGTTGAACAAGGGTAAAGGATCACCAATGTCTATTGGTAGATGCTTTGGGTGATTTGACAAACAAAAACTCAGTGTTTTCAAATGATAAGGAAAATCTATTTTGAGCAAAGCAAGCCTAAGCTCCACTTAGCCAAATGCATGTAGATGATAGATACCACTATTCTACCATAGTATCACTTGCCAATACAATTCAAATATATTGACCCTTGTGGTTGTAACCTATTATGTTGCAGGTTTGTTTGATGTTAGTGAAGTGTGTTGATTAGGATTACAAGTATACAACCAACATGACTGCCTGTGACACTTTCAAGATGAAGGACTCCATGCTATATTGTTATTTCTGCTGCATTGTAATGAGATAGCCAAATGAGCTATGTAAGATGTAATGAATTATTTTATTCCTGGTTATAAAGTTGTATTATGACCTTTGTTTCTTGATATTACATCTTAATTGTGGGTGCTAGCTATTGATCCAGGGACTAGCATTGTAAACACAGGGATCTCTACCTTATTAAAGGTTCGGACCTCTACAATTATCCCTTGTGAGTCAGTCACATGCTTGCAAGCTAATTGGATGACATTTCACCGAGAGGGCCCAGAGTATATCTATCCGTCATATGGATGGACAAATCCCACTCTTGATCCATGTGCCTCAACACATACTTTCTGAACACTCAATGCCACCATTATAGCCACCCAGTTACGGTGTGGTGTTTGATGTCATCAAAGCATCCTTCCGGTGATGGTGATTAGCATGATCTCATGGTCAAAGGAATTAGGTTACTATGTATCAGAAAGCTTATAGCAAATGAACTATTGAAATGACTTGATCTTTATGCTATGCTTATATATAGGAGTATGTCCATCATACCATTCTCCTAACGATATGATCTTGTTGTTAATAACATCTCAATGTTCATGATCGAGAAACCACGATCATCCATTAAACAACAAGCTAGTATTATAAAGAGGCTTTACCAGGGACTCTAATTTAGTTTACAAATCAAACAAGTATTAATGTTTCTGGTTAATACTATTATAGCATGAATGTAAACATTTATCATAAACACAAAGATATAATAATAACCACTTTATTATTGCCTCTAGAGCATATTTCCAACAGTCTCCCACTTGCACTAGAGTCAACTAATCTAGATTACATGGTAATATACCGAACACCCATGGCGGTTTGGTGTTGGTCATGTTTTGCCCTCGGGATAGGTTTAGTCAACGGATCCGCCACATTCAGATATGTGTGTACTTTGCAAATCTTTATGTCACCATCTTGGACATGCTCTCGAATAGCGTGAAAATGTAGCTTGATGTGCTTCAGGTTCTTGTGTGACCTTGGTTCTTGCGCATTGGCTACGGCGCCCATGTTATCACAATAGATAGACATTGGGTCCAGCGCACTTCGAACCACACCGAGCTCTGTAATGAACTCCTTTATCCATATCGCCTCTTGTGAATCCTCCGAAGTAGCTATGTATTCCGATTCAGTTGAATATCTCGCCACAACGCTTTGCTTTGCACTCCTCCAGCTAACTGCTGTACCATTCAAAGTAAATACTTATCCAGATTGAGATTTAGAATCAGCCGGATCAGTGTTCCAACTAGCATCGGTGTAACCATTAACAACGAGTTGTTCATCACCTCCATAAGAAAGAACCATATCTTTAGTTCTTCTCAAGTACTTAAGGATGTTTTTGACCGTTGTCCAATGATCCACTCCTGGATCACTTTGATACCTGCTAGTCAAACTAACAGCATATGCAATGTCAGGTCTAGTACATAGCATGGCATACATAAGAGATCCTATGGCTGAGGCATAGGGAGTCCTACTCATCCTTTCTCTATCTTCTGCCGTTGCAGGACTTTGAGTTTTACTCAAGGTCGTATTGGGCAACATGGGCAAGAACCCTTTCTTGCTATCTCCCATTCCAAACCTCTTTATAACTTTGTCCAAATATGTACTTTGTGACAATGATACTAGGCGTCTTGATCTATCGCCATAAATCTTTATGCCTAATATGTAAGCTGCTTCGCCAAGATCTTTCATTGAAAAACTATTATTCAAATAATCCTTGACACTATTAAGAAGGTCTACATCATTCCCAATCAACAATATGTCATCAACATATAGTATTAAGAACGCTATAGAGCTCCCACTCACTTTCTTGTAAATACAAGCTTCTCCATAAGTTTGTATAAAACCAAAACTTTTGATTACCTTATCAAAACATTGATTCCAACTCCGGGATGCTTGCTTCAATCCATAAATGGACCGTTGAAGTTTGCATACCTTGTTAGCATCTTTAGGATCAACAAAACCTTTGGGTTGTACCATATACAACTCTTCATCAATGTCTCCATTGAGGAACGCCGTTTTAACATTCATCTGCCATATCTCATAATCATAATATGTAGCAATTGCTAACAAAATCCTCACAGACTTTAGCTTCGCTACCGGTGAGAAAGTCTCATCGTAGTCAACTCCTTGAATTTTTCGAAACCCTTTTGCGACCAGTCGAGCTTTATAGACAGTAACATTAGCATCAGCATCTATTTTCTTCTTGAAAATCCATTTGTTCTCGACAGCCTTCCGGCCATCCGGTAAGTCCACCAAAGTCCATACTTGGTTTTCGTACATGGATCCAATCTCGGATTTATGGCTTCTTGCCATTTATTGGAATCTAGGCTCATCATTGCTTCCTCATATGTCGCAGGGTCATCGGTGTTGTCCACAAACATGACACTCATAATGGGATCATACCAATCAGGAGTGGTACGAGTTCTCGTTGACCTGCGAGGTTCCGTAGTTACTTCAACCGAAGTTTCATGATCGACATCATTCGCTTCCTCTCTTATTGGTGTAGGCGCCACAGGAACTACTTCTGGTGCTGTGCTACTCTCAAGTCCGAGAGAAGGTTCAACAACATCATCGAGTTCTACTTTCCTTCCAGTCACTTCTTTCGAGAGAAACTCCTTCTCTAGAAAGGATCCATTCTTGGCAATGAAGATTTTTCCCTCGGATCTATGATAGAAGGTATACCCAATAGTTTCCTTCGGGTATCCTATGAAGACGCATTTTTCCGCTTTGGGTTCAAGCTTGTCGGGCTGTAACTTCTTTACATAATCTTCGCAACCCCAAACTTTAAGGAACGACAATTTAGGTTTCTTCCCAAAACATAATTCATACGGTGTCGTTTCAACGGATTTAGATGGTGCCCTATTTAAAGTGAATGCGGTTGCTTCTAATTTAGGTTTGTTCCCAAAACATAATTCATACGGTGTCGTTTCAACGGATTTAGATGGTGCCCTATTTAAAGTGAATGCGGTTGCTTCTAATGCATAACCCCAAAACAATAGCGGTAAATCTATAAGTGACATCATAGAACGAACCATATCTAAGAGAGTTCGATTACGACGTTCGAACACACCATTACGTTGTGGTGTTCCCGGCGGTGTCAATTGTGAAAGTATTCCGCATTTCTTCAAATGCTCGCCAAACTCGTAACTTAGATATTCACCTCCACGATCAGATTGTAGAAATTTAATCTTCTTGTTATGCTGATTCTCTACCTCGCTTTGAAATTCCTTAAACTTTTCAAAAGTTTCAGACTTATGTTTCATGAAATAGATATACCCATATCTACTCAAGTCATCCGTGAAGGTAAGAACATAACGATAACCACCGTGTGATGCTACACTCATTGGGCCACACACATCGGTATGTATGATTTCCAATAAGTCCGTAGCTCGCTCCATCATACCAGAAAATGGAGTCTTAGTTATTTTTCCCATCAGACATGCTTCGCATATTTCAAGTGATTCGAAATCAAGTGATTCAAGAAGTCCATCAGAATGGAGTTTCTTCATACGCTTCACTCCAATGTGACCAAGACGATAGTTCCACATATAGGTCGAGTTATAGCTCAATTTCAAACGTTTAGCTCCAATGTTATTAATGTGTGTATTTCTACAATCGAGATTCAATAAGAATAGACCATCTATCAAAGGTGCATGTGCATAAAACATATTACTCATATAAATCGAACAACCATTATTCTCGAATTTAAACAAGTAACCGTCTCGCAATAAACATGATCCGGATATAATGTTCATGCTCAACGTAGGCACCAAATAACAATTATTTAAGTATACAACTAACCCCGATGGTAGATGAAGAGGTAGCGTGCCGACCGCGATCACATCAACCTTTGATCCATTTCCAACGCGCATCGTCACCTCGTTCTTCGCTAGCTTCCATTTATTCTGCAGCACCTGTTTCGAGTTACAAATATGAGCAACCGAACCAGTATCAAATACCTAGGCACTACTACGAGTACTAGTGAGATACACATCAATAACATGTATATCGGATATACCTTTCTTCTTGATGTTGCCGTTCTTCAAATCCGCCAAGTACTTGGGGGTAATTCTGCTTCTAGTGACCCTCTCCCTTGCAGTAAAAGCACTCAGTATCAGGCTTATAGGCCCGGCCTTGGTCTTCTTCATCGGCACAGTAACTTTCTTACCGCCCTTTTTGAAGTTTCCCTTTTTCTTAGACTTGCCTTGCTTCTTGAATTTGGTGGTCTTATTGACCATCAACACTTGGTGCTCTTTCTTGATCTCCACTTCCGCAGACTTTAACATGGAGAAGAGTTCAGGCAACGACTTGTCCATGTTTTGCATATTGTAGTTCATCACAAAGTTCTTGTAACTTGGTGGTAGTGATTGGAGGACACGGTGAATCCCCAAAGCACTAGGAATCACTATACCCAAGCTTTGAAGCTTGCTTGCGTGCCTAGACATCTTAAGCACGTGCTCACTAATGGAGCTGCCCTCTTCCATCTTGCAGTTAAAGAACTTTTCAGAAGCCTCATAACTCTCAACTGTCGTGTGAGACTCAAATATCATTTTGAGTTCACAGACAATATCATGTGGGTCATGGTTCTCAAATCTTTTCTGAAGCTCCGATTCCAAACCATACAAGATAGCACACTGAACTGTGGAGTACTGATTCTTCCGAGCGAGGAAAACATTCTTTACCTCATCGGTAGCATCAGCTGCAGGTGGGTCACCCAGCGGTGCATCCAGCACATAGGTCAAATTACCAGCATTGAGGACAATCCTCAAGTTGCGGAACCAATCCGCGAAGTTGCTTCCATTGTTTTTCAACTTTTCTTTCTCTAGGAACGCATTAAAATTGATGGTAGGGGCCTCCATTGATTTACAACATATTTGCAATAGTTTAGACTAAGTTTATGACCAATTGAGTTCTAATTAATAGTTAAATTAATCTAGGTGAACTCCCACTCAAAACAATACCCCTCACATTGTTTTAGTGATCACACGAACCAAATCCACCACATCAAAACCGATCATCACGAGAGTTGATGTAGCTTCAATGGCGAACAATCAACATGTTCATCATATCTACTATATGACTCATGCTTTACCTTTCGGTGATCCTTGTTCCGAGACCATGTCTGTACATGCTAGGCTTGTCAAGATCAAACCTTAGCTTCCGCATGAGCAAATCTGGCTTGCTCCCGTTGTATACACTCGCAGAATCTAACACACCCGATCATCACGTGGTGCTTCTAAACAACGAGCTTTAGCAATGGTGCTTACTAAGGATGAACACTTTATAACTTGAAATTTTGTGATAGAGGGATCATCTTATAATTCTACCGTCGCGAACTAAGCAATACAAGATGCATAAAAGGATTAACATCACATGCAATTCATAATATGTGATATGTTATGGCCTTTCTTCTTGTGCTTCCGATCTCCATCTTCAAGCACGAACATGATCTCCATCATCACCGGCATGGCGTCAAGGTCAATGGCGCCGCTTCATGGTTGTCGTCCACCAGCATCAACTATTACAACTACTTTGAATAATAGACACGCGGGTCTTAATGAAATTAAAAGACAACCATATGGCTCCTGCCGATTGCCGACTTATAATAAGGAACATTGCATACATCATATATAATCACAATCATGGCCATATCACATCACAGCACACCCCTGCAAAACAAAGTTAGACGCCTCTAATTTTCTTTGTATGTTTTACGTGGTTTGGGGCTTTCAATAAGTGTCGTTCTAACTTACGAACAAGCACCACAAAGTTGATACTAGTATTGTCAATTACCCGTTGTAAATTGAATCTTCACTATGTTGGGAGTAACAGGCACCCGCAAAGCCACTTATGCAATACAAGTTGCATGTCAAGCGTGGAGCAAGTCTCATGAACGATGCCATGTAAGGTTAGCCCGGGCCGCTTCATCCCACCATCCCGCAATATGCAAAGTACACAAGAAGCAATTGATAACAAAAGCATCAACGCCCATAATGACCATTGTGTTCTACTCGTGAAATTGATCTATATATAGACACGACTCTGATACCACTGTAGGGGTTCGTAGCATGGAAAACAAAAAATTTCTACCCCATGCATACAAACAAGCAAAGATCTATCTACTAGATTGAAGCAACGAGTCGATTAGAGTACTCACCCTCTAAGATTCCAAAGCGGTTAACGAGAGCAGATTCTCGTGGGTGATATAGTCGTACACTTGCCGATCTCAAGATCGCGTAGACGATCCTTCCCAAGTTGCGTTAACGGCAGCGCTTCAGATCGGTCACACGTTCGGTACTCGATGAAGACCTTCCTCTCCCTTGTTCCAGCAGGCAGCGGAGGTTGTAGTTCTCCCCTCGTGATTCCGGCAGCACGACGGCGTGGTGTCAAAAGTAGAGGGAAGATCCCGAAGGGCTTCGCCTAAGCCGGTACGAGTTATGGTGTATCTAGGGTTTTCCGGCGATCTAGGTTTAGAAGGTCGGAGAGGAGGAGAGGTGTCGGTGGTGGCTAGGGCGACGGCGACGAGCCGGAGGCGGCTGCTTGGCGGCGGCGCATGGTAGGGAGGGCTTGGTGTTGTGGTCTTTGGGGCAGCCCTCCCCCTCTATTTATGAGAGGGAGGGAGGCTTGGGAGAGTGGAGTTTGAATCCATACCCAAATCCAAGTTGGATAGAAGGAAGGACTCTTTCCTTCTTCCACTAGGAAACTATTGTTTCAATTTGACTTTTCAAACCTCCCTTTTGACTTTCAATTTAGAGCTTTATTTCTCTATCGCAAATGCCCAACCAAGTGACCTAGGACATGATCCAATCATTCGACTTACCCATGACACATTCATGGACCATTCCCCTTCCGGTCCGGTGAACCTTCTAGAACCTTTCCGATGAAAACATCGAAATCATTCCCGAACTCTGAAATCGGACTTTCCTTATATGAATCTTATTCTCCGGACCATTCCGGATCTCCTCGTGATATCCCGGATCCCATCCGAGACTCCGAACAACATTCGGTTTGCCTACTTACATTCCATATCTAGTAAACAACATCGAATCCTTAAGTGTGTCTCCCTACTGTTCGTGAATTATGCGGACATGACCGAGACACTTCTCCGATCAATAACAAATAGAGGAATCTGGAAAATCATATGGTTCCCACATATTTCTACGATTACTTTGTGATCGAATGAACCACTTACATACGATACCAATTTCCCTTTGTCTCACGATAGTTTACTTATCCGAGGTTTGATCGTCGGTATCTCTGCATACCTAGTTCAACCTCGTTACCGATAAGTACTCTTTTCTCGTTCCCATGATATGTGATCCCTTGTGAGCCAGCCACATGCTTGCAAGCTAATTGGATGACATTTCACCGAGAGGGCCCAGAGTATATCTATCTGTCATATGGATGGACAAATCCCACTCTTGATCCATGTGCCTCAACACATACTTTCCAAACACTCAATGCCACCTTTATAGCCACCCAGTTACAGTGTGGTGTTTGATGTCATCAAAGCATCCTTTCGGTGATGGTGATTAGCATGATCTCATGGTCGAAGGAATTAGGTTACTATGTATCAGAAATCTTATAGCAAATGAACTATTGAAATGACTTGATCTTTATGCTACGCTTATCTATAGGACTATGTCCATCATACCATTCTCCTAATGATATGATCTTGTTGTTAATAACATCTCAATGTTCATGATCGAGAAACCACGATCATCCATTAACCAACAAGCTAGTATTATAAAGAGGCTTTACTAGGGACTCTAATTTAGTTTACAAATCACACAAGTATTAATGTTTCCGGTTAATACTATTATAGCATGAATGTAAACATTTATCATAAACACAAAGATATAATAATAACCACTTTTATTATTGCCTCTAGGGCATATCTCCAACAGTCTCCCACTTGCACTAGAGTCAACTAGTCTAGATTACATGGTAATATACCGAGCACCCATGGCGGTTTGGTGCTGGTCATGTTTTGCCATCGAGAGAGGTTTAGTCAATGGATCCGCCACATTCAGATCTGTGTGTACTTTGCAAATCTTTATGTCACCATCTTGGACATGCTCTCGAATAGCGTGAAAATGTAGCTTGATGTGCTTCAGCTTCTTGTGTGACCTTGGTTCTTGCGCATTGGCTATGGTGCCCATGTTATCACAATAGATAGACATTGGGTCCAGCGCACTTGGAACCACACCGAGCTCTGTAATGAACTCCTTTATCCATATCGCATCTTGTGAAGCCTCCGAAGCAGCTATGTATTCCGATTCAGTTGAAGATCTCGCCACAACGCTTTGCTTTGCACTCCTCCAGCTAACTGCTGCAGCATTCAAAGTAAATACGTATCTAGATTGAGATTTAGAATCATCCGGATCGGTGTTCCAACTAGCTTCGGTGTAACCATTAACAACGAGCTGTTCATCACCTCCATATGAAATAACCATATTCTTAGTTCTTCTCAAGTACTTAAGGATGTTTTTGACCGCTGTCTAATGATCCACTCCTGGATCACTTTTATATCTGCTAGTCAAACTAACAACATATGCAATGTCGGGTCTAGTACATAGCATGGCATACATAAGAGATCCTATGGCTGAGGCATAGGGACTCTTACTCATCCTTTCTCTATCTTCTGTCGTTGCAGGACTTTGAGTTTTACTCAAGGTCGTATTGGGAAACATGGGCAAGAACCCTTTCTTGCTATCTTCCATTCCAAACCTCTTTAGAACTTTGTCCAAATATGTACTCTGTGACAATGATATTAGGCATCTTGATCTATCTCTATAAATCTTTATGCCTAATATGTAAGATGCTTAGCCAAGATCTTTCATTGAAAAACTATTATTCAAATAATCCTTGACACTATTAAGAAGGTCTACATCATTCCTAATCAACAATATGTCATCAACATATAGTATTAAGAGTGCTACAGAGCTCCCACTCACTGTCTTGTAAATACAAGCTTCTCCATAAGTTTGTATAAAACCAAAACTTTTAATTACCTTATCAAAACGTTGATTCCAACTCCGGGATGCTTGCTTCAATCCATAAATGGACCATTGAAGTTTGCCTACCTTGTTAGCATATTTAGGATCGATAAAACCTTTGGGTTGTACCATATACAACTCTTCATCAATGTCTCCATTGAGGAACGCCGTTTTGACATCCATCTGCCATATCTCATAATCATAATATGTAGCGATTGCTAACAAAATCCTCATGGACTTTAGCTTCACTACCGGTGAGAAAGTCTCATCATAGTTAACTCCTTGAATTTGTCGAAACCTAAAAATAGAGGGGGGGTGATAGTTTTCCAGAAAGAGTTCTGCTCTGCCGCCGCCACCAGAAACCAAGATACGGACCCGGAAACTCCGTTCTGGCACCCTGCCAGGACGGGGAATTTGGAGAGGATCATTGCCATCGTCATCACCAACGCATCTCCATCAACCACCAATGTTTCCCTCATCCATGTGTGAGTAATCCCCCGCTATAGGCTTGGGGATGGTAGGGATTGGATGAGTTCTATCATGTAATCGAATAAGATCTGTTAGGGCATAGTGCCTAGTATCTCAATTAGTGCTATTTGACTTTGTTGCAACTTGTTGTGCTTAATGCTTGTCACTAGGACCCGAGTGCCATGATCTCAGATCTGAACTTATTATTGAATCATTATGATAGTATTGTTTGTGATCTTATCTTCAAGTTGTGTACACATATCATTGTCCGGATCCAAAGGCCCCAAAGTGACAATAATTGGGACAACCGGAGGGGATGGCTATGGTGTGAGGATCACATGTGTTCATGGAGTGTTAATGCTTTGCTTCGGTGCTCTATTAAAAGGAGCACCTTAATTTCCAGTAGTTCCCTAGAGGCCCCGCTGCCATGGGCTGGCTGGACAGAAGATGTTGTGCAAGTTCTCATTGCGAGCACGTATGACTATATTTGGAGCACATGCCTAGGATTGTTTAGTACTTGGATGCTTGTTATTATTTATTTGCAATGCCCTAGATCTTGAAGTTACATGTTTAGACTCGTTCATGCAACGCCCGTCCATCCATCCCTATGCCTATCGCACTCGAATCCTCATGTTACATCAAGTTACTATTGCTACTATTTTACTTTGTTGTCATTATCATTGTTGTTGCTTTGCTGTTGCTACTACAAACTATTGCTACTGATAAACTTCTGTGAGCAAGAACTATTTCCAGGTGTAGCTGAACTGACAACTCAGTTGTTAAGGCTTGCAAGTATTCTTTGGCTCCCCTTGTGTCGAATCAATAAATTGGGTAATACTACCCGCGAAGACTGTTGCGATCCCCTATACTTGTGGGTCATCAAGGATCATCAGAACTAGCACCAGAAAATTGCTCACTCATCACAAGGTTCAACAAAGCAGGCTTAATTTTATAAAAGGTAGCATCAAGAGCAGGTGGAGCAATAGGAGTGCGTAGGAAATCATTGTTGTTGGTGCTAGTGAAGTCACACAACTTGGTGTTCTCAGCAGAGTTCATTTTGGCAAAGATGGGCAAGCCAAAAACAGCAGCAGTAGCTAGAGTAGGAAATAATTTTTTTGTGTTTTTGAATAAAGAAAGCAAACCAAACTAAACTATTTTTTTGTTTTTTTTGAAAAGAGGCAAACAAAACCAAGAAAAAGAAACAAAGCAAACTAAAAACAAAGTAAAGAGAAAGGAAGTGGAGGACTCCCCTAGTGAAGACGTCCTTAGCCTCCCCGACAACAGCGCTAGAAAAGCTTGGTGCAGCGCTGAGTTGATGTAGGAGCGCTTCGTTGGGAACCCCAAGAGTAAGGTGTGAAGCAGCACAACAACAAGTTGTCCCTCAGTAAGAAACCGAGGTTATCGAACCAGTAGGAGGAAGGAAACATCACACAGGTGTTGCAAGCAACACGGAGACCTACACAACACAAACTCCAGACTTTGCCCCAACGAATCAGTGAGGTTGTCAAGCTCACCGGTTTGCTGTAGCAAAGGATTAAACGTACTGTGTGGAAGGTAATGGTTTGCAACAAGTAAACAAGTAACTGTGGAAGATGTATCAATGGTAAAGATTGGACCAGGGTCCAAAGTTCACTAGAGGTTCTCTCCTTAGATAAACAACATGGCATGAAGGGTAAAAAAATTACAGCAGGGCAATTGACAGGAACTAAGCAAGGCATAACAATGCAATTACTAGTCAAAAATATCTATGAGATTCGATTGGGCAATACAAGAAGATACATAGACCGCCATCCAACTGCATCTATGACTAGAAGTCCACCTTCAGGTTATCATCCGAACCCCCTCCAGTATTAAGTTGCAAGCAATGCATAACCGCTAAGCAAAGTGTGTAAGGTAAACAGTCCACATGTTCCATGAACAAGAGACCATTGTTTTCTCCCTAGTAGCAACTACACATCTACAACCGAAGAGATTTCTGTCACTTCCCTTGGAAACTAGAGGCATGAATCCACTATCGAGCATAAATACCCCCTCTTGGAGTCACTAGCAACTACTTGGCCAAGATAGCTACTAACAACGGAGAGCATGCAAGATCACAAACAACACAAACATGATAGAATCATAAAGGCAAAACCATTAATCAAACCAACATAATAATCTCAATATCCATCGGATCCCCGCAAACACAACATGCATGATTACAAATAGATTAGATCTTGATCATCAACGGAGCTCACAAGATCTATACATGAAAGCACAAGGAGGAGATATAACCATCTAGCTACTACATGGACCCATAGTCCAAGGTGTAACTAATCACGCATCATACCGGAGAGAAGGCCTCCAGGATGATCTCCCCTCCGGCAGGGTGCCGGGAAGAACTTCGAATCCCCCTTGATCTAGGGACGACGGTGGCAGCGGCTACAGAAGGTTTCGTGTAATATTGATCGGGTACTTAGGATTTCTGCATCGGGGGCTTCTTATAGGCGAAGGGGAAGGCCGAGGCGGTGGCCAGGGGCCCCACAACCTTGCCTAGGCACGGGGCAGGGCCCACCCACGCCTAGGGGGTGTCGATGCCCTGGCACGCCTCTCCGTCTCCCCTCTGGACTTCTTGTTCCCCACGGAAAGTTATTGACTTTGACGTTTGTCCCGTCCAATTCCGAGAATATTTCTTTACTAGCTTTTCTAGAACCGAAAACAGCAGAAAACAGGGAATTGGCACTGTGGCAACTTGTTAATAGGTTAGTACCAGAAAACATGTAAAAAGCACCTCAAAGTGTATACAAAGCAAAGCAAAGTAGATACTAAACAAGCATGGAGCATCATAAATTATAGATACGTTTCCGACGTATCAGCGGTGGTGTTCTCTTGATAAGCTCCTCAATCAGTTTCCTCAAATCCTCAATCTCGAAGGTCAGAGTATAAATCAACTCCAAATTTTGCTCAATGCAGTTCATGATCATATCGGACCGAGAGTACCAGTCCTTGCTATTCTTTCCCCACTCTTCCTTCTTAGTGTGCTCCTTCCCTGCATGGTTAGAGCGAGGCAAATCCCAAACCGAGGGCAAGTTCCCTTTGGGCACCTGTTAGCATTGTTGCTCATGTATAAGAGTATGGAAGGGATTCTTGGTACGTGGAGGAGGTGACCGTGGAGTGAGGATATGACGCGGATTTCTCCCTCCTGTAGACATCGGTGCTGTCCTCCTAAGCTTGGTAGGGTTTGCCACCACTCCAATGCTTGCGACGGTAGCGCGGGTGTCCGGATGCTCATCCTCCTCCATGTCTTCTTCATCCCCTACCAAAATCTCCTCCTCCTTGGGGTTTTGAGGATCATCTTCCTCGGGCTTCTTTCCTTTGTCGTTGGCGGAGACCATGGTGCTCTAAACTTGAGAAGATTTCTAGAAAAAAACAGATCGAAACGAAAACACGATGAGAACACGATACACGAATGTCGGGGGATCGGGGGGTATATATTATGAAGTTTCAAAACATAAGGAAGGTACTGGTGCGAAAACGAGGCGGAGACGGAGCTCAGGGGGCTCACACCCCCTCCAGGCGTGACCAGCTAGGGCCCGCGCCTGGGGTGGGTGTGGCCACCCTGGCCTCCATTTCCTCCTCTGTTTCGTTTCGTAACCTTCCGTATGTAATAAAAACATCATAAATATAAAAAGATAGAGTTTTCATGAACCTTCTGTTTTCACCACTTTTACCTATTCAAAGACAAACTCTGCGGATTCCTTTTCTCCTTCTCCTGGAAATTTCTTTCATGCAAGGAATTACACAAATCTCAAGGGCAACATTAGTGTAAGAAAAAAACAATAAACCTTTAGGTTCACACTTCAACCGAAATCCATAAAAAAAAAGCTACTGTAGCAACTCCTTTCCAAAAACCGAAAAGAATCTGGAAGGGAATCAATATAAGAGGCAAATGCAAATGATGGCAGAAATCTGTCAAAACAGACCAGCAGGTAAAGATTGATTTTTTCGAAAACCTTCTGTTGCTCAAATAAAAAAGTGCAAAACTAATGGAAGTTGGGTAACAACTTGGAGAACAAGCACAGAAAAATACAGCTCCATCTGAAGTACGGATCTCCTTCATGAATTTTTACAATGCAGCAAAAAAATCTATCCCAGGACAACCACTTTTCACAACTCCTCTACTTCTCAAAAGTAGTTGAACTTGACACAAAAACCAAAACAAAAAGGATAAGGAACGGTTATTACTGAGGTAACAACTTCCAAGACTCGATAAAACTATTGGGTTATCTCCAAAGAAGTACTTTTCTTTAATTCCTTTAAGTTAGGCTTGATAGTTTCAAAGATGCTCACATAGGAGATAAATATCTGAAGTGAAAGAGAGCATCAAGAAGCAAATAACCAACACATTTGAGTCTAACCCACTTCCTATGCATGGGGGTATCATGAGAAAACAAATTGTTGAAACAAAATCCACTAGCATAGGAAGACAAAACAAATGCAACTTCAAAGCTTTCAACATAAAACGGGGAAACTTAACATTATTGAGATGCATAAAACCATGTTTCCCTCTCTCATAATAAATTTCAGGAGCACTCTGAATAAAATTGAAAATATAAATGTCACTGTTAACAATTTTATCATCAGAATGTGCATACTTACAATCACCAAAAAGAGGTCCAAGGTCATAAACCGGAACAATAGAAGCAAGCTGTTCCATCCTGAAATCTTTATTAGGCAAGCTATTTTCACAAGGAGCTTTAGCAAATTTGGAAAAGTCAAACTCATAAGAATCTCCATCAAACTTAGTTAAAACTTTCTCCTTCTTACAATCTATAATATCTCCACAAGTGTTCAAGAAGGGTCTACCAAAAATGATAGGACAACTTTTGCTAGCAGCTGAATTAAGCACTAGAAAATCAGCAGAATACTTAATCTTACCGCAAAGGACTTCCACGTCTCTTACAATACCAATAGGGCAAATGGTTTCCTTATTAGCAAGGTGAATAACCACATCAATGTCCTTAAGCTCACAAGGACCAATTTCATTCATAATTTCCCTGTAAAGCTCATAAGGAATAACACTAGAACTAGCACCAATATCACATAAACCATAATAGAAATGATCACCAATTCTAACAGAAAGCATAGGGACACTAGATTTTCTAGCTTTACTAGTATGAGAGATAATATTAGAAGCATCTTCACAGAAGACAATGTGCTCATCCTCTATATTTCTAGCGTCAAGATCTTTCACAATAGCTACCACAGGTTCAATATTCATTTGCTCATCAGGTTCCGCAGTTTTCTTTGTACCTTTGTTATTCGCACTAATCACCATAGAATACTCCTTTACCTTAGCTGGGAAGGGTATTTTCTCAACATAAGGTTCAGGCAAAATGTGATCAATAGTATAAACTTCAGTGCTAACAACATCTTTATAAGGTGCATGGTACTTATTCCAATTCTTTTTGGGAATTTCTATGTAAGAGGCAAAGGCTTTTAAAAAAATTGGCAATACTTTGGGAGTCAAGACCAAACTCATTAATAATATCACGGAATTCATCAGTTCCCATAAAAGATTTAATGCAATCATAATCATAGTTTATACCTGACTTTCTTCCTTTGTCATTCTCCCAAGCTTCAGTGTTCTCTTGAATATGGCCTAGGAGATCCCATTTAGCTTCTTCCTTCACGCATGCGAATGATCCAACACAAGAAGCATCTAGTAAATCTTTATCATGAAGAGAAAGCCTAGCATAAAAGTTATTGATAATAATATTGTTAGGGAGTTCATGAATAGGAAATTTAAGCATTAGTAACTTCAATCTCCCCCAAGCTTGAGTTGTACTCTCTCCGTCACGAGGCCATAAGTTATATATCAGATTTCTATCCTTATGAATCTCACTGGGAGGATAAAATTTAGAATAAAAGAGAGGTACTATTTCCTCCCATTCCATGGATTGTCCATTCTTCAGCATCTTATACCATTCTTCAGCTCTTCCTTTCAATGATATAGAGAGTAACTTCTTCTTCACATGTTCAGTTGAGATACCTGCACACTTAAACAACCCGCATAATTCATGGATAAAAATAAAATGATCACCAGGGTGGACAGTTCCATCCCCTAAATAATAATTATCCATAACACGATCAACAATACCTGTAGGTATCTTAAAAGGATCTATCTCAACAGGTGGTGGTTCATCTACTACCCTAACAGTGGTAGTAGTTTTCCCAAATAGAAAACAAGTGGGTTATCCATATTGGAAACAAAGTAACAAGCAGAAATAAAAAGCAATACTCACATTAGTAGTTTCCTTTACCAGTTCCACTCTTCAATATCGCTTCACTCCCCGGCAACGGTGCCAGAAAATAGTCTTGATGACCCACAAGTATAGGGGGTGTATCGTAGTACTCTCGATAAATAGGAGTGTCGATCCCATCAAGGAGAAGGTGTTGACTAGCGGTATGGAGAAGGAAATCTCTATAAATACTTAGCAAATGGATTTTTAGGGGTTTCTAATAAAGCAAAGAAACAAAGTGCAAGTGATAAAGACAACGAACACTGCAGCAAGTGGCCCAATCCTTTCTTAGCAAAGGACAAGCCATTGTAAATACTTATAAGGACCAAAAGTTCTCGAGGACACATGGATTCTGTCAAGTGCTTTCGCTTCAAATAGCTGAGTAGTCTTCTTTGGTGGTGTAAGTGTTGTGTGGGTGAACCTGTGCTAATGTACCAACCTTACTTGGACTAATACATACTTGTGATTAAACCCCTGCAAGAATCCGCAACTACAGGAAAGCAATTAAGATAAAAACCTAACCATAGCCTTAAACTCTGAGATCCTACACTCCCTTGTGCAATGGTGTCCTGACGGGGGTTCAGGTTTCTGTCACTCCGGCAACCCCACAATTAGTAGACAAATACACAATGCATTCCCCTAGGCCCATAAATGGTGAAGTATCATGTAGTCGACGTTCACATGACACCTCTAGAAGAATAGCACCACAACTTAAATACTAAACCATTGAATAATATCTCAACACAAATCCACTACTAACAACATGACTTCTCCCATGTCCTCAAGAACTAGACGAACTACTCACAAGACATCATATGAATCATGATCAAAGATGATATGGTAATGGATAACAATCTGAACATAAACAATAATCCGATGGTCCCACTCACAAGTATCAACTACAATAGTAATCAACACCAGGAAAGTTTCCTCTCAGATCTATGCAAGTATTCTACACAATTGTTACATCGGGATGGAGTGGTGATGATAGTGCTGGTGGAGATGATGGTGTGGATGATGATGGTGGTGATCCCGATGAAGTCTAGCTTGATGATGGTGTTGATGGCGATGATCTCCCCTCTCTGGGAAGGAATTTCCCCGGCAGAAATCTGTCTGCCAAAGAGCTTTTTCTCTCTCGGTGTTTTCCGCCCCGCAGAGGTGGTGGAATCTTTCTGTGGTTGCTCCCCGTGTTTTAGGGTTTCGAGGAGAAGATATAGGCGAGAGAGCGGAGTCGGAGGTCGGCCAGGTGGGTCACACCCCCTGTAGGCACGACCTAGGGGTGGCCCGCGCCTAGGGGTGTGTGGGCCCCCTGTGGCCCATCTCTGCCTCCCCTTCTGGCTTTCTTCGTCTTCTAGGAAAATATGATTTCCCATAATTTTTCTGGTATTTTTCTGATCTTCGCGAAATTGCATCAAAAGACCTATTTTTCCATCAGAATCCTGACTCCGGCAGTTCATCTTCCAAGAATCATCCAACATGCAAAAATAGATGAAAAGACATAAGTAACACCTCTTAATAAGAAATATATCAATGAATAGAGGCAAATTATGATATAGAATGGTGATGCAAATTATGATGTTGTGCAAGTTCTCATTGCGAGCACGCATGACTGTATATGGAGCACATGCCTATGATTGTTTAGTACTTGGATGCTTTATCTTATTTATCTGCAATTGCCCTAGATCTTGAAGTTACATGTTTAGACTTGTCCATGCAACGCCCGTCCATCCATCCCTATGCCTACCGCACTCATATCCTATTGTTTGCTACTACTGTTATAATTGCTCTTATTTTACTGCTGTTGTTGCTTTGCTATTGCTATTGCAAACTGTTGCTACTGATAAACTTCTGTGAGCAAGAACTATTTCCAGGCGCAGCTGAATTGACAACTAAGTTGTTAAGGCTTATAAGTATTCTTTGTCTCCCCTTGTGTCGAATCAATAAATTGGGTAATACTACCCTCGAAGACTGTTGCGATCCCCTATACTTGTGGGTCATCAAGACTATTTTCTGGCGCCATTGCCGGGGATCATATCTTTATTTGTAAGTTCACTTGGATCTATTATTGTTCACTGCTATTCCTTTCATCATGGGGAAGTCTTGTGATGGAAAGTTTCCTATTTTACCGTCCACTACAAGAAGAGGTTCAGTCCTAAATACTTCTGCTGCTGTTGATTCACCGTATGTTATAAGTAATCTTGTTACACCACCACCACATACACATGCTTCACACACTACTACTACTATTGAATCTAAAATTACTTCTGATACTCATGATGTTACTTCTACTGTGCTTGATGCGAGTGGTTCATTAGGTCCTTTCCTAGATGCTACTATTGCTAGAACTATTTTGGGAAACACTGAAACTCCTAGTGAATACACTATTACACCTGTTAGCTCACCTGAGTCTAGAGAGAGATATGATATTAGTGAGGGTTACATTGAAATGACTGATGAATTTATTGAAGAGTACCAAAACACGCATGGTGCTAGTGCTATTAGGAGTCTCCTTGAGAGACATGCCATTATTCTTAAACTGTCTTCTGATGCTAAGTTTGCCACTTCTCCCATAGATATTAAAGATGAAGATTATGATTTCTCTCTTGATTTATCATATTTAGACATTGTTGAGAAAGAACCTTTTTGTGGGACTAAAAATGAGAGTGCGGTGGCACATATGAATGAGCTTTCCACTATGAGTGCTTTATTCTCTGATGATTTTAATATGTGCAAGTACTTTGTTACAAAGATCTTCCCTTTTTCACTAAAAGGAGATGCTAAAGCTTGGTTTAATAGATTAACTCCTCGATCCATTGATAGTCCTGATTACTTGATTGCTTCTTTCTTCCAGATATATTTTCCTCCTAGTGCTAGACATGCTGCTTTGCAGAAACTTTTTGATTTTACACAGGGAGAAGAAGAGAAATTGCATGAGTCATGGACAAGGTTCTGTGCCTTGATTCATGCACATCCTGGATGTCCATTACCTAAAAATGAGCTTCTTGATATTTATTATAATGGACTAACTGATGATTCTAGGATATACCTAGATATATTTGCTGATTGTGTTTTTAGGAAAAGAACTCCTACAGATGCTGAAGAATTAATGGCTAAAATAAGCAAGAATTATGATGGTTGGACTTCAACTGAGCTAAATACACCTGAGCCTATTGCTCCTGAACCAATTGTGCCTGAACCAGTTCCAACACCAACACCAAGGAAGAGGGGAGTGATTGCATTAAATGATGAAGTGATGAAGGAAGCTAAGAAATGTCTTAAGGAGAAAGGTATTAGACCTGAAGATGTGAAGAATCTACCTCCTATAGAATAATTATGTAAGCCAATTCCCCACTCATCTACTATTGAGGTACACTCTCTCCACTTTAATGATGGTGATATTCCATATGCTAAACCTCCTGATCAATGCTTAGAGGAACTTGACACTTTTATTGTTAAGCAAGGTAATTTTAACAAACAAGTTCAGAATCATTTATTGGAAAAATCTAGAGCTATTAATGAGTTGAAAGATATTGTGGAAAGAACTACTAATGATGGTAAAATGCTTTGTAAACACTTTCAAATGGTTCAAACTCAAATTGATAAACTTGCTAAGGTACAAAAGGATATACTAGTTAATGCCTCGGGAGATAAACATGCTTATGGAATTAGAACTAGGAGTGGTATAGCCACTCAAGATCCTTTATATCCTAAAGGACACCCTAAAATAATTGAGCAGGATTCTCAACAAGGTAAAAGTAGTGGTAGTCCTCATAAGATAAAGAAAAGGAAACATAAAATAGTTGAGGAACCACCTGAACCTGCTGTAGATCCTAATAGTATATATGTCTCTGATGCTGAAACTGAGAGTGGTGATAAAAATGATGCTCCTGATAAGGAGGAAGTTGAGGAAGAACCTGAGAAGCACACTAAGAACATTAGGTATAGTAAGGAAGATTTTATTGCTAATAAACATGGTAGTGAGAGAGAACCTTGGGTGCAGAAACCTATGCCTTTTCCTAATAAGAAACACAAGTCAAAGGAGGAAGAACACTATAACAAGTTTTGTGAGTGGATGAAACCTTTATTTTTGCAAATTCCTTTGATTGATGTTATTAAGTTGCCTCCTTATTCAAAGTATATGAAGGATATTGTCTCTAATAAAAGGGAGATTCCTAATGAGGAAATTTCTACTTTGCTTGCTAATTATTCCTTCAATGGTAAGGTTCCAAAGAAACTTGGTGATCCAGGTATTCCAACTATTCCTTGCTCTATTAAGAATAATAATGTTAGAACTGCTTTATGTGATTTGGAAGCTGGAGTTAGTGTTATGCCTTTTTCTCTCTACAAGAGACTTCAGCTAGAAAAGTTGATACCAACTGATATATCTTTGCAAATGGTTGATAAGTCTACTACTATTCCTGTTGGTATATGTGAGGATGTTCTTGTTCAAGTGGCTCATAATTGCTTGGTTTTAAATGATTTTGTTGTGCTTGAGATGCCTGAAGATGATAATATGTCTATTATTCTTGGGAGACCTTTTCTTAATACTGCAGGTGATGTCATCAATTGTAATCAAGGAAAAGTAACTTTTAATATTAATGACAAAGAGCATATTGTCTATTTCCCCAAGAAGATTGATAAGAGCTATTGCCTGAATTCTATTGAAAATGTTGAGAGCATCAAAGTTGGAGAAATATATTGTCCCATTCCACAAGGAAGTTTTGAAACTATTATGATTGGGACTATTGTTATCAAGTTTGAGGTAACATAATCACTTTGTGGAATGCAAGTTTTGCTTCATATAAGATTGTTTTGGTTACAAGACTTGATCAACCTTGTTAACAAAGGGATTTTAATGAACAAAACAATGCTTTCACAAGTGGTTATATTTGCTCACTTTTATTTTTTTTCTCCTTCCTAGTCTTTGCTCTTTCTCTTGTTAGTCTTAGTTTTGCTAGTTGTTTGCTTGTTAGAGTGTCTTAGAACTTCTATAGTTTTGGTTCTTGTTTGCTTTTGCTTCTTTAAAAATCTTTTTCTGCGAGAAAATCAATTTTCTGTAGGGGTTCGTAGCATGGAAAATAAAAAAATTCTACCGCATGCACAGAAACAAGCCAAGATCTATCTACTAGATTGTAGCAAGAAGTCGATAGAAGCACTCACCCTCGAAGATTCCAAAGGGGTTAACGAGAGCAGATTCTCGTGGGTGATGTAGTCGTACACTTGCCGATCTCAAGATCGCGTAGACGATCCTTCTGGCGCTGCATTCCGGCAGCGCTTCCACAGTCGGTCACACGTTAAATACTGATGAAGACCTTCCTCTCCTTGTTCCAAAGCAGCGGAGGTAGTAGTTCTCCTTCGTGATTCGGCGGACGACGGCGTGGTGTCAAGTAGAGGAAGATCGCAGGCTTCGCCTAAGCCAAAAGTAGTTATGGTGGATTAGGGTTTCCCGGAGATCTAGGGTTTAGATGACCGGGAGGAGGAGGAGGTGTCGGCGGTGGCTAGAGGCGGCATGGCGGACTTGGGCGACAGCAACGGCGGTGGCTTGGGAGCGGCGGCTTGGCTCTTGTGGTGTTGGGGCAGCCCTCCCCCTCTATTTATGAGAGGGAGGGGCAGCCTTGGGAGGGGTGGGTTTGAATCCAAACCCAAACCCAAGTTGGATTGAGAGAAGGACTTGTTTCTTCTTCCACTAGGAAACCATTGTTCCAGTTTGACTTTTCAAACTTCCCGTTTGACTTTCAATTTAGAGCTTTATTTCTCTCTTGCAAATGCCAACACCAAGTGACCTAGGATACGATCCAATCATTCCACATATCCATGACACATTCATGGACCATTCCCCTTCCGGTCTGGTGAATCTTCTGGACCCTTCTAGAACCTCTCCGATGAAAACATCGGAAACTTTCTCAAACTCCGGAATCGGACTTTCCTTATATGAATCTTATTCTCCGGACCATTCCGGATCTCCTCGTGATATACATGATCCCATCCGAGACTCCGAACAACATTCGGTATCCCTATTAACATTCCATATCTACTAAACAACATCGAATCCTTAAGTGTGTCTCCCTACGGTTCGTGAATTATGCGTACATGACCGATACACTTCTCCAATCAATAACCAATAGAGGAATCTGGAAATTCATATGGCTCCCACATATTTCTACAATTACTTTGTGATCGAATGAACCACTTACATACGATACCAATTTCCCTTTGTCTCACGATAGTTTACTTATCCGAGGTTTTGATCGTCGGTATCTCTGCATACCTAGTTCAACCTCGTTACCGATAAGTACTCTTTTCTCGTTCCCATGATATGTGATCCCTTGTGAGCCAGTCACATGCTTGCAAGCTAATTGGATGACATTCCACCGAGAGGGCCCAGAGTATATCTATCCATCATATGGATGGACAAATCCCACTCTTGATCCATGTGCCTCAACCCATACTTTCCGAACACTCAATGCCACCTTTATAGCCACCTAGTTACGGTGTGGTGTTTGATGTCATCAAAGCATCCTTCCGGTGATGGTGATTAGCATGATCTCATGGTCAAAGGAATTAGGTTACTATGTATCAGAAAGCTTATAGCAAACGAACTATTGAAATGACTTGATCTTTATGCTACGCTTATCTATAGGAGTATGTCCATCATACCATTCTCCTAATGATATGATCTTGTTATTAATAACATCTCGATGTTCATGATCGAGAAACCACGATCATCTATTAATCAACAAGCTAGTATTATAAAGAGGCTTTACTAGGGACTCTAATTCAGTTTACAAATCACACAAGTATTAATGTTTCCGGTTAATACTATTATAGCATGAATGTAAACATTTATCATAAACACAAAGATATAATAATAACCACTTTTATTATTGCCTCTAGGGCATATCTCCAACAGTCTCCCACTTGCACTAGAGTCAACTAATCTAGATTACATGGTAATATACCAAACACCCATGGCGGTTTGGTGCTGGTCATGTTTTGCCCTCGGGAGAGGTTTAGTCAACAGATCCGCCACATTTAGATCTATGTGTACTTTGAAAATCTTTATGTCTCCATCTTGGACATGCTCTCGAATAGCGTGAAAACATAGCTTGATGTGCTTCATCTTCTTGTGTGACCTTGGTTTTTGCGCATTGGCTATGGCGCCCATGTTATCACAGTAGATAGACATTGGTTCCAGCGCACTTGGAACCACACCGAGCTCTGTAATGAACTCTTTCATCCATATCGCCTCTTATGAAGCCTCCGAAGCAGCTATGTATTCCGATTCAGTTGAATATCTCGCCACAACGCTTTGCTTTGCACTCCTCCAGCTAACTGCTGCACCATTCAAAGTAAATACGTATCCAGATTGTGATTTAGAATCATCCAGATCGGTGTTCCAACTAGCATCGGTGTAACCATTAACAACGAGCTGTTCATCACCTCCATAAGAAAGAACCATATCCTTAGTTCTTCTCAAGTACTTAAGGATGTTTTTGACCGCTGTCCAATGATCTACTCCTGGATCACTTTGATATCTGCTAGTCAAACTAACAACATATGCAATGTCGGGTCTAGTACATAACATGGCATACATATGAGATCCTATGACTGAGGCATAGGGAGTCTTACTCATCCTTTCTCTATCTTTTGCCATTGCAGGACTTTGAGTTTTACTCAAGGTCGTATTGGGCAACATGGGCAAGAACCCTTTCTTGCTATCTTCCATTCCAAACCTCTTTAGAACTTTGTCCAAATATGTACTCTGTGATAATGATATTAGGTGTCTCGATCTATCTCTGTAAATCTTTATGCCTAATATGTAAGCTGCTTCGCCAAGATCTTTCATTGAAAAACTATTATTCAAATAATCCTTGACACTATTAAGAAGGTCTACATCATTCCCAATCAACAATATGTCATCTACATATAGTATTAAGAATGCTACAGAGCTCCCACTCACTTTCTTGTAAATACAAGCTTCTCCATAAGTTTGTATAAAACCAAAGCTTTTGATTACCTTATCAAAACGTTGATTCCAACTCCGGGATGCTTGCTTCAATCCATATATGGACCGTTGAAGTTTGCATACCTTGTTAGCATCTTTAGGATCAACAAAACCTTTGGGTTGCATCATATACAACTCTTCATCAATGTCTCCATTGAGGAACGCCGTTTTGACATCCATCTGCCATATCTCATAATCATAATATGCAGCGATTGCTAACATAATCCTCATAGACTTCAGCTTCGCTACTGGTGAGAAAGTCTCATCGTAGTCAACTCCTTGAATTTGTCAAAACCCTTTTGCGACAAGTCGAGCTTTATAGACAGTAACATTACCATCAACATCTGTTTTCTTCTTGAAAATCCATTTATTCTCGACAGCCTTCCGGCCATCCGGTAAGTCCACCAAAGTCCATACTTGGTTTTCGTACATGGATCCAATCTCGGATTTCATGGCTTCTTGCCATTTATTGGAATATAGGATCATCATCGCTTCCTCATATGTCGCAGGGTCATCGACGTTGTCCACCAACATGACACTCATAACAAGATCATACCAATCAGGAGTGGTACGAGTTCTCGTTGACCTGCGAGGTTCCGTAGTAACTTCAACCGAAGTTTCATGATCAACATCATTAGCTTCCTCTCTTATTGGTGTAGGCGCCACAGGAACTACTTCCGGTACTGTGCTACTCGGAAGTTCGAGAGAAGGTTCAACAACCTCGTCGATTTCTACTTTCCTTCCAGTCACTTCTTTCGAGAGAAACTCCTTCTCTAGAAAGGATCCATTCTTGGCAATGAAAATTTTGCCCTCGGATCTATGATAGAAGGTATACCCAATAGTTTCCTTCGGGTATCCTATGAAGACGCATTTTTCCGCTTTGGGTTCAAGCTTGTCCGGCTGTAACTTCTTTACATAAGCTTCACAACCCCAAACTTTAAGGAAAGACAATTTAGGTTTCTTCCCAAACCATAATTCATACGGTGTCGTTTCAACGGATTTAGATGGTGCCCTATTTAAAGTGAATGCGGCTGTTTCGAATGCATAACCCCAAAACGATAGCGGTAAATCTGTAAGTGACATCATAGAACGAACCATATCTAAGAGAGTTCGATTACGATGTTCGGACACACCATTACGCTGTGGTGTTCCCGGCGGTGTCAATTGTGAAAGTATTCCGCATTTCTTCAAATGCTCGCCAAACTCGTAACTTAGATATTCACCTCCACGATCAGATCGTAGAAATTTATTCTTCTTGTTACGTTGATTCTCTACCTCACTTTGAAATTCCTTAAACTTCTCGAAAGTTTTGGACTTATATTTCATGAAATAGATATACCCATATCTACTCAAGTCATCCGTGAAGGTAAGAACATAACGATAACCACCGCGCGATGCTACACTCATTGGGCCACACACATCGGTATGTATGATTTCCAATAAGTCTGTAGCTCGCTCCATCATACCAGAAAATGGAGTCTTAGTCATTTTACCCATCAAACATGCTTCACATCTTTCAAGTGATTCAAAATCAAGTGATTCAAGAAGTTCATCGGAATGGAGTTTCTTCATATGCTTCACTCTAATATGACCAAGACGACAGTGCCACACATAGGTCGAGTTATCGCTCAATTTCAAACGTTTAGCCTCAATGTTATTAATGTGTGTATTACTACAATCGAGATTCAATAAGAATAGACCATCTATCAAAGGTGCATGTGCATAAAACATATTACTCATATAAATCGAACAACCATTATTCTTGGACTTAAACAAGTAACCGTCTCGCAATAAACATGATCCAGATATAATGTTCATGCTCAACGCAGGCACCAAATAAAAATTATTTAAGTATAAAACTAATACCGATGGTAGATGAAGAGGTAGTGTGCCGACCGCGATCACATCAACCTTTGATCCATTTCCAACGCGCATCATCACCTTGTTCTTCGCTAGCTTCCATTTATTATGCAGCACCTGTTTCGAGTTACAAATATGAGCAACCGAACAAGTATCAAATACCCAGGCACTACTACGAGTACTAGTGAGATACACATCAATAACATGTATATCGGATATACCTTTCTTCTTGATGTTGCTGTTCTTCAAATCCGCCAAGTACTTGGGGCAATTCCGCTTCTAGTGACCTCTCCTTGCGGTAACTTTCTTACCGCCCTTCTTGAAGTTTCCCTTTTTCTTAGACTTGCCTTGCTTCTTGAATTTGGTGGTCTTATTGACCAACAACACTTGGTGCTCTTTCTTGATCTCCACTTCTGCAGACTTTAACATGGAGAAGAGTTCTGGCAACGACTTGTCCATGTTTTGAATATTGTAGTTCATCACAAAGTTCTTGTAACTTGGTGGTAGTGATTGGAGGACACGGTGAATCCGGAAAGCATTAGGAATCACTATACCCAAGCTTTGGAGTTTACTTGCGTGCCCAGACATCTTAAGCACGTGCTCACTGACGGAGCTGCCCTCTTCCATCTTGCAGTTAAAGAACTTTTCAGAAGCCTCATAACTCTCAACTGCCGCGTGAGCCTCAAATATCATTTTGAGTTCATGGACAATATCATGTGGGTCATGGTTCTCAAACCTTTTCTGAAGCTCCGATTCCAAACCATACAAGATAGCACACTGAACTGTGGAGTACTGATTCTTCCGAGCGAGGAAAACATTCTTTACCTCATCGGTAGCATTAGCTGCTGGCGGGTCACCCAGTGGTGTATCTAGCACATAGGTCAAATTACCAGCATTGAGGACAATCCTCAAATTGCGGAACCAATCCGCGAAGTTGCTTCCATTGTTTTTCAACTTTTCTTTATCTAGAAACGCATTAAAATTGATGGTAGGGGCCGCCATTGATTCACAACATATTTGCAATAGTTTAAACTAAGTTTATGACAAATTGAGTTCTAATTAATAATTAAATTAATCTAGGTGAACTCCCACTCAAAATAATATCCCTCAAATTGTTTTAGTGATCACACGAACCAAATCCACCACATCAAAACCGATCATCACGAGAGTTGATGTAGCTTCAATGGCGAACAATCAACATGTTCATCATATCTTCTATATGACTCATGCTTTACCTTTAGGTGATCCGTGTTCCGAGACCATGTCTGTACATGCTAGGATCGTCAAGATCAAACCTTAGCTTCTGCATGAGCAAATCTGGCTTGCTCACGTTGTATACACTCGCAGAATCTAGCACACTCGATCATCACGTGGTGCTTCGAAACAACGAGCTTTAGCAATGGTGCTTACTAAGGATGAACACTTTAAAACTTGAAATTGTGTTCTTGAGGGATCATCTTATAATGCTACCGTCGTGAACTAAGCAATACAAGATGCATAAAAGGATTAACATCACATGCAATTCAGAATATGTGATATGATATGGCCTTTCTTCTTGTGGTTCCGATCTCTATCTTCAAGCACGAACATGATCTCCATCATCACCGGTATGGCGTTAAGGTCAATGGCGCCGTTTCATGGTTGTCTTCCACCAGCTTCAACTATTACAACTACTTTGAATATACACGCAGGTCTTAACGGAATTTAAAGGACAACCATATGGCTCCTGCCGGTTGCCAACTTACAATAAGGAACATTGCATACATCATACATAATCACAATCATGGCCATGTCACATCACAGCACACCCCTGCAAAACAAAGTTAGATGCCTCTAATTTTCTTTGCATATTTTACGTGGTTTGGGGCTTTCAATAAGTGTCGTTCTAACTTACGAACAAGAACCACAACACTGATGCTTGAACTATCAAGTGCGCGTTGTAAATTGAATCTATACTATGATGGGAGAGACAGACACCCGCAAAGCCACTTATGCAATACAAGTTGCATGTTGAGCATGGAGCAAGTCTCATGAACGATGTCATGTAAGGTTAGCCCGGGCCGCTTCATCCCATCATACCGCAAGATGCAAAGTACACAAAAAAAATTGATAATAAAAGCACCACCGCCCACAATGACCATTGTGTTCTACTCGTGCAACAGATCTACATATAGACACGGCTCTGATACCACTGTAGGGGTTTTTAGCATGGAAAACAAAAATTTCTACCGCATGCACACAAACAAGCCAAGATCTATCTACTAGATTGTAGCAACGAGTCGATAGAAGCACTCACCCTCGAAGATTCCAAAGCGGTTAATGAGAGCAGATTCTCGTGGGTGATGTAGTCGTACACTTGCCGATCTCAAGATCGCGTAGACGATCCTTCCGGTGCCGCGTTCCGGCAGCGCTTCAGCAGTCGATCACACATTCGGTACTTGATGAAGACCTTCCTCTCCCTTGTTCCAGCAGGCAGTGGAGGTAGTAGTTCTCCCTTCGTGATTCCGGTAGCACGACGGCGTAGTGTTGGAAGTAGAGGGAAGATCCCGTAGGGCTTCGCCTAAGCCGGTGCGAGTTATGGTGGATTAGGGTTTCCCGGAGATCTAGGGTTTAGATGACTGGGAGGAGGTGGTGTCAGCGGCGGCGGCTTGGCTCTTGTGGTGTTGGGGCAGCCCTCCCCCTCTATTTATGAGAGGGAGGGGCAACCTTGGGAGGGGTAGGTTTGAATCCAAACCCAAACCCAAGTTGGATTGAGAGAAGGACTTGTTTCTTCTTCCACTAGGAAACTATTATTCCAGTTTGACTTTGCAAACTTCCCGTTTGACTTTCAATTTGGAGCTTTATTTCTCTCTTGCAAATGCCAACAACAAGTGACCTAGGATATGATACAATCATTCCACATATCAATGACACATTCATGGACCATTCCCCTTCCGGTTCGGTGAACCTTCTAGACCCTTCTAGAACCTCTCCGATGAAAACATCGGAAACTTTCCCGAACTCCGTAATCGGACTTTCCTTATATGAATCTTATTCTCCGGACCATTCCGGATCTCCTCGTGATATGCCGGATCCCATCCGAGACTCCGAACAATATTTGGTATCCCTATTAACATTCCATATCTACTAAACAACATCGAATCCTTAAGTGTGTCTCCTTACGGTTCATGAATTGTGCGGACATGACCGAGACACTTCTCCAATAAATAACCAATAGAGGAATCTGGAAATTCATATGGCTCACACATATTTCTACAATTAATTTGCGATCGAATGAACCACTTACATACGATACCAATTTCCCTTTGTCTCATGATAGTTTACTTATCCGAGGTTTTGATCATCGGTATCTCTGCATACCTAGTTCAACCTCGTTACCGATAAGTACTCTTTTCTCATTCCCGTGATATGTGATACCTTGTGAGCCAGTCACATGCTTGCAAGCTAATTGGATGACATTCCACCAAGAGGGCCCAGAGTATATCTATCTGTCATATGGATGGACAAATCCCACTCTTGATCCATGTGCCTCAACCCATACTTTCCGAACACTCAATGCCACCTTTATAGCCACCCAGTTACGGTGTGGTGTTTGATGTCATCAAAGCATCCTTCCGGTGATGGTGATTAGCATGATCTCATGGTCGAAGGAATTAGGTTACTATGTATCAGAAAGCTTATAGCAAACGAACTATTGAAATGACTTGATCTTTATGCTACGCTTATCTATATGAGTATGTCCATCATACCATTCTCCTAATGATATGATATTGTTATTAATAACATCTCGATGTTCATGATCGAGAAACCACGATCATCTATTAATCAACAAGCTAGTATTATAAAGAGGCTTTACTAGGGACTCTAATTTAGTTTACAAATCACACAAGTATTAGTGTTTCCGGTTAATACTATTATATCATGAATGTAAACATTTATAATAAACACAAAGATATAATAATAACCACTTTTATTATTGCCTCTCGGGAATATCTCCAACATTTTCATACCCTGAAAATTGGCCAAAAATAAAGTTTCCCGAAAAATCCTAGAAAATTCATATTAAATTTTTCCTTGAAAAAAGGGGCAGAGGGACACCTGGAGTGGCCCACGGGGGCCCACCAGGCCAGCACACCCCATGCTGGCGCCTGGCCTAGGTGGGGCCCACCTGTGGCCCTCCAAGATGCCTCCTTCCAGCCACTCTTTCTCAAGATCGAGTTCCTGTTGTTCTTGCTCCCGATTTTCGATCTCCTTGCTCAGCCCATCTTTGCTGCTGATTTTTGGAGGGATTGCTCCTTGGTATGTGACTCCTCCGATTAGATTTGTGATTGGTAGATTTTATCTTGAGTATTTTGCTACTATAGGTGACTGGTTGTGTGAGCTTGCATGCTTGTTCTATGCTTAGAGATTTCATATTGATGCATGTTTAGCCCTCTAGCAAGTTCCTATAATAGTCCTCATCATTTACCAACTTGGAAATCACTTGGTTTGATGTTTGTCTAAAAAAATTCAGAAAGGAAGATGAGTGCATACCCACTAAATCAATATGATTTGGTGGTACCTAAGCCAATGAAGGTCCATCGCGAGGAAGAAGTTTTCCCTTCCATTTATCCATGCCCTGAATTTATGAGAACTGCGGGGATCTTCCAGGATTTCCAAACTATGATTACTAATGCAGGGTTGGAACACTTTGTTGAAGAGGAACCATTTCAATATGTTAAGCTAACCATGGCTGTGGTGCAGGACTTCCGGTTTTTTGGTCCTCGTCTAACCCTATGGTCCATTATAAAATCTACAATATAGTTGTTGACCTGCCTTTTGCTAATTTCTGTGCAGCTATTAGAGTGCCGCATTGGGGATCTTGTGAGAAGATCAAGGAGAGGCCTAAGACAATTATGGATTTATATGCTGAAATTTGCCAAGGTTGCGACTTCTCAAAGTAGAGTGGTAAAATTCGGAACATTCAGTTCCCATCCATTAGATATTTTGCCTATTTCATTACCAAGTGTGTTCTTGCTACAAAGACTGCTAGAAAGTTATCTTCATTTGATCTAGCTTTTATCTCAGCTGCTTTGAATAGTGATAGATCTTATAACCTGGGTGCTTTGATAGCTTACCGTCTTACCACCAACCGCGAGAGGGGCAGAATTTGTGGAGGCCTCATTGCCTCTCGTTTGCTAGCTTTTCATGGTTTAGAGCCTCACCATTTAGATTATAGGTTCCCCATAGAGAGGCTTGATCTCAATTCCATGGTTCATCATAATTTTGTTTCTTCTTGGGCTTTTGTGAGAGTTTTACCGTATGAAATATCCTTTGTCAAGAGTGGTTGGAGAGGGGGTAGGACTGAGAAAGTAGTTTATTTGCATGCGCCTGCTTTGTTTAATTTTGGTAACAGGCAGGGATGGTCGCTCACGGAGGAAGAGTTTAACATTTACGTGGCGGAGCTTTCCCAGCAAGAGGAGAATGTTGAAGAGGATGCCGGATATGATTCAGTTCGGCCCTCCAATATGGGGGAGTCTTCATACCAGCAGCCCTCCTATGATTGGAGCGCGTCTTCTTCATCGCGAGAGCCTGATTATGATCATTCCTACGATGACCCACCAGCTTGGGGTTACTACCCGCGCTATTGAGCCCCAATTAGGCCAAAAGCCTAAGCTTGGGGGGAGGTATACCGACATCACACTCGTCTATATATCATGTTTCGTCGGTTCTTTGTATATCCATGTTTTTCTTTCTTTTTGGTTTTTGTTTCTGCTTTCCCAAAACACAAAAATACCAAAAATATTTTCGTTGTTTCTCTTGGTTTGTTTCTTTGCTTTTTAGCTTTGGTATGCCTTAAGAAAAATCCAAAAAGATTTTGCTTTGTTTGCTTTGTGTGCTTGCTTTAAAAAAACGAAAACACCAGAAATATTTGTTGTTCTTCTTTGGTTTTGTTTGCAGGGTTCAGCAGTCTTTAGTGGAGTTTGGTTTCATGTTATTATTCAAGCCACACAAGTGAAGGGCAATAATGAAGATTAAGACGACTTGAGGTGTGGTAAGAGGCTAGTAACGAACTCTATTTGTTTTCATTTTTGTACATATACTCATCATCGTGGGCATGCTTAGTCTATTTATGTAAGGTGTATGTTATTTATGGATGCTTAGTAGTTCTTGCTTTCTTATGATTAGCTCCATCTTGCTAATAGTTTGTAGCATGTTATATGAATGTTTGCTTGCATTGTTCTATTCATAACTTGGTATGATATTGTGGTATCCTCCTCTGAATGTTTCATGTGAATCGAATTGGCACATGCTCATGCATGCATATGACTGAAGAATAGTCAGTAATCCTCAATGATTTATTTTGCCTCAGAGTTCTTGTATAACTTTCATGCCATAGTTAGTCCTGTTTTGTTGCAAGCATGATTATGACAGTTATTGCTCTCTCGTTTGTTGCTCCTCTCTATTGCTAGCCTTCACTTTCACTGAGTATGAGCTCTACTCGTGTTTCCAACTCCCCAAAACCAACATTGCCAAAAGTGTCCACCATACCTACCTACTAGCATCATTTGCTATTCCACGCATGTTTATTATGCCTTATTTTCTTCCAAATAAAATGTTTGATTGTTTTGAGAAAGTTAGTTAGTAAAGCTCTCACGAACTTGATGCCACACTTTATTCCTTGCATAATAAACCCGAACCATTGTGACTGTCCATGAAAGTTATATGCTTGCAAATTATAGGCTGGGAGTTAGCAGAACCGTGCTATCACGGGGAATGCTTTCAACATTGCACCTGTACTTTGTACCCAGTTGATATCATGCTCTTTTGTTTACGGATGTCGTCGGTGTGAAATAAAAGGGGAGCATGTAAGTTCATGGAGTTATATATATATATATATGTGTGTGTTAGAGAAACGCCTGGGCCGCTAGCCTAAGCCATGCCTAATCATGGTGAAAACTTGCAGCATAACCATAATGAGCAATCTGTGAAGCATCCTCAATAAAAACCTATGCAAATAGCAAATAAAAAGATCGTCGAGATTCTCATTGTCTGCTTGCCTTATCATTTTGATTATGGGATAGCTCCTATATCATGTGCAAGGGGTACCCCGTTGGTGGTTCTCTATGATACACATGTATTTACTATGACAAGAACTTGCAAGTAACTAAAGTTGAGTACCATGAGGAGCGGCCCTCGTATTCAAGGGACATGAGATTTCCAGTTTATGGCCTGTCAAGCATATAACTCATATTGGACCTCACTTTCACCTTAACCATTTAAAGATGCCTATGATAGGGGCAATGAGAGCTCAAAGCTAATGAGTACCATACTTTCAGCATTTGGAAGCCTTTCAAACTTTTCAAAACCTTTTCACTTCCTTGTTGCGTCACCACTTATTCTATGAGCACCTTCTTGAGAGCATAGTTGTCATTCTTAGTGTAATGTGCTTGTCTCAAAACTTGGTTAATTTTGTCATGACTTTGATGCTTGTATCTCTGATATATTTACTTCTAGTCTTCACTTGAACTTCAGAGATACCTTGGCATTTATTTTGTGCTCTACAAACAAAGGCAAGCGAGATACCACTCTATCATACCTTGTTATGAACATTACAATGTTGCTTATGTTTATGTTTCATGCTACTTATTATTATTGAGTTGGAATCTCTTCATAGCTTGAAATGACTATTGAGTAGATTTAGTTGCAAGCTTCTTATTATGAATTGTCTAAGTATCTACTCCTGTGCTGAGAATATTTATATCATATGAAGCAAATGTGTTCGTGAAAGTCTTTTATCGCACTCAGTTTTAAACTGAATTGCTTGAGGACAAGCAATAAGCTAAGATTGGGGGGGTTGATACGTCCAAAACGTATCTACTTTCCCGAACACTTTTGCTATTGTTTCTCCTCTAAACTTGTGTGATTTGGATACAAATAACACGGACTGACGCTGTTTTCAGCAGAATTACCTTGGTGTCTAGTTTTTGTGCAGAAAATCAACTATCAGGAAAAATCCCAGAAAATATGCCAAAAATCCTATTTCACGAGAAGACTCATGGATCCAGAACACGAGACAGAGTGGAGGCCTGAGGGGCCCACACCCCCTGCCGCGCGGGTGGGCCCAGACCGCGCCTTGAGGGGGGGTGGCCGCCCCAGGCACCCCCTCGGCCTCCCTCTTCTCCTATAAGTTGCCTTCTGACCTAAAAACTCAGGGGGTTTGATGTTTTTTCAGAAAGAGTTCCGCTGCGCCACCACCAGAAACCGCGATTCGGAATCAGAAACTCCATTCTGGCACCCTACCGGGACGGAGAATTTGGAGAGGATCATCGCCATCATCATCACCAACGCCTCTCCATCAACAATCCATGTTTCACTCATCCATGAGTGAGTAATCCCCCACTGTAGGCTATGGGGATGGTAGGGATTGGATGAGTTCTATCATGTAGTCAAATAAGATTGTTAGGGCATGGTGCCTAGTATCTCTATTAGTGTTATTTGACTTTGTTGCAACTTGTTGTGCTTAATGTTTGTCACTAGAGCCCGAGTGTCATGATCTCAGATCTGAACTTATTATTGATTCATTATGATAGTATTGTTTATGATCTTATCTGCAAGTTGTGTACACATATCACTGTCCGGATCCAAAGGCTCGAAGTGACAGAAATTGGGACAACCGAAGAGGATTGCTGTGATGTGATGATCACGTGTGTTCATGGAGTGTTAATGCTTTGCTCTGGTGCTCTATTAAAAGAAGCACCTTAATTGTCGGTAGTTCCCTTGAGGCCCCGCTGCAACGGGCTGACAGGACAAAATATGTTGTGCAAGTTCTCATTGCGAGCACGCATGACTATATATGGAGCACATGCCTATGATTGTTTAGTATTTGGATGCTTTATCTTATTTATCCGCAATTGCCCTAGATCTTGAAGTTACATGTTTAGACTTGTCCATGCAACGCCCGTCCATCCATTCCTATGCCTATCGCACTCATATCCTACTGTTTGCTACTACTGTTACTATTGCTCTTGTTTTACTGCTTCTGTTGCTTTGCTATTGCTATTACAAACTGTTGTACGGATAAACTTCTATGAGCAAGAACTATTTCCAGGTGTAGCTGAATTGATAACTCAGTTGTTAAGGCTTATAATTATTCTTTGTCTCCCCTTGTGTCGAATCAATAAATTAGGTAATACTACCCTCGAAGACTGTTGCGATCCCCTATACTTGTGGGTCATCAATAACTGGCGTTTTTGTTAAATCTAGCTAAATACACTTGATGATTAGAGAAACAATCTAGTCCTATAAGAAAATATTCTTACTCCCTCCGATTCTCAACTTTGTATAAATTTATATGTATCTAGTTAAATATTTAGACTAGATGTATTTGTATCAACATAAAATTGATAACAATAATTTGGATGGAAGAAAGTACTATTGTTGATTTTATTTTGCATTGTACAATTTTTGGTGACATAATGCACGAGAGTCAAAAATGTTCTTTTATACCTGAAAATGAATATCCTAGCGGTCTAGGCGCCCAGCAAAGATCCAAAACCAGCAGTACGTGTGCGAAGATTCGCGATTGGTTGTGTTGCAAAAAGGTCCTAGGAAATACTAAATTTTGGCCATAATTGTGCCAACGAGTGAATAAGACGGGGGCGGAACCCTATCCTGAACAGAACCCGCCCCTTCCTCTCCCCGCAGTCATCGCCTCCTGCCCTGCGCTCTCTCACCGTCCCACGACACCGCCGCCTCCCGCCCCATCCTCCCTCCTTCCTCCACGAGCTCGAACCGGACGACCCACCGCGGTGGTTGGTGGAACATGATGGGTCCAAGCGGGCTAGCCCTCCCCCGACGCCTCCCGCACATATCGAGCTCGTGGAGAGGTAGAGGCTGTCGCCCCCTTTCTCTCCTACGGCGGCGGTCAACGGCGGTCGGCGGTGAGCGAGCGGCCTCTGACTAGAGCTCATGATCTGGGCCTTTTTGCTTTTTTTATTATTTCGTTCGGGATATGCTGGATATTTGTATGAAAGATGTAAAGTTCTTATGAGTTTCTTTGTATGGATCCAATTTCAGAATGAAATTCGCGGTGGATTTTAGTATTGCAATTCCACGGTACCTCATAAACACATGGCCAGTTTCATATGAAGAATTACAAAGGACTTTTCAATATGATCTAATTCGTGGTCAAAATCTTTGTAATAACTCACAATACTTAACAAACATTTGGCGAGATTATTTTGTAAAGTTATGAAGAACTTTATAAACTTACTGCAGGCTGGTTCCATTGCTCCACACTGGCATGACTTCTTTAGATGAATTAACAAAAGTTGAGGGTCTTTCGCAAAAACTGTCTCACTAATCTCAAAGCATTAGGCGACTGGGATTGACGATGGACGCCTAAACTGCTGGAGAAAATCCGTGTCCTTTTATATCCCTATACTTAACATCGTGTTCAAAAGGAAGTCAAGTGAGAGACCCCCACCCTCCTTTTCCCCTGCTACAGTACTCCACAACCTCCCCATCGGTGCCGGGCCGATCCGAAGCCAATCTCGCCGGCGTTGCCGGTCGAGTGAGGCGGAGGAGAGGTGCTGGCACTCCTTCGGTAGGTTATAGAGGTAGGAGTTGGCCGTGTGCCGGTAGTTGGCTTCGTGCCAGGAGTTTGCCGCCGTGTTCTCTTGGCCAGATCCGGTGGCTGCTGGTATGCCTTGCCGTCATCGTCCTTGTGGTGGTGATGGATCCTGCCAGCATCTCCCTCAATAAGGCCTCTGTCGGGTGGCGTTCTGGTGGTTGGTGGTGGTGTCCCTCCTCGGCCGGCCACGGTGGCGAGGGAGAAGGGACGCGTTCCTGGCCGCCCCAGCTCCGCTATTCGTGGGGTTTCTTCCCTTCGGTGTCTCTGCACGGCGACGAAGGCCGTCCTAGTCTTCCTCTCTCGAGCTCCTGAGGTGGGAGTGCGGAGAGCTTGGGGATAGGTACGGGAGCCCCAGTAATAAGTGCAATTTGTGCTCTCCCGTCTTGATCTAGAAGCTGCGATGGATTCTTCGATTCCCGGCCGGCCGTGGTGGTGAGGGGGAGGAAGGAATCATGATGCCGCTTCTGGATCTGTGGCGGGAGCTTCGTCTTCGTTTTGCGGTCAACAATCTTCGGCTTTGCTTTCTCTCGGCCGGCCATGGAGGCGAGGGAGAGGGGCAAAGCAATCTCAACTTCTTGGGCCGTAGGCAAGACGTTGGGGAGCTTCTGGAGCTTCAGCTCCCCCTGGCGGTTCCTAAGCCGTCTGTTGCTGCGCCCGTTTGTGCTTCTCCGCAGTGGCCCTTGGGCAGTGATGAGGCTGCCGGACCTCTGCCTGTTCTGGCCGAAGGGCGGCCGTGGGTTTCAACCTCCGTTGGAGGCCCCTTCCCGAAGCCTGGATCCAGGGCTCGTCATCTCGATGTTGGCAAGTGGTTCGTCCCCGTCGGCGCCAAGATGGCTGGATCCTCGCTTCTTCTCCGGTTTGATAGGCATAACGAGCAAGAGACCTTGATCTTGCCGGTTCTCGGCTGGAGATCACCGGAGTTCGGTGGCAGAGGCACCCAAGGTTCGGATTGTAATCTTGGTTTTTCTTTTGAGGTGTTTTGTGTAAAGTGGAGGCCCCTATATTTTTTTTCTAGCCTGGCTAGGGTGTTTCTTGCTAAAGGCCTCCCGTATCCTTGTACCTGCCACATCCTTAATCGCAGCTTCTAGGGCCGTCGGTCCTTTTCCGTTCAAAAAAAAAACATCGTGCTCAAAATAAACTAGAGCTTGACTACTTTGCATCTGCTAGCGACTCGATCGTAATGTCTTCAGGCGAAAGAGGATCCTCGGAACAGTTCATCTACCGGTCCACCTCGCACCCAGCCCCGGCCAGACGAAGCTAGAAGAGCAGGCCCAGCCACCCAACACACGTAAAAGTTTTTTTTAATGGAAAATGCTTTCCACTAAACAAAAGTTGGCTGGCCCTTGAGCACCTGAGGTGGTGGAGGATTTGAAAAGAATGTAAGAACCGCATATTTCAAAACAAAGCAGCCTCTGTTACATAGTGATGAAAAGGAAACACCGAAAGAAAGAAATCACGATGACAGATCACGAATGAACGAGACGACAACGGTGATGTCGTCCGGCTTGCCGCCATGGAACCCGGTTCCGGCGGCTTGCTTCTGGTACTCAGTGCTGAACGGCGAGTCTTTCGTTTGGCTCCGGGACATCTCGTACGCTGTGCCCGCGACTATGTCCGCCATGTTCTTGGGCGAGTATCCCTGCGCCATGCCCATCCGCACGACCCGCTCCAGCTCCGCGTCGAACACGTTGTCGAACAGTCCGTCCGTCCCCAGCACCACGACATCTCCATCCCTCACCGGCATCTCCCCGACGTTTGCTTTGGTAACGCTGTCCCCGTCGGCGCCGGAATTGAGCTGAAACGGGCAGTTGAAGTCGCTCTGCTGCGGCCGCGAACGGTGTACGATCTCGCCGCCTCGGAGCACGGCGAAGGCGCTGTCGCCGATGTACGCCCACTTGAGGGCCGTGCCGGCGAGCGAGAGTATGACGGCCGTGGAGCCCCCGGACGCGGCAGAGGCGACCGTCTCGTCGTACGCCCGCTCCAGCAGCGTGTAGGGGCATACGGGCGTGCCGGGCTCGATGGTCAGGACGTTCAAGAAGGCGCTCGTCATGATCCCGCGCGAGAACGCGGCGGCGTCCACGCCATGTTCGCGGTACCCGCCGACGCCATCCGCCACGCCGAGGACGCCGACCTCGTCGTGCCCGAAGTGCGCGTCCTCGTCGTGGTCCGGTACGTAGCACGAGGCCCACTCCATCCTCAGAACCCTCGTCGCGTCATCCTCGGAGGCCGACGCGAGAGGCACTTCGTTAAATTGTCCAGGTTTGTTCACGTCCGCGTCCTCCGGAACTGGTGGCGGCGGCGGCGGAAGCACGGAGGCGACGAAGCTGGCTACGCGGTCTTCCTGGCCGGGGGCTGGCGCGGGCGAGACGCGGCCTAGGCTGAACGCAACGCGGAGGGCGTCGGGGGTTCGATCGTCGATCTCGCTCAGAGTTTGCTGGATCTGCTCCAAATTCTCCATCTTCGTCCACGACCTCCACTTCCTCTTGGTGCGATCTCGCCGACTAGTTGAGATACAATCAGTTTGCGAATCGGTTTAAGCCTGGAGTACCGTACGTGAATCTACGATGTGCAGATCGAGTGCAGCACTTTTGGGTTTTAAGGTGCGGTTATTATACAGTTATTATATGAGACTCTCTTATTATATGGAGTACTCTACTTCTCCGGGACTACGACTCTGAAATCTGAACGAGAGTACGATGCGGACACGTAGTGGGGAAACTGGAAATTTAACATGTCCGATGCGGTATCCGTCGCGTCCTTTCCGAATATAAGCGCTCAACGCTGCGAACGTAGGGCGCTTGGGCCAAAATTTCAATTGGAAAATGAAACTACTTCCTCTGGTCCAGTTTTTTAGTCATATACATAGTTTAAAAAAACTTTGATCATTAATTTTGATCAGTAAAATATATAATATATGTCTCAGAATACATACCATTGGAAACAACTTTTGAAGATGAATCCAATGATATATTTTTTATGATATATTGTATAAAATTTGTTGATTAAAATTGTTCTTAAACTATGTGCGTGCCTAGTACATCGAAACGGAGGGAGTAGGATTCATCAAGGGACACGACGAAGTCTCCCAGCTCCTATGCTCGACATGCATCTTGTGGGACACCGCGATAGATGGGTCCAACCCACGTTGTCTTTTTATTTTCTTCCTTTTTCTTTTTTTTCGTTATCGTCACGGGAAGCACCACGGGAGAAGCAGAGCCATGGCCGTTGCCGCCATGACGTGTCGCCGACGTGATGGTTCTCTTCTTCCTCTTCTCTAGCGATGACGCGCCGCCGTCTGGCCGCCTCCATCTTGCATCCCATGCGTCGAATCTAGTGGCGACGAGGTCCAATAGCTCAAGGCCATGCGGAAGCTAGGCAAGGAGAAGCTGCAGGGCAGCCCACCGCTGGTGCTTCCTGTAGTAGTTGCTGACCGTGAATAAGCTAGAGGAGAGGCGATGCTCCTCGAGATGGAATCAATGGTTGTCCCATGGCTCCATGTCCACCTCGATGATACAAGGGGGTGATGGTGATGGGAAGCACTTCGTTGGAAACCCCAAGAGCAAGGTGTAAAGCAGCACAACAGCAAGTTTCTCTCAGTAAAAAACCGAGGTTATCAAACCAGTAGGAGGAAGGAAACGTCACACAGGTGTTGCAAGCAACACGAAAACCTGCACAACACAAACTCAAGACTTTGTCCCAACTAATCAGTAAGGTTGTCAAGCTCACCGGTTTGCTGTAACAAAGGATTAAACGTATTTGTGGAAGGTAATGGTGGTTTGCAGCAAGTAAACATGTAACAGTGGAGGATGTATCAATCGTAAAGATTGGACCGGGGTCCATAGTTCACTAGAGGTGCTCTCTTTAGATAAACAACATGGCATGAAGGATAAACAAATTACAGCAGGGCAATTAACAGAAACTGAGCAAGGCAATCAATGCAATACTAGACAAAATGATCCTATGAGATGATTGGGCAATACAACAATATATATAGACCGTCATCCAACTTCATCTATGACTAGAATTGCACCTTCAGATTATCATCCGAACCCCCTCCAGTATTAAGTTACAAGCAACAGACAACTGCTTTAAGAAAAGTGTGTAAGGTAAACAATCCACTTGTTCCATGAACAAGAGAGATTTCTGTCACTTCCCTTGGAAACTAGAGGCATGAACCCACTATCGAGCATAAATACCCCCTCTCGGAGTCACTAGCAACTACTTGGCCAAGATAGCTACTAACAACGGAGAGCGTGCAAGATCACAAACAACACAGACATGATAGAACCATAAAGACAAAACCATTAATCAATCTGACATAGTAATCTCAATATCCATCGGATCCCCGCAAACATAACATGCATAATTACAAATAGATTAGATCTTGATCATGAACGGAGCTCACAAGATCTATACATGAAAGCACAAGGAGAAGATACAACCATCTAGCTACCATATGGACCCATAGTCCAAGATGGAACTACTCACACATCATACCGGAAAAGAAGGCCTCCGGGATGATCTCCCCTATGGCAGGGCGCCGGGAAGAACTTCAGATCCCCCTGATCTAGGGACGATGGTGGCGGCTACAGCCGGTTTCGTGGAGTTTTGATCGGGTGCCTAGGGTTTCTGTATCGGGGGATTCTTATAGGCGAGGAGGCAAGGCAGGGGGGCGCCCGGGGGGCCCACACCCTGCCCAGGCGCGGGCTAGGCTTGGCCGCGCCTAGGAGGGTGTGGCCACCTCGTGGCTCCCCTCCGCCTCGTCTTCTAGATTCGTGTCGCCCACGGTAAAATATTGACTTTGGATTTTGTCCCGTCCAATTCCGAGAATATTGATTTTCTGCCTTCCTGGAACCAAAAACAGAAGAAAACATGCAACTGGCACTATGGCAACTTGTTAATAGGTTAGTTCCAGAAAAGATATAAAAACACCTCAAAGTGTAGACAAAGCAAAGCAAAGTAGATACTAAACAAGCATGAAACATCAGAAATTATAGATACGTTTCCGACATATCAAACATCCCCAAGCTTAACTCCTGCTCGTCCTCGAGTAGGTAAGTGATAAAAGAATAATTGCTCGTCCTCGACACATTTATTTATTTCACATACAGAAAACATAGCATAGTGGCAATCAACTTGTCCCTCATAGAGTAGCAAATAGATGCATATGACACCTTCAAAGTTCACAGGGTGACTAGATACAAATAGCACAAGAACAAGTAATATCACAATATGCATCAATCAATAAGTTTTGGGACACTGTACATAGAACTAAGAATGGCAGCTATGCTCTCTTAATGGTGCCTAAAGGTAGAAGGTGGAGACTCAATAGTAGTGGAAGAAAGGCCCTTTAGAAGGGAAGCAGAGATTTCAAGTTTCAAAAAGAGCTTCCAAAAATTATGGTACTTGTTAGCTTTCAGCCCTCATTGCCCCTATCATAAGCATCTTGAAGTGATTAAGGTTAAGGTGAACAGACTATGGAGTATATGCTTGACAAAGTATAAGTTGGCAATCTCAAGTCCCTTGAATACGAGGGCCACACCTCATGCCACTCAACTTCAGTCATCTATAAGTTCTTGTCATTGTAAGTACATGCGTATCATAGAGAACCGCCAACGGGGTACCCCTTGCACATGGTACAGGAGCTATCCCATAAGCAAAATGACAATACAAGCAGACAATGAGCATCTCAGCGATCTTTTTTATTTACTATATGCATAGCTTTTTATTGAGGATGCTTCATAGATAGCTCACTATGGTGATGCTGCAAGTTTCCACCATGATTAGACATGGCTTAGGCTAGTGGCCCAGGCATTTCTCTAACACAAAATACGAACTCCATAGACTTACAACCTCCCTCTTTATTTCACACCGGTGACATCTATAGACAAAAGAGCATGATATCGACTGACTACAAAGTACAAGTGTAATGTTGAAAACGTTCCCCATGACAACATGACTTTGCTAATTCCAACGTATAAGTGCAAACATATACAACATAGACGACACAATGGTTGAAGTTTATTAGGGGCAAAGAATATAAAGTGTGCCATCAAGTTTGTGAGGGCTTTAATCACTAAGTTTTCACATAACAAAATAGTTTTTAATTGGAAGATAGCTGAAAACAAGAATATACTTGGAATGGTGTAACACACCATGCATAGGAGTTTATAGTGGACATTTTGGAATAACTGGGTTTCTTGGGAGTTGGAAGCATAAGTAGAGCTTACTCATACAAGTTGAGGCTAGCAAAATACTAGGAACAACCAACTAAGAGAGCAATAGTGGCCATAATCATGAAGAGCGACAAAACATTACTAATCAAAGCATAGAGTGGTACTACAAGTCAAGGACTAAATGATCATAGAGGCTATGGTGACTTGTCATAGTCATAACATGGTGTGAGCATGTGCTAAGTCAACCCAAACAAAGCATGAAAGGAGAATACCATAATACTATGCTTTTGCATGCTAAAACACACATAATTTTTTCAAGGCACACTAAGCAATCCCAATTGTTTGGAACAAAACATGCTACAGCAATAATCACTAAGCATAAGGTCAAAATAACACCTAGCATGTCATGCTAAAGTCTAAGTCACAGTCAATGCAAGCTCCTCTTGCACTTTCAAGCAGGACTTCCTACTCCTGTCCAACACCAAGCAACTTATTTAAAACAACACAGCGAGAACGGGGGGGGGGGGGGTCCAAACTAATTTGTTCAAGCAAACTAAACAACCTAAGTAAAGCAAATGAAAACTAAGACTCTCCAAGAACAACACAATTGTGCATGAAACAATAAAAACGAAGTGTCTAGACATACCTGAGCTTTTTATTGATGAAGAAGGGGATGTCTTAGGCATCCCCAAACTTTAACGCTTGTACCTCTTGGATATTTCTTGGGGTGACACCGGGGTGGCATCCCCAATCTTGAGCTTTTGTCCATTCTTCATCTCATTACATCATTCTCTCTCTACACCTAATTTTTTTCCTTCATACAAAACTTAACACAATCTTCATTAGCAACATTAGTGTATTCACAAGATAATAGACCCTTGGGTTTAGCTTTGGAACAGCAAAACTTTTCACTAAGAACAGAAGCTACTGTAGCAACTCCTTCAAAAAGCTCAATTCCCTAAAAGAGAACTCAAAAAAGAATCAATAAAAAGCAAATGCAAATAATGGCAGAAATCTGTCAAAACAGACCAATAGGTAGAAACTGATTTTTTCGAAAATCTTTTGTTGCTCAAATCAAAAAGTTTTAAACTAACGAAAGTTAACTAACAAACTGGGGGATTTATTCGTAAATTTTCAGCTCAATCTGACTTAAAGAGTCTCCTCACGAATTTTTATGGCGAAGGACAAAAATCTGTTTCGGGACAGCAACTCCCCAAATCTTACTTTCCTCTCATTAGAGGTCATTCTTGGCACAAAAAGCAAATAAAAAGGATAAGGAGAGGTCATTACTGAAGTAATAACTTCCAAGACTCAAGGAAACTCTTGGTTTATCTCCCAACAAGTACTTTTCTTTAGCGCCTTTAAGTTAGGCATGATAGTTTGAGAAGATGCTCACATAAGAAATATGAATCGAAGTAAAAGAGAACATCAAAAAGCAAATTTAAAACACATTTAAGTCTAATCCACTTCCTATGCATAGGAATCTTGTAAGAAAATAAATCAAAGAAGCACAAAGCAACAAGCATAGGAAAGCAAAACAAGTGCAACTTCAATATTTAAGAGTTGTCCCTAGTCGGAGTTCATGTGGGGACACACATGAATATTAGACTAGCACATCGATTGGTTGATGACTATGTTTCATAATTCATAGATATGGAGATGTCAAACCAATGATGTGGACACATGTTATGAACATGGGGATGGACTGACCCAACTTGAGACTGGCAATTAGTTGCAGCTCTCTCTCTACACATCATGTACGTTTGTCCTTAGATCTGAGATTATCGCATGTACTTGAGATGTGGATCGACCTACTTTGGGGCTATCAAACGCTGCATCGTAATTGGGTAGTTATAAAGGTAGCTTTCGGGTTTGTCCTGAAACATGCTGCAAGACATGGTCAATCAAGATCGAATTTGCCCCTCTCTACTTGAGAGAGATATCTCTAGGCCCCTTGAGTGATCGTATCCAGAAATGCATGGTCGTGCTACATAAGGTTAAGAGTTAACCTAGTAAAGGGATTCCGAGTTACGGTATCGAGAAATAGAGGCCAGCTTGGATCTAGACCAAATATCGTGAGGCAAAGGGAAAGACATGCACTAAACCTTGTGATGGTTCGTCCGATATGATCTTTGTATGCGTTTAGGAGTTGGCACGTATTGCTAGAGGCCGCTACCAACTATTGACAGAATAAGTGTATTCGAGTCATGTCTACACGTATATGAACCTATAGGGTCACACACTTAAAGGGCTAGAAGCCTAATGGGGATTGGATCCGAATTAGACCAGGCTTAGGCTACTAATGGGCTGCTAATTTAGAAGCCCACTAGGGACGCCTATATAAGAGAGGGTGGGGCGAGCTGACCAGGGTTAGACCTCAGACCATTCCAGCCAGCCGCCACTCCTCACGCATGTGTCGCGCGCGTGGACCTAGCAGTCCGGCGTCTGATGCTTCCACCCTGTACGTGTGGATACCTCGGAGGCGCTGCATTTATAGCGTTTGGACGAGCCGCGTAAGGGGAGCTGCTCGTGGGACGAGAACAAGGAGGAGTCGTAGATCGTCTGCACTGCCTCGAAGCGCTTCATCAAGTTCCGCAACTGCGCGTCTAGTGGTAATCCCGTGATCTATGACAACAGTATTCCTGGTTTACGCGATAGAAATTTTTGATTTGCGCTCTTGTAGCCTACCCGTATCCCTTCAGTGGTATCAGAGCCAATGCTGTTCAGTTATATGTTCGGGATGTTTGCATATGGTGATATGAAGATTGATATGAATGATGTGATCGTTTATATTGTGGTGGTTCAGGATTGATCTATGATCTTACTTTCCGTGATCGTGATTCTGAGGTAGTCGAACGACTTACCCCTACCGGTCGGTTTCCGTCATCGGGGTAGACAGTGACACATAAATCATGTTGAGTCACGCGAAGATCAGTATGATTGATCGAATCGGAACCTAGATCTAAAATCGATGTACCGTAATCAAAGGAGTTTGATCAGATCGGAACAACAGACGGTTTATGGTAAATTTGATTTGCCGATCAAAATCCTTAAAGAAAATTGTGTAGATTCGATCTCTCATTTTTCACAGTTTCCATATGTGTTGTCATTTATTGTAATGGCATGCGTGCCAACTTGTGATGATCCCAATACTATGTAATTTTGATTACTAGTTGTTAGGAGTAATAGCTTGTATTAGTTCTTGGAGGACTCATCACCTTGAAGATGGCTCACATGGAACATGAAGATGGAGATCATCATGGTGGACAGGTTCTATGGCGATGGAGATCACCATGAGAAAATGGGCCATACTGTGTCACATCTATGTGAATGCTATTCTTATGTGTTTTACTACTATGCATGCTTAGATGATAGAAGTAGAGCGATCCCTCAAAAAGTTTAAGTTTAACCATGCCCTCCCAACCAAACCTTGCACCATCCTATGCCCTGTACAATCGTTGGTGGGCCTATGAAATTAGGGTGCTGCGGTTTTCCTTGGCTGGATGGATTTGTATCGGATACCTACACGCATAAGGGTTGGTGAGCTTGACAAGGTCATCCTAACATTTAAGGACCTTGGGGCATAAAGGTTGGGCGCCTAGTTTTGACATAGAGATGTCACCCAACAACAAGAGTCATATGTGATATGATTTGCAAGTGTTGTTTACCGATTTACCTTGTCTTCTAGCAGTGATGCTAAAGCTCACTAGTCGACTTGTTAATTGTGGATCTTGAATCACTTAGTATCAATTGAGGGATGTTGATTTAAGTGGGAGTATATGCTATTAAATTGTTTAATATGTTTTACTCTTTGATGGTTACATGGCTTAGTATTTTGCATGTTTTCTGTTGTAGATCAATGGCACTGAACACTACATCACCTTTTTCTTTGCGTTCGATTCTTGACAAAGATAAACTTAATGGAACAAACTATACGGACTGGGTCCATAACCTAAGAATTGTTCTCAGGTATGATAAAAAGGAAACGGTTCTGGATACCCCAATCCCCGATGAACCTGCTGATAATGTATCTGCTGCCCTAAAGAACTCCTACAAGAGAGCATGTGATGATTCTCTTGAGGTTAGCTGTCTTATGCTTGCATGCATAGAACCTGAACTCCAAAAGAAGTTTGAGGATCAGGATGCGTACGATATGATCGTTGCGCTTAAGGACATGTTCCAAGATCAGACAAGGACTGAGAGGTACAATGTTGCCAAGTCCTTTGTCGAATGCAAGCTAGCAGAGGGAGCAGCTGTAGGCCCCCATGTGATCAAAATGGTTGGTTACAGTCAGACTTTGAAAAAGCTTGGTTTTCCACTAGGCCAAGAGTTGGCCACTGACTTCATTTTGGCGTCTCTTCCATCCAGCTATGGGCAGTTCATTTCGAACTACCATATGCATGGGGTGGAGAAGGGCCTTAATGAGTTATGCGGGATGCTTAAAACAGCAGAAAGTGACATGAAGAAGTGTGCAGGGCATAGCCATGTGATGACTGTGCAGAACAAGCCTAGCTTCAAGAAAAATGGTACTTCTTGGAAGAAGAAGGGCAAGGCTAAGGATACGATCCCTAAGCCTGCACCCAAGCAAAAGGCTGGACCTGTAGAAGACACTGAGTGCTTCTTTTGTCATGAGCATGGCCCTTTGAAGAAAGCGCAGCAATTACCGTGCTTCTTTGAAGAAGAGTGGAAGTAAGAGTACTTCCACTCAGTGCTTGTGGTAAATGTTGTGGACATTCTTCTCGCTGATTCCTATGTTAACTCTTGGGTATTTGATACCGGATCGGTTGCTCATATTTGCAATTCGATGCAGGGGCTAATAAGGACTAGAGAAGTGCGAGAAAAGAAGTGGATTTTCGCGTCGGAAATAAAGCAAGGGTTCTTTGCATTGTTAAATCGGCGTCATGCGACTTCACCTTCCGTCAGGATTTATTATGGAGTTGAATAATTGTTATTACATTCCTAGTATGGGTCGAAACATTTTATCACCTTCATGTTTGATGAGGGATGGTTATTCATTCGCGAGTGCAAACAATGGTTGTGTAATCTCTAAGAATGATATGTTTATGGCTAATGCTCCCATTGTGAATAGGTTATTTATTTTAAATCTTGATGATGCATCTGTTTACAATGTTAGTGCTAAAAGGCTTCGGCCTAATGATTTGAGTCCTACCTATTTATGGCATTGTCGTTTGGGGCATATAAGTAAAAAGCGCATGAAGAAGCTCCATGGTGATGGTCTCCTAACTTCGTTTTATTTTGAATCATATGAGACATGTCAAGCTTGTTTACTTGGAAAGATGACCAATTCGCCTTTTTCGGGTTTAACCGAGAGAGCGACAGACTTGTTGGAACTCAAATTGATGTATGTGGACCAATAAGCACGACAACTAGGGAAGGAGATCAGTACTTCATTACTTTTACTGATGATTTCAATAGATATAGTTATGCCTACTTAATGAGGCATAAGTCTGGAACTTTTGAAAAGTTCAAGGAGTTTCAGAGTGAAGTAGAGAATCAACGTGGCAAGAAAATAAAGGCCTTGCGATCTGATCGTGGAGGTGAATATTTGAGTCACGAGTTTAGCGATCATCTTAAGAGTTGCGGAATTGTTCCACAACTTACGCCGCCCGGAACGCCTCAAAGGCAGGGTCTCGAGCAGCGTGTCGAACTTTGTTGGACATGGTTCGATCGATGATGAGCCAGTCGGATTTGCCATTGTCATTTTGGGGTTACGCTCTAGAAACGACAGCTTTTACACTTAATAGGGTACCATCTAAATCCGTAGTTAAGACACCATATGAGATGTGGACTGGAAAGAATCCCAGTTTGTCTTTTCTAAAGATTTGGGGTTGTGATGCATTTGTCAAGCGACTTCAGTCGGACAAGCTAACACCCAAATCAGATAAGTGCATTTTCGTGGGATATCCGAGGGAAACCTTAGGGTATTACTTCTACAACCAAGAGGAGGGCAAAGTGTTTGTCGCTCGTAGCGGTGTTTTCCTAGAGAAAGAGTTTCTCATAAAGGGAACAAGTGATGCTCGTGGGACGAGAACGAGGAGGAGTCGTAGATCGTCTGCACTGCCTCGACGCACTTCATCAAGTTCCGCAACTGCACGTCTAGTGGTAATCCCGTGATCTATGACAATAGTACTCCTGGTTTACGCGGTAGAAAATTTTGATTTGCGCTAGTGTAGCCTACCCGTATCCCTTCAATTGGACATCACGTGACCTCGTCAGAATTTCAAAATCGACCGACAGGAAAACTCTAGTAGATATTTAAGCTGGTGATTGTTCATGGAAAGTAGTGAAACTACCGTGGGATTTTGCTAGTTCCTTGGTCCAAATCCCAATATGCCTAATTTGTGACCATAATAGTTACGGGCGGGCGGCGGAAGAACAGATCTCAGCGGCCTATATCAGATTGAGCAGGGCCAGAAGGAGCATGCACCTATCGCGAAGTGTGCGCAGATCGTGGCGGCAGCCAGGAAGAAAGCAGCGCCCGGCTGGATCGATTTTGATGTCCACCACCTCTGATTCTCATTCCTCCGCCACGGCGGAGCCGCTACTCATGAACCTTTTCTGTTCCTTCCGTAGTCGCCTCCAACCTTTGACGGCACCGTCTACCTCGAAGACGGAGGCGGTGCCGCGCTGCAGGGAGCTCGAGAGGGGCGCCGGGTCAGGTGAAACAGAGGAGAGGCAGCGGCATGCGGGTGCTCTGATTCCTGGCGGCGAACACGCGCAGAGGGTGGCGAGCTCGTCGGGAGGCACACAGGGTCGGGAACGACCAATCCCCTTGTTAACTAAGCGGTGGCAAAGGGGTAATATTTTCTAACACACAGGGGTACCATGTTAAAAAAACAATTAAACAATTACATGACTTATGTATGGCATGGTGAGTAATACACCTAAACTGTTAGGGATAAAGTTTTCCAAAAAAATGTTAGACCGAAAGAAATACTTCGTATTATTAGAATAGAAGATAGAAGAATTAGATATAGGGGTATCTTTTAATAGCTCTAAGCTCCCTAGAAACAATGAGCTGTGGTTGCTCCACCGTTTCCGTTGGTTTCTGTCCCACTTAGCCAGCGTATGGTAGTTTTTTCCACCACTTATTCCACTGATTTTCTTTTAGCGGGCTGGGCTCAAGCCCACCAATCGGGAGCCCGGTTTAGGTCGGTTCCTTAGCCTGTACTGCTATGACGAGAAGATCCCAAACACACACAACTCTACTTTGTCTCTCCGTCCCTAGCCGCCGACCACCTCTCTCGCTTGAAAACGCCGTAGCCGGCACAGATTCTAGCTTCCACCGCGCCCGCCGCTATGAGCTGCCGATTGACGGAACTGCCTCACCTCTATCCGCACAGCGATTTCCCTCCGCTGCCTCAATCTTCTGCCTCCATACGCGCCCCAGCGGCGAACCCTAAGCGCGGCTCAGTTCGCCTGCTCCTCCGACCTGCAGGTGGTCACCGTAACCCCGGTGGCCTAGGCACTTCTGTTGAATAAATTTTTTCTACTACCTCAGCTCTCGCCTTGGTGCGAAGATGCCAGTTTGGCGCCAAAACCACCACACTGTGCTGCTGTTCCTCTTCGACTCCTTTCCGGTTAGGTACTCTGCTCTCTGTGCTCCCCCCAACGTTTGCTTTCTTCATAATTCTAATCACTATATTGGCTACAGATGAGAGTTGTGCACGGTAAAAAAAGAGAGAGTTGTGTTAACATATATTGTATATGATTAGTACCTTCTGCATAATTGTCGGATGTTCATACAATAAATACCTTTTATGTTGGTTGTACCATGTTTCAAAACTACGAAGCAGGTCTTACTAATGTAGTGCATCAGAGTTTAGATTAGTTCAATTCTAAGTTTGCACCGGACTATATCAAATGATGCATCCGTGAAGAAATATGTATTTATTAGATTCAGCAATCAACTAACCCCAAGCCCCATTGAGCTCATTCTCTCATTCTTTGGTGTTTATGATGTCCATGGAGGTTTGGTCTTTTATTCTGATATATTTTTAGGTCAGAGCATATTCCAAAAGTTCCAGCTGTTAGTATAACATATTCTGACTTTTATGCATGTTCAAATTTCAGAAGATAGTATCTACTCAAAAGCTATTTAGTTATTTGTATAGCCTGTTACTCAGTGCATTTGAGAATCCTCTTTGCTTTAGATGGCAAAATGTTCTTGTTTCATAAAATGCAAAAGCTCCTAGGTTACTTTCTTATGTTAGTAATGCTATTTCAATATAGACAAGACTCACATGAACTAATAATTCATGTTAACAAGCTTTCCTCTGCATCAGATTTATTGTCATTGCTCCAAACATTAGTGTTTATTGAGCTGCTCAAATGCTTTGATTGCTTATAAGATAATGTCTGAAAATATTCTTCATTCGTTTCTTTTTTGAAGACATTTTCATATCTGAGACTATTCATATCTCTACCAGAGTCTACGTACATGTTCCATTCTTATGTTTCTAGACCTATTTGCTTACACTGATGCAACATCGGAAAGTATCAGGCAACCAACAAATTATATTTCTCTCAATTAATAATACCTTCAAATAAAAAGTGTCAAGTAATTCTCAATGCAGCAAAAGCAAGAAGCAACGTTGGTTCGCCAGAAATATTCGCTTTAAAGGATCCCTGCTCAGTCAGTTGTTTATCAAGTCGATGTAATGTTTAAATTAGTGATCATTTGAAATTCTCCTTGCAGCTATTTGCCAAGGATGCTCTCTGTACAGGTGAAAACGTCAGGGCGTTGTGCACAGGCAATGCTCTTCCAACTTGGTTTAGGTTTTTTTTTTTCTTGAGAAAACTTGGTTTAGGTGAATTGATGCAAGTGCTATCTGTAGCTAAGCTGCAACTGTGAGTATTTGTGACTTCCTATAAGTTTTCGAAGGTGCTCTCAAATTTCATTGCATGTGTTTTCTCCTAATTTGGACAGTATGCAAAAAAATAATTTGTCATTTCTTGATATGTAACGTATGTATGTTATTCAGTTTCTGTGTGAACAAATGTATTAGCCTCATAGCTATCAAATTCCATCTGGTTAGATCAGACATGCCTTTTAAAGCAACTATTTCATTTTATTTGACTAGCAGAGCGGCCACATTTAATATAGTCCACGGTAGGGAGGTAATCTGTTGGCATGCATTTTCTCCATGGGAAGTTGACATGGGACCTATACTACAAGGAATTAGCGGAGCTTTAGAGAAATAGCTGGATGGGCCAAGCTATAGCAGAGCGTAATTTTTCGAGGGAATAGGGTGCATAATTTTCTATCAAGTAGTATATTCATGAACAAAGAAAAAGAAATGAAAAAAAAACAACAAAGAAAAATTACAAAAACATGTGAATCGAACATGTAACTCCAAGTTAGGAAAATACCACTTTTTTTTATAAAGGAAGTTAAGCAAATAACCTGGCCTACCAGTGTGAACAGATAGATATTTTTACTGAGCGGAAAAATAACAAATATATGTCTGTACAAATTGAACCCGCGACCAAATGTGAACAGCTAACCCGCTTGTTCCTTTAGCAATTAAGGATCTACGGATAGAAATGGGCGAGTATGTAGGTTTGCTACTTTGCCACTGTTACTGATCTGGATTTGTACAATTTAATTAACGATGCATAGTTGTAGGTTCTTTTTCTGCAGTAATCCTGGGCAGGCCATGGTCCGGTTAGACCCTAACGTAGCTCCGCCGGTGTTGCAAGATCTGTTGGGCTTGGCATTTTAGTTCTTATGTTGTTTTATTTCAGATTATTGGTGTTGTGGGATAGGATTGTCTAGAGGAAAGTGGTGTACATGTAACTTAGATCATTCTGAGAGTTCCTACTTGATGAAGCCTCCATCACTATAACAACAAATATCCAAAACTTTGCGATGTGAAGGACTAGAAGAAATGGAAGCGATAGTCGTCTGGTTTCAGAAGCCATTAACCACACGTCTAAGACTCGAATATGAATACTTAATTTCTAAATGCCGTCTCCACTATATGTTTTGTGAAAATAGTGCAGTATGTAATAACATCCTCTTTAGCTGTTGTGCAGCTTGCAATTTCTCTGATCATTATTCTGCCTTTACCTGGTTTTTTACTATATTCTCTCTCTTAGTTTTAATTATGCACTGGAATTTCATAGCTATCAAGTCTCAAGCTACTACAGAGGCATGTTGGCCTTGCTATCTTCACGAGAAATGTATAAGTGGCTAACACGCATGTTGTTCTAGACAATGTTAAACTGCACGTTCTCCTCTGCCAAAAGGGTGTTAGATAACATTTTGTTAGTTCGGAGAATACATACATTGTTTACCCATTGTAGGTGAGATCATTTCAAATGAAGCTTGAGTCAAATGATGGCAGGTTTGATGCACTGATTGCTGCTTCATCTCCTGTACTCATACAGCACCACTGACATGCGACATTGTCTTTTCCTTTGGCACAATGCTGACATCCCCTTCCGCTCTACCACATTGCCCTAACTTCGTTCACATATTCAAATAGAGTGGAAGGTCACACTGGTAGCATGGAGGACTGGTGGAAGATCGTGACAGAGCTGGCGATGGTAGTGTACCCGCACTACAGGGCAGTGTAACGGTTCTTAGGTTAACGCACTTACTAAACCCGTGGGTAAAAATCCTGTTTGAATCGACGTTTCAGTAGACACCAACAAGATTTGGTGATTGGTTTATGAATGTACTACACAAACATTCGGTCATTATTAGTTAATGTTCTATTCAGTTTTAACCATTTCTTTCAGTACACCAGTTGCATGTGGTACTTAACTCAAGGACATATCACTTCGGATGTTGCATACAAACATCATGAATATTTGATCAAGGCAATGCACATGAGCAACTCATAATATTGATGGCTTGCATGTGTAGTATTTGAATTAGTTGGTGCACCGTTTTGTAACATTGTAGTATATAGGGAACAAGGCTAAGCATGCATATCAGTATATGTCCTCAACTTTGCAGATGTGACAGATAAATGTATGGCTACTTGTGTCAGGTTTGTTCTCTCAATGCGTGGATGCCTCGGTGACGCATTAGCTCTTGCACCGTTTTGCAAAAAACAAAAAGACCCTCGAGCTCGAATGGCCATACAACAAAATCGATCACATGAAGCACGATGCACAGAAAAAAAAAAGCATAGGACAAAAGATGGCGCAGCAAAGCGCGTAAGGTCCTTCTAGTATATATCCAATCCAATGACAGTTGACATGGATTCAAGGAAATATCGCTTATGCCACCCATAATTATTTGCCGCTTTGTTTGTTTTTACTTCCTCCGTTCTCCCCTTCCACGATTTCCCGCAATCCTGATCCAATCCAGCTAACTTGCTGCTATTTGACTGTGGCGTTGGGGAAAGAGGAACGAATCATCAGGCTGGGGAGAGGCTGGCGGCGAAGGCGTCTCTGGTCGGTGGTGATACGAGACGTGGGAGCCGCTCACGGAATGCCACCGTGCAGCGACTGGTCGATGCCGGAGTACATGCAACAGAGGCATGGCAGACGGAGCCGGATTCCAGGCAGACGAAGGGCGCGCGGTTGGAAGCGGCCACGCGGAGAAACCACATGAACGGAGCAAGTAAGGTGGCACGCTCAGGGATGGTCGGCGTGGTGACCCGCAGGAGGTCGAAGGAGAAGTTGGGCCTCCGGGCAGTGGGCGCACCGCCGTGTGCACTCTGTGTCTCCCCATCCCAGGCGCCGGCGCCGCTTGTTTAGTTGCTCCCCTGCCCAGAGCCGCCGCGGCGCCGCCTATCAGCACAGGTCCACGGTTTGCTAATCCCTGGGTTTTCCAGCCGTCCCACTACTCTAGCGATCTGAAGGAGGCCAAGCGCGCACACCAGGTGTTCGAAGAAATGTTTCTCTGAAACGTCTGCTCTTTCTTGGCCTCCACTAGAAGAACGATGCAGCGTCAAGAATGGCTTTCAGGTCTGTCATTGATAGGAGCATGGCACGACCACTCATGAGTCTGGTCACCATGGGTGGTGCGCTAATCATCTAGCAGCTATACCGGGAGGAACAGCTATTGCGCTGAACCAGCGAAAACCGTGAATTGTCAATGAGGAGACGACTCCTCCCACCATAGTCATGCGTGTCTCTAGTATGTCCTCTCCGTTGTCGCCAAATATGTTGCTTCCGTTCATGCCATTCCTACTAGAGTTTGTTCATACACTTTTCTTGTGTTAATAGGAAGTTCTCTGAGCTCGTTGAGATTCAGTCTGTTCTTCACGATCATGTGCTCGTGATAAGACGGTTCACTGGAGGTGGCACTGTCATGTTTGACCGGGGACGGTGTTCGTCACCTTCATATGCAATAAGACTGTTGTCGATGGGTTGCAGCCATTTCCTCGCGACATCATGTCATGGACATGCCAGCTGTATGGTAAAGTGTTCCTGGGTTCGGTGAATTTCACCTACGTGAAAATGGTATGTCAAAGTAGCAGAGCATTTCATCACTTGCCAGTTTAATTTTCATTTTTTTATTTTAGTCAATGGAATTGTCGGTACTCTTAATCATGCCTTTGATTATGCACCTAGATGGACCATTTATTGAGCGAGTGGTGGTTCTGAACTTGCTAAAATATTCATTTTAGTTCCTATTAAATTACTTTATCGACTTTATGAAGGTTTAAATATCTCGGGATTTCCCGGTCGCCATTTATGGAATTTTGACATGTCGGAAGTTCGAATCTATTACTCTTTTTCTCATGATGTGGTTAGTTACCTTTGTACATGTATGAGATTATGGGTTCATCTGCTAAGAGACAACACATCACCAATACTTTATTACGTGGATAGACACTATAAGTATTTGTCTCCTGTGTGTAACATGAGCTACGGTTTAGATTGATTTTCTGCATGATACGCGTGATATTGTGTACTTCTAGACAACCATGGTGAACAAAAAGATGATTGGAGTAACGGTCATGTGCTTTATTCTTTTTTCGAGTGGATTGATGTATGCAACAAGGGAACTAAATCCAAAGTAGAACCTATAATGTTTCAAGTGGAAGAGCCAAAATGGGAAGTGGAATATAAGATGTTTTCAGTGGTAGAAATCACTTCATATTATTTTATAGGTTTTTGAGCATATACTGAATTATTATAGAATTGGTGAACAACTGATAGGGTTATTTTGAATAGACTCATGAGCTGACCTGGATGATGTAATATTCCCCGATCAAATAGTATTAGCTCATTTGACAATTGTCAGAGCAGAAGTAAAATATGATTTAGAGAAGGACCAGCTTATACTTACCTCCCTCTGGGCGCGGAAGGAAGGTAGCTTGGTTTAGTTGATAAATCAAAATTGCAAACTGTGCAAAGTGATATACATACCCTGAGTATTGGATAATTCTATAAAGGTCAGTTTGAATTAAAACAACCTTGGTGATTTCGTGATTATAAGAAGCAATGGCAGCCAGTGTATAATTCCTGTTTCACGTCCGATGACGCTACCATGTTTATATCTCATATTATCGGGTAACCAAAAGCAACAAAAAAGTTAGCACTACATTTTTGTCCTTCTAATGGTCTTGCTATGCATTCATGTATTCTCATGTTTTTCCAGAGCCGAGGAGCATCTAGCAAACACATTACCACAAGCTCATATTATAAAGTAATTCGTTGCATCTGTTTTATTGTGTGTTGTGATTATAGTGTTGACCTTCAAATTGTCCTTCCAACATAAATTTTGGGCAGATCTATTCCTGTTTCCACTCCTGTACTTGAGGAGGTTGTTCCTTCGGTGTGTTTGCGGAAGCTGGCCCAGGAGGGGTCGGCTGACCGCGACGTTCGTAACCAGCTTCAGGATATGGCTTCGCTTGGTCCGACCTAGGTGGGGTTGGACACTCAGGACGTCTCGCCTCCGTTGGTGGGGCAGGTGACCTCGGTGGTCGATGGGGACGACCGGACCCAGGAGGGGTCTGGGGTGCCTCGGTCTCCAGCATGGCTTCCTTCTCGGTGGCCTTCGCAGGGGAGTGGTACTCCATTCAGGCGGAGCATGCGTCATGGAGTCGATGCCTCTGGGGCGTCCGTGACTGATGAGGACTCCATGCTCAAGGCCATGCGGCGTAAAGCGGAGAGGAACTTGGATTCGCCAGGTATAAAGAGTAATTCGAAATCTTTTTTGTTATTTTCTACTCCTGTTATTTCTTCTAAACTAGCCAACGTTGGCATTAGTTTGGGTAGCTCTATACAGGATGTATCTTTTTCTTCTAATGTTTTGAGACACATGGAGGTTGACCGTCTAACGGTTACTCCTAAGGTCAGTGCTTTTTCTGATGCTTCACTAACTGAGGAGGAGGAGTTGCATGCCACAGTAGATGGTCAACTCCTTTCTCATTTAGTCGGTGAAGTGTCGGAAGTGGACTTTGATGAGACTGGGCTTGCTTCTATGTATGAGCTGAAAGCTTCTGGTCGAAAATCGAAGAGCCAGCGGTTGCGAAAGAGATCCCGTGTATCCAAATCTCCTATAGTTTCTCAATGAATGGAATGTTTTCAAACAGCAGAGGTCTTCGGGACTTGGCTAAACATTTATTCTTCTTGGTTCGTAAGAGATTATAATTTGGATTTTCTGGTATTTCTGAGACTGGTAGACGGGATTTTTCGTAAGCTCTACTCAATCGCCTTTCTGGTGGAGTGGACTTTACGTGGATATCACGTCCGCCGCGTGGCCGATCCGGGGGGATCCTGTTAGGCGTTCGAGATGAGACTATGGAAGTTTTAGCTAGTTCGGTGGGAGATTTTTTTATAAAAATCCACATCCGTAACAAGGCTGACAATTTCACATGGTCTTTAGTCGCCGTATATGGGGCCGCTCAGGATGTTTATAAGGCTGACTTTTTACGTGAGCTTGTGAATTTGGCAAAGGACAATCCATATCCTATTCTTATAGGAGGGGATTTTAATTTGCTCAGATTTCCTCACGAGAAAAGTCGGGGCGGTTCGATGAACATTGGCCTTTTCATTCAATGTTGTCATTGTGATCTGGACTTGAGAGAGGTTACAATGTTAGGAAGGCAATTTACATGGGCTAATAGTCTTCCAGCCAACATCTGAAAAACTAGATAGAGTGCTTATGGATCGATTGGGAACAAAAGTTCCCTATGGTAGCTGATTCGTGCTCTAGAGCGTATTGAGGCTTTGTGGATCATGCCCTTTACTTCTTTCTTTTGGATCACCGCCACGGAAGTCTCTGAATGAGTTTAAATTTGAACTTCGGTTGGATGATCCGTGATGGTTTTCTGAGATGGTTAAGGCTATTTGGGAGAAACGGTGGGTGGCCAAACGCCTATCCTACGATGGAATAACAAAATGCGTACTTTACACAAGTTCCTTCGGGGTTGGGCCAGGCACACAGCGGGTATCCTAAAAAAAGAAAAATTACGCCTAACACTTATAATAGACGACTTAGAGGCTTCCGCAGAGGTAAGGCCATTAACTGCATAAGAAATTGAGCTTAAAAGCCAATCGAATGCGTAGATAACCCGACTTCTGCGAGGAGGAACTCAAATGGTACCAACGCTCTAAAGCTAAATTCATCTTTGGAAGGAGATGCGAATACTAGATACTTCCATGCGATTTGCCAATGGCGGCATAAGAAGAAACTTATTCACTCTCTCGATTCGGGACGAAGGTATGATTGAGGACAGAGCATCTGAAGTCATATATCACTACGTATTATAAATCCTTGTTTGGGGCCCCAGTGGAAAATTCTTTCTCTATGGATGAGTCCCAAACGTCTGATATCCCCCAGGTTTCTGATGAAGAAAATAGCTTTCTAACTGCCTCATATACCGAGGAAGAGGTCAAGAAAACGGTTTTCCAAATGGAACATAACAAAACACCAGACTGATGGATTCCCAGGAATTTTACCAAAAATTCTGGGGCGTTATCAAGGAGGACTGATGAATTTGTTTGGGTTTTACAAGTTGGACAATTGGATCTCTTTAGACTCAACTTTGGTAACATAATTTTCTTGCCTAAGGTTAATAATGCGTAAGTACACAACAATACCGTCCAATGCTTGCTTAACGTTAGCTTTAAAATTTTCACTAAAGTTGCTACAATTAGACTAAATTGGTTCTTTGACAATGTTGTTAGCCGTCTCAAACTAACGTTCATGCAAGGAAGAAATATCCTAGATGGGGTTGTAATTCTGCATGAAACAATCCATGAACTACACTCAAAAAATTAAATGGTGTAATGTTCAAGATTGACTTTGAGAAGGCATATGACAAAGTTAAGCTGGTCTTTCCTCCAGCAAACACTCCGTATGAAAGGTTTTTTACGAGGAGTGGCGTGCTCTGATTCGATCATTTGTGTGCAGGGTAGTGTTGCCATTAAAGTAAACGAATCTTGGCAAATACTTTCAGACCAAGAAAGGACTGAGACAAGGGGATCCATTATCGCCTTTACTATTTAACATAGTGGCTGATATGTTGGCTATCCTTATTGAGAGAGCAAAGGCTGATGGTCAAATTGAAGGTGTAGTTCCACATCTCTTTGATGGTGGACTTTCTATTCTTCAATACGCTGATGATACAATTCTTTTTATGGAACATGATCTGGAGAAAGCTAAGAATCTGAAATTAATATTATCAGCATTCGAGCTGCTATCTGGACTTAAAATAAAATTCCATAAGAGTGATTTGTATTGTTTTGGCGAGGCCCAAAACGAGGCCCACCTATATGCTGAACTTTTCGGCGTAGTGCAGGTCAGTTTCCAATCAATTATTTGGGAATACCGATTCATTATCGGCGTCTCACAATTGCTAAATGGAAACTTGTTGAGGAAAGGCTACAAAAACGTCTTAATAGTTGGAAAGGAAAATTGTTATCCCTTGGGGGAATACTAGTACTTATAAATTCAGTACTTACTAATATGGTATTGTATATGATCTCGTTTTTCCAAATGCCAAAAGGGGTTTTGAACAAAGTGGATTATTTCCGTTCAAGATTCTTTTGGCAAGGGGATAGTGAGAAAAAGAAATATCGACTGGCTAGATGGAATGTGGTTTGCCGGCCGAAGGAGTTTGGTGGACTGGGCATACACGATTTGCAAGTCAAAAACACCGCGTTTCTGGGCAAATGGCTTTTTAAACTACTTACTGAGGAAGGCGTTTGGCAAACCATGTTATGGAGGAAATATGTGGGCTCCAAAGCTGTGTCTCAAGTGGTTTGGAAACCCGGAGATTCACATTTTTGGGCAGGTCTTATGGCCACCAAGAAACATTTCTTTCGTTTTGGTGCTTTTGAGATTAAGGATGGATCACAAATTAGGTTTTGGGAAGATAAGTGGCTAGGCCAAACTACTCTTCGCGAACAGTACCCAGCTCTATATTCAATTGTTAGACATAAAGGGGATACAATCTCCACAGTGATGGAGGACTATCCTCCTAATGTGTCTTTCAGAAGAAGTCTCATCGGACCTAGACTGTTATCTTGGAACAATCTATTATTACGGTTATCCAGGATACAATTGTCGGACGGTGTTGACGTGTTCAAATGGAAATTACTGGAAAGTGGTAAAATTTCTGTTGGCTCACTATATAAAGCTTTGGTCCAACCTGATTTCCTAGTCGATGATAATAGTAAAATTTGGAAAATGAAAATACCCCTTAAGACGAAGATATTTGCATGGTATCTACGGAAAGGGGTAATTCTAACGAAAGATAATCTTGTAAAGAGAAATTGGCATGGAAGTACACAATGTGTTTTTTGTCATCAAGATGAGACAATTCGCCATTTATTCTTTCAGTGCAAATTTGCTCGTTCTATATGGTCATTCATCCAAATATCTTCTGGCTTATCTTCTCCACGTTCAGTAACCAATGTTTTTGGTAATTGGTTGCATGGAATTGTTGATAAGTACATAACCTTGTTTAGGGTGGGAGCGCTTGCCATTATATGATCGCTATGGCTTTGTACAAATGACAAGATTTTTAATAACATTGTGTCTTCTCCTCTGCAGGTTATTTATCGAGCCACGGCTATCCTTCGATCATGGAATATTCTCCAATGCATGGAGTTTCGCGACTTATTTCTAGACGGATGTACGCGATTGAAGGACACGGCGAGGAATGTTTTCTCACGACATGGATGGCCGCGTGATCTGAGGATTGATCTATCTTAGATTCTAGACTTTTTATTTTTTAGTGCCTTTTTGTAATGCTTATCTACTTTTTGTCTTAGTCTGTCGTTCGTGTGGCTGTGTGCATCTTAGTTATGCAGAGGCCGGGTGTAAGAATTAAACATTTGGTTAATAAATGCGCCCATTTCCAAAAAAAAAACATAAATGTCTACCGCAATGTTATCATACTTCGCCGGCTCTTCGATTTGCAAAGCCTTTATTTGCTCACGTCTTACTCATCCTTGCTCCTGATAGTAGATTAAACAAAAATAATAATACTTTAGTATATCAAATAAAAAGATTAAGATAAAAGCGTGAACTGATGCTAGGATTATGCTCAGTCGACTTGGGGCAAAATTTGGGTTGTGCTGACATTTGTCGATCAAAAGATTTTTTTTATTTCTAGTCATGTTGCAACATACGGGCATTTGTGCTAGTTTTTACACACGGAAGCATCTAAGAACATGTACAATAGGAGGTTCTTAGAAGAGTGCTTACAAAAATAAACAAATCAGTCTGTTAAGTTGCGGTGATCCAGCGTGCCACTGCATGATGTAGTGCACTATAGTTGTTGACATAACACCAATAAAACACCGTTCACTGGTATTACATCTCTCAGAGTGGTACAACAGAAACACAGCAGGTTCAAGACATGACTATAAGTTACAACTCAACTCTGTACACAAGATTGAGAGAACACTCTAGGTTAAAGAGAGAGAAAAAATCTTCTTACAAAGAAGAATCAGAAATAAACAACTCAAAAACTATCATACTATTAAGACTAGTATTTTAACTAGTGGTCTGACATTGCTGCTATTGCAATACGCTATAGAAATAGGTTCTATGGCTAGAGATTATGTTCCTATCTAATTAGTAACTTCGTCTTCACTTGAGTTGATGTATATGTTGACTTTCTTGATTTTATTGGAGAACTTTAGATTCTGGTGATGATTCCTGGAGCATAACTTGATGTAGACATCGTCTATACTGGCTTCAGAACCTAGCAAGAGTTAAGAAGATACGTTGAGTACGAGCGTACTCAGCAAGTTCACTAGAAAAGGAGTGTTTGAGGCACTATATCTACAACCACAGACCATAGGTCGTAGGCCATGCAAGTTTTCGTAAACATTTCTTCAAAGGTTGCTTTTATTCTGAAAAGCTATGTCCGTCAGCCTTCACGGGTTTACCAGAACTTTCATGGAGTTCCTTTTCCGCCGCGTTCGCAGCTCCTTCCCGGAACAGGGAGTAACAAGTTATAGTTCTTACACTCTGCAGAGGTGCGTTACTTTATCCATGAGAGAACTTAGCCTTGTTGCACAACCAAGTCATGACCTTGTCCATACTTCCTTGGTATGGGGCCCAGTCTAAGATCCAAGCAATCACTGCCCCCTTCGCGATCCCGCATGCCTCCTTGGTGTACATCATGCCCACATATTGAATTACGGCAATGGTTTGTACAGACCGTTAGATGCCAGAACTATCGTGGAACGTTGAGGGTTCCCACCCATATACTGCATATCCTCTACGAATTACCAATTAATATGCACGCTACGAGTGATAACATCCACGACCTGCACATCCGGCTACATGCGAGAGGAAGAAGATACAGCTGACTTCTCTGTCCCATTCCAAATCTCATGGTTAACGCGTGATATACGGCGCAAGAATCACTGTCGATATTGGTTGTTAAGTCCTAGATAATATGTTCCTTTACCACTGGAACTTTCATAATATGTTATTACCTCATGGTAAATAACCTATAATCATATTATTATGAAAATAGTGTTTTCGGACCTTTTTCAAATGCAGGTGATGACAAGACTGGATTTGTAAAATACGTTACAGAAAAAAATCAAAGGACATGAGCAAGTGTGAACTTGCCTTTTGTGATTGCAAGATTATGCACTCACGGTCTTCGAGACGACGTAAGATCCAATATTTGAAATCTGCATCATTGGTCCGGTAAGGACTAATGTTAAAAGAAGCAATATGTTGTTGTGCATAAGTAATGCTATGCATTTTTGTAAAACTCCCAAAGTGAATCCTCAATGCTTTGAATGAAGTGAATTTAGGTGATTCTTTTAAGAGTTAGTTTATCTTTAAATTTTACTTATAAGTGATGACCTTTATAAGGAACCCAAGGGTTAACAATTCAACATATACAATTAAAGTATAAAATAATGTGATTATGGTTAATGGTCATTTGATGACTATTGATAAACATCCTTGGGATTGAGTTGTTAAGAATTGAAGAACTTATTATAAGATTATTGTTTGAAGTGGCAAAAAGAATAACATTTGAAGAAAAAGTTCCCTTTCTAAGGTTTAAACAATCTTAATTGTTAATAGAACATGATCAATATCTTTTGATGTTTGATTGATTAGTTTGGATTTGAGATGCTTTATGTCTTAGGTTAAATATACCAAAGTTAACTATAAAAACATAAGTAGTTATTAGACATCATGTTTATAAACTTTGAGACTAAAGTTAACTTTAAAAGGTTAAGTAAACTTAAGGTGTAATATGTTTTAATTATTCCCAAGTTTTAAATTTATGATATGTATAACTAAGGTGTAGAATTATTCACTTATATTTAAGTGAATGACTAGATTAACTTTGTTTTGCTATTAAAAAGACAATATGCAATTATTCATTGTAAGTGTAATTTGATGATCTTAGTAATTTGTTAGAATTTGAGGTTATGTTAAGAATGGTTAAAATATAATGATTATTCACCATATTATATATGAGTGATACACATTGTTTATTTAAGAGGTTTCTTAATAAGATTTTTAAAAGAATATTTTAGAATTAAAAGTTATACTTATGCTTGATTATGAATTCAAGTTATGAGTTTGGAGTTAGTACTTAGATATTAATGGCTAAAGGTTTTATAAAAATTGTGATTATTTCATACTTAAGAAATGTTTTTAAAGTATTTACAAAATGAGTAATAGATGAGGCTTTATTACTTTAAAATCTTGAAAACATTTCTAATAATATTTTTAGTATTTTTCTAGTATAATATATTTATTCAATATCTTAAATTTTTTTTATTTATTTTTAAGTTTTTTTATGTTTATAAAAATTCCATAAAGGATTAAATGTATTTAAATATTTACTTCATATTTTATTTATAAAAAAATAGGCTAGTATTTTTTTATAAAATAGTATATTTATTTGTATACCCAAATATGATTTTTATTTATTTTTAGGATTTTTCCTTATTTTTTGAAATTTCACTTAGGCTTTAGTGATGTTCATGTTTATTTGCATTTTATTTAACTTGAATAAGTAAGATTATATTTTTCTTAGGTACATATTATTTTGTGAACATTCTTATAAACTTACTAGAAATGAAACAAGTTTAGGGTAAATCATTTATTTACTCTTTTCCCTCTTTTTATGTTAAATTTTATTTACTTAATTTTTTTGAAATTTGGGCTAATTTAGCGTGGTAGCCAGACCCAGATGTAATCCTCTCTCTCCCATCTCACGGACTCGACGCTCACCCTCTCCCCTCTCATTCCTCTCCGGTGGTCGTCGTCGCCGTCACCCATCGATTCCGGCGACCTGGGCGATTCTGTTTACTTCCACTGGTTGTCAGAGCTCCGCCTCCTCTTAGCCGACCTGGTCCTGTATAGCGATTTGTTTCTCATGCCTTAACCAGCTTGCCCCTTCCATTTCTTTGGTGCTAGGGTTTTCGGCGATGTGCCTCCGCCGCTCATTGGTTCCCTCTGGTGCCTGCTGGTTCGGTGTGGTTGTCGTCCTAGGGCAAGCGTAGGATGTTGTGCCCCTTGTGGGGTGCTCCCTGTGCCGCCCGGCTGACGTGACGCGTCCATGAGGAATGTGTGGTTGCAAGTATCGTCGTTGCCACGCCGACGCCGCCCTTTTGAGGTCACCGTCGAATCCCTGGTACACCTTTCTCTACCTCTCCTCCTTCTCTCTTCTGTAGTGAGGTATGTCAATTGCCCCTTTTTGTTTAGGTCTCGATCCATGGAATATACCCCCATTGCTTGATTTAGCTAGTCTTGATGATCATACAATTGATTTAGGATTAGCTAACATGGTTCTAGTAGTTCTTTTGATAATGGTTATGTTGAATGATAATGTCAATTTCTTGTATGGTGGTGCGTTTGTTATCAGTATCTATGATGAAAATCTGTGTCCATGTGTACTACTAGTGAACTCCCAGGTTTGCTTATGACAGTGACTTTCTAGTATAAGATAATGATGATGTTCTTCTTAGTATATACTAGGTGATAAAGATGAGGATAGAACATTGGTCAAATTGGTACTAGTGCTATCTCACAACTAAAGTTACATGGCCTACTCTTGAACAAGTATGGATCTTGCTCAAATGACGTCTCAACTGTAGTGTGAAGTTTTATTTAGATGATTTTTATGTTGTTTTGTACCTGGTGTACTCCTAGAACACTAACAAAGCCTGATCTTGTCCAAGTACATACCCAAGTATGCCTAAAGGACACTTGTGATATTCTCAGCACCTTTCTTTGAAAATAGAGAATATATTTTGTATTTCTAGACACAGATTTTTTAATGTTTGGTAGCATATACATGGTGGCTATTTGGTAAAGTTGGGAATGAACTGATTTATGCCTTTGGTTGGTAGATAATATTTATTGGGTGGCTTAATTGAATCTTGGCTTTTTTGTTGGTAAAAACCCTCAAAGTGCTAGGATGTTTCATAATTGGCTTGCTAAGAACTGATTTGGGAATCCCTCCTGGATGATTACAGGACATATAAAAATTCAAACCATTTGTTTGGATATTTTTCCTAGTTGGAATACTTGCTGAACTATATGAGTTCTAGTTGTCTATCTAGAACAATGATCTGAATTATTTGATATGCTCAGTTTGCACTGTCAACATGACAGAATATGTTGGAATGATTTATTAAATCATTTTTATGGCGACTTCAACTATCAGGAGAAGGTTGCTGTGGTGCCTCATCTTAGAGTATGCACAACAATCCATCATGTAGCATGATCTGTTGGTGTAGTGGCTGACTAACAATTAGTACTTGACTACCAATGATGCAAAGACTAAGGTATTGCTTGATTTGTTTAAATGACAAGGTGATCTAACAATGATTTCTAGATTCCTTGTCTAGGAAAATGATATGGACACATATTCTGCTTGGTAGCAGATGATTTATTCTTTTGTCATTTTAATAACCTATTGTGATCTACTACTTGTTGGGTTGCTACTGTGGTGCCTCCCAGTGGTGCCTCCCTCTGGGAGTGTGCACAGTGGAAGATCCCAAAGTAGTATGACTTGCTTCAGTGAGATGCTCTGAATATAGCTTCATTCATCTTGATGCCTTTATGGTTTATAAGTGGATTTGTCCCTAACCTATGATGCTTAGTCTGAGGTGTAATTTTATTAAGAACAGATGCTAAGATAGATTGGTAACTTCTCAATGATGATCTTGCATAGCATCTCTATGCAAGACTGAGAGAATTATTCTCCATTACTACTTCTATTTGTTGTTTAAAACAAATAAAAGTAGATAAGATGCTTGAATCTTAGTGTTGCAACCTACTTTGTAAAGGTAGCTGATGTTGCTACAATATGTTTGGTTGCACTAGATGGAACTATCCTTTCTATGAATGATTGAATTATTTGGAAAGAATCTGTGTCTATGATGCAAGCTAATAAAAATAAGTGCTGCATGATCTAATTCATATTTTTGGATCTGTACCTGTTGTTGGTGGCCTGTTGGGAATCATGGTCTACTACTACTTGTGATGCTACTGATCTTGATCTACTCCTCCTTGTGATGCTGCTGATCTTGATCTACTCCTCCTTGTGCTGCTATTGATCCTGATCTACTTCTCCTTGTGCTCACCTGATCTTTTCTTGGATGGCTTAAGTAAGCAACCAGATACTGATTAGGTGGTGGATTTGGTGGGATGATCTAAGTATAGTTCTGGCTAAGTGTGGTGTGTGGAGAACTCTGATCTGCTTCTAGCTTATCAGCTACGGCTGTGTGCTTACCTTTGTACTCCTTGTGATGCCCCTGTGCTTGACAGCACAACACCATGCAGATGTGTGAGCTGCTTGGGTGCTTGACTCACCCCCAATGGATCAGATAAGGTGAAAATCTAATGTTTGACCAATTGCCCTTTTATTTGACTTTGGTAAAAATTGTCCCTGGCCAATGATGGTGCTCTGAGGCTATTATCTGATAAGAACAGTTACTATTTATTTAGTAAAACTTGCCCCTTCCAAAAAAACTTAGCTCAATGAGGAGGCAAAACAGTGCACTACACTGTTGATATCTGAGAGCAATATTTTATACTAACCCCTCCTTTCTAGCATGTTTTGTTGATCTTTTGTTTTATAGGAAATAAAACAAAGAAGAAAGAAGATACTAGATTTAGTTTAGGTTTTTTCTTTTTCATATTATTGTAATTTATTTTCTGTTTAAATAATGTAAAAACATTGTATTATTGTATTACTTTCAATAAAGTTTACTTGTTTTATTTTTCTTTTATAATTCATTTGCAAACAATGTAATATATATATATCTTCTTGTAATAACGAATTCTTTTAGTTATACCATTCATGTAATTCCTTATTTATTTATTTATTTATTTGTTTCCTGTAATACACTTTCAGTCTTCTTTTGTAAAAGAACAACAATACTATATGTATATATATAAAGATTATTATTATAACAATTTCATTTTATTGAATTGGTTCCATTTACTCAATTGTAATTATGATTATGTATCCCTATTATATTATAGACTAATTCCTTTCTTTTCTTTATTATAATACTTGTGATTTAATTATATCCCAATCATAAATAATCTCTCAAGGATGTGACTATAATTGTAACACTATTTCTAATTATAACTTTATTCTTTTGCAATTTAAATATATGTTTTGAATATTCAAATTTGGATTTCTTTCCCCTCAAACACAAAAGTACAATAGAGGTCATGTCGAAATCCATCGCACCTGTCCTGCTGTTTCCATCAGAACAAGTGAGATCTCGATCCCTCTACAGCTCTTTTAGTTTTGCGCGAAAATTCTCCGGATTTTCTTATGCATGAATGCAATGCACAACCCCATGTTCTCTTTATTTCTAGGTGCTAATCCTGGGATGTTACATAAGCATTGATGCTTATTTTTATAAAGAAAATGCCTAGTTAGACATCTTTCTAGTATAAATAAGCACCGGCGCTTAAAAAAAACGGTTTATTCATCTTGCATTGTACGTGCTCTAACTAAGCGTCTAGCGGTGTATATGCCCTAACAGTTCCCGAAAAAAGACAGCCCCTAGAACAGATATACAAGATATTGAAAACGTGTTTTAAACACAAATGAAACTGGGCATATAGGGGTGCCAGATGCAAATTCTCGGACCTCTGAAAAAAATCAGGCCAGGATGGTTATACGGAATTTGTTCAGGTCACTTTTTCGATGAGAAACCGAAAACTAGCGGTTATTTCTCAGTTTCCACGAGTTTACGATATCTGCTAGAGATGCTCTAATAGATCTAATAGAAAGACCAAAACCTTATATTAATTTTGTATGGTTTCCACGTCGAAAGCGGACTATCACACTGGCACTAAAGGTCCTCATAAACCGGGACCGATCGTTGCCTTGTCCCGTGCGTCGTCCTGATCTTACGAACCGGGACTAATGTGAGCCTTAGTTCCGGTTCATGAAACAACCGGGACTGATTGCTCCAGGTGGCATCGATAAAAGCCCTGTTTTCTACTAGTCACTATATGCAGGCCCAGGCTTGGGGCTTGGAGACAGATCGAGGTTCGCCCAGGATAGCGAGTGATTCAAGAACAGGTAGAGGAAAGACATGGATCCCTTTCTGTTTATACTTTGAATTTCTCTAGTTTCACGGTAGAAAGTTGCAATTATTATTGGATGAAGAAAGTTAGTAGTATGTTGGGTAGTTGATGCCTCGATCTGTTTTCGACTTTGAGTTTCAGTTTGGTTTTCTAGTTGAGATTAAAATGATGAATTCAAACGTGGTGTTTTGTGAATTATAAGCTGATGGAAGCATGTTGCATGTGTGCTCAAGAATTTCTTTTTTTTTTAGTTAAAAGTTGGAATGGGCTGAGTGCTGCTTTAATAAATTTCCCTTGAATCTTGTTTCGGTTTTGGTCCAAATGTGTAGAACGAACGTGAAGGGTATATAAGCAGATTCTTTTCCAGCCATTCACCCATATATACAAACGCTGACAAAATAGCGTCGTCTGCCCTTCTTCCTGTTCATCACATCGTTCCTTTGCTTGACAAACTAAAGAAAAGATCAACAGTTCAACTGAACCGATTCCCAGTTGTTTACTCTGAGCAGTCACACCACTTGATTCCCAGTTGGATCAACCTAATTAAACATCCATTTGCAGAACATTTTTGTAAAGAGATGTTTCATTTTTCAGACACTTTGATTGCTGATCGGAAATTCCGAAATAATTTGATCTGAAGTAGGTACAGAAGAATCTAGGAACAAGCAGAAACAAAAAAGAGCAGATGCAGGTCACGAACACGACGAAACAATGAACGCGACGACCACAGTGATATCGTCCTGCTTCCCGCCGCGGCGTCGGTCTCGTCGTAGCTTCCGGCTTTGGCTGCTGTACGGCGAGTCCCTCACGCCGCTCATCGATATCTCGTATGCCACGCCGGCGACGACGTCCGCCATGTTCTTGGCCGAGAACCCCAGCGCCGTGCCCATCCGCACGACCCGCTCCAGCTCCGAGTCGAACATGTTGTCGAACAGCCCGTCCGTGCCGACCACCAGGACGTCCCCGTGCTTCACCGTCATCTCGCCGACGTTCGCTTCGGTGATGCTGTCCCCGTTCCCGCGGGCATTGAGCTGGAGCGGGCAGTTGAAACGCCTCTGCTGGCCCTGCGAACGGTGCAGGACCCTGCCGTCCCGGAACACGGCGAAGGCGCTGTCGCCGATGTACGCCCACTTGAGAGCCGTGCCGGCGAGCGAGAGGATGACCGCCGTCGATCCCCCGGACGCGGCCGATGCGACCGTCTCCTCGTACGCCCGCTCCAGCAGCGTGTAGGGGCAGACGGGCGTGCCGGGATCGATCGCCAGCAGCTGCATGAAGGCGCTCGTCATGAGCCCGCGCGAGAACGCGCCGGCGTCCACGCCGTCCTTGCGGTACCCGCCCACGCCGTCCGCCACGCCGACTACGCCGGCCTCGTCGTGCCCGAAGTGCGCGTCCTCGTCGTGGTCCGGTACGTAGCACGAGGCCCAGTCCATCCTCAGAGCACGCGGCTCGGCGACGTCGACGTCCATCCGAGATTCGTCGGCGTCGCCCTGCTGAAAGGACGCGGCGAAGCTGGTGACGTCGACGTCGCCGGACGAGCGCAAGGACCACCGTTTGCTGAGGCCCAACGCGGCGCGGAGGGCGTCCGGGATCCGTTTGTCGATCTCGCTCAGGGTTTGCTGGATCGGCTCCAATGCCTCCATGGCTGCCATCTTGGTCGTTGCCCTGACGGTTGGATCTCTTGGGTTTTCTTGGGAATATCTCTTGGTTATGGAGGAGTTTGTATTGCCCATGTTTGGACCCATATATACTACTGCCCCCAAACTCCGGTGTGCCGCATATATATTACCCCTGGACCGTGGACTTGCCTTGCTACGTAGGAGTACTAGTTAGGTTCGGAGTCGGACTCGAGGTTCGGGGGATCCATGTTTGGAAAGCAAAAAAGATGTCCCGGTCGATCGATGTTCCAACTTGGTATCGAACGAATAAAAGGTTACTTTGAAATCGTGTAATCCTTGCTAGTTAAAACGCAGAGCTGTAATATATTGCCGCATGCTCACACCTTCCATATGAGCAAGACGTCTTAAAAATCCGACCCTCAAAATGTGTATAAAGTGCACCTAAAAGTTCTTTTTAGGTTTGAAAGTACCTCGGCCGGAACAGAAACCAAACTCTAGCCTGTGTACAATTTAGAAAAGAAGCCTTCGTGGCAAAACTCAACACCGATTGCAAGATCACGTTTCATTCGATACATGCATAAATAGTTGGATTCACCGCCCCGGAAACCATAACGCTAATTAACAACCAAAATGCGGCTTCGGTATACCTCACTAGAGCCTACGGGCGCGTCGATAACGACGTAGACGAGCTTCACTTGCTGTTAGAGAGTTCGACGGAGTTCTAGAGTTGCGCAGTCCAACGACACGCCTCCACGCGGTCTGTGTGCATCTTCTCCATTGCGAGACCCTGCTGCAGCTGGAGATTGTAGAAAGCCTCCTCCTCGCGGCCGCACATCTCTTCTGTGGTCGCGGTGTGGAGAGAACGCCTCTTCAACTGGACCGTCGCCCTCTCCTCGTCGGAGTCGCGGTCAACGAAGTCGACAACCACAACCTCATTAGTGTCTGATGCGGCCTCGTCGGGGTCCTCCTCATCGGTGGAGGCCAGAATAAGTGAGGGAGCACGGCTCGCAGCAGCATGCGAGCACCATGCCTCAACGTCGTGCCTACGTGGTGGTGGGAGCCCCTAGTTGGTCCAGCGACGAGCGTCACGTTTCCTCGCTGCCTCCGATCACACCGTTGCTTGCACTCCACCTCGTCAGCACCGGAGAATGCTCCTCCATGATCATGCCCATGTCCTGATTGAGGATTCCTCGGCCACATCGTGTCGCGGTGGTGCCAGATCTAATGGGGGCGATAGATAATTTGGTCATCGAGACGGAAATTGGTCGGATTGCGCTGCGGAGATAGCAGCGGGGATTTGCTTGGGTTGAGTGAATTTACACACTAAAAGAAGTCTAGATACATCCCACCTTAAACCATTTTACGGCTTCTGGTGCGGACCGCATCGTTGAGTGAATCTACACACTAAAAGAAGTATAGATACATTTGCTTCACGAAGCTAAAACATCTTATATTTTGAAATGGAGGGAGTACTTGTTAACACGCATAAATACATGCGTCGGGATCTTCGTGATTGCCGGGTCATTCGTTCGCTGAGGTGGTGGCCTCCAATCCTCAGGGACAGCCCGCACCGCCGCATCCTCGCGGGCCTTCGGTCGTTGCGCCTATGCCGGCTTCGTCATATATGACGCCGCCTACTGTCGTGCCGTTCTTGACCATGCCTCAACCAGTAGCAACACCGACAAACACCGCATCGATGCCACGAGGGCAACCAGCTACTCTGCAGCATCTCGTTCCACCGCAGCCTCACGGGCAGCCAGCGTATTCGTGCCCGCTTGGGTATCCGCCGGGGGTGCAATTTAGGTCACCCGTGGCCTACTTCAATCAAGCGCTTCAGCCGCCATTTCGCGGACTGCTATAGCCTACGCCGTTCGTCAGGACGCCATCTGCAGGTTACACGAGCGGTACTTAGGGATCTTATGTTGGGCCGCCTTTTGTGCCTTTGGTCGTGAATCCGGCCGGGTCAACTCAGTTTGCCCTAGGTGTGAGTGCGGCTGCAACGGTCGCGGTCCCGAAGAGGAAAAAAAGAAGCAGCCGCAAGCGCAATCTCAAGGTCAACAGGGTCCTGCTCTGAATCAGTCGTTTGTTCCCCAGCAGCCGCAACATACTGGTTTACAGCAGTTTGGGAACACTCATGGCTCAGGTGCAGCCTTTCCAGATCAGGATCAATAGACGCAGTATCAGTACAATATACAGGGGCAGCAACATTTTCAGAGTACTCCACCGATGCCACCTGTTGTCACTCCGTAGGTAACGACTGCTGCCGTGGGTAAGAAGAATAATAAGTTTGTTCATTGCTGGAAGTGTGTGATCAATACACACGTGTCTAAGGACTGTAAGGTGGTTCACTCTTGCTATATCTGTGATAACTCCGCCCATCCCACCTTGAGATGCCCTGTGCTGAAGCAACCACGCCTCACTCCATATATGGTTGGTATTGGCAGCGATCATACTTTTTTACTCAGTTTCCTGATGTTGTGGTTCGTGATCATTTGGTGCCTAGTAAGACTTCTATGACTCTGGTGCAAGTTTCTAGACAGATGGTATCCGCAGATGATGTTTAGTGACAGATTGTCAGAAGGTGCCCTTTGCATGATCAGTGGAAGTGGGAGGCTTTACCTATTTTTTTAGGCTATGGCTAGCTGGCTGTGACTGGCTGTGCAGGGAAAGTTGCTATGCAGAGAAAGCTACTTCTCTGAGTTTGACTGTTTGACAACTTGGCTGGCTGTCTGGGTGTATGCTAAGCAATTGTCTGTAATGTCCCTTAATTCATATAACATGTATACTTCACTATTGAAGCGCATAAACGTATATGTCATTATTAAAATACCATATGTCATATAGTAGTTTGTCCAAAATACATATTCGACGATTACACAAAATAAGATAGAATCATAATGAACATAGATACATCCACACCCATCAAACCAACCATCTTATTCTAGCATTATACAATGTGGTAGCGATACGATCACGTGTTGAGTTCATGTCTACCATGTGTAGTCCACTCGGAGCGGTATCACCGGCTGATGTTACTGATTACCTTTGGACCTTAGGAAGGTAGTTCTCATCTGCATCACAGCTATACAAGGAAGAAATATTCTTTTCTGTGTAACCAGACCATAAGAAGGAATATACTTCAATATACGACGCTTGTTTTTTAAGATACCAAAGACACGCTCGATAGCATTCCGTAGCGATGAGTGTAGATAGTTGAAAATCTCTACTGTGGTATGCATCCCAAACCGCCTTCAACATTGCAAAGTAATACCAAGCTATAGCAGAAAAACATTACTTCAATATCACCATGCAACCTCACGATAGTAGGAGCAAACAACATCAAAATTAAAGCAATACAACATCTAGGTACTACAAAATTTCGAGGAGTAGCACATCACACAATACATCAAGCAAATTTCAAGAAGTATCACATCATGCAAAACATCAGGAAATTTTCGAGCAGTAGCATATGAGCAAAATTTCGAGCAGTATAAAATGCTGAAAAAATTCGAGAAGTAGAAAAAGGACAGTGGCCTCACCTTTCCTGTGACAAGGTCGGTCGTGGAAGGTGAAGCAACAGAGCAACCTCTGGCGGCGGGGAAGAGGTCAGACGAGGATGTGTTCGGGCGGGGAGGAGCTCTGGCGGTAGGGGAAGCTCCAGGGTCGGGAGGAAGAGGCTTGGCAGCGGGGGAAGCTCCGGGGTCACGAGGAGCTCGACGTCGGGGCAATCTATGGTGGTGGGGGAGGAGCTCGGGCGGTGGGGTAACCTTTGGCGCGGGGAGGAGGTCGGGCGGCGGGGAGCTTGAACCCTAGGGACGGTCAGGGGTTGGGTCAGGGTGGGTGTCGCTATTTTTTTTCTTTTGGGCCAGGATTTTGCTCGAGGGGCACACATGCTACTGGTGCTGGTGGCATTTCATTGGTAATTTCGGACCAAAACGATTCATGGTCTGTGGGAAGCCACGGGAAGCACCTCCGGACATGCTTACCGGGATCGTCTATTTTGCCCACCACTTCGGCCGAAGCCCACCGCGCATCTACGCTGTTTAGTTCATTTTTTTGGCTTTTTCCACTGGAAAAGCCAGCAAAATCCCAACAAACACCCCTTAGTGAGATTTCTGTCCTTTGAGGACCTCAACAGAGTTGATGGGATTCAGATGTCGGTGTCGTTTAGTACCTCTCAGCTTACTTTTTCTGCATACATGACGTAGAAAGTGCCTCATAAATATGAGCCCCAGCAGATTTGGTTCCATGTTGAAGGGGTTCCACAAACTTTGCACTCTTTCTTGGGTCTGTGGGTCTCATGGGACTACTTTGGATGTTGATCTGTTCAGTTTGCGGAAGCGTGGGGTAGTCCATATTCTTGTTGACATGTTTGATACTAAGGTCTTCCTAAAGTTGCATGATTCTTTGGCTATTATATCTTGTTAGATGCCGTGGTTAAGCATAAGGCGTATGAGTTTCGCTTCCGGCTAGAGCCCGAGGGATATATTCCAGAGCCGGAGTTTGTTCCTTTCTTGTTGAGGAAAGGGGATGAGGTGTAGATGATGATGCCAATGGGAGGTCCTCGGAGGATGCTATGGATACTTTTGATCCTGTCGTTGCTACTTAGGAGGCGGGGTTTGGTTCCTCTTCAGCCGCGCCTGGGCAGGGGACTTCAACGCCCACTTCTTCTAGACAGGGGGCGCAGAGGGTGTTTGTTGTTACTCCATTTAATGCCAATCCGTCTACCCCTCCTAGAAGGGAACTTGTGGTTGAGTTACCCGTGGATTCTCCCCTCGTGGAAGGGGCACTTATTCAGCACCACGTGTTTCATAGGATCAGTTGCATGAGGCTATCCAGTCATCCTCTGCGGCTGTTCAGAGGGCTCGTTCTGTTTCTCCAACGAGGTCCAGGACACATATTATGGACAAGTCTATTCCTTGCGACTGCCCTCGGCCGGTGCTTGAGAAGTTTTTCCTAGTCGAGTGCTCGCGGAAGCTGACTCGGGAGGGGTCGGCTGACCGGGTTGTTCGCGATCGAGAGGTGAATGTTGCTGATACATCGTAAACGTATCTATAATTTTTGATGTTCCATGCTTGTTTAGTATCTACTTTGCTTTGCTTTGTCTACACTTTGATGTATTTTTATATGTTTTCTGGGACTAACCTATTAACAAGATGCGACAGTGCCAGTTGCCTGTTTTCTGTTGTTTTTGGTTCCAGAAAATCTAGAAAATGAATATTCTCGGAATTGGACGGGACAAAATCCAAAGTCAATATTTCACCGAGGAGAAAACAAAGCCAGAAGACGAGACGGAGGAGGGCCTCGAGGGGGCCACACCCCCTGTCTGCGCGGCTTGGCCTGGCCCGCGCCTGGGGGGTGCAGCCGCCTCAGGCACCCCCTCGACCTCCCTCTTCACCTATAAAAACCCCCCGATACCTAAACCCTAAGTACCCGATCAATCTTCCATGAAACAGTTTGTAGCCGCCGCCACCATCGTCCCTAGATCGAGGGGGATATGAAGCTCTTCCTGGCACCCTGCCGAAGGGGAGAGATCATCCCAGAGGCCTTCTTCATCACCATGCCAGCCTCCGGTATGACGTGTGAGTAGTTCCACCTTGGACTATGGGTCCATACAGTAGCTAGATGGTTGTTTCTCCTCCTTTGTGCTACCATGTTTAGATCTTGTGAGCTCCATTCATGATCAAGATCATATTTGTAATCGTGCATGTTGTGTTTGTGGGGATCCTATGGATATTGAGATTACTATGTTAGATTGGTTAATGATTCTATCATGTCTGTGTTGTTTTAGATCTTACATGCTCTCCGTTTCTAGTACTCCCTCCGATCCTAAATAAGTGTCACGGTTTTGAACTAACTCTAGTTCAAAATGGCGACACTTATTTAGGATCGGAGGTAGTAGTTATCTTGGCCAATTAGATGCTAGTGACTCCAAGAGGGAGTATTTATGCTCGATAGTGGGTTCATGCCTCTATTGAATCTAGGGAAGTGACAGAAATCTCTAAAGTTGTAGGTGTGCTGTTGCTACTAGGGAGAAAACAACGATATCTTGTTCATGGAACAAGTGTATTGTTTATTTTACACACTTTGCTTAAAGCAGTTATCCGTTGCTTGCAACTTAATACTGGAGGGGCTTCAGATGATAACCTGAAGGTGGATTACTAGTCATAGATGCAGTTGGATGGCGGTCTATGTATGTTGTTGTAATGCCTAATCAAATCTCTGAGGATCATGAATGTCTAGTATTGCATTGTTATGCCTTGCTCTGTCCTGTCATTGCCTCGTTGTAATTTGTTTACCCAACATGTTATGTTGTTTCTCTTAAGGAGAACACCTCTAGTGAACTATGGACCCCAGTCCAATGTTTACCATTGATACATCTTCAACTGCTATTGTTTACTTTCTGCAAGCCACCATTACCTTCCACACCATACGTTTAATCATTTGTTTTCATCAAACCGGTGAGATTGACAACCTCACTGTTTGTTGGGGCAAAGTCTTGAGTTTGTGCTGTGTAGGTTTCCAAGTTGCTAGCAACACCTTTGAGTCGTTTCCTTCCTCCTACTGGTTCGATAACCTTGGTTTATACCGAGGGAAGAACTTATTGTTGTACTCATCACACCTTCCTCTTGGGGTCTCCCAATGAAGGTCTATAGTGATCTGAGCTGCAATCAAAGCTTTTTCTGGCGCCGTTGCTGGGGAGGATAAGGACGGTTTTACAAGGGGAGTCCTTCACAACCTTTCTCTTTACTTTGTTTTTATTTTTCTTAGTTTTTTTTGCCTCTTTTTATCAAAAACTCCAAAAAAAATAGTTTTGTTTGGTTTGCTTTTTCTTATAAAAAACACACAAAAAATTAGTTCCTACTCTAGTTGCTGCTGTTGTTGGTTTGCTCCACCTTTGCAAAAATGAACTTTGTTGAGACACCAAGTTGTGTGACTTCACTAGCACACACAACAATGATTTCCTGAGTACACCTATTGCTCCACCTGCTCCTGATGCTACCTTTTATGAAATTAAGCCTACTTTGTTGAATCTTGTGATGAAAGAGCAATTTTCTGGTGCTAGTTCTGATGATGCTGCTGCCCACCTCAATAACTTTGTTGAACTTTGTGAGATGCAAAAATATAAGGATGTAGATGGAGATATTATTAAGCTCAAATTGTTTCCTTTCTCCATGAGAGGAAAAGTTAAAGAATGGTTGCTATCCTTGCCTAGAAATAGTATTTATTCTTGGATTAAGTGCAAAGATGCTTTTATTGGAAAATACTACCCTTTTGCTAAGATTATATCTATGAGAAGTGATGTAATTAAATTTAAACAACTTAATAATGAACATCTTGCTCAAGCTTGGGAAAGAATGAAATCTTTGGTTAAGAATTGTCCCACTCATGGACTTACTTCTTGGATGATTATCTAGACTTCTTATGCAGGTTTAAACTTCTCTTCAAGAAATCTGTTGGATTTTGCTGCTGGAGGTACCTTTATGACCATTACCTTGGGTACTGCAACAAAGCTTCTTGATAATATGATGGTTAACTATTCTGAATGGCACACTGAGAGAGCTCCACATGGTAAATTCTGTTGAAGAAACCTCCTCTTTGAGTGATAAAATAGATGTTATTATGGCTATGCTTGTTAATGGAAAAGCTCATATAGATCAAAATAATGTTCCCTTAGCCTCTTTGGTTGCTCAAGAAGAGCAAGTTGATGTGAACTTCATTAGAAACAACAATTTCAACAACAATGCCCTATAGGAATAATTTTGGTTGCAACAATAATTATAGGCCTTATCCTCCCAATAATGGCAATACCTATGGAAATTCCTACAACAATACTAGAAGTGCTCCCTCTGAACTTGAAGTCATGATCAAAGACTTTATTAGTAAACAAACTATTTTCAACAAAACTGTGGAGGAAAAGCTTTTGAATGTTGAGAAAAATATTTCCTCTTTGTCTGAAGCACAATCCTTTTTGATTAATAAAATGGCTGCTAAACCTAAAACCTTGGAAAGTACCTTTGCTGCTACTCATGCCATACAAGTTACTATTGATGAAAATGTTAGACTGTTAGCTCAACTACATCCTAAGTGGGAAAGAGAAGCTGAAATTGCTAGAAACAATAGTGTTTGCACTATTACCACCACCAATATGGATGCCACCAAACCACAAGAAGTCCCTATTCCTCCTACCACAATGCCTAAACCCAATAAGTCTACTACCTGTGATGCTAAGTTTGATTTTGATCTTGATGGTTGCAATATATCTGAAGTGATTATGTTCCTACAAAAGCTTGCTAGAAGTCCTAATGCTAGTGATATGAATGTGGCTTTTACCAAACACATTACAGATGCTCTCATTAAAATTAAGGAAGAAAAGTTGAAACACAAAGCTTCTATTCCTAGGAAAGTAGAAGATAGTTGGGAACCCATCATTAATATGCAACTGAATGACTTTGATCTCAAAGCTTCATGTGACCTTGGTTCTAGTGTCTCTATTATGTCTAGAAAGATTTATGAAATGCTTGATTTGCCACCTTTGGAAGATTGCTATTTGGATGTCCCACTTGATGATAATGCTAAAAAGAAACTCATGGGGAGTGTTAATGATGTTCTTATTATGGTTAAAAATGCCTATGTCCCTATTGATTTCTATGTTTTGGATGTTGAATACAATGCTTCTTGTCCTATTACTTTGGGAAGACCTTTTCTTAGAACGGTTGGTGTCATCATTGATATGAAAGAAGGCACCCTTAAATATCAATTTCCATTCAAGAAAGGTATTAAACACTTCCCTATGAGGAGAGAGAAGTTTTCTTTTGCTCCTACTTTGAAAGCAAGGTTTGATGCTAATGCTTCTTCATTTGAAAATACTTGATTCTTGCTTCTTGTGCCTAACTTAAAGGCGTTAAAGAAAAGTACTTCTTGGGAGATAACCCAATAGTTTTATTGAGTTTTGGAAGTTACTACCTCTGTAATAACCTCTCCTTATCCTTTTTGTTTGATTTTTGTGCCAATAATAACCTCTAATGAGAGGGAAGTAAGATTTGGGGAGTTGTTGTCCCGAAATAGATTTTTGTGCTCCACTGTAAACATTCATGTAAAATCTCTATAAGTCGGACTGAGCTGTAATTTTCTGAATAAATCCCCCGGGTTATTAGCTAACTTTAATTAGTTCAACACTTTTTGATTTGAGAAACAGAAGGTCTTCGAAAAAATCGGTTTCTACTTGCTGGTCCGTTTTGACAGATTTCTGCCATTATTTGCATTTGCTTCTTATTGATTCCTTTTCGGGTTCTTTTTGGGAAATTGAGCTTTTTGAGGGAATTACTACAGTATATTATGTCTTTAGTGAAAGTTTTGATGTTTTAAAACTAAACCCTAAAGGTATATTATCTTTTGAATGCACTAATGTTGCTAATGAAGATTGTGTGAAGTTTTGTATGAAGGAAAATTTTCAGGTGTAAAGAAAGAATGATGTAATGAGATGAAAAATGGACAAAAGCTCAAGCTTGGGGATGCCACCCCATGTCACCCAATAAATCTTCAAGAGGTACAAGTGTTAAAGTTTGGGGATGCCCAAGGCATCCCCTTCTTCATCAATAAAAATCTCAGGTCTTTCTAGACACTTCGTTTTATTGTTTCATGCCAGTTGTGTTGTTTTTGGAGCGTCTTAGTTTTCGTTTTTGGTTTTCGTTTGCTTAGTTTGCTTGAATAAATTAGTTGTATCCCCCGTTTTCGCCGTGTTGTTTCAAATAAGTTGATTGGTGTTGGAAATGAGTAAAAAGTTCTTGCTTGAGTAGTACAATAGGAGCTTGCTTTGACTGTGAATTAGACTTTATCATGTCATGCTAGATGTTGTTTTGACCTTATGCTTATTGATTATTGTTGTAGCATGATTTGTTCCAAACAACTAGGATTGCTTAATGTGCCTTAAAAGAATCATGCGTTGTTTTAGAATACAAAAACATAGTATTGTGGTATTCTCCTTTGATGCTTTGTTTGGGTTGACTTGGCACATGATCACACCATGTTATGACTATGAACCAGTCACCTTAGCCTCTATGATCATTTAGTTTTTGACTTGTGGTACCAGTTTATGCTTTGATTAGTAATGTTTTGTCGCTCTGCATGATTATGGCCATTATTGCTCTCTTAGTTGGTCGCTCCCAGTCTTTTGCTAGCCTCCACTTGTATGAGTAAGCTCTAATCATGCATCCAGTCCTAAGAAACCAAGTTATTCCAAATTGTCCACTATAAATTCCTATGCATGGTGTGTTACACCATTCCAAGTATGTTCTTGTTTTCTCTATCTTCCAAATTAAACTTGTTATGTGAAAAATTAGTGATTAAAGCTCTCACAAACTTGATGGCACACTTTATTTTTTTGCCCCTAATAAACTTGAACCATTGTGTCATCTATGTTGTATATGCTTGCACTTATACGTTGGAATTAGCGGAACCATGATGTCATGGGAAACACTTTCAACATTGCACCTGTATATTGTACCCAGTTGATATCATGCTCTTTTGTTTGCGGATGTCGTCGGTGTGAAATAAAAGGGGAGCTTGTAAGTCCATGGAGTTATGTATGTGTGTTAGAGAAACGCCTGGTGTGGCGCCCCGCAAAAACCACTACTAGAAAATCGCGTTGTTTTTGTGCATTGCATCATCATGACCGCATGCTCATGTCATCATGCCACATTGCATTTGAGCATCGTCATGTCTTCTTGCATTTTTGTTTGCATAAAACTATCTTCGAAAAATCTATTTTTGTCTTCTAAACGCCCCGTCTTTATTCAAACACAAAATCCGGGTCTCCGGAATATTTTGTTTTGTCTGCCAACGGATTCCAAAAGCCCCGTTTTAAATAATAAAATATTTAGTTTATTTTTAGGGGGGCAGCCATACCGGGCCGATCTGACCCAGACGGCCACCCCCAGTGCAAAACCAGACAACCCTAAATCTTTTCCTACCCAGACCTATTCTACCCAGTCCCCAGCCACCTCACCCCAACCTATCCTAGCACGCCACATCACCCCTGGCCCAAACCCCAATCCCCTTTGCCACACACCAACACCACGCCCAGCAGCCACCAGCAACCCCCACCCCACAGCCGCTGTGGGGCACAGCCCCTGTGACCGTGCCCTCTGGCGCGCACTCCCACCTGTCGCCCAGCCCACCATCCGGCCCCACTCCCCACGTGCCCCCCGCTCTCTCCTCGCCCCGCTCCTCTCCCTTCCTCTCTGGCCCTCGACCACCTCGCCTCGCGTGCAGGCCCTACCGCGCCCGGCGCTCGCCGTCTCCCCTCTCCCATGAGCTCGGCCGTTGCCATCCTTCCCCATCGCCCCGCCCTGCCCCCTCGCGTTCCTCTCACCCATGCGAGCCGACCAACCCGCTTCGCCGCCTGGCCATCTCCTCCACCTCGGCCTCTCTGCGTCACCGACCGTCGTGAACCCTCCTCGCCTCTCGCTGCTGGCCGCGCCGAGCAGAGCCCGGCCTCGCCCGTCGCACACCTCTTCCTCGCCATGGAAGCCTTCCCCGACCCTCGCCTCCGTCGGCCGCCGCCCCTCCGCCTTCCCCGTCCCGCCCGACCGTGTCGCCGCGCCCTCCTTGCCTCCGTCGGCCTCGTCCTCTCCACGCGCGGCCGTCCTTGCCGACCCTTGCTGCCCCTCCCACGCCGTCAACCGCTCGCCTCCCGCCTCGATTCTCTCCCAGCCGCCCGCTGCCGCAGCATGCCGCTCGAACCTCCCTCCGCCTCCGGCTGCGTCCACCTTCTCCCCGTGTGAGTGCAGCAAGCGAACCAGAGCCGTCCCTTCATGGGTTCGTCCACTTCGTTTCTGCCATGATTCGATTCGGTACCCTTCGGTCGCTCGCTCGCTGTACGTGCGTGCGTCTATGTGTGCTCGTGTATGTGTGCCAGATCCAGGGTTTTGCTGGTCTCCGGTTCCAGATCCCACCTCCTAGTGGGCCGTCTCCGACGAGCAAGTTGGGCGCTGGGAACCCTAGGGAGTTGGGATAGAGCGAGTGATGTATTGGTGGGAATTCTGGATACTGGGTGATGATGGCGTGGGGGTGTTGGTGTTGTTGATCAAGACCTCGGTGTGAACAAGTACCAAGTTTAGGCAATGGTAACGATGCTGCTCGGACCCACATGCCAAGATCTTCCGAAGAACAGGCCATCCGACAAGTTCGTCATCGACCCCCATGACGCCAAGGTCGTCTACACGGAACGACAAGACCTCCTTCCTGGCTTCGACGCCCGACCCCGAGGACCGATCCACCGGACGCGACAAGACCGCCTTCCCGCACCGATGCCCGGGAGTCGGATGCCAAGTTCTACTTCCAACGAGTTGACCGATGATCGAGATGGCACCCCAAGGTCCTCATCCCGGTACGACAAGCACTTCGCCGCGGAACGCCAAGTTCTTCATCCCGTACGCCAAGACCGACTCGATGGCGCGGACCCGACAAGATCTTCGCAACGACAAGATCGACACCGACCAGGACGAATCCGATGCGCCCCGACGCCGAACCAAGTCCTTCGCGGAACGCCAAGATCTACTTGTTATCCGAGAACGATCCCGCCGAGACCGAACCCAGATCCGGACCCTGAGACCGAACCCCGAACCCCTGGAACCAAGATCTTCCGAACCCAGATGTGTGAACCTTTTCCCGAGCCCTATTTTATAAATGCTGTATATAAAACTTGTTGCATATTAATTATTCATACTCGCATGCATCTTTGGTGGTTTGGGGGCACTATGCCGATTCACCTCATAATTAAATATGGAGTCTATATGCGGGATATCTTTGTCTCATTCCGGATTTCATTTAAATTGGTGTAGCGAACCAATGCCATGTTTTGTCCTGTTAAGACAACATTTAAATTGCGGGGTATCTGAACAACATGAACCTATTAACTAATTGTCGGGACCCCGGTTCTGCTTAATATGACCTAATTGCATCGCATCTTTGCCATGTCATACATCATACATGCATCATGCCTGATCTTTTGCCGTAGTATTAAATAGTGCATCCGGTGTTTATTCTAGTGTTTTGGTTCTTCGCGGATAAGGCCGATGAGTTGATGCGAGTGTCGACCCGATCTTCGGATGAACCTTCGGCAATGATTTCAGGCGAGCACCTCCCCCTTTCTACCTATCTTACTTTTATAGTCTTTATTTCCTCCTGTTGATCTATTGCTATCTGTGTTGCGATGCTATAGTTTTCGTACCCGTGATATCCCTTGCAGCCTTATATTGTCTTGGACACATCCTATTGCCTGTTGTTGGTAGATAGTTGGACTTGCGCGTCGTAGTCGCTTGCTCTAGTGCTGTTGCGTCTCGTCCAGTACCACAGTTGTTGGAGTGTTGCCGCATGTTTAAGGTTGGAGTTGATCATGGCTTTAATTACTGTTTAACAACTAAAATGGAAGTAGGTAATGCAGAGGCACCGGTGGGTGATAGACAATATTTGGTTTCCGATCAGCTCCGGTGTCCGTGGGACCCAGTTCTTGACACCTGTTAGAGATCGAGCGCGCTAACCACATGTGGGATGTGTGGGCACCCCATCGATTAGTACCTGATTTCAAAGTATTGTACCGGGGGCCACAACTAGTTTGAGGTTTTATTTACTATTCTGTACTTATGCCATGCTTTACCGCTTTATTTAAATTGTGCGAGGTACTGCACACTGTACTGTTTAGGATTGCAGAGTGTTTTCGCGGTATCGACAAGCCCAGTCACACTTTCGGGTTCCCAGTCGTTTACCGCCATTGGCGCAAACCCTGAGTCCGTCTCGGAGACCGGCCGACTTCGTTGCGGGTAGCTTAGTGGGGTGGCCCCCATGTACTTGCTTTGGGTCTGGGAAACGTCATGACTTAGGCCCCGCCGACATACCGATGGGTGTATGTTAACTGATCTAGCAAAAAGGGTCAAGATGCGTGGATACTTTGGTGCACCCTGGGTTAAATCTTTTCGAAAAGCCGTGTCCGCGGTTATGGACGACTTGGAGCACAGTTCTCGATCATAGACAATTATAACTAAAGTTTACTGTTATAAATTGACTTGTATCCGATGTGGCTAGTAATCAGCTCAACTACAACGGAATGGCTACATAAAAGTACCAACAACTGCTGGGTTTTGGGATATCTCATGCTAATTATATCTGACTAGTAAGTGTTGCAACTACAACGGAGTGGTTAACTAAAAGTGCCCACTGCTTATTTTATCAGGATGACTATCTATACTTGACTAGTAATTGCTGCAACGATAACTGAATAAATAAAACTGCCAACTGTGTGAGTTCCTCGGTTGACTTCCTCGTTTGGTGTCGAGGGGGAAATACCAAGATGGGTATGTTTGGTGGTAGTATCAGGATGGTTCCGAATAGGTCTTTCTTATCCCTCTCTGATAGCCGACAGTTATATCGAGTCTCTATAGGTTGTTTAGTACATGCTTTTTGCCGCTTCATCCACCATACCTATGTAGGCGAGGACCGCCAATTCTAGCCTCGCCGTCTTGGCCTCTCTCTTTTTCCTTTGCCCCTTGTCGGTACCCCTTTTGTTTAAGCAGGTTTTGAGATCGACGTCGATAGCAGGGTTACCCTTCCGGCTTGGCCTGGGCAGGGTTATGGACGCCATTGGTTATTCTTCAGGGCTCTTAGCCCCATTTGCATCTTGTCCGTAGTCGGATGCTCTATCATTTTCAAGGTGATTTGGATCTTTGTTCTGTATATCTGTATTCTTGACTCATTGAGTCGTGTTGTATATATATCTGTTCTGTGGGTTCCATCGAGGACTGTTGTGTAATGTTATTACTTCGTTTTCCACCCGCACGAAAGTGCCTGGTGGGCACCTTTGAATCATTTCTATGCGGGTTTGGCGGAAATCGCTAAAACTTGCATAGGGCCGATTCTGAGGGTGTTACACCTGGGCCGCTAGCCTAAGCCATGCCTAATCATGGTGGAAACTTGCAGTATCACCATAGTGAGCAATCTATGAAGCATTCTTCTTATAAAAAAAGAGATAGAGATTGAGAAAAAGAAAAAAAAAGATAAGAAAAGAGGAAAGAGATAAAAAGCACCATTTTCCCATGATAAATAAGAAGATTGCTGAGATGCTCATTGTCTGCTTGCCTTATCATTTTGATATGGGATAGCTCATGTATCATGTGCAAGGGGTACCCCGTTGGCGGTTCTCTATGATACACATGTACTTACTATGACAAGAACTTACCGGTGACTAAAGTTGAGTAGCATGAGGAGCGGCCCTTGTACTCAAGGGACATGAGATTTCCAACTTATACTTTGTCAAGCATATACTCCATAGTTTGTTCACTTTAACCTCAATCACTTCAAGATGCTTATGATAGGGGCAATGAGAGATGAAAGCTAACAAGTACCATGATTTTTGAAAGCTCTTTATGAGACTTGAAATCCCTGCTTCCTTTTGAAGGGCCTTTCTTCCACTATTATATTGAGTCTCCACCATCTATCCTTAGGCACCAATTAAGAGATAGTTGCCATTCTTAGTGCTATGTGCATTGTCCCAAAACTTATTGATTGATTCATATTTTTGATATTGCTTGTTCTTGAACTATTTGTATCTAGTCACTCTTATGAACTTTGAAGGTGCCCTATGTATTTATTGCTACTCCATGAGGGACAAGATGAATGCCACTATGCTATGTTTTCTATATGTGAAACAAACAAACGTCTTTCAATGCATTATTATTCATGATTCTTTGTTTGTATCCTTTCATGTTGCAGCATAGTTACTTTGTCTTATTGTTAGAACTTCATCTTTCATGCTCATGCTTAGAGTACTTTGATCCCAGCTTTCAATGCTTGCAAATGGTTTGATCTTGATTTTGATGGTGCATGTCACCTCAAAAATTATTATTTTTATCACATACCTACTCGAGGACGAGCAGGAGTTAAGCTTGGGGATGCTTGATACGTCGTAAATGTATCTATAATTTTTTGATGTTCCATGCTTGTTTAGTATCTACTTTGTTTTGCTTTGTCTACACTTTGAGGTATTTTTATATGTTTTCTAGGACTAACCTATTAATAAGATGCCACAGTGCTAGTTGCCTGATTTCCATTGTTTTTTGTTCCAGAAAAGCCAGAAAATGAATATCATTCGAATTGGATGGGATAAAAGCCAAAGTCAATATTTCACCGAGGAGAACACGGAGCCAGAAGACAAGACGAAGGAGGGCCTCGAGGGGGCCACACCCCTGGCCCCGCGGCCTGGCCTGGCCCGCGCCTGGGGGTGCAGCCTCCTCGGGCACCCCCTCGGCCTCCCTCTTCGCCTATAAGAAGCCCCCGATACCTAAACCCTAAGTACCCAATCAATCTTCCATGAAACAATCCATAGCCACCGCCACCATCGTCCCTAGATCGGGGGTATCTAAAGCTCTTCCCGTCACCCTGCCGGAGGGGAGAGATCATCCCAGAGGCCTTCTTCATCACTATGCCAGCCTACGATATGATGCGTGAGTAGTTCCACCTTGTACTATGGTTCCATACAGTAGCTAGATGGTTGTTTCTCCTCCTTTGTGCTACCATGTTTAGATCTTATGAGCTCCGTTCATGATCAAGATCATATTTGTAATCATGCATGTTGTGTTTGCAGGGATCCGATGAATATTGAGATTACTATGTCACATTGGTTAATGATTCTATCTGATTGATTCTATCATGTCTGTGTTGTTTGAGATCTTGCATGCTCTCCGTTTCTAGTAGGTATCTTGGCCAAGTAGATGCTAGTGACTCCAAGAGGGAGTATTTATGCTCGATAGTGGGTTCATGCCTCTATTGAATCTGGGGAAGTGACAAAAATATCTAAGGTTGTAGATGTGTTGTTGCTACTAGTAAGAAAATAATGATCTCTTGTTCACGGAACAAGTGTATTGTTTACTTTACACACTTTTCTTAAAGCAGTTATCCATTGTTTGCAACTTAATACTGGAGGAGGTTCGGATGATAACCTGAAGGTGGATTACTAGTCATGGATGCAGTTGGATGGCGGTCTATGTATATTGTTGTAATGCCCAATCAAATCTCATAGGATCATGAATGTCTAGTATTGCATTGTTATGCCTTGCTCTGTCCTGTCAATTGCCCCGCTGTAATTTGTTTACCCAGCATGTTATGTTATTTATCTTAAGGAGAACACATCTAGTAAACTATGGACCCCGGTCCAATCTTTACCATTGATACATCTTCCACTGCTACTGTTTACTTTCTACAAGCCACCATTACCTTCCACACCATATGTTTAATTCTTTGTTTTCAGCAAACCGGTTGTAACACCACGGTTCTGAAAAGACCGTAGCTTCTATGTGACATGCCAATCCCTGGATCGGTTCATTGGCCCACAATAGAATAAGATGAATAACATAGCAAACTATCCGTGTATCATAATTAACGAAGATCCAGAGTACCATTATTACAATAAAAGCTTAGCTCAAGGCTAGCTCAAATTATTCAGGTAGCAACATAAATAAAGTAAATCCTCCATTCTTCAAATTGCCCACAAGTGAACAAGTGCCGAGTGGAGTACCGTGGCCTATATCGATTACTCAGAATCGGAATATCCTGCAACATGAAACGTAGCAGCCCCGAAGGGTCAATACATGGAATGTATGGCAAGTAGAGCTATTAAAGGAGACAATAGTGCTAACATCTACATGGATATTTGGCAAGTGGAGCTGTGGCTAGCTTGCATTTGCAAAAACCTTTGTCCTACTTTCATAAACAGTTTTTGATTTTCTTTGAAAAGATCCCAATTAAGTTAACCCATTAACATTAAAGCAATTAAGAAATTAGAATGAGCAAGAAACATGTCATGGAATCAATATCAAGCAACTCAAATGTCCATAACTGGGGACACGGCTAATCGATTAGATTATACACCCTGCAGGGGTTAGTACACTTTACCCATGTGACTTGGCCAGCCCAGCTCGTACCATCACTCTCATTTTGGGTGATGATAGGGAGAAGTCCAAGAAGAGACCATTCGGGAAGTAGCTCCCCAATCCCGACGCGTACCGGTCCAACCTACCAAAATTCTACATCTCTGGATACGCGGGTTCGAGTTACCACAACCTACTAAGTCCAACCAACCGCCCATTTCATTATTGGCACATGGTTGTACACGTAAACTACAAAATAAAGAAGCCAATCATTTTCTCTTGATACAGGTGCCTTTCATAATGATACCACCAAAAATTATCAATCCCATCACACCCAGGAGATTGATTGATTAAGTTGTTTTAGTTTTCACAAACCAACACATTTAGAAACAACTTTCAGTGATGTAACCCAGCCCTCGTTCATCATAGCATGGCTAAGCGCATCTACCAACGGTGGTTCATCTACAAGGGAAAGCCCTACCACATAATAGGACATACCATAGCGATAGTATCGTCCTACACATGCATCTACAAAATACATGACAATGCATTGAAAATAGTAGGACAACATCATGAACAAAGTAGCATCTACTTGCCTTGGTTGTAGCGGTCGGAAGAACAATCCACACACGAGCAAGCGTTGCACTCGTCACAATCTACACGATACAATTGCAATCATAAACAAACCATCCACAATCATATGCAAGCAATGATGATGCAATATGCATGCATGACAAGTGGATTGATGCTACAGCAGCATCACATAACCTTATTCAGTATAGCTACTGTATGCATGCATGGAAAATATTTTTAGTGCAAGGAAAACAAGTAAGCAAATTGTAATGCTCAATAATAGAGCTAGAATCCAAATAATTCACTATTGTTAACTTACTGTTTGTAAAATCTTGGAAACATTCTACTGTGTAGGCATTACTAAATAGGAACAGTACCAATTGGAATTTCTCAGAAAGGAATTATATAACTCCCTGAGTAATTAAAATACTGCAGATAGCTATTAAATAGATTCTGCAAAATTTATTACTGTAAGCCTAACTTTTTAATTCACTTTGAGTTTCCCCTTGTTCTACTGATTTTAGGGACATATTATTTGCAATTTTTGGAGTTACAGATCTTTTTCTACGAATTAATTACTCTAAAAAGTCCATTAACTTATTTAATTAATCTGGACAAAATTTTGCTGTAAAAGTGTGAAACCAAGGTACAGCAAGATTCTACACGACTTATTGAATCTACACATATTTTATTTGCAATTTTTAGCCCAGTAGATTTAAAGTTATGAATTTTGCAAGTTTATACAATTTTCTGTCAATTAAATCTATTTAGAAATTACCCAGTCAGACTTTGACTGTTGACTGGCCGACGTGGCGCTGACGTGGCGGTGGACTGGCTGTTGACCAGTCAACTTCCCACGTTGACTTATCAATGGTCCGATCAGGACCGTTGGATCACGATCCAGTGGCAGAGGGGGGTGGCGGCGAGAGGAGGCTCACCGGCGGTGTCGGTGGCGGGCGACGGCGGCGGTTCTGGCGAGTCCTGGCGGCGGCGAAGCAGCGCACGACATCGGGGAGGTGGTGGCGAAGCTTCTCGGCGTGAGCGGACTTCGAGCGGCAGCGAAGCGGTGGCGGCGGCGGCGTCGGTGGCGGGCGACGGCGGCGGGGCGGGCTCATGAGGGTGCTCTGCGAAAGAAAAGAGGTGTCGATGGCGGCGAGCTCGCGAAGCGCCGGAGAGAGAAAGCGGCAGCGGCGCTTACCACGAGCGGCGGTGGCGACGTCAACTCCGGCGAGAAATTGCCGGAGATCGGCGAGAGCGGCGAGGTTTAGGGGTCGGGTAGAAGCGGCGAGGGCTTTAAGAGGAGGGTCACGGCATCGCATGCAGAGTCGAGGGCGTGACCGGGTCGGCGTCCGTGCACTGGCCCGGCTCGGCCGACAGTGGGCCCAGCGGCGATCTCTGGCAGCGGCGGCCGTCACTGTCTGCCAGCAGGCGGCCTCTGCTGCTGTGCGTCTGTGTAAGTGGCGTGGCCGTTTCTTCTTTCTTTTTTTGTTCTTTTATTTTCTATTTCTGTTTTAGTATTTCCATCGTATCTTTTTCATACGAACTCCGATTTGAGTGATTTTCATCTCTAAATTTTCATAAAAACCAGAGGGTCAACATAAGATCAAGTTTGTAAACCCTTTCTCTAGTTGAGGTTAGTGGATTTATATAATCCTAGTATCCTCTTGTAGATGCATTGTAGCAATTAAAAATAGGCTTTGAAAATATTGTTTCGCCAAAACCTTTTCAAGCTGAAAAATTTGCATGGATGATCATGATGCAATGACATGAATGATATGAAGTACCAAATCTAAAATTTGGGATGTGACAAGACTAACCCCCTTAAGATGAATCTCGTCCCCGAGATTCGGCGCGACTAGCAAATAGGTGTGGGTAGTCCTCTCGGATGTCATCCTCACGCTCCCAAGTGGCTTCCTCTTTGGTGTGGTGGCTCCATTGCACCTTGCAAAACCTGATCGTCTTGGTACGGGTAATCCTCTCCGCTGTTTCCAGTATCTTGACCGGCTTCTCCTCATAGGTCAAGTCATTCTCAAGTTGAACCTCCTCTAGTGGCACAGTGTCTCTCAATGGTGTATCCACCATCTCCGAATGGCACTTCTTCAGCTGGGACACGTGGAACACATTGTGGACAACGGACAGAGCCTCTAGCAACTCCAACTGATAAGCAACTTCTCCTTTGCGTGCTAAGACCCGATATGGTCCAATAAACCGAGGTGCCAGTTTATCCTTGATTCGAAACCTCTTGATTCCACGAAGTGGCGACACTCTGAGGTATGCTCTATCACCTATCTCATACACCACTTCCTTGCGCTTGGCGTCAACGTAGCTCTTCTGCCTTGATTGCGCTACCTTCATACTGTCCCTAATCAAGGCGACCTTCTCCTCAGCGTCCTTGATCAAATCAGGCCCAAACAACTGACGTTCTCCTACTCCATCCCATAGAAATGGTGTCCGACACCGTTTCCCATATAGCACATCGAACGGTGATGTCTTGATGCTGGTTTGATAGCTGTTGTTGTAGGAAAACTCAGCATACGGCAAATTCTCATCCCAACTAGAACCATGAGCCAAAGCGCAAGCTCTCAGCATGTCTTCCAAAATCTGATTCACCCTCTCGGTCTGTCCATCAGTCTGGGGGTGGAACGTTGTGCTAAACTCCAACCTAGTCCCAAGTGACTCGTGTAGTTGGCGCCAAAAGTGTGAGGTAAATTGGGTGCCCCTATCAGATACAATACTCTTAGGAACTCCATGTAGGCACACAATCCTGTCCATATAAATCTTGGCCAACTTTGCACTCGTATAGGTCGTCTTCACCGGTATAAAGTGGGCTACCTTGGACAAATGGTCGACCACTACCCAAATAGAGTCATAACCTGACCTGGTCCTGGGCAATCCTGTGATAAAATCCATTCCCACTCTATCCCACTTCCATTCCGGTACAGGCAATGGCTGTAGCAGTCCTGCTGGCTTCTGGTGTTCCGCCTTCACTCGGCTGCATACATCACATAAAGCAATATGCTCGGCGATGTCTCCCTTCATGTTGTTCCACCAAAATCTGTCCTTTAGATCCATGTACATCTTCGTATTGCCCGGATGTATGGAATACGGCGAGTCATGAGCTTCCTGAAGAATCAGTTTCCTTATCTCCGGATCGTTGGGAACGCACAAACGATCTCCATACCACAAGGTTCCTTGCTCATCCTCGCGGAATTCTTTTGCTCGATCCTCCTTCATCTTTTCCTTTACTTCATCAATCTCTTTGTCTCCCACTTGAGCCTTCCTGATTCTGTCCTGTAGCGTTGATTGGACTTCCATTGCTGCCAAATATCCTTCTGACACTACCTCCAGTCTAAGGTCCTTGAACTGCCTGCACAAATCCTCGGGTAATTCCCCAACAGTCAATCCATTGGCATAGACCTTCCGGCTCAGAGCATCTGCCACTACATTTGCCTTCCCTGGGTGGTACTGCAGATTCATATCATAATCCTTGATAAGTTCCAACCATCTCCTTTGTATCATGTTCAGTTCCTTCCGTGTAAATATGTACTTCAGGCTCTTGTGGTCGGTGTACACATCACAGTGTTTACCCATTAGGTAGTGTCTCCATACCTTGAGCGCATGCACAACCGATGCTAATTCCAAGTCATGCGTGGGATAATTAAGATGCCACGAGGCATATGACACCACTCTTCCATCCTGCATTAGCACACTCCCAAGTCCCTGCCGAGAAGCATCACAATACACTTGGAAATCCTTCTGAAGATCTGGTAAACACAGAACAGGTGCGGTCACTAGTCGACGCTTCAGTTCCTGAAAACTGGCTTCACACACATCTGTCCACTCAAACTTCCTCTCCTTCTTCAGAAGTTTCGTCATTGGCTTAGCAATCTTGGAGAAATTTTCAATGAACCTCCTGTAATATCCAGCAAGTCCCTAAAAGCTACGAATATCACCCACATTCTTGGGTGCTTCCCACTCAGTCACTGCAGTCACTTTGCTTGGATCAACAGCGACTCCTTCTCCTGACACCACGTGCCCAAGAAATCCAACAGTGTTAAGCCAGAATTCACACTTGCTGAATTTGGCATACAGCTTGTATTCCCTTAGCTTCTCCATAATCAGTCGCAGATGTTTCTCATGCTCAGCATCATCCTTGGAATATATCAGTATGTCATCAATGAACACAACCACGAACTTGTCCAAGTACTCCATGAATACCTTGTTCATCATGGTCATGAAATATGCCGGGGCATTCGTTAGTCCAAAAGACATAACTGTATACTCATATAAACCATACCTAGTAGTGAAAGCGGTTTTTGGTATGTCCTCCTCCCGGATCTTCAATTGGAAGTAGCCCGATCGCAGATCAATCTTGCTAAACACCTTTGCTCCTTCCAGTTGATCAAACAAATCATTTATGTTCGGCAGGGGGTATTTGTTCTTGATGGTCACTTCATTCAGCGAGCAATAGTCCACCACTAATCTCTTGCTGTTGTCTTTCTTCTCCACAAATAGAACAAGTGCACCCCATGACGATGAACTAGGCTGAATGAACCCCTTGTCCAACTGCTCCCTTAGCTGTTTCTTTAGTTCCTTCAATTCATCCACATCCATCTTGTATGGTCTCTTTGCTATAGGTCATGTTCCCGGCATCAGATCGATGAGAAACTCCACTTCCCTGTCAGGTGGCATCCCTGGCAGCTCTTCCGGGAACACGTCAGGGTAATCCTTAATCACAGGCACAGTATCCATGCTAACCCCCTTAAGAAAATTCAGCTTACACCTTCCTGGTCGCACAACCGACTTGAACCTAATTCTCTTACCATCCGGGGTTTTGAGTGAAACAGCTCGCTGTGCACAATCTATGTGTCCCCCATGCATAGACATCCAATCCATACCCAGAATAACATCTAACCCTTGTGATTCCAACACTACCAGATGTGCAATGAAATTGTGTGCTGCAATCCTCACAGTTAAGTCGCGGCATCCCGCGCTAGCTATCATATCTCCTCCTGGTGAACTCACTCTAATAGACTCTTTCATAGACTCCGTAGGTAACTTATACTTATCCACAAATGCCCTTGATATGAATGAATGCGATGCACCAGTATCGAAAAGTATAAGTGCAGGGTGAGTGTTGACTAGAAACTTACCAATCACAAGATCAGGCTCATCCGGGATCTCCTCCACATTCATGTGGTTCACTGTGGCCTTCTGGTTGTTGGTTGGCTTCAGTACCTTCTTCTCCGGACAGTTGTCTGCATAATGTCCCTTCTGACCACACTTGAAGCATGTCACCTCACTCAGATCCTTCTTCACGAAGCTGCGATCACGGTTGCGGTCATGTCCACTGTGTCCTCCAGAGTGGTGAGTGTGTCCTCCCTTGTGGCTATGGTGGTTGCTCCTGTGGCTATCATGGCGATGTCCATCGCCTCCATGGTGGTGGAGGTCATGGCTCCCATGGTGCCCATGGTCACTCCTTCCATGCTTGGAGTATCCATCATAAGAAGTGCGAGACTTGTGGTGAGAACCAGAATGGTGATTGTTGCTCTTCCTCTTGTGGCTTTCCACCTGCTTGTGCTTCCCTTCTAAGATCCTGGCCTTGTCCATAAGCTCCTGGAAAGTGGGGCAATAAACCACCAGCAGCTGCACTGAGAGCTCATCACTGAGGCCATCCAGGAATCTCTCCCTCCTTTTTGCATCAGTGTCAACATCCTCAGGTGCATAACGAGATAGGTTGTTGAACTCCTCAATATACTCATCCACGGTGCGGTTGGTTTGGCGCAAGTTGCGAAACTCCTTCCTCTTCAGGCTCAGAACTCCTGCGTGGTTGGTCCTGAAACCTTCCTCAAACATTGCCCAAGTCACAGTGTCCAGCGGGTGGGTGATCTGAAAAGTGTCCCACCAAGAAGCGGCTGGTCCCTCCAGTAGGTGAGCGGCAAACCTCACCTTCTCAGCATCAGTGCATCCAACAGTTACCAGATCCTTGTTGACTGAATGCAACCAGTTGAGAGCAACCATCGGCTCCATTGCAGTAGAGAACTTAGCTGGCCTTAGCCTCAGAAACCTGGTGAGAGCATCTCCCTGAGGCTGGTTGTTCCCATTGTTGTTGTTGTTGTTGTTGTTGTTATTGTTGTTGTTGTTGTTGTTGTTGTTGTTCTGAGCTTCCATGAACTGGGTCATAACTTGGGTCAGCTGTGCCTGAGCTGCCATGATCTGCTCCATCTCAGTGGGTTGACGGCGGGGAGGCATCTGCGGTTCAGCACAGGTAAGCTTAGAAAGAATCGACTACGAAACAGGATTCTACCCATGCATTATGATCAAACAACAACAAAACAATTGCAGACAATCTCAAGCAATCAACACATCTACAAACAAGTGATCCAGCAACATTCCAGGGGTTATCCTAGCAGCATATATCTACTGAAATAGTTTTTAAAAGAGTTGGCAATGGTTATCTAAACAGTTGATCAACAAAGCATTAAAAACAGCAATCTGCCGGAACAGTCCAGCAGTGTTCACGAATTTTTCTACCTGACTTAAACTTGTCAGGAATTTTTTCTTATTTTTTTGCATATAGTACAGAGAGTTTCGAACCAACACTATTTTTTCAGATTTTTCCCAGATACCAGTAAAATATGAAAATAAATGCGATCTTTACTTTGTCGAGAAAACTGCAACAAGAACAACTCAGATATTAACCAAACTTGCCATAACTCTTCCATAAAATTTGCACAAAAAATCCTGGGATATTGGAGTACACAAATAAGCAACTAAACACTCTTAAGCTAACAGTAATTAAGTCTTACATCGATCGAGACTAATCCTAACGATTTTTACCTAACAATGACTAATTGGTGGACTTCTATCTACTTCTTGAAGAGGTTGCGGTAGGTCCTTGCACTCATGCGTTGGCGCTTCTGTCCACGATCCAACCATGGCGGCGGAGTATACTCCTCCACTGAGTCATCACTTGAAATTTCAAACTCCACCTCTTCTGGATCCTCCTCTTCTTCTTTATTCTCTGCTGCAACTGCAACAGCTTCATCTCCTCCACCATCACCATCATCGTCCTCATCATCATCATCGTCCCCACTGTCATCATCATCATTGTTGCCATCATCTCCATGGTCATCATCAGAGGGTGGATTCAGCTGTGCTTGGAGAGCGGCAATCTGGGCTGCCATATCTTCAATAGTTTGATCCCTTTCCTGGACGGTCCCTTGCAACTGTTGTATGTTCTGGTTGTTTTCCTGCATATTTCCATTAAGCTGAGCTATGGTTGCATCCCTGCCTATCAGGGCACTCTCCAGAACTCCCACAGCTTCATGCAAGGTCTCTATCTCCAGTCCTTGGACCACCATACCATTGCTGGCAAAATCTGCTATCTCTTTTACCATCATCACTTTCTCAGCTAGAGCTCCATTCTCCCTTTCCATGTCCTCTATGTGCCTCCGACGGGGCGGCATGTTGTTCCTGTCGCCCGGGGTAACCACAATGTTCCCATCTTCATCACGCCTCCCATAGTCACGGTAGGGTGAGTTGCTGGCAGTAGGTGTCGAACAAGATGGGACTGGCGAGACAGGGCTTCATGCATGGCCAAGTTTATTCCAAGTCCCTAGTTGCAGTATGTCTTGGTGTAGATCAGATGCACAGGGTTCGGCAAGGCGGCATCCCTAAAGATGAAGGTGGTGATCTCCCATTCATCCTCGCCATATCCATAGGTGTACAACCTTCTTCCCTTGAACATGGGCAGTGGCAATCCCAATGACTGCGAGAGCTGTGCTAACTGCCTTGCAAAGGGCCTTGGTGACTCCATGGTTGCATACTCAGTCCTGAATTCTCCCATCTATCAATTAAAAGAGGGAAGTGTGAGAATAACATATGGTAAGAATTTACGAGAGTGAAAAGCATAAGATGAAAGACAGAGTTAATATAAGCTTTAGTAATTCTATGGTTTCCTAATCCAAACCTAGGTCACAATCCTACAGTCGACACACGGGCTCTAATACCATCTTGTAACACCACGGTTCTGAAAATACCGTAGCTTCTATGTGACATGCCAATCCCTGGATCGGTTCATTGGCCCACAATAGAATAAGATGAATAACATAGCAAAATATCCGTGTATCATAATTAACGAAGATCCAGAGTACCATTATTACAATAAAAGCTTAGCTCAAGGCTAGCTCAAATTATTCAGGTAGCAACATAAATAAAGTAAATCCTCCATTCTTCAAATTGCCCACAAGTGAACAAGTGCCGAGTGGAGTACCGTGGCCTATATCGATTACTCAGAATCGGAATATCCTGCAACATGAAACGTAGCAGCCCCGAAGGGTCAATACATGGAATGTATGGCAAGTAGAGCTATTAAAGGAGACAATAGTGCTAACATCTACATGCATATTTGGCAAGTGGAGCTGTGGCTAGCTTGCATTTGCAAAAACCTTTGTCCTACTTTCATAAACAGTTTTTGATTTTCTTTAAAAAGATCCCAATTAAGTTAACCCATCAATATTAAAGCAATTAAGAAATTAGAATGAGCGAGAAACATGTCATGGAATCAATATCAAGCAACTCAAATGTCCATAACCGGGGACACTGCTAATCGATTAGATTATACACCCTGCAGGGGTTAGTACACTTTACCCATGTGACTTGGCCAGCCCAGCTCGTACCATCATTTTGGGTGATGATAGGGAGAAGTCCAAGAAGAGATCGTTCGGGAAGTAGCTTCCCAATCCCGACGCGCACCGGTCCAACCTACCAAAATTCTACATCTCTGGATACGCGGGTTCGAGTTACCACAACCTACTAAGTCCAACCAACCGCCCATTTCATTATTGGCACATGGTTGTACACGTAAGCTACAAAATAAAGAAGCCAATCATTTTCTCTTGATACCTGGGTGCCTTTCCGCAATGATACCACCAAAAATTATCAATCCCATCACACCCAGGAGATTCATTGATTAAGTTGTTTTAGTTTTCGCAAACCAACACATTTAGAAACAACTTTCAGTGATGTAACCCAGCCCTCGTTCATCATAGCATGGCTAAGCACATCTACCAACGGTGGTTCATCTACAAGGGAAAGCCCTACCACATAATAGGACATAGCATAGCGATAGTATCATCCTACACATGCATCTACAAAATACACGACAATGCATTGAAAATAGTAGGACAACATCATGAACAAAGTAGCATCTACTTGCCTTGGTTGTAGCGGTCGGAAGAACCATCCACACACGATCAAGCGTTGCACTCGTCACAATCTACACGATACAATTGCAATCATAAACAAACCATCCACAATCATATGCAAGCAATGATGATGCAAGATGCATGCATGACAAGTGGATTGATGCTACAACAGCATCACATAACCTTATTCAGTATAGCTACTGTATGCATGCATGAAAAATATTTTTAGCGCAAGGAAAACAAGTAAGCAAATTATAATGCTCAATAATAGAGCTAGAACCCAAATAATTCACTACTGTTAACTTACTGTTTGTAAAATCTTGGAAACATTCTACTGTATAGGCATTACTAAATAGGAACAATACCAATTGGAATTTCTCAGAAAGGAATTATATAACTCCCTGAGTAATTAAAATACTGCAGATAGCCATTAAATAGATTCTGCAAAATTTATTACGGTAAGCCTAACTTTTTAATTCACTTTGAGATTCCCCTTGTTCTACTGATTTCAGGGACATATTATTTGCAATTTTTGGAGTTACATCTTTTTCTACGAATTAATTACTCTAAAAGGCCATTAACTTATTTAATTAATATGGACAAAATCTTGCTGTAAAAGTGTGAAACCAAGGTACAGCAAGATTCTACACGACTTACTGAATCTACACATATTTTATTTGCAATTTTTGGCCCAGTAGATTTAAAGTTATGAATTTTGCAAGTTTATACAATTTTTTGTCAATTAAATCTATTTAGAAATTACCCAGTCAGACTTTGACTGTTGACTGGCTGACGTGGCGCTGACGTGGCGGTGGACTGGCTGTTGACCAGTCATCTGCCCACGTTGACTTATCAACGGTCCAATCCGGACCGTTGGATCACGATCCAGTGGCGGAGGGGGTGGCGGCGAGAGGAGGCTCACCGGCGGTGTCGGTGGCGGCGGTTCTGGTGAGTCCTGGCGGCGGCGAAGCAGCGCACGGCATCGGGGAGGTGGTGGCGAAGCTTCTCGGCACGGAGGCGGACTCGGGCGAGCGCGGGGGCGACGGTGGCGAGCGACCGAAGCGGCGGCGGCGTTGGTGGCGGGCGACGGCGGCGGCGCTGAGCAGGGGGTGCTCTGCGGAAGAAAAGAGGGGGGTCGATGGCGTGGCGAGCTCATGGTAGCAGGAGAGAAAGCGGCGGCAACGTCAACTCCGGCGAGAAATTGCCGGAGATCGAGGGCGAGAGCGAGGCGAGGGTTTAGGGGGTCGGGTAGGGGGCGGCGAGGGCTTTAAGAGGAGGGTCGCGGCGTCGCACGCGGAGTCGAGGGTGTGGCCGGGTCGGCCTCGGCGTCCGTGCACTGGCCGGCTCGGCCAGTGACAGTGAGCCCAGCCTCGGCGAATCGGCCAGAAGTGGTGTCTGGCGTGGCTGCCAGCGGCGGTTGGCGTGCCGGGCGTACGGGCGTGGCTGGGCCGTTTCTTCTTTTTTTTTGTTCTTTTCTTTTCTATTTCTGTTTTAGTATTTCCATCGTATCTTTTTCATACGAACTCCAATTTGAGTGATTTTCATCTCTAAATTTTCATAAAAAACAGAGGGTCAACATAAGATCAAGTTTGTAAACCCTTTCTCTAGTTGAGGTTAGTGGATTTATATAATCCTAGTATCCTCTTGTAGGTGCATTGTAGCAATTAAAAATAGGCTTTGAAAATATTGTTTCGCCAAAACCTTTTCAAGCTGAAAAATTTGCATGGATGATCATGATGCAATGACATGAATGATATGCAGTACCAAATCTAAAATTTGGGATGTGACACCGGTGAGATTGACAACCTCACTGTTCATTGGGAAAAAGTCTTAGAGTTTGTGTTGTGCAGGTTTCCAAGTTGCTAGCAACACCTTTGAGTCATTTCCTTCCTCCTACTGGTTCGATAACCTTTGTTTCTACTAAGGGAAGAACTTATTGTTGTACTCATCACACCTTTATCTTGGGGTCTCCCAACGAAGCTCTATAGTGATATGAGCTGCAATCAGCTGCCTTTGTGGGGCTAACCCAGGCGGGGTTGTCCGCCTGCGATGTTGAGGACAGGCGCGTGGCTTTGGTCATGGAGGATCAGGAGCTGCAGGATGACGAGGGGCCTCCCTTGTGGGCCAAAGCGACCCAGGTGGGTTCGTTGGATGACGGAGGTGGCCGGACCTTGGAGGGGTCAGGGATGCCCTTGTCTCTGGTGCTTGCTTATTCTCCTGCTGCTGCTTCACCGACCGCTGCACCGGGGGGTGGTACACCTTTCAGGCGGAGCACTCGCCACTGGATTGATACCTCTAGTGTGTCAGTGATGTATGAGGATTCTTTGGTCAAGGAAATGCGTTGTAAGGCTAAGAAGAACTTAGATTCGCCTGGTACAATGAGTTCCTCTTAATCCTTTCTTTCTTTTTCTATCCCTGTTATTACTTCTAAGTTGGCCAACGTTGGTGTTAGCTTGGGTATATTTGTACAAGAGGTTCTTTTTCCTTCCAATGTTTTAAGACACATGGAGGTTGACCGTCTAACAGTTACTCCTAAGGCCGCTGTTGTTCCTGATTCTTTACCAATGGAAGAGGAGGAGTTGCATGCCATAGTAGATGTTCAACTCCTTTCTCACTTAGTTGCCGAAGTGTCGCAAGTGGACTTTGATGAGAGTGGGCTTGCCTCTGTGTATGAGCTCAAAGCATCTGGTCGTAAATCAAAGAGCCGAAGTCTCGCAAGAGGCCCGGTGTATCCAAAATTTCTATAGTTTCTCAATGAATGGAATGTTTTCAAAGAAGAGGTCATCGGGACTTGGCTAAACTGTTCTTTGCTGATTGTGTGAGAGATTATAAGTTGGATTTTTTAGGTATTTCTGAGACCGGTAGACATGATTTTTCACAAGTCTTACTCAATCGCCTATCTGGTGGAGTGGACTCTACGTGGATATCACGTCCCACGCGTGGTCATTCTGGGGGATCCTGTTAGGCGTCCGAGATGAGACTATGGAAGTTTTAGGTAGTTCAGTTGGAGATTTTTTTTCTCAAACTCCATATATGGAACAAGGCTGATAATTTCACATGGTCTCTAGTCGATGTTTATAGAGCTGCCTAGGATGTATATAAATCTAACTTCTTACATGAGTTGGTGAATCTGACAAAGGACAATCCATACCCTATTCTTATAGGTGGTGATTTTAATTTGCTAAGATTCCCCCACGAGAAAAGTCGGGGATGTTTCGATGAACATTGGCATTTCTTGTTCAATGTTTTCATAGACATCCTGGACTTAAGAGAGGTTACAATGTTAGGAAGACAATTTATTTGGGCTAATAGTCTTCCGAAGCCAACATATGAAAAACTAGATAGAGTGCTTATGGATATCGAGTGAAAAATAAGTTCCCTATGGTAACTGTTCGCGCTCTAGAGCATATCGAGGCTTTGTCGAATCATGCTCCTTTACTTTCATCTGTTGGATCACCGCCACAAAATTCTACGAATGAGTTCAAGTTTGAAATTGGTTGGATGATTCGTGATGGTTTCTACGAGACGGAAAACTGTTAATGATCAAATGCCTATACTATGATGGAATAATAAAATGTGTGATTTATGTAAGTTTCTCCGAGGATGGGCTAGACACACTGCTGGTATTCTTAAAAAAATTACGCATATCATCTATTATTGATGATTTAGAAGCTTTTGCGAAAGTCAGACTGTTATCTAAAATTAATATTATCAGTATTCGAGCAGCTCTCTGGTCTGAAAATAAACTTTTATAAGAGTGATTTGTATTGTTTTGACGAGGCTCAAAACGAGGCCCACCTATATGCTGAACTTTTCAGCTGTGATCAAGGGAAATTTCCAATCAACTATTTAGGAATAACAATTCACTATCGGCGTCTTATAATTGTTGAATGGAAGCTCGTTGAGGAAAGACTCCAAAAACATCTTAATAGTTGGAAAGGAAAATTGTTATCCCCCGAGGGAAGACTTGTACTCATAAGTTTAGTACTCACCAATATGGTACTGTATATGATCTCGTTTTTCCAGTTACCAAAAGTTGTCTTGAATAAAGTGGATTATATTAGATCAAGATTCTTTTGGCAGGGGATAGTGAAAAAAAGAAATATCGACTGACCAGATTAAATGTGGTTTGTTGACGAAAGAATACGGTGAACTTGGCATACATGATTTACAAGTAAAAAATACCGCGCTTTTGGATAAATGGATTTTCAAACTACTGACTGAAGATGGTGTTTGGCAAACTATTATATGGAGGAAATATTTGGGCTCCTAAGTTGTGTCTCAAGTGGTTTGGAAACCCGGTGACTCACATTTTTTGGCAGGACTAATGGCATCTAAAAAATATTTCTCGCGTTTTGGTGCTTTCAATATTAAGGATGAATCGCAGATTATATTCTGGGAGGATAAGTGGCTTGGTCAAACTTCTCTTCGCGAATAATATCCAACTCTATATTCGATGGTTAGACACAAAAGAGATACACTTTTCACAGTGAAGAAATCTAATCCTCTCAATATATTTTTCAGAAGAAGTTTCATAGGTCCTCGACTGTCATCTTGAAATAATCTTTTATTACGATTATCCACGATACAGTTGTCGGATGGTGTAAATGAGTTCAAATGGAAATTATTAGAAAGCGGTAAATTTTTCGTTGATTCATTCTATACAGCATTGATTCAACCTGATATTCCGGTCGATGATAATAGTAAAATTTGGAAAATAAAAATACCCCTAAAAACAAAGATATTCGCTTGTATCTCCATAAGGGAGTAATTCTTACAAAAGATAATCTTGTAAAGATAAATTGGCATGGAAATACATAATGCGTTTGTTATCATCATCAAGATATCATCCATCATTTATTCTTCCATTGTAAATTGCTCGCTCTATATGGCCATTCATCCAAATAGCCTATGGTTTATCTCCCCCACGTTCGGTAACCAATATTTTTGATAAATGGTTGCATGAGATAGATGATAAATACATGACTTTATTTATGGTGGGAGCACTTTTCATCATATGATCGCTATGGCTATGTATAAATGACAAGATTTTTAATAATATTGTGCTTCTCATGTACAGGTTATTTATCGGGCAACGGCTATCCTCCGATCATGAACTATTTTTCAACGTATGGAGTTTCACGACTTGTTTGTGGAAGGGTGTACATGATCGGAGGACACGAAAGGATATCTACTCCCAACATAGGTGGCCGCGTGATTTGCGAATTGGTCTTTCATAGTCTATAGTCGCTGTTTTATTTATAATTTTTATATTTCTTCTAAACTATTTGTTTTTTCTTTCGGTGTGGTTGTTCTGCTAAGTACATCCTAGTTATGCAGAGTCTGGATATAAACACTGCTCAATAGTAATAAAATGTCTACTCCCTCCGTTTCAAAATATAAGATGTTTTAGGTTTGCGAAGGAAATGAATCTAGACTTCTTTTAGCGTGTAGATTTATCCAAAAGTCAAGTGAACCTATATACTAGAATAATTCTAGATACATTTTCTTCACAAAACTAAAACATCTTATATTTTAAAATCGGAGGGAGTATTTGAAAAAGAAAATTTTGATTATATAATCGCATTGGCTAGTGCTGCAAGCACTGTGTCACGTTCGGGAATCTAAGGCACTTTCCTAATGGAATTTTCTAAAGTGCCTTCAAATGTTCCTTTTTAAGGCACTTTCCTGTGTGGTGCCTCACAATGTTGGATAATGCAAGGCAAAAAAAATAATGCCTCCAATAGATCATCTTTGAAGGCAAAAAAAAAGTGCCTCCAAAAGTTCATCTTCTATGGCATTTTCACCACATGCAGGCAAAAACTTTCTGAGGCAGTACCACTAAAGTGCCTCTAAAGGTTTACTTTCAGAGGTAGTATCAACAATGCCTCTAAAGCTGAACCTTTAGTGGCACTTTCAAAATATGCAGGCAAAAACTTTCTAAGGCAGTACCACTAAAGTGCCTCTAAAGGTTTACTTTCAGAGGCAGTATGAACAATGCCTCTAAAGCTGAACCTTTAGTGGCACTTTCAAAATATGCAGGCAAAAACTTTCTAAGGCAGTACCACTAAAGTGCCTCTAAAGGTTTACTTTCAGAGGCAGTATCAACAATGCCTCTAAAGCTGAACCTTTAGTGGCACTTTTGTAGAATTGCAGGCATAACTGAATGTAAACATAGTAGATAATTGCCAGGTAATTCTTGCTACTGATCAAACTTACCAGTGCATAATTACATACCACATAAACTTAGTAGTCCACGAACCATTAGAACTTAGTAGTACTTCCATACTTCCATACTTACATACTGACCATTAGATACTTACATCCAAAAGTACTGACCAACTGTGCATACTTTATACTTGCACTCACCATCATCAACACTACTTCATTTAACCTAGGAAGTAGAGATCACCTGGAAGCGACGCAATCATAATATTGAGATTCTTCACCTGATCCAACCAGAAAGCAAACAACACCACTTCTGACTTAACTATATTGAAAGCCTGAATAGCTGGCCACCATCCACTTGTCATAATTGCTCTGTTTGAGACACCCATATTCATCCTGACATCATATCTCCCTACACTAGTCATGTGCTCAACCCTTACAGTTATCGGTTCATCCAGGAACTTCTTCAGATACTTGCGAGTATACTCTGCTGCAAATTCCTGTGTAAATATCAAGTTTTTGGACAGTTAGCATACTTTCCACTGTTCATCTGCCACAGTACTATGGAATATATAGTAGAAACCATCTTACCATTTTGCATTTATTTCTCATGATAGATGACTCTGTCATCTTGTAGACATAGTATCTGATTTTTGGTTTAGGGTCTTTGCACCAATCAGCAAGGAAGGTCACCTGATCTTCATTCAGAAACATTTGATTGCCAAAGAAACATTGACTGTCAAACCTTTCTAGTCCCCTGAGTTGAGGTCCTGATACAACACACACATGCTTCATATTAGTAACATTTCAAATTGTGCACACTGTTAAACAGAGACAGCACATGTGCTACTATAAGATGCATAATTACATACCCCTTTCCAGCAGCTCTTCCTCTTCTTCTTCCTCTTACTCTTCTTCCTCTTCCTCTTCTTCCTTAGAGCCGCTGTCACTGGAGTTCACATAGCTGCTGTCACTGTCACTATCATCAGGGAGAGGGATGACATTGTCCTTGTTGTCACTGTCAGTGTCATCAGGAATGTCGATGACATTAGCACAGAACTAGCAGTCATGTCGATCACAGACATTGGAATCCATCTAATATGAAGTAGTAAAAGTAGTCAGAAACAAAACTAGGCTGCAATTAATCAGAAACAAAGCTAGACTGCAATTGGACAGTAACATGAATGTACAATTATCATTGCAAGTATAAAGTATCACGTTCAGAAACTAACAGATCAAGAAACTAACAAATAAACTAACAGAACATTCATGTTCAGAATGTACATGAATCTACAATTATCTAACATTCTGAACAAATGCAGATCAAGAACTAACAAATAAACTAATAGAACATTCATGTTCTGTTAGAGTTATCTAACAAAATGTTTTGATTATCATTCATGACAAATGCAGATCAAACCTGTAGAACATTCATGTTCTGTTATCATTCTGATTATCATTCATGTTCTGATTATCATTCATGTTCTGTTAGAACATTCATGTTCTGTTAGAGTTATATAACAGATAATTTAAACTAGTAGATAAAAAACTAACAGAGCAAACCTAACAGATCTAACATATAAAAAACTAGCAGATCATAGCAAAAATTATCAAGAAACATTTTTTATCTGCATATAAAAAACTAACAGATCTAGAACCAGTGCACACTAACAGATTCACAGAACTAGTACATGCAGATTACAGAACAAATGCAGATCATAGCAAAGATTATCAAGAAACATTTTTTATCTGCATATAAAAAACTAACAGATCTAGAACCAGTGCACACTAACAGATTCACAGAACTAGTACATGTAGATTACAGAACAAATGCAGATCATAGCAAAGATGCAGACATTGGAATCCATCTAATCGCGGGCAGATCAAGAAAGAAGATGTAGATCAAGAAAGAAGACCTACCGTATGTTTCTGGCGAGGAGATTCGCCGGAAAACCTAAGCTACGGCGGCGGTGGAGGAAAACCTACGGTGGCGGTGGAGGGTTTCATCGGAAACCTAAGCTATGGCGGTGGGGGAGGAGGAACCCTAAGTGGAGGGAGTTAGTGAGGAGTGAAAGGTGAGAGAGGGGCCGTGAATGCTATGTTATAGTGCCGTCATTTTGCATTTTAGTCCCTCGGTTTGTAACGTTTCATTCCATGTCCTTCCACCTCGTCTATTTAGTTATTCCGTTTTCTAGTAACATCTTTTGTTTTATTTTTTTGTTCTATTTTAGTCCTTCCACCTCACAGGAACGCCCCCGCGTCTACTCTGCCTTGTTTTAGTCCTTCGTAGCAATCGGGGCTAGGGTTTTACTCTGCCCCATTTCTCTCCTCCGCGCCGCCGCGCCGCCGCACCACCTGCTGCGCCGCCAGATCCTCTCCTCCGCGCTGCCGCACCACCCTGCTGTGCCGCCAGATCCTCTCCTCCTCCGCTGCCGCACCACCTGCTGCGCCGCCATATCCTCTCCTCCGCTGCCTCCTGCACGGCAATGGACCGCCGCCGCCGCATCATCCGGAGCATTTCCGCCGAACCGGCCACAGATTCTTCTCCTCCGCGTGAGAACTCCAGGTTAGAACTCTACTTGTTCATCCGTTAGAATTATAGGGTTCCCCTCTTTTGTGATCTAACTCATCCTTCTGTAAAAAATATATAATTTTTTACAGAAAAATATGTAATTTTTACTATAGGGTTAATCGTCTGCATTATTCAGTTGTAAAGATCCTTTTGTGTTTTTCTTGTATGCTATCAGTATGTAAAGATGAAATATGTAATTCTTTGTCTGTAATTATGAACTTAACAACTTCGTATCTGTAATTCAGTGAACAAGAACAAGATGAGGGAGATGAGAGACTATTGATAACAACTAGAGGTATGTTTCTCACCATTGACCTTTCTGTATATTGCCATTGATCTATCTTTGTTAAGACATTTAGTGACTAACACACATTGATCTATCTTTGTTAGGACCTGGACATTCAGGATTTGAAACAATTGATACAAATAGCTTTTTTGGAAATTTAGTTGAGATGAATTTCTAGCAAGTAATGAAGCTTAGAAGCATTGTTGAAGTGTTACCAAGACCTGCAGTTATGGATTATGTTAGCACGATTACATCAACTAATGTTGATCCTATAGAGGGGATAATGGTAGGTCTATATGTTTTCAACTCTGTTTCTTTTTTGCTTCACAGTTCTAGCCTGTAGTGTTGTAATTTGATAGATAATTTATCTTAATACTTCCAGGAATTCAGCCAAGTGTTCACTAGAAAGTACCTTCTACAGTTCCTTATGGATAAGCACATCATGATGCATTGTGTTCAAGCCAGATCACAAGTGATCAGTTTAGGTGTAAAGATCAAGTTAGGATCTCCCATCAAGTACTGCAGGATGAAACTTCATGATGATGGCAAGGCCCATATCATCTCTCCTGGATGGGCAAAGGTGGTAGAAGCATTTAATTTGAAGGAAGGGGACGTTTGCATGTTTAGTTTCACAAATGAGAGGAATCTCCCACCAAGACTCAGGCACCAGTGGTTTTATCTTAAACTGGAGATTCTTAAACTTGAAGAGTAATACTCTGTCTTAATAAAAAACATTTTTAGTATATTATGTTCATGAATATGGTATCTGAAAATATTTAACAATATATCTATGTAGGCACAACACATCTGATGTTGATGAAAGGGGTCTTCTTACAATTAGAGGTATGATTCTTACTTTCAAGACCTGGTCATGCTGGAGAAGAATAGAATTATTTGAGTGATATTGATGAAAGGGGGTTTCTTTCTTATACTTATTTGGGTGATGGTAACAAATTGCTTTATTTTGTCATGTAGGACCTGGTCATGCTGGAGAAGAATCTTTTGACCATAAATGCATTTTTGCAAACAATGTAGAATTAACATTCAATCAAGTAATGAAATTGATAAGCTTTGTAGAGGAGATACCAAGACCTGAAATCAAGGAGTATGTTTGGAAATTGACAGAAAACAATATAATAGCTACCTTTGATTATGTTCATTGGAGACCTGGAGAAGGAAGAATGGTTAGTACTGCTTACTTACATGAAGATTTATGTGAACTTTGTGATTTGCAACAAATACATCATGCTTTGATCATAATAGATCTTTGTGATTTGCAGGATTTTTCTCAAGAATTCACATCTACTTATCTTCTGAAGTTCCTGAAGCCTATCTTATGCTCAAGAGCTCCCAAACATGGAATTCCTAAAGGTTCCGAAGTAATTCTTCTTGCTGTGAATATTCCAACAGTGTCTAAGACTAAGTACTGCAGAATGGTGCTAAATGATTGTGGAGAAGCAGTTATCAGTTTTGGATGGGCAAATGTTGTCAAAAAATTCAATCTGAAAGAGGGAGATGTATGCCTATTCAGTTTCAGGGACACTAGAACCCTTCCAGTAAAAATTAGGGATCCAGCTGCATGGCTCTAGCTGTTGATAATAAAACTTGAGTAGATTAGGAATGTACCTGCAAATCTGCAATTGACACTATGTCAAGTGTTGTAAGACCTTTTATATGATCAGTAAGATTTGGTTCTCATGTGCAACATTTTATATGATCAGTAAGATTTGGTTCTCATGTGCAACATTTTATATGATCGGTTTCTTTTATATTGACTAGAATGCCATCACTGATCTGGATTATACTCTATCCAGAACATAGGCATCTAGTCTAAATTTGTAGTCTAAATTTCTAGTTTAAATTAACCAGTATTTAGAAGATTGACATATTCTGACGGTGGGAATTAGTTATTTAATAGTTGTAGTCGCATCATTTTTTTAGAAATTAGTTATTTAATTGTCCCGATTTTGTGTGTGCGAGTGGAAAGTGGATCCCTAAATGGGCCACATCGTGGGATAAGTAGAGGACATGGGGTAGTGTGTCAGTTTTACCTCCCCCCCTCTATAAAAGAAAGAGAAACCAGAGGCATTTCTTTTCCAGTTTGCAACAGGACGTGGGGCAGAGAGCATTTCTCTCAAGGTGATTTATTTTCTTCAATCCTGTACATAAATCTCCTTCTTCTAATTCATTTATATCATTCCTTTTCTGGATTTGCAGTTCATTCTCTAGATCTTCAGCGCGCCAGATAGGAACAGTTAAGTTCAGAACTTTCTCTTCAACTATCATGTTCTTACTTTTTACTAAATCTGTAACTAATATTTATTTCTATACAATTAACTGTAGGTGATGGATGAAATGACATGTGTTGTCTGTGATCAGCCTGCACACAATTGTGGCAGATCTAACAGGAGAGCTAATGGATTTGAAGTTGTCATTGGCCATGGTTTTAGACGTGGGGTGGTAAGCTCTCTTGATTTTGCTTGTGTGATATACTAATTGCAATAGTTTAGACTGAGTTTTGTTCAAACTGCAGAATGTTCCATGCTCATTCAAACAAAGGTTGAACACTTTAGTTCCAGGAAATTGGTTAGTTGCCAAGAGCCCAAGATTTCGCAGATTTGATTTATTCTTACAGAAGCATGAGTCAGCTACACTAATATGTGGCCCTTACTGGAAATATTTAATTAGAGTTTATGATATTGGGATGGGAGATGTTGTGCATTTTCAATGTACTGATGACCCATTTGAGCCTTTACATAATTCATTTGACATAACAGTTCATTCCAACTATGTTGAGAAATATGCAGTTGAAGAAACTGGTATATGAAGACTAACTCATCCTTTTTCAATTTGTTACATATTTGTTGAACATTAAACACTAACCCATCCTCCATTTTTGATCAGTTGTAGGAGATTTGCCTAGCCCAATAAGAAGTATCCTGTACAGGACCATCTTCTCAGACATCAACTCCATTACAGAGCAGGAAATGGGTGCAATCTTATTTGGCATCTACAAAGATGTGTTTGTGGAGAAGGAATTCTATGAACCAAAGGCCCAGAAACATTTCTGGGTGCACAAGATGAATCACTGGAATGTTAACTTCAATGCACTGGTAAGTGCACTGGCAAGTTTCCACAAGATGAATCACATAAATTAAAGGCAATTGTTCTAACTTATGAAAGTTTTCTTTTGCAGTACATGCCTACTGAGGCTATAGATGGGTACAGGTATCCACCTTTTGGCATTGCTCATCTATCCAAGGAGGGACAACTATTAGGAGAAGATGAAGAAGAATTTATTGACTGCACTTACTCCATTGCCTGGGACATGGAACATGTATGTTTTCAGAATGGATGGACTGATTTCACCAATGCTGCTAACATTGGCAATGAAGCACTTCTTCTGATGAAAGTAAAGCACATGAAAGAGTATATTGGTCTCAACTTTGTAGAGATCATCAACTAGGTTTGATCACATGAAATATCCAGTGCTGTATTGGTCTATGTATCCAGTGTGTTTTCTGGTTTCAGTGTTAAACTTTGTATTGAATTATGTATCAACTTTGTGTTAAACAGTGTGCTCCATTTATGTTGTATTCCAATGTGGATGTAACAAGTTGTGTTTGTTTATCATGAATCCTGAATATTTTTTGTTATCTGAAAACATATGTGCAACAACTCCATATGGCCGTTGTGTTAATTTCTCACAATAGCCAGGGTAAGTTGTTGCAACAACCCCTTTGTTTTTTATTATTTTTCAAACTCTTTTGCTGAAAATATTTTTTGTTATTTTTCGAACTCCATATGGTTTTTTGTTATCTGAAAATATTTTTTGTTATTTTTCAAACTCTTTTGCTGGTAATATTTTTTATTTTTCAAACTCTTTATTGTTGGGGCAATAAACTCTTTTTCAAACTCTTTGCAATAAACTCATTGGGCAATAATGAAAGGTTCTTGTTGGGGCAAGGCCCATCTTTGAAAGGTTATTCCTGGTGCAAGGCCCATCTTTGAATAGGGCCAAAATATCAGGAACTGAAAAGACGCAGTGACATTATAAAAAGGAGGGAACCGAATGGGCAACCGCCCCTCTCTCTCCCAGTCGGCAGTCTCCTAGGAACGATGAGTTATAGATTCAACCGCCCCTCTTCTACATCATTTTGTCCCTCTTCTACATCATTTTATTTAGAGTTATAGCTCTAATATTTCTTTCTCTCTTTGTTTCATCACTTGCAGATACAGAAACCGTAGCATTTCATCTGGAATCCCCTCTCTCTCCCAGTCGGCAGTCTCCTAGGAACGGTGAGTTCTAGATTCAACCGCCACTCTTCTACATCGTTTTCGCCCATTTTTTGACTCTTGATTGATTGATTCTTCTAACAATCTACCCTCATGTCCATTTGTTCAGTTCTGTTGATTGATTCTTCCAACAATCTTCTCCCTTCTAGATTTGTTCTTCATTATTTTCCGTTTCCATCTTAATTAATCCCTCTTCCTACTAATTTTTGCAGTGAGCGCAAGGCATCCCTCTTCCTACAACTGTTCATTTGGTGAGTGGTTTTGATAGATTAGGGTTTTCTGAATATATTAGGTGTCTTCTACTAGATTAGGGTTTTCTGTTCTTGGTACAGTCACATTACACCGTCTGTAATTGATTCATGCACAAGATTAGGGTTTTCTATTCTTGATTCATGCACAAGGTTTTTTGTTCTTGATTCATGCACTAGATTACACTAGATTAGGGTTTTCTGTTCTTGATTCATGCACAAGGTTTTCTGTTCTTGATTCATGCACAAGGTCGACACATAAGATTGATTCATGCACAAGGGTTCTAACTATCTGTTTTTCTGTAATTGATTAATAATCCTTGCTTAGTCTACTATTTGTTTTTTTTGTAAGAAATAATCCATGCTTAGTCTACTACCTGTCATGTGTGTGTAGTTTCTGTTTTTCTGTAATTGATTAATAATCCATGCTTTTAGCAGTTCACTGCTACAATGGACTGTGTTGTGTGCGGGCAGCCTGCACACAACTGTGGAAGGACACAGAGAAGGGCAACCATGTTCCAGGTTGTCATTACTATAAATATTCCATATGATGGTGTGGTAAGTTTTCCAAACTCCCTCTCCTTTCCCTGTCTGTTGAATACATGTTTCAGGTTTCAGGACCAAATAGTCTTTTGTTGATTACATGTTTCAGGTTGATTACTGATGTTCCATTTTCTCATTATTGTTTACCTGCAGGTTGTTCCATGCTCATTTAGGGAGAAACTAAATGAGTTCACTCCAAATAATTGGATGATTGCTAACACCAATGCCATTAGAAACTTTGATCTGTACTTGTAGAAGGATGAGCAAAGGACAACTATTTGTGGTCCATACTGGAAATCTCTAATGAGGGTCTACGATATTGGACTCAATGATGTTGTTGAGTTTGAATATGATGAAGATCCCATTGAGAATGTGAAAATTTATTTCATGTAGTTGTCTACTCAAATGGTGTTGAAAAATACATTCATGAAGCACCTTGTAAGTCTTAGATAATCAATTTTTAAGTAACATGTTTAATTTATGTCCCAGTTTTACATGTACTATTACTATTACTAATTCGTGTATTTCCTATCCTCAGCGATTGGAGATGTCCCTTCTGGGTTAAGAAGCATCCTATACAGGACCATCTTCTCTAATATTAACTCAATCACTGAACAGGACATGGCCACCATCTTATTTGCCATGTACAAAGATGTTCATGTGACACAACATGAGTTATTTGAAAGTGAAGATGAAAAGAACTTATGGATACACAAGATGACTGAAGAAAACGATGCATGGAATGCACTGGTTAGTTTGTACTCTCATATTACTTTTCTGCATTACTACTTTATTTGTTACTCTCATATTGTAACAATTGCTTTCATATTATAGTTCATGCCTATTGAGGCTATACAAGGCTACAAGTACCTTGTGTAGGGCATGGCACATCTCTATAGGGAGGGGCAAGAACTAGATGGAGATGAACAGGATTTCATTGAATGTGCCTACTCCATCAGTAAGGAGCATGGAGAGGTCAGTTTCACCACAGGGTGGAATGATTTCACAGATGCTACTGATCTTGGATGGGCTGCAATGCTTGTGATCAAGATAGAGCACAAGCTTGATTACATTGGGCTGAACTTTGTTGAGATTGTTCAGTAGTTATCTAGCTGGGTTGTACTGAAGTAGTAATCTAGATTGTCCAGTAGTTATCTAGCTGAGTTGTACTGTCTAATTATGTAATGTTTACTGTGTCACTTGTAATGTAGTACTTATGATGCCTGTTCCCTGATATTGTCTGTCTAATTATGTAATGTTTACTGTGTCACTTGTAATGTAGTACTTATGATGCCTGTTCCCTGATATTATTTGTCTGTTCCCTGAAATTCTATGTCTTGTTCACAGATTTGTCTGGAAGGCCTTTATTGTTTTGAATTTTAAGTATTCAGAACATGGGCACCTAGACTACATTTGTTCTTATTTTCTGAATTCTGTTCAAACAATGAAATATTACATTGACTACATTTTCTAAATTTTGTTCATATACATTGACTACATGAAGATTAAATTAACTACAGTTCGTATTTTGTTCATGAAGATTAAATTAACTGCAGTTTGTATTTTGTTTTATGAGAGTGTCAGAGACATGCAGTTTGTGGTACACAAATATAATCAGGAAAATGTTCAACATGATGCACTGGTAAGTTCCTGTCATGTAGTGTATATTTTCTAACTATCTGTAGTAATTAATCCAGTAGTAATTAATCTAATAACGTCCTGGGAAGTGGGGGTAATAATTAATCCAAGTAATTAATCCAGTAGTAAATAATCTAATAACGTCCTGGGAAGTGGGGGTCTGTGTTGCGCCAGTTATCTTATAATGTGTTTAAATAGACTAGCATACTAATTGCCATTTCGTCTGGTGAGTTCCTGTTCTATTTTGGCTCAAATTTTCATCTGGGTGAGTTCCTGTCCGTCTCATCTCCTTTTCTACTACTGATTGCTTACATTGTTCAGATTGCAGTTCTCCTTTTATTCTATGATTACCACTAGTTTAATCTCCTTTTATTCTTCAGATTGCAGTTCTTCTCCGAAGCAAAATGGAGGAAATGAAATGTATTCTGTGCCAACAACCTATGGAAAACTGTGGTCTACACTCTGACAGGCGTGCAGTTTCCTTTGATTTGATGATGATGCCAGGATTTCATCATGGAGTGGTTAGTTACTTCTTAACATAAAAATGTAGTACCTGATAATCTTATCTGACTGCTGATCTTATTTTTGTCTGTTTGTAATGAAATTTCAGGCTGTGCAAGATGCAATAACATGCACTTTTATGACTTCTTCCTGGAGAAAGAATTGGCAAGAACAACCATTTGTGGACCATACTGGTCATCACTTGTTAGAAAGTATGATATCCAGGAAGGTGAGGTTGTCTCTTTCAGGTATCTGGAGGAAGACAAAATGTTTGCTATTGCAGTGTCTGAAATTGTCAACCATGCTTATGTAGAGAAGCATATTGTTGCAGATGGAGGTATTATAACAAGCATTTCTATGTATATGAAAACTTGCTTATTGTTGCATCCAGTATATGAAAACTTGCTTATTGTTTATTTACATTTTTGAGCAGTTGTTTACTCTGTGATGCCTGAAATCAGAGATATACTGCACAAAACCATCTTCTCAGACATCAGAGCAATCAGTGAGGACAACATGGCAACCATAAACTATGGTATCTACAAGGTGTTAGCTCTGAAACCAGGAGAAATACTGGCACAAGATGAGTTTTATGAGAGTGTCAGAGACATGCAGTTTGTGGTACACAAATATAATCAGGAAAATGTTCAACATGATGCACTGGTAAGTTCCTATCATGTAGTGTATATTTTCTAACTATCTGTATATGCAATATGGTAAATTATTTTCTCACTATCTGTATATGCAATATACCAGTTCCTATCTGCAAAACCATTCAAAGATGTTGGGTGCCCATGGCAAGGAAATTCAACTTTGTGGATGAGGGATTTAAATGTGCCACTTGAAGGCTGGTACCACATGGAAGATGAAGAAGACAGAATTGCATTTACAATAGGGTGGAAGCATTTTAGGGCTGTGGCAAATATCATGGAGGGGTCACTATTGCTGATCATTGCAAATCCATTGAATGGTCAAGTTTTCCTTGACTTTGTGGAGATTGAAGACCCTTGAAGATAATGTGCAAGGAATCAAGAAGTTGTCATGTGTGTAGTTTCTGTCAGTTGTTTGTAGTTTGTGTCATCTGTGTGTAGTTTCTGTCATGTGTGTGTAGTTTGTGTCATGTGTTTGTAGTTTCTGTCATTTGTGTTGAACAATGTGTGCATCGTAATGGGAAGAACAACTTTGTTAATGAATGGGTTGTATGTCTACAAGTCCAACAATGATTTATGATATTGATGTCATGTTTTCATATTTCTCTCAAGTCCAACAATGTTTTATGATATCGACTGAGGCAACAATGTTTTCATATTGTATGTCTACAAGGCCAACAAACATTCTGAATTTCATATTATTCAGAACATGGCACCTAGACTATATTTTTTAGTAAAATTTCATAACATTCTGAATTTCATATTATTCTGAATTTCATATTGTCTACAAGGCCAACAAATGGATTTTTTTATGTTTCATTTTGAATTATTCAGAAAAAACAATTTAGACTGCATAACTTTAGGTTTAGACTGCATAACTATTACTTTTTAATCCCTCATAGTTAACCCTCAGTGTCCCCTATCTGACTTATCCTTTTTTTTGGGTTTATTATTTTAACTTTTACTAATTAGCCCCTCAGTTTGCAAAGTCATAAAACTTAACCACCGTCCGTTTTATCCTTTTTCTGCAGATCGCCCACCGTGACGCCAAGGCTGGGATCCACCGCCGCGAAGGCAAGGCTGGGATCCATCGCGCGAGCTCTTCGTCCGCGCGAGATCCACGCCGCTGAGCTCTTCGTCCGCGCGAGATCCACGCCGCTGAGCTCTTCGTCCGTGCGAGATCCACCGCCGCCGAGCTCTTCGTCCGTGCGAGATCCACCCACCGCTGGATCAATGGAATGAGATCGGGCTCGAGCTCAAGTAGGAGTGGGATCCGCCGCGTCAAGGATGGGATCGGGATCAAGGTCGGGCCAGGTCATCCAGAATCCACCGGATAACCAAATCGAGGCACAAAATTGCGGCGGCCCCAAGGCTGGGATGCAGGATCACGTCGTCGCGTCCAAGCAGAAGGCAGGCATCAACAGGACAGACGATCCGCGAACCAGCTACCTCCGGCGGCCCCCTGCTAATGTCATTGATGATGCAAGAGCATCTGGTATGGATCCCTCTACTGGAATTATTTTACTTATTATTACATCTCTGTTAGAGTAGTTATTGAATCATGAATTGTGTAGGTAGTAGATTGGAGAAGTCTTGGATGCAATCACCTAGACATTCTGTGATTTATCAAGCTGGTGTAGTTAAGTTCTTAGAGTTTGCATTCACTAATTCAGCAATTGATGGAAGATCAACTATACATGCAAAACCTGTGGGATTAGGTTCTGGTTAGATTTAGATACTGTCCATGAGCATCTTATCTGTGAAGGCTTTATGAAAGGTTATAGCAGCTGGATATACCATGGAGAATCTATGGACTTACCTACACATAGCCAGCCTAATGAGGACCAGGATAGTAGTCAACTTAATGAACATCAAGATAACAGTCAACCTACGGAATATGATATGGAACAACAACTTCTACATGAATATGGCATGTTTGAAAGAAATGTTTTAGGATCAGATATAGAGGAGGATAGTGATAATATAGATGATGATGATGAGGAGGATGTTCAATCATATGTAGATTTTGTCAATGATGGTAAAAAAGAGTTATATCCAGGCTGCAAAAGCGTGTGTAAGCTTCAATTTCTTGTTAGACTCCTTAACATAAAGAATGTTGGCAGTATGATAGTAGCTACATTTGAGGATGTGTTATCACTATTTAGAGATGCATTACCAGAAGGGCACTCCCTACCTAGAAAATTTCATGAGTGCAAGCAATACATAAATGCAGTTGGACTTGGTTATAACAGCTATGATGCTTGTATCAATGACTGCATAATTTTTAAAGGAGATAATGCAAATGCTAAAGTATGTCCTGTTTGTAATACAAGTAGATGGAAGACTGAAAAAGTGTAGTTGATGGAAAAAGGATTAGCAGGGTTCCTAAAAAGGTGATTAGACATTTCCCACTAGTAAAGAGAGTTAGGAGGTTGTTTATGTCATCCAAAACATCACCATTGATGAGTTGGCATTCTGAAGGAAGAACTAAAGATGGGTTGATGAGGCATCCTGCTGACTCAACTGCTTGGAAAAGCTTTGATAGAAAGTGGAGCAAATTTGCTAAAGAACCAAGGAACATCAGATTTGGTCTGTCATCTGATGGTTTTAATCCATTTAGAAACATGAACCTGTCCTACAGTATTTGGACTATAATGTTGTTTCCCTACAATGTGCCTCCATCAGATTGTATGAAAGAGTCAAACTTCATTTTATTAGTTATTATACCTGGCAGGAAGGCTCCAGGGAAGGATATAGATGTTTATTTATAGCTTGTTATTGATGAACTGCAAGTATTATGGCATAAAGGTGTTCTTGTTATGGATTCTACATTTGGAAAGAAGTTTAGAGTTTATGCTGCTCTGTTACGGACTATTAGTGACTGGCTAGGAAGAGGTATATTAAGTGGTGAAAGTATTGTGTATGCTCCCATTGTCTGTTAGGAACTTGCTCCAGAAGGTTGAGGCATGGTCACAAGGCCTGCTATTTAGGTAACAGAAGATTCTTACCACCTGATCATGCCTTTAGGTCTGATTCTGAGTCATTTGATGGGACTGTTGAAATTAGGGAACCTCCTATTCAACCTACAAGCCATGAAATATCAGAAATGACAATGGGCATACAGACATCATATGGAAAACTGCAGAAACAAAAGAGGAGTTCCAAGAAGAAGAGGAGAAGAGCTGAAGGGGAGGAAGAACAGGAGCTAGAGGAAGTACACAGTGTTGAAACAACCTTCAAGAAGAGAAGCATTTTTTCCAATTAGAATATTGGGAAGATCTTCTTGTTAGGAATAATTTGGATTCAATGCACATAGAGAAGAATGTGTTTGACAACATTGTGAACACACTGCTAGATGTAGATAAGAAGACAAAGGATAATGTAAATTCAAGACTTAATCTCAAGAGGCTGAAGATTAGAGAAGGTCTTCATGTTGATGCAACTCAAACTAAAAATGATTGGCCTAGCCCAATATTTTACATGAACCCTGCTCAAAAGAAGATGTTTTGCAGATTCATCAAATATGCTAGGTTTACTGAAGGATATGCCTCAAACTTAGAGTACAAAGTGAGGTTAGAAGATAATAGGTTAGTGGCATTAAAAACCCATGACTGCCACATAATAATGGAAGATCTGTTCCCACTTGCTGTTAGTAGAACATTGCCTGAAGAAGTTGCTTGGCCATTGATCAGACTAAGCAAATATTTCAAAGTTGTGTGTGCCAGAGTTGCTGATGTAATAGAGATTCAGAAGATGGAAGATGAGATTCCAGAAATATTATCCCAACTAGAGAAGATATTCCCAGCTTCTTTCTTTGATATAATGGAGCATCTTGTTATACACCTGGCAACAGAAGTTAGAATAGCTGGTCCAGTTCAGTTTAGGAATATGTGGTCCCCTGAGAGATTTGTTGGCAAAGTTAAAGGTTCTGTACGTAGTAGATGTTGGAGATATGCCCAAGAGGCAATAATAAAGTGGTTATTATCATATCTTCATACTTATGATAAATGTTTACATACCATGCTATAATTGTATTAACAGGAAACATTAATACTTGTGTGATTTGTAAACATAAAAGAGTCCCTAGTAAAGCCTCTTGTTAAACTAGCTTGTTGGTTAATATATGATCATGGTTTCCTGATCATGAACATAGAGATGTTATTAACAACAAGGTCATATCATTAGGAGAATGATGTGATGGACATACTCCTATAGTTAAGCGTAGCATAAAGATCAAGTCATTTAATATAGTTCATTTGCTATAAGCTTTCTGATACATAGTAACCTAATTCCTTCGACCATGAGATCATGTTAATCACCATCACCGGAAGGATGCTTTGATGACATCAAACACCACACCGTAACAGGGTGGCTATAAAGGTGGCATTGAGTGTTCGGAAAGTATTGGTTGAGACACATGGATCAAGAGTGGGACTTGTCCATCCATATGACGGATAGATATACTCTGGGCCCTCTCGGTGGAATGTCATCCAATTAGCTTGCAAGCATGTATTTGGCTCACAAGGGATCACATACCACGGAACGAGAAAAGAGTACTTATCGATAGAGGTTGAACTAGGTATGCGAGAGATCACGATCATAACCTCGGATAAGTAAACTATCGTGAGACAAAGGGAAATTGGTATCGTATGTAAGTGGTTCATTCGATCGCAAAGTAATCGTAGAAATATGTGGGAGCCATATGAATTTCCAGATTCCTCTATTGGTTATTGATCGAGAAGTGTCTCGATCATGTCGCATAATTCACGAACCGTGGAGACACACTTAAGGATTCGATGTTGTTGAGTAGTTATGGAATGATGAGTAAGAGACCGAATGTTGTTGAGTCTCGGATGGGATCCGGATATCACGAGGAGATCCGTAATGGTCGGAGAATAAGATTCATATAAGGAAAGTCCTGTTTGGGGTTGGAGAATGGTTCCGTGTTTTCATCGGAATGTTCTAGAAGGTTCGAATGTCCGGCACTCGGAGGAAGGGTACATGAATGTGTCATTGCAAGTTGGAATGATTACATCATGTACTAGGTGTCATCTCTGTACAAAATAAAGGGTTTAATCAAATCCTAGTTTGAAAAGTCAAACGCCAAATTGAAAAGTCAAACGGCTATTTTGGAAAGTGGAAAAGAAGTGGGAAACCGAGTTGGGGAGGAGTTCCTCCTCCACCGCCGGTCCACTAGGGATCCGAGTTGGGGAGGGACTCCCTCCCCTTGGCCGGCGCCTCCCTCCACCTATAAAAGGAGGGGCAGGGATCCCCTCCTAGACACACAAGTTCCCTACCTCTAAACCTAAACCCTAGCCACAGCCTAGGGATTTCTCCCAAGCCGCCGAGTTAGAGCTTCTAATTGCCCTAGCCGCCGGTTTAGCCCCTTCTAGTTGGTGTGTCTAAACCCTAGATCACCAAGGCTCTCTCATAGTCCACCATACTCGCTCCGGCTTAAGGTGAAGCCCTGCGAGATCTCCCCTCTACTTCCGGTACCACGCCGTCGTGCTGCCGGAATCGCGAGGAGAGTGCTACAACCTCCGCTGCCTGCTGGAACAAGGGAGAGGAAGGTCTTCGTCGAGTACCGAACGTGTGACCGACTGCGGAAGCGCTGCCGGAAGGATCGTCTACGCGATATTGAGATCGGCAAGAGTACGACTACATCACCCACGAGAATCTGCTCTCGTTAACCGCTTTGGAATCTTCGAGGGCGAGTTCCCCTATCGACTCGTTGCTACAATCTAGTAGATAGATCTTGGCTTGTTTGTTTGCATGCGGTAGAAAATTTTGTTTTCCATGCTACGAACCCCTACAGTGGTATCAGAGCCGTGTCTATATGTAGATCTGTTGCATGAGTAGAACACAATGGTCATTGTGGGCGTTGATGCTTTTGTTGTCGATTGCTTCTTGTGTACTTTGCATCTTGCGGGATGGTGGGATGAAGCGTCCCGGGCTAACCTTACATGACATCGTTCATGAGACTTGCTCCACGCTTGACATGCAACTTGTATTGCATAAGTGGCTTTGCGGGTGCCTGTTTCTCCCAACATAGTTAAGATTCAATTTACAACGGGTGATTGACAATACTAGTATCAATGTTGTGGTTCTTGTTCGTAAGTTAGAACGACACTTATTGAAAGCCCAAACCACGTAAAATATGCAAAGAAAATTAGAGGCATCTAACTTTGTTTTGCAGGGGTGTGCTGTGATGTGATATGGCCATGATTGTGATTATATATGATGTATGCAATGTTCCTTATTGTAAGTTGGCAACCGGCAGGAGCCATATGGTTGTCTTTAAATTCTGTTAAGACCCGCTTGTCTGTTCAAAGTAGTTGTAATAGTTGAAGCTGGTGGACGACAACCATGGAGCGGCGTCATTGACCTTGATGCAATGCCGGTGATGATGGAGATCATGTTCGTGCTTGAAGATGGAGATCGGAAGCACAAGAAGAAAGGCCATATCATATCACATATTATGAATTGCATGATGTTAATCCTTTTATGCATCTTTCATTGCTTAGTTTACGACGGTAGCATTATAAGATGATCCCTCAAGCACACAATTTCAAGTTTTAAAGTGTTCATCCTTAGTAAGCACCGTTGCTAAAGCTCGTTGTTTCGAAGCACCACGTGATGATCGGGTGTGTTAGATTCTGCGAGTGTATACAACGTGAGCAAGCCAGATTTGCTCATGCAAAAGCTAAGGTTTGATCTTGACGAGCCTAGCATGTACAGACATGGTCTCGAAACACGGATCACCGAAAGGTAAAGCATGAGTCATATAGTAGATATGATGAGCATGTTGATTGTTCGCCATTGAAGCTACATCAACTCTCGTGATGATCGGTTTTGATGTGGTGGATTTGGTTCGTGTGATCACTAAAACAATGTGAGGGATATTGTTTTGAGTGGGAGTCCAACGGCAATATGATTAAAAGTTGAACACTATTTATCATAAATTAAATCAAAGTGAATTTGCATAGTTGTTGTAGTCATTGGCATCCGTTTACCACCTTGCTCTTAGTTTTAATTGAGATGATAGAACTATAGAATTCTGGTTAGTTACTTTACGAACTGGTATCGTATTGTTTTGAAGTGTTAATCTAAAGTTTAAAAGTCCTTGCAAACTTTCAGTAAAGTTCTGGTTACTCCATGAAGTTTAATAATTGGTATTAAAAACAAGAGTGAAAATTCCAAGTGTTAGTGTATGAGTATCATGTTTGTCTCCATGATTCTTGATATTCAAAGGATTGTCTTAATATCAAGGTTATCTAGGATCTGAAAGAGTTGTTTCAGAAACCATGATGTGTGGAAGATATTGTGATATCTGAAACAAAGTTTTGGTTGCAAAATGATAGAGTATAATATGGCAAAAGTCATGTTCTCGTATTTGATGAGAATTTGCAAAAGGTTGGAGACACTAGATGTCATAATCCTCCAAAAGGCTTTGGAGAGCAACATTATACTCGTGATTCACCGTTACAAGCTAAAAGTAGCTTGATCATGGATAATTCCATGATAAGGGTGAATATTTGATGTAGGTAAAGTGTTTACTACACCAATAGATTACTAAAGAAAGGAATTTGAAAGAACACCAAACATTTGATAATGGTGATCTACTTCAAAGTGCAAGTCCAAAGACATTGGTATTTAACTATACACGCTTTGGACTATGTGTCATATGTATGACTCCACTATTGATGTTGATAGATTCTTTCAAGCTGAAAAGGAAATACTGAAAGAGAATCTCATAAGTATGTGGCAGAAAAGAAAAGACTAGAATTGTTCAGCTTAAGTATATAGATGATATACATGTTATGGCTATATTCTTTGCTTCTTAAACAATGTGGTTCTTAAGTATTTGATACTGAATTTGTTGGTGTGAATCGTCATACGAAACAACAGAATTCATGAACTACAATGGCCTAAGTAACTAGCAAAAGAATATGTGATGATGTTCATCGAGAACAAATAAAGGGTTATTGTGTTTCTCGTTAAACATCAAAGCTTGCCTTCAAGATTTGTTTTATCAGGTATTATGAGAACAAAAGGGTTGTTCAAATAATTGCCGTAATCCATAAAAGATGGATGATTTACAAATCTCGTTGGATAAATCACATCCATAAAACTAGTGCTAAAAATATCGAAAGACAAATTGATTGGAAGATCACTTAGGAAGTGACATCGCCGTTTAAATTATAATGGAAAGAAAACATGAAGAAACTCTATGTGGATGGAATTTTGGAGTCTTTTGATTTTGATCAAATGACGCTTGTGAAACTTTCCTAGAGATAATTAAAACTTCGTTCATAGGCCAAAAGGGAATGAATGACTAGCTTATTGGAACTTGTACATATTGTTGTACAAAGTCCATTATGTGTAGTCAACAGCGATGGATTTCAACTTCATATGCTTTCTCCGAAAATTTGAGTGAATATATGAATATTTACTTAATAAGGATGAAGTATGAAATATTTGAAAAAGTTCAAAGTCTTTCAAGATGAAGTGCAAAATCATTGTAATAAGAATATAAATAGTTTATGATAAGATCATAAAGGAAGATATTTGAGTTACAAGTTTAGCATAATACCTAAGATTTAAGGAATCGTTCCGTGGATTTGCATTTCCCGAAACACCATAAGAGTATGGAGTGTTCGAGATATGTAATTAAACCTTGTTTGACATGGTAAGATCAAAGGTGTAATTCATAAAACTGCCATTATATTTTAAAGATTAAAAGCTTTAGAGACTACCGTTTTCCACTGAAAAGAGCTCCATCATAATCCGCTGAAATGACACCATATAAAGTTATGGTTTGGGATAAAACCCAAGTAGTCCTTTCTTAAACATTGGTATGCTATGCATAAGAAAGATGTTTGCAACCAAAGTCGGATGAAACTGTCTTTGTATTACTGTTAAGTATTCCTCCATAAACACCGGAGACAAAAGTATTTGTCGCTTAGAACGTCAAGTTTCTTTGAGAAGGAATTTTTTGTGAAAAGATAAGTGGGAGGACAATAGAACTTTGATAAGGTTAAAGGAACCTTAGCTATATGTGCAAAGTTGCGCAGCGCCGAAAAGTGTTCCGGAGGCAGCAACAATGCTCATGACTCACGTACCTCAAAGGTTGCGGTCACGGAGGTCTAAGTTTCTATTGAACCAAGTAGGTCGAGTAAACAATCAAATACCAAGATTTGAGGGTTGAATCATTATTTGAGAATAATGAACAGACTACATGCAAAGAAGCGACGATGGGCCCTGACTCTGTCAAATGGCTTGAAGCCATAAAATCCGTGATAGTTCCATACACGAGAAATCAAGTTTTGAACTTGAAGGACCCTCGAGAAAGGTGTAAGACCTTACAGTTGTGTTTGGATCTATAAAGAAATAGACATGGATGTTTCGCATCTATGAAATGGTCGACATGTTGGGAAAGAGTTCACAACAATGTTCAAAGATTGACTATGACAAGATTTGATCTTTCATAGCGATATTTAGTCTAGACGGATTAATGTAGCAACCACTACATATAATTTTGTTATGTGGTAGTTGAATAAACAAAACAAGTTCTTCTAATAGAAGGGTTACCTAGGACGTGTGCATGACACGGTCCAAAGGGTTTTTGTTAATTAAAAGGATGCTAAAAACATATGCAAACTTCAATGGTTGAAGTAAGCATAGCGGAGTTGGAATCTTCACTGTGATGAAAATGTTAAAAGAGTTTAATTTCATCAGAGACAATGAAGATGCTTGCATTTGCAAGAAATTAAGTGGGAGCGCTAAGACATATTTCTAATACATTATGTGGAGGACATATTGTTGATTAGAAATGATGTATCTTTTATTAACACATATTAAGAATTTCATCCTGATGAAAGACTTAGGCAAAACCCAAATATTTGGCATCAATAGACGCTAATATGGTTGTGCCGAAAGTACATAGATGATGTATTGAATGAGTTCAATATAGAAACTACAAGAAAGGTTCTTGTCACACAGAAAGGATTGAATGAGTTCAATATTGATGATATATTCAAGTGTATTGACACTTGGTAAGTGAAACAAATATTCAAGTGTAGATTGATACTTGATGTATGAAATCACAAAGAGTATTTATATCAATCATACTGTGATATGTACAAATCCAGATATGTCCTATGCTCTAAATGTTATGAGCATATACCAGAATGATTCATAAGATGATCATTGGACGATAGTAAGGATATTCTTATGATCTTTTGGAAGAACTAAGAGTATATTATTTGTAGAAGTGACAAATAGATGGTTAGTTCATTGTAAAAGTACTACATTGATACTAGTTTTGTCACAGAGTACAAATTAAGTTTATCTCAATCTAAACTAAGGGTGGCACAATATAATGGAAAGTAAGTTCCATAATGGATTTGGATGAGTTCCAAAGTTAAGACATTGTGACAGATACTACAACAAAAGGCTAAGTACATGACTGCTATAATAGCAGCTAAAGAGGGCATTTGTGTCAAGTAGTTTGTTGTCAAACTAGGTGTAGTTCACAACGGGATAATACTATGAAGATATATTGTACGACAATATTATCAACATGTTTTAACCCCAAAGAACTAAAGGTCTCACCAAAGGACCAAAATTATACAAAGCCATCTCATTAGAGAATGAGTGATGCGAGAGGCATAAAGACATGCAATTACACACGGACCTGGAAGTGTCAGATCCGTAGATCAGTTGACCACTAGCAATCGTGTACATACAACACCAGAAAGCCATAGGTGTTGAATACACAAAGGTTTGAAACTAGATTATTGACTCTAGTGCAAGTGGGAGACTGTTGGAGATATGCCCAAGAGGCAATAATAAAGTGGTTATTATCATATCTTCATACTTATGATAAATGTTTACATACCATGCTATAATTGTATTAACAGGAAACATTAATACTTGTGTGATTTGTAAACATAAAAGAGTCCCTAGTAAAGCCTCTTGTTAAACTAGCTTGTTGGTTAATATATGATCATGGTTTCCTGATCATGAACATAGAGATGTTATTAACAACAGGGTCATATCATTAGGAGAATGATGTGATGGACATACTCCTATAGTTAAGCGTAGCATAAAGATCAAGTCATTTAATATAGTTCATTTGCTATAAGCTTTCTGATACATAGTAACCTAATTCCTTCGACCATGAGATCATGTTAATCACCATCATCGGAAGGATGCTTTGATGACATCAAACACCACACCGTAACAGGGTGGCTATAAAGGTGGCATTGAGTGTTCAGAAAGTATTGGTTGAGACACATGGATCAAGAGTGGGATTTGTCCATCCATATGACAGATAGATATACTCTGGGCCCTCTCGGTGGAATGTCATCCAATTAGCTTGCAAGCATGGTAGCTCACAAGGGATCACATACCAGGGCGAGAAAAGAGTACTTATCGATGTGAGGTTGAACTAGGTATGCAGAGGGTACGACGATCATAACCTCGGATAAGTAAACTATCGTGAGACAAAGGGAAATTGGTATCGTATGTAAGTGGTTCATTCGATCGCAAAGTAATCGTAGAAATATGTGGGAGCCATATGAATTTCCAGATTCCTCTATTGGTTATTGATCGGAGAAGTGTCTCAATCATGTCCGCATAATTCATGAACCGTAGGGAGACACACTTAAGGATTCGATGTTGTTGAGTAGTTATGGAATGATGAGTAAGAGACCAAATGTTGTTAGGAGTCTCGGATGGGATCCGGGATATCACGAGGAGATCTGGAATGGTCCGGAGAATAAGATTCATATAAGGAAAGTCCTGTTTCGGGGTTGGAGAATGGTTCCGGTGTTTTCATCGGGAATGTTCTAGAAGGTTCCGGAATGTCCGACTCGAGGGGAAGGGTACATGAATGTGTCATTGCAAGTTGGAATGATTACATCATGTACTAGGTGTCATCTCTGTACAAAATAAAGGGTTTAATCAAATCCTAGTTTGAAAAGTCAAACGCCAAATTGAAAAGTCAAACGGCTATTTTGGAAAGTGGAAAAGAAGTGGGAAACCGAGTTGGGGAGGAGTTCCTCCTCCACCGCCGGTCCACTAGGGATCCGACTTGGGGAGGGACTCCCTCCCTTGGCCGGCGCCTCCCTCCACCTATAAAAGGAGGGGCAGGGCTCCCCTCCTAGACACACAAGTTCCCTACCTCTAAACCTAAACCCTAGCCACAGCCTAGGGATTTCTCCCAAGCCGCCGAGTTAGAGCTTCTAATTGCCCTAGCCGCCAGTTTAGCCCCTTCTAGTTGGTATGTCTAAACCCTAGATCACCAAGGCTCTCTCATAGTCCACCATACTCGCTCCGGCTTAAGGTGAAGCTCACAGATCTCCCTCTACTTCCGGTACCACGCCGTCAGTCACGGAATCGCGAGGAGAGTGCTACAACCTCCGGCCCTGCTGGAACAAGGAGAGGAAGGTCTTTCGTGAAAATCTAAACGCAGTGACCGAACGCTTTAACGCAGCTTGTAGGAAGGATCGTCTACGCGATCTTGAGATCGGCAAGAGTACGACTACATCACCCACGAGAATCTGCTCTCGTTAACCGCTTTGGAATCTTCGAGGGTGAGTTCCCCTATCGACTCGTTGCTACAATCTAGTAGATATATCTTGGCTTGTTTGTTTGCATGCGGTAGAAAATTTTGTTTTCCATGCTACGAACCCCTACAGTAGAAGCCATCCCGAAGGCTCTATTGCTGAAGGGTACATTTTTGATGAAACTATATCATTTTGTTCAACATTTATACATGATTATTGTTGGAGATATGCCCTAGAGGAAATAACAAATGTAGTTATTATTATATCTTTGTGTTTATGATAAATGTTTACATTCATGCTATAATAGTATTAACAAGAAAACATTAATACTTGTGTGATTTGTAAATTAAATTAGAGTCCCTAGTAAAGCCTCTTCATAATACTAGCTTGTTGATTAATAAATGATTGTGGTTTCCCTATCATGAACATTGAGATGTTATTAATAACAAGATCATATCATTAGGAGAATGGTATGGTGGACATACTCCTATAGATAAGCGTAGCATAAAGATCAAGTCATTTTAAATAGTTCAATTGCTATAAGCTTTCTGATACATAGTAACCTAATTCCTTCGACCATGAGATCATGCTTATCACCATCACTAGAAGGATGCTTTGATGACATCAAACACCACACCGTAACTGGGTGGCTATAAAGGTGGCATTGAGTGTTCGGAAAGTATGGGTTGAGACACATGGATCAAGAGTGGGATTTGTCCATCCATATGACGGATAGATATACTCTGGGCCCTCTCGGTCGAATGTCATCCAATTAGCTTGCAAGCATGTGACTAGCTCACAAGGGATCACATACCATGGGAACGAGAAAATAGTACTTATCAGTAACGAGGTTGAACTAGGTATGCAGAGATACCGACGATCAAAACCTCGGATAAGTAAACTATCGTGAGACAAAGGGAAATTGGTATCGTGTGTAAGTGGTTCATTCGATCACAAAGTAATCGTAGAAATATGTGGGAGCCATATGAATTTCTAGATTCCTCTATTGGCTATTGATTAGAGAAGTGTCTCGATCATGTCCGCATAATTCACGAACCGTAGGGAGACACACTTAAGGATTCGATGTTGCTGAGTAGTTATGGAATGATGAGTAAGAGACCGAATGTTGTTCGGAGTCTTGGATGGGATCCGGGATATCATGAGGAGATCCGGAATGGTCCGGAGAATAAGATTCATATAAGGAAAGTCATGTTTCGGAGTTGGGGAATGATTCCGATGATTTCATCGGGAATGTTCTAAAAGGGTCCGGAAGGTCCGACACTCCGGAGGGGAAGGGTACATGAATGTGTCATAACAATGTGGAATGGTTGCATCATGTACTAGGTATCATCGCTGAGCAAAATAAAGGGATAAATCAAATCCTAGTTTGAAAAGTCAAACGCCAATTTAAAAAGTCAAACGGCAAGTTTGCTTGGTGGAGGGAGAGTAGGAAACCTACTTGGGGAGGAAGTCCTCCTTCCTCCACCGCTGGACAAGGAGGCCAACTCGGGGGAGGAATCCCTCCCCCTTGGCTGCGCCCTCCCACCTATAAAAGGAGGGGCAAGGGTGCCCCTCTAGACCTACTCCTCTCTCCACCAAAACCCTAACCCTAGCCGCCGGCCACCAAGTCGCCGCCGCCGCCCTAGGGTTTGCCCTAGCCACCCAGTTGGGGCCCTCCCCAAGCCCTATCCGCCAGCCTAGCCCTCTCTCCTTGGTGCCTCTAAACCCTAGATCACCAAGGCCTCTCTCATAGTCCACCATACTCACTCCGGCTTAAGCTCATGCGAGATCTCCCTCTACTTCCTGCACCATCACCGTCTTCGCCGAATCGCGAGGAGAGTGCTACAACCTCCGCTGCCTGCTGGAACAAGGAGAGGAAGGTCTTCATCGAAAATCTGTGACCGATTGGAAGCGCTGCCGGAACGCAGCGCCGGAAGGATCGTCTACACAATCTTGAGATCGACAAGAGTACGACTACATCACCCACGAGAATCTGCTCTCATTAAACACTTTGGAATGTTCGAGGGTGAGTTCTTCTATCGACTCGTTGCTACAATCTAGTAAATAGATCTTGGCTTGTTTGTTTGTATGCGGTAGAAATTTTTTGTTTTCCATACTACGAACCCCTACAATTATGATAGGAAAATCAATGGTGAGCCTATAAGCAGTGATACTTCCTCAGATATGGTTTTTGAATATCTGACAATCATTGGGAGACCTCTGTCTGTCAGTTGTCAAGTTGAAGAACTAGATTTCATTTCTTGGACCCAAGCACAAAAACATGTTATCCTCAACTATCCTTCAATTTCCTTCTATACTGAGAAACACAAATTGGTTCTATCTGCTAATGAAAGAAGATCCAGGAGAGAGGTGGAGAATGACCATGACAGTAATTTCCTTAACTGGTTTGTGGACTATGTCCAATCACAAGTTGTGAAAGGAATTGAAGTACACCAAGAAGTTTCATTGCTAGCACATAAGCCATATATGATGGTTAAAAAATACAAGAGTTACTCAATCAATGGATGTACTTATCATACATCCCTCATGCACATAAATTTCAAGTTTTAAAGTGTTCATCCTTAGTAAGCACCGTTGCTAAAGCTTGTTGTTTCGAAGCACCACGTGATGATCGGGTGTGTTAGATTCTGCAAGTGTATACAACGTGAGCAAGCCAGATTTGCTCATGCGGAAGCTAAGGTTTGATCTTGACGAGCCTAGCATGTACAGACATGGTCTCGGAACACGGATCACCAAAAGGTAAAGCATGAATCATATAGTAGATATGATGAACATGTCGATTGTTCGCCATTGAAGCTACATCAACTCTTGTGATGATCGGTTTTGATGTGGTGGATTTGGTTCGTGTGATCACTAAAACAATGTGAGGGATATTGTTTTGAGTGGGAGTTCACCTAGATTAATTTAACTATTAATTAGAACTCAATTTGTCATAAACTTAGTCTAAACTATTGCAAATATGTTGTAGATCAATGGCGGCCCCTACCATCAATTTTAATGCGTTCCTAGAGAAAGAAAAGTTGAAAAACAATGGAAGCAACTTCGCGGATTGGTTCCGCAATTTGAGGATTGTCCTCAATGTTGGTAATTTGACCTATGTGCTGGATGCACCGCTAGGTGACCCGCCTGCAGCTGATGCTACCGATGAAGTAAAGAATGTTTACCTCACTCGGAAGAATCAGCACTCCACAGTTCAGTGTGCTATCTTGTATGGTTTGGAATCGGAGCTTCAGAAAAGGTTTGAGAACCATGACCCACATGATATTGTTCGTGAACTCAAATTGATATTTGAGACTCACGCAGCAGTTGAGAGTTATGAGGCTTCTGAAAAGTTCTTTAACTGCAAGATGGAAGAGGGCAGTCACAAGGAGCATGTGCTTAAGATGTCTGGGCACGCAAACAAACTCCAAAGCTTGGGTATAGTGATTCCTAATGCTTTGGGGATTTACCGTGTCCTCCAATCACTACCACCAAGTTACAAGAACTTTGTGATGAACTACAATATGCAAAGCATGAACAAGCAGTTGCCAGAACTCTTCTCCATGTTAAAATCTGCAGAAGTGGAGATCAAGAAAGAGCACCAAGTGTTGATGGTTAATAAGACCACCAAATTCAAGAAAGGCAAGTCTAAGCAAAAGGGTAACTTCAAGAAGGGTGGTAAGAAAGTTGCCGCACCGGCGAAGAAGACCAAGGCTGGACCTAAGCCTGATACTGAGTGCTTTTACTGCAAGGGAGAAGGTCACTGGAAGCGGAATTGCCCAAAGTACTTGGCGGATTTGAAGAACGGCAACATCAAGAAGAAAGGTATATCCGATATACATGTTATTGATGTGTATCTCACTAGTACTCGTAGTAGTGCCTGGGTATTTAATACTGGTTTGGTTGCTCATATTTGTAACTCGAAACAGGTGCTGCAGAATAAACGGAAGCTAGCGAAGAACGAGGTGACGATGCGCGTTGGAAATGGATCAAAGGTTGATGTGATCGCGGTCGGCATGCTACCTCTTCATCTACCATCGGGATTAGTTTTATACTTAAATAATTGTTATTTGGTGCCTGCGTTAAGCATGAACATTATATCAGGATCTTGTTTATTGCGAGACAGTTACTTGTTTAAGTCTGAGAATAATGGTTGTTCGATTTATATGAGTAATATGTTTTATGCACATGCACCTTTGATAGATGGTCTATTCTTATTGAATCTCGATAGTGGAAATACACATATTAATAACATTGAAGCTAAACGTTTGAAATTGAGCGATAACTCAACCTATATGTGGCACTGTCGTCTTGGTCATATTGGAGTGAAGCGTATGAAGAAACTCCATTCCGATGGACTTTTTGAATCACTTGATTTCGAATCACTTGAAAGATGCGAAGCATGTATGATGGGTAAAATGACTAAGACTCCATTTTCTAGTATGATGGAGCGAGCTACGGACTTGTTGGAAATCATACATACCGATGTGTGTAGTCCAATGAGTGTAGCATCGCGCGGTGGTTATCGTTATGTTCTTACCTTCACGGATGACTTGAGTAGATATGGGTATATCTATTTCATGAAACATAAGTCCAAAACTTTCGAGAAGTTTAAGGAATTTCAAAGTGAGGTAGAGAATCAACGTAACAGGAAGATTAAATTTCTACGATCTGATCGTGGAGGTGAATATCTAAGTTACGAGTTTGGCGAGCATTTGAAGAAATGCAGAATACTTTCACAATTGACACTGTCGGGAACACCACAGCGTAATGGTGTGTCCGAACGTCGTAATCGAACTCTCTTAGATATGGTTCATTCTATGATGTCACTTATAGATTTACCGCTATCATTTTGGGGTTATGCATTAGAAACAACTGCATTCACTTTAAATAGGGCACCATCTAAGTCCATTGAAACGACACCGTATGAATTATGGTTTGGGAAGAAACCTAAATTGTCGTTCCTTAAAGTTTGGGGTTGCGAAGCCTATGTAAAGAAGTTACAGCCGGACAAGCTTGAACCCAAAGCGGAAAAATGCGTCTTCATAGGATACCCAAAGGAAACTATTGGGTATACCTTCTATCATAGATCCGAAGGCAAAATCTTCGTTGCCAAGAATGGATCCTTTCTAGAGAAAGAATTTCTCTCAAAAGAAGTGACTGGAAGGAAAGTAGAACTCGACGAGGTTGTTGAACCTTCTCTCGAACTTGCAAGTAGCACAGCACCAGAAGAAGTTCATGTGGTGCCTACACCAATAAGAGAGGAAGCTAATGATGATGATCATGAAACTTCGGTTGAAGTTGCTACAGAACCTCGCAGGTCAACGAGAACTCGTACCACTCCTGATTGGTATGATCCCGTTATGAGTGTCATGTTGGTGGACAACACCGATGACCCTGCAACATATGAGGAAGTGATGATGAGCCCAAATTCCAATAAATGGCAAGATGCCATGAAATCCGAGATTGGATCCATGTACGAAAACCAAGTATGGACTTTGGTGGACTTACCGGATGGCCGGAAGGCTGTCGAGAACAAATGGATTTTCAAGAAGAAAACAGGTGTTGATGGTAATGTTACTGTCTTTAAAGCTCGACTTGTCGCAAAAGGGTTTCGACAAATTCAAGGAGTTGACTACGATGAGACTTTCTCACAAGTAGCGAAGCTAAAGTCTGTGAGGATTTTGTTAGCAATCGCTGCATATTACGATTATGAGATATGGCAGATGGATGTCAAAACAGCATTCCTCAATGGAGACATTGATGAAGAGTTGTATATGATGCAACCCAAAGGTTTTGTCGATCCTAAAGATGCTAACAAGGTATGCAAACTTCAACGGTCCATATATGGATTGAAGCAAGCATCCCGAAGTTGGAATCAACGTTTTGATAAAGTAATCAAAAGTTTTGGTTTTATACAAACTTATGGAAGCTTGTATTTACAAGAAAGTGAGTGGGATCTCTGTAGCATTCTTAATACTATATGTAGATGACATTTTGTTGATTGGGAATGATGTAGACCTTCTTAATAGTGTCAAAGAATATTTGAATAATAGTTTTTCAATGAAAGATCTTGGCGAAGCAGCTTACATATTAGGCATAAAGATTTATAGAGATAGATCGAGACGCCTAATATCTTTGTCACAAAGTACATATTTGGAAAAAGTTCTAAAGAGATTTGGAATGGAAGATAGCAAGAAAGGGTTCTTGCCCATGTTGCCCAATACGACCTTGAGTAAAACTCAAAGTCCAGAAACAGCAGAAGATAGAGAAAGGATGAGTAAGACTCCCTATGCCTCAGCCATAGGATCTCTAATGTATGCCATGCTATGTACTAGACCCGACATTGCATATGATGTTAGTTTGACTAGCAGATATCAAAGTGATCTAGGAGTGGATCATTGAACAGCGGTCAAAAACATCCTTAAGTACTTGAGAAGAACTAAGGATATGGTTCTTTCTTATGGAGGTGATGAACAACTCGTTGTTAATGGTTACACCGATGCTAGTTGGAACACCGATCCGGATGATTCTAAATCACAATCTGGATACGTATTTACTTTGAATGGTGCAGTAGTTAGCTGGAGGAGTACAAAGCAAAGCGTTGTGGCGAGATCTTCAACTGAATCGGAATACATAGCTGCTTCGGAAGCTTCACAAGAAGCGATATGGATGAAGTAGTTCATTACAGAGCTCGGTGTGGTTCCAAGTGCGCTGGACCCAATGTCTATCTACTGTGATAACATGGGCGCCATAGCCAATGCGCAAGAACCAAGGTCACACAAGAAGCTGAAGCACATCAAGCTACGTTTTCACGCTATTCGAGAACATGTCCAAGATGGTGACATAAAGATTTGCAAAGTACACACAGATCTGAATGTGGCGTGGCGGATCCGTTGACTAAGAAAATATTTCAAAGTTGTGTGTGCCAGAGTTGCTGATGTAATAGAGACTCAGAAGATGGAAGATGAGATTCCAGAAATATTATCAAAACTAGAAAAGATATTCTCACCTTCTTTCTTTGATATAAGGGAGCATCTTGTTATACACCTGGCAACAGAAGTTAGAATAGCTGGTCCAGTTCAGTTTAGGAATATGTGGTCCACTGAGAGATTTGTTGGCAAAGTTAAAGGTTCTGTACGTAGTAGAAGCCATCCCGAAGGCTCTATTGCTGAAGGGTACATTTTTGATGAAACTATATCATTTTGTTCAACATTTATACATGATTATTGTTGGAGATATGCCCTAGAGGAAATAATAAATATAGTTATTATTATATATTTGTGTTTATGATAAATGTTTACATTCATGCTATAATAGTATTAACAAGGAAACATTAATACTTGTGTGATTTGTAAATTAAATTAGAGTCCCTAGTAAAGCCTCTTCATAATACTAGCTTGTTGATTAATAAATGATTGTGGTTTCCCTATCATGAACATTGAGATGTTATTAATAACAAGATCATATCATTAGGAGAATGGTATGGTGGACATACTCCTATAGATAAGCGTAGCATAAAGATCAAGTCATTTTAAATAGTTCAATTTCTATAAGCTTTCTGATACATAGTAACCTAATTCCTTCGACCATGAGATCATGCTTATCACCATCACTGGAAGGATGCTTTGATGACATCAAACACCACACTGTAACTGGGTGGCTATAAAGGTGGCATTGAGTGTTCGGAAAGTATGGGTTGAGACACATGGATCAAGAGTGGGATTTGTCCATCCATATGACGGATAGATATACTCTGGGCCCTCTCGGTCGAATGTCATCCAATTAGCTTGCAAGCATGTGACTGGCTCACAAGGGATCACATACCATGGGAACGAGAAAAGAGTACTTATCAGTAACGAGGTTGAACTAGGTATACAGAGATACCGACGATCAAAACCTCGGATAAGTAAACTGTCGTGAGACAAAGGGAAATTGGTATCGTATGTAAGTGGTTCATTCGATCGCAAATTAATCGTAGAAATATGTGGGAGCCATATGAATTTCTAGATTCCTCTATTGGTTATTGATCGGAGAAGTGTCTCGATCATGTCCGCATAATTCACGAACCGTAGGGAGACACACTTAAGGATTCGATGTTGTTGAGTACTTATGGAATGATGAGTAAGAGACCGAATGTTGTTCGGAGTCTCGGATGGGATCCGGGATATCACGAGGAGATCCGGAATGGTCCGGAGAATAAGATTCATATAAGGAAAGTCATGTTTCGGAGTTGGGGAATGATTCCGATGATTTCATCGGGAATGTTCTAGAAGGGTCCCAAGGTCCCAAGACTTCGAGGGAAGGGTACATGAATGTGTCATAACAATGTGGAATGGTTGCATCATGTACTAGGTATCATCGCTGAGCAAAATAAAGGGATAAATTAAATCCTAGTTTGAAAAGTCAAACGCCAATTTGAAAAGTCAAACGACAAGTTTGCTTGGTGGAGGGAGAGTAGGAAACCTACTTGGGGAGGAAGTCCTCCTCCCTCCACCGGCGGCCAAGGAGGCTGACTTGGGGGAGGACTCCTCCCTCCGCCCTCCCACCTATAAAAGGAGGGCAAGGGTGCCTCTAGACACCTCTCTCCACCAAAACCCTAACCCTAGCCGCCGGCCACCAAGTCGCCGCCGCCGCCCTAGGGTTTGCCCTAGCCGCCGAGTTGGGGCCCTCCCCAAGCCCTATCCGCCGGCCTAGCCCTCTCTCCTTGGTGCCTCTAAACCCTAGATCACCAAGGCTTCTCTCATAGTCCACCATACTCGCTTCGGCTTAAGGCGAAGCCCTGCGAGATCTCCCCTCTACTTCTAGTACCACGCCGCCGTGCTGCCGGAATCTCGAGGAGAGTGCTACAACCTCCGCCGCCTGCTGGAACAAGGGAGAGGAAGGTCTTCATCGAAAATTTCAACGCAGGATCGATCATGAAGCGCTGAGCAACGCAGCGCCGGAAGGATCGTCTACACGACCTTGAGATCGGCAAGAGTACGACTACATCACCCACGAGAATCTGCTCTCGTTAAACACTTTGGAATCTTCGAGGGTGAGTTCTTCTATCGACTCGTTGCTACAATCTAGTAGATAGATCTTGGCTTGTTTGTTTGTATGCGGTAGAAATTTTTTGTTTTCCATACTACGAACCCCTACAATTATGATAGGAAAATCAATGGTGAGCCTATAAGCAGTGATACTTCCTCAGATATGGTTTTTGAATATCTGACAATCATTGGGAGACCTCTGTCTGTCAGTTGTCAAGTTGAAGAACTAGATTTCATTTCTTGGACCCAAGCACAAAAACATGTTATCCTCAACTATCCTTCAATTTCCTTCTATACTGAGAAACACAAATTGGTTCTATCTGCTAATGAAAGAAGATCCAGGAGAGAGAGGTGGAGAATGACCATGACAGTAATTTCCTTAACTGGTTTGTGGACTATGTCCAATCACAAGTTGTGAAAGGAATTGAAGTACAACAAGAAGTTTTATTGCTAGCACATAAGCCATATATGATGGTTAAAAAATACAAGAGTTACTCAATCAATGGATGTACTTATCATACATCCTCATATGCACATGGCAAGAGTTCCCAGTGTAATGGGGTTATGTTTACTGAGACAAATGGTGTTGTACATTATGGAAGAATCCAAGATATTGTAGAGATAAACTATTCAAATAAAGGTCATGTGTTACTGTTCAAATGTGACTGGATTGAACATACTGGCATTAGAGATGATAGTTTTGGATTCACTCTAGTCAACTTCAGCCATTCAAATGAACAAATGTTTAGTTAACCTTTCATTCTAGCTAGTCAAGCAACACAAATCTATTATGTGCAAGATCATGCTGATGAAGAATGGCATTTTGTTGTTACTCCTTCAACTGTAGATAATACTAATTCATGTAAGTAATCTGATAATATTAGATCATGTATAATTTCATAATATTATGTATTTGTTTCTTAGTTGATCTTTTTTTACATGAAATTGCAGGAACCATCTTTTTGGAAAGTCAGGACAGACGACAGAATGAGGTGAACATTAGACTGGAGGAATTAGGAATTGTGCCAAAAGAAAGTATGTCAACTGGAACTACAAGTACACAATTATTCCCAAGATTTAATATACATGATAGAGGACTTCAGAACAATGCAGAGGTAATTTGTCATCATTGTGTTGTTAATTATTCATCACTTATGTTGTTAATATACATGATTCCTAATTTGTCATCATTGTGTTGTTAATTATTCATCACTTATGTTGTTAATATACATGATATGGAATAACAACTTGATTTACCTGTAGAATAACATAATTTATGAAGAAATGTATGAGGACAGTGATTATGAGGAGGATGAATATGATAGTTATCCCACAACAGAAGCTGGATCTGACAATGAAACCAATACACAAGATAATGCAGAGAATAATATACAAGGTTTGTGTACATAGTCAATAGCTTTACATTCTGGCAAGCTGGATCCCTAATGTTTTAATCTTTTAATGTACCTACATTCTATAAAACTGACAAAAACAAATAAGAAGAGGGTGAGAGGACCTACTGTTTTGAAAGGATTCTGGAAGAATGTAGATCCAAGCAACAAAATTACAATGGAGTATAACCATTTGGGTCAGCCATGTGGTTTGACTTCAAGCAAACTGGCTAACTTCATAGCAAGTTTTGTCAAAGGAAAGGAGATATCCTTAGGAGCTACAAATTGGAGCAAGGTTCCAAAGCATGAAAAAGAGAAACTCTGGAATACAGTTAAGGTAAAGTATGCAATGACATATTTGGTATACATTGTTTCCATTATTTCCAGATGCAAGTTAACTTCCAATCAATTAATGCTGTAATGACATTTGACAGGCATTTTTTGCTTTGGATGATAATCTCAAATTATGGGTCCTAAAATCAGCTAGTAAGAAATGGAAGGACTTTAAATGTGTGTTGAAGAAAACTTTCTTCAACAAACATTTGTCACTGGAAGCCAATATTGAAGCAGGCTGTAAAAATAGGATACCACCAAAACAGTGGGAATGGTTGTGTAAAATTTGGTGCAGTAGGAAAGCTAAGGTAAATTTAATGCAAATTTTGGTTGATTAGTATTAATTATGCATTGATGGGAAAGCATATGTAATCATACTGAATACTGCTTCATACAGGCTCTAAGTAAGCAGAATAAAACAACTAGAAGTAGACAAGGAAATTCAACTCATACAACAGGTTCTAGAAGTTTTGAAGTGGTACTAGAGCAAGCAGTAAGTTTTTATCTCTAATATGTTCTTATTTTCACAAGCAAACTCAACTAATACTATAGAAGATTTGACAATTTATAAACATATTTGTCAGGAAATAAAAGAAGGTAGAACAATAGGAAGAGCTGAGCTATTCTGTATGACACATACAACAGCCAAAGGACTACCAGTTAATGAGTTTGCTGCAAAGAAGATGGTAAGTAATGAAGAACTAATTATTATTGTATATGATTGATTATATTGTTATATGTAATGTTTTTAAATTATTATGTTGTTTGCAGAAAACTATAAAGCAGAATTTTGAAGAGAATCCTGCACTTGTTGATGAGGAGGTACATGAAGGTGATTTGTATTCCAGAATATTTCAGAAAAGTAGCACAAGGCATGGGTTCGGGCTAGTTGCTGGTGGAAAAGGATCTGAGCAACTTTCATTTGCACTAGCTGCACTTCAAGAAAGCAAGAAAGAGAACAAAGAATTAAAGCATGTGGTGCAAACTTTGATGGCGAAGAGTGAAAGGTTAGAAGATGAAATGATACAACAGAAGAAACAAATGAATGAGATGATGGTTCTATTTCAAGCTTCCCAGAATAACCAAACATTGCATCATCAGAAATCAGTCCCAGTAGATGATCAAGCAAAGGAAGGGGGTCACACAGTGCATGGGCAAGCAAAGGAAGGGGGCCACACAGTGCATGGGCAAGCAAAGGAAGGGGGCCACACAGTGCATGGGCATGCAAAGGAAGGGGGCCACATAGTGCATGGGCAAGCAAAGCAAGAGGGTCACACAGGGCATGGGCAAGCAAATGAAGAGGGTCACACAGTACATGGGCAAGCAAAGGAAGAGGGTCACACAGTACATGGGCAAACAAAGGAAGGAGATAAGCAAAAAATATGCAAGGAAAATCTGATAGAAAGCAAGCAATCCAAGTCAAAGCAAGCAAACAAGGAATCCTATTCATCAGAAAAACAAGCACATCAAGACCTGCATAAAACAAAGCACATCAAGGTATATATGCAACCTACTGTGTCCATTTTGATACATGCCTTCATATGATTATCATCATTTAGTAGTAGATGATATTCTGTGTCCATTTTGATATATGCAACCTACTGTGTCCATTTTGATACATGCCTTCATATGATTATCATCATTTAGTAGTAGATGATATTCTGTACACTGTTATTTTTTTGAAAACAGGCAGATGATATACATAGAGTGAAGGTTGAGAAGTCAGATGAAAATAAGAAAAGATACAAGAAGGATAACACTGTCAAGTACAGGAAAGATTTTGTCATCAGAGCTGGGATGGACGTGGGATTGACTACACCTAAAACAAATACCATGGCAGCAATAGGAACAATTCAGAAGGTTGAAGATGAATTTGTTGAAGTTATGGTGAATATAGTTATGAGTAGTCACACCATATTGCCACAAGCAAAGGGAAGAGTGACCCACATGGGGCATGCTCAATCACATTGCATCCCATGGCCTAAGAAAAATGTAAGTTTTCTGTTATCTTATCTGTCATACTTGATACTACTGTTATATGTTCCTTACTGTTACTATTTTCTGTTTTTGCAAGGAACAGTAGTTGATTTTGCATCTTACTGTTTTCATACGAATCTGGTGGTAACCACTACGCAAATCAACTTTAGAAAACATGGTAGAGCCACTCAATTCATCAAGCATGTCATTTAAACGTTGTGTTGTCCATCATATCCAAATGGAATCAATTTTATTTCCATCATGCATAATGAATTTGTAGGTTTTAGTGTTACTGTTATGTGTCATACTTGATACTACTGTCTGCTTTCATCATATCTTCTTGCTTTTTGCAAGGAAATGAGTTGATTTTGCATTTTGTTTTCTCATTATCTGTCATACTTGATACTACTGTTTTCTCGTTCTCATCGTTATCGCTTGCTTTTTGCAAGGAACAGTAGTTGATTTTGCATCTTACTGTTTTCCGTTATCTGTCATACTTGACACTACTGTTTTTTGTTCCTTACTGTTACTGTTTTCTGTTTTTGCAAGAAATAGTAGTTGATTTTGCATCTTACTGTTTTCTGTTTTTATCTGTAACCTACTGTGTCCATTTTGATACATGCCTTCATATGATTCTGAACTACTGCTCTCATCATCGCTTTTTTGGTCTGCTTTCATCATATCTTGTTCGATACTAAATAAAAACATGCAGGTAGTTGACTCTGAACAAATTGACATGAATAATGTTGAATTCGTCCACAATCTTGACAAAAACTGGAGAGTTCCAGGGAAATATTCTCCGGTTGCTGTAAAAAAGGCACCTACTATTGCATCAAGAGCAGTAGCAAAAGTGAAAAGCAGGAAGGCTGCAGCAGTTCTAGTGGGCTCTCAAGTTGCAGTTTCTCAGATTCCATTGGACTCACAAGTTGCAGATTCTCAGATTCCATTGGGCTCACAAGTTGCAGATTCTCAGATTCCAGTGGGCTCTCAAGTTGCAGTTTCTCATATTCCATTGGGCTCACAAGTTGCCGTTTCTCAGATTCCAGTGGGCTCACAAGTTGCAGATTCTCAGATTCCATGGACTCACAAGTTGCAGATTCTCAGATTCCAGTGGACTCACAAGTTCAAGATTCCCAAATTCGACTCGGCACAAGGAAGAGGAAAAGGAGTACAAAAGTACTTGAATCACATGAGCTTGTTTAAAAGCGAATGTTGCTTGCACAAGGGAATGTAATTTGATACCGAGCTTGTTTAAATTATTTGCTTGCACAAGGGAATGTAATTTATTTGTTACTGAGAATGTCATTTGTTATTGAGAATGTTTTAATTTATTTGCAGAATTATTTGGATGATACTGATAAATTATTGTATTTGGATTAAGGTAAATTATTGTAGCTTAATATTATATTAATAGCCATCTTTACATAACATTACAAGGCACTATCGATATTGCCTCTAAAACTAACATTACAAGACACTATCGATATTGTCTCTAAAACTAACATTACAAGGCACTATCGATATTGCCTCTAAAACTAACATTACAAGGCACTATCGATATTGCCTCTAAAACTAACATTACAAGGCACTATCGATATTGCCTCTAAAACTAACTTTAAAAGGCACTATCGATATTGCCTCTAAAACTAACTTTAGAAGGCACTATCGATATTGCCTCTAAAACTAACTTTACAAGTCATTATTGATAGTGCCTCTAAAACTAACTTTACAAGGCATTTTCTAGTTATGCCTTCAAATATAAAAAAGGCATTAAGAAAAATGCCTACAAAAGTACTTTAGAAGACAATTTTTGAGTATGCCTTCAAATATATTTAACGACGATAGCGGTTGCGATATTTTTTTTTGCCTTAAATAACAATTTAAGGCAAATTGTGTACTTTTAAAGGCACTTTTTAGTGTCTTCTGTTTGAGAATGCGAGGTAGTGAAGCCTGCAACTTCCCACCGTCATACCGTCTCCTTCCTTCAGCTGTCCAGCACAACCTTGCACATCTTCTTCCTTCTACTCTTCTGCGATCCCCACGAGGCACGGCGCTCCTGTCCTCTGTCCCATCCTGGATCCCTCCACCTCGGCCATGTCCTTCCCTTACTTCTGTTAGATTTAATATGAGCATTATGGTGTAGTACACCACCTGTTCGTATTCCTTGTGTAAATGCCACCATAGGGGCTTTTCCTATGACTATAAACATGCAACCCGAGCCCCATCAGGGTATCGGTTTCCCTCCTTCCAATATGGTATCGAGCTGGCTCTTCCTTTCCTAGCGCTGCCGTTCCGATCCCCAACAAATCAATTCCGATCGGTTACGATCGGGAAAACACTAGAGAAAAAAATCTGATCTAGCGATCGGCAAACACCAGATCCTCTCTTCCCTCCCTGCTCTCCCATGGCGTCATCCTCATCCCCGACGGTGGCGTCGCTCGCGGCTGCTCTTGGTGCTCCGCCGACGGAGAAGCTCACACGAGATAATTATCTCTTCTGGAAGGCGCAGGTTCTTCCTGCCCTCCGCGGCGCGATGGTCATGGACCTGCTCGATGGGTCCGACGCGTGCCCGCCTAAAATCTTGGAGGTTGAAGCTGAAGGAACAACAAACACGGTACCAAATCCTGCCTATGCTAATTGGGTCTCTAGAGATCAGCATGTTCTTGGCTGGTTAGTCAAGTCTATATCCCATGAAGTTCTGGCTCATGTTTTGGCGCTCGAGCATGCCTCTGATGTTTGGGCGTATGTGGAGAATATGTATTCTGCTCACTCCAAGTCCAGGGTATCAATGCTCCGTGGTGCTCTTGCAAATACCAAGAAGCTTGATATGTCTGCAGCCACGTATATTTCCAAGATGCAAGGCTTCGCCTCGGAACTTATTGCAGCAGGCCGAATGATTGACGACGAAGAACTGAAGGAATATATTTTAAATGGACTTGATGGTGAATATAATTCTCTTGTGGCCTCGGTGAATGCTGTTCCAAGCACAACTATTAGTGATTTAAGCTCACAGCTCACTGCATATGATAACCGTCAGAAGATGCTCTCAGAATCTGGCCAAAGCGCTGGTTCATTTTCTTCCTCGGCCAACGCAGCGGTTCGTCGCCAAGGCAACACCTATCGTCGTCAAGGTTCGGGCGGTAACCAAGGCAAACAGAATTGGCGTCCAAATCAGCGCTCAGATGGTCGTGATCAAAGTCGGCGCCCGCCCTTCAACAATGGTCGTGGTCGTGGACGTGGTCGCAGGCCATCTCCTTTTCAAGACATAACTTGTCAAATTTGCAAGAAGGCTGGTCATCCCGCTAGCGAGTGTTGGTGGCGTTATTTAGACAACAATGATGATGATGATTCCTCCATTGATCGCAAAAATGCTAATATTGCGTCTTATGGTGTTGACACTAATTGGTACATGGATAGTGGTTCTACAAATCACATCGCCAGCGAGTTAAACAAGTTGTCCACACATGATACCTACAAAGGACATGATCAAATTCACATCGCAAGTGGTCAAGGTATGACAATTGAGCATATTGGTAATTCAACATTGCAAACCCCTCATAGTTCCATTCAACTTCGAAACATTTTGCATGTGCCTAGTGCGTCAAAAAATTTATTATCCGCACATAAAATTGCTCTAGACAATAATGCCTTTGTTGAAATTCACCCTTCTTTCTTTTTGATTAAGGATCAAGCCACGAAGCACATCATGTTTAAAGGTCCTTGTCATGGTGGCCTCTACCCTCTTGTGCCTATGACAACTGGGTCTCACAAGCATGCCTTCATCACCATCAAGCCCTCTTCATCTACATGGCATCGTCGCCTAGGGCATCCGTCATCCTTCATCATTCAACAAGTTCTTAGAAAGAATAAACTCCCATACTCGCATGAAATAAATCCTTATGTTTGTGATCCTTGCCAACAGGCTAAGAGTCATCAATTGCCATACCCCATATCTACTAGTGTCTCTAGTGGACCTTTGGACCAAATATTTTCTGATGTTTGGGGCCCTGCTCCTATTTCCATTGGGAAACACTCATATTATGTGAGTTTTATTGATGACTATAGCAAATTTACTTGGATCTATTTGCTCAAACAACGTTCTGATGTTTATCAAGTTTTTCTTAACTTTCAGCAACTTGTTGAACAAAAATTTGGTAGAAAAATAATCACCATGCAAACAGATTGGGGTGGTGAATATGAAAAACTTAATGCCTTCTTTCAAAAAGTAGGCATCACACATCATGTCTCTTGTCCTCACGCTCACCAACAAAATGGTTCCACTGAGCGCAAGCATCGCCATATTGTTGAAGTTGGCCTCGCCTTGCTTGCTAATGCATCCATGCCATTAAAATTTTGGGACGAAGCTTTCCTTACCGCCACATTTCTCATCAATTTATTACCCACTAAAATTCTCAATTTTGAGACTCCTACAACAAAACTCCTAAATGTTGTTCCTAACTATGAATCTCTTCGAGTCTTTGGCTGTGCATGTTGGCCTAATTTTCGTCCATACAATACACGAAAACTCTCTTTTCGTTCAAAAAGGTGTGTATTTTTGGGCTATAGTCCACGTCACAAAGGAGTAAAATGTCTACATATAGCCACCGGTCGTATCTATATTTCACGTGATGTTGTGTTTGATGAGAATATTTTTCCTTTTGAGTCCCTTCACCCTAATGCTGGTGTCCAACTCCGTAAAGAAATTCTTTTGCTACCACACAATTTGTCAAATTCATCATCTAATAGTGAGGGGTTGCATGTTGTTGACCCTATGCATATTGTTCCTATTGTGCCTATTGCTGAACCCTTGCAGATTCCTGAAGAGGAGAAGTGTAGTGAAGTAGCAAAAGAATTGGTGGTGGCCGTGGTTCTGGGCGTTGGCCGTGTTCGATCAAATGCCCAAGCAGAGGAGAAGTGTAGTGAAGTATTCGAGGGGGCCTGGCCATAAGTGAGTTTGGCGACAATGCTCAGCTGGACGGAAGCTGGACCGCGACATGAGGGGGCCCTGTCGCCATGGAGTGAGTGCTTGGATCTTCTTGACATGTATTCACAGTATTGCGTTCAGGCAAGGTGATTTTTGCTGCAGACATGTTGCCCAATGGCTGACCTCGACTGATGGCAACTGGAGTATTGAATTGGTTGCTTGACGGAAGCCATCTTCCTATGTTCATTTGGAACTGGCGCCATATGCCTCCTGAAGTGCACCATCTGATCTCACACAAGTCAGTGTTCAAGAGATCATAACCGACCTACATTCCCACGGGAAACAGCAGAAAGAATAACAGAAGTCCATCCATTAGCACACCCAAGCCATAGCCAACCATATGTCCTGGAGCGAGGCCAGACTCCCTGGGCTCCACGAGCTGGGCGGACGCGACCTTGGAAGAAGAACTGCTTCGTGATGCCCAGAAGGAAATAGAAGAGGAGACCAGGGCCAGGCGTCGCGCGGAAGCTGGACAAGGGAGCTCCTCCACCGCCCCACCGTGGCTGTCAAGATTCTGCCCAGGAGCACGGCAGGCGGCCAGGAAGGTTCTTGGCGTCGACCAAGAGGGTGTCGCGGCCGACTCCCAAGAAGAAGCACCGTTCGCCGAGATGGAGCAGGCCATGACCGGCCTCGTGGACCTATCCCACGAAAACGTTGAGCCCCCGAAACTCCCTCGCGATTTTGCCACCAAATGGCCTTCTGCTGATGTAAGTGCCACAGCATCTGAGACTCTATTTCTTGGAATTCCTTTTCGAATTTCCCGTCTTCTTCTGGTTCCCCATTGTTTTTTTGCCCCTTTCTTGCTGTTGCTCGGATGATAAGTATTTCCTTTTATTTTTGTGCAAGAACTTCTCGCTGCGTAGTCCCTGTTGGCTGTTACCATATAGTTGCCTTTACAGAACACAATGCTACATGGCGATCACTTGTCAAGTGGTCGCTACAAAAAAGACCTTTTCGAGTTCCAACAGAAACAATCCAAGTGGAAAATCTCTCATGCCTGTATTTCTGAAAACGAATTTCTTTTTTGTTCATTTGAGAACTATTACAATTTGGGTAGAATTTCCTGTTAGTCAAATATCATCATGTATTAATGTGTAACAGTAGAATTCAGTCGAGTTCATGATGCCCTCTCTGCCACTTCATCATACATGACAGTTGCGTAAAATCAAATTTATTGGTCCATCTCTACCTGTTTATTGTACTAATAAGTATGCCCTGTCGTTAGGCTGATCCACTGCATGGAGGAGTAATGGATGATACTATTATATTGGCTTCTGGATATGTAGGCCACAAGCTCTTGCCACTGTTTCTTTCTACACAAAATGAATCACCTTGTATTTTCTGCTGGATGCATGTTTCAGTTTTATTATTCATAATTCATGTTCTGCCAAAAGGGAGAGAAGGCTTCAAAGCAATCAAATTTCTCTATTCGCTGATCTCTAATCAATGAGTATCATTGTTGATTCGTTACAAACTATTGATAATTGTATCAATAGGCTATCCACAACCAGGATTCAACTTTCCAATATTATTATCAGTATCACGAAATTCTCTTCTCCTGACTTGACTAATGTAAGTTGAGACTTATATTACCTTTTACATGGGATCATGTTCATATTGATAGGATAGTTCGATTATCGATGTACTTTCCTCCTGAATTGCACCATGTTTATAGTTTCCATCGCATATAATAATCGAGTTGATGGGGTCTTGAAAGAAAAGGTGCAAGTTTATATTCTCCTGGATCATACAAAAATAACCTGCACTTCCTGCTCTGTGTAGCGGTTCGACTTTCCATATCTGTACTTGAGTTTGTATGTTATGTGGCAAATCATTGACCCCTCACACAAGAAAGTGAAGCCCATAAGACTCCCTCGTGAGGTCGATACGAAATGGCCTCATGGTAATTTATGTGCTTCACTCTGATTCTTGGGATTTCTGATTGTTGCTTCCATCTCTGTTCTAATCGAACTTCATGTCTTCTTCTTCTTACCTCATGATATGCCTCTTTTTTTATTTCTTGTCGTTGCTCGTATGAGGAATTTTCTTTCTGCATTTTGTTTTACCTTTGTGCAAGAACTTCCTGCTGTGTATGTTCTGCTGGACGTGTCATATTAATTATACTTGACTGATTTTCTGCCAAAAAAAGCAAAACGGTGCCGAAGCAACCAAATTCATGTAGTCACTGATCAAGGTGGGCTTTTTTTCTGTTAGAAAAGCTAGTAGTGGGCTTTTTTTTTCTTATTATGTTCTAAAATTCTCCAACTGTTTGAATTGATCCAGTAATCATATTTTGCTTCTATGGTTGCAGTCTCTTAATCAATCATACCAGCAGTGGTGCATTTCACAGAAAGATAATTGTCGTCCTAATGAGGTTGCAGTGAAGTGGTCTCTTGATGATGATGATGTAAGTAAACTTTAACATCATACATGTAAAGTGGTCTAATCATATTTTGTTAGACTATCACTTAAACATTAATGTAAACTACTTAGACCTATCTGTTTGATGAAAAAACCTGCAGGGAATGCCGTATCCTTTGTATGCAGAGTTTTGTGGGGAGACCATCGCATCGTCCCAGAGAAGAGAGTGGACTGATGCAAGACTTGTCCGGAAACTGCGAGGACTGCGCCAGCAAGAAAGGCTGGCCTCGCGTAATCACTTTAAGCTACGACTTAGTCGGCCAGGGACTCAACGCAAGTCCAGTTCGCTCTTTATGGTGGCTATGGGCAAATTGAATAATGAGAAGCAAAAGGATGAGTATAGTCATGGCTGTGAAGTTCCAGCGTACCTCCTCTGTCCCTTATCCTGTGAGCTGATGGTAGACCCAGTGACAATAGCTACAGGAAAGGTAATCTTTGAAACTTTTTACTGAATTTCATTTTGAGCAGTTAACTAATGGGTACATGTAAATTTCTGTCTTGTAGACGTTCGAGCGACATGTTCTCAAGGAATGGTTCAAGAAGAATGGGCATGTTTGTCCTGTGACCGGTGAGCTCGTCTCTGGTACTATTCTTCGAAATGATCGTGTGAAAGGATATCTAGAAGAATGGGCAGAAGCGGAATTTGAGGTAACCACAAAGTTCAGGGACGGCAAGAAGTGATATCATGTAGTAGTAGGGTAGGGCAGAGTGATGATTGTATGAGAACATATCCTGTGAAACAAAAGAATCTATGCAGTGAACCTTGTAGCGTTGTCAGATTACACGAAATGTCTATGCCTCAGCATATACTTGCATATGAATCGATACTCTTTTTGTTTGTGTATATACATAAAAATTCTTTTAGTCTCTTTAAGATACTCCATAAAAGTGAATTACAAATCTGGTTGCGACATTCACAATCCTCGCAATAGGAGTAAGTACTTCGTTTCGATTCATAGCTATCTATCTTCTATGCTAATTAGTTCCTATGCACATAACTCGAGCGAAGTGATTGGTGTGTTGGTGTGAATGGAGCATATGTGTATTGGAATTCCCCAGAGGTGACAGCGTCGGCTCTATCGTCGAGCTCCTTCTCTAAGTGGCACCATAGCTGCGCAACGGTGGCCTTGCGCGTCTCGTTGTCCAGGTCGGGGTCATAGTGCACCCACACTATCTCATGGAATTCCTTGTAGCGATCGTCCACCCCGCTAGCTTTGACGTACATGTCTCTCAACTCCCTGAGGGCGATGGTCTCTTCCTCCTCATCATCATCCTCATGGTCATCATCGTCATGGTCATCTGCCTCGGGGGCGTCACCGTCGACATCCAACACTCTGGCCATTCGATTGGCTGCCACCCTGTGCCGCAGCCTGTCGCTCTCACCGTCGAGATCACGAAGGAGGGACCCGTAGACATCGATATTCTTCTTGATGTCTAGCTTCAGTTTTTGGATTTGAAGCGCCACGATGAGCCGCACCGACATGTCATATTCCAACCTACGACATACGAGCTCGTCGCCATCATCTAGTGAGACGTTGGCCAGCGAGGATTGCAGCTCTTCTGTGCCATCAGCTTCCCCGTATTCCATGGCTGCCATCGACTCTCTCTCTCTCCCCTCTTGGCTCGGATGATCAACTCAGCACGCGATAAAAAAAAGACAGGTCAACTCAGAGGTAATCAAACGTGCGTGGACGTGCTGTACTGTAATGCATTGCTATATATGCAAGAAGAGCCAGGCCGATCGAGCCGCCTGATCGTGATCGACTCGGTCATGCATGCGGGACTCCGACTCGGAATTGAACACTCACGGTAAATCCTGATTGGCCAGCAGTTAAATTCTTAGATACTGTACGAGGTTTGACGTTTCCCGTTTCCTCCCCGGATCCGCAGCCCTTTACTAAAGTTGACACTTCAAAATCCAGTCACAGACATATACCTATATATTAAGGCTCAGCGCGATTCTCGGCGAACACCCGGCACTATTTTACCTATATATTAAGGCTCGCGCGATTCTCGGCCTGTGAACACCCGGGCACTATTCATGCGAATGAACAGTGAACGAGTCATTCGTGGATGAGCGAATGAACAGTAGCGGGGTGTTTCTGGCCGTCGACTTCCGATTAGACGGTCTGCATCCGTGCATGTACTATTTTTATCTAATTTTGTCTAATCATGTGTTTATGCACATAAACGCAACTTAACTTTTTGGTTAAAGTTTTCTTGCCAATCGATATTTTTTACCTTTTCTAACTTTATCGGCCGTTCGATCCGACGATCCGCGTTCGCACGTGTATTACTCTTTGTCTAATTTGTCTAAGCACCTGCCACGTTAGACATAACACAACTTTTTGGTAAAAAAATTTGGCCACCTTTTTCGACCGTTCGATCCGACGATCTGTATCCGCATGTGTACTATTCATCAGCTAATTTGCTAATCGCGAGTCACGTTACAATGACCGCATTACAACTTTTCGGCTAAAATTTTATTGCCCTAACATATATTTATTTTCGATCAACATCTAGACACAACAACTTTTTGGCTAAAATTTTCTTTTCTTAATGGATATCATTTTTCGTATATGTTTTCTAACTATTCGACTTAAATTTTCTAACCCATCTTTTCCGTCCATTCGATCCAGCAGCACGCGTCCGCGCGTGTGTTATTCATAGTCTAATTTTGTTCACTGGCGTGTCACATCATGTAGACATAACATAACTTTTCGGCTAAAATTTTCTTACCCTAAGATATATTTTATGTTTTCCCACCTTTTACATCCGTTCGATCCGGCTGCCCGTGTTCGTGCATCTACTATTCATCGTCTAATTTTGTCTAATCGTGTCCATCTTCGATCCGACGGTCCATGTTCGCGGCTGTGCTATTCACAGTTAATTTTGTCTCGCCTGTCACGTCACATAGATGCAATACAACCTTCGGCTCAAATTTTCTTGCTCTAACCGATTTTTTACGTTTATCTTTTCTAACTATTCTACTTAAATTTTCTGACACATCTTTTCCTTCTGTTATCTGGTGGCCTACATGTATGCGTGTACTATTTATCATCTAATTTTTTCTAATCGTGTGCCACGTTATGTATTTTTGACGTTCATCTTTTTCAACTATTCGGCTTAGATTTTGTGGTCCACTTTTTCCAGCCAGAATTTTTCTACTTAATGGACACAATGTCTCGGGTTTATTTTTACAGCAGTTATCCTACGTCTACGATAGTATTTTTTGGCTCTATTTCCTGATTATTCTAATTAACTGACGGTACCTTATGATGGTGTGTCATTGTCTAATCTTACTTCGACAACAGTATTTCTTTCAGGGTTATTTCATTCCTTCACATTTTTCATCTGTGATTTTCACATGGTATTTATTCTTCGGTAATTTTCCATGGGTGAGTAATTTTTTGGTGTAATTCATAATTGGAAATTCAATTTTGTTATACTTTTATTCGTCAACACTAATCGCACTATCTGCCGCCTCTTTTATCTACAAATAGTGTTATCATTGTCTTCTGCCAAAACTTCACACAATAATAATCTCCAGCAACAATTTTAATCGATTAATTCATAGCATTGTCCCTCACGGGCGTGGCGTCACGCCCGTGCCAAATTCCCTAGTACTATATATTAAGGACCGCAGGCTTCGCTGTCGTGGTATTGCCGACGAGTACGCCATGGAGGGGTCCTCACAGTGCGTGTTTAGAGACGTGGGGTAAGGCGGACGGTTGACGGGTACGAGGTAACACGGCTTACCTAGGTTCAGATCCCACAACGGTGGCGGAATCCTACTCCTGCTATAAATCACTATAATGGCAATACGCCGAGTTACAGAGATAGGTTCGCTGTGCGAGATTGTATGAGATTGTCTATGAACGTGCCCTAAGGCTCCCATAGGCCCGACTTATATAGTCGCCAGGTCTTAGGGTTACAGGGAAAAGTCCTAGCCAGACAGGTTACAGAGTCCTACACCGTCTATCACTAGTCTTGTGTATCTTGCACTCCAAGGCTCCGGGTACGCTGGTGACTCCACCGTAGCCTTCCTTTATCCGGCATGGGCCTCCCTTCTGGATCCATCTAACTGGACCGTCCAGTAGGCCATAGGCCATGCTACCGAGTATGGGCCACCCGGGTTAGCCGGATAAGAGATATGCTATAAGGATACCCATATAGCATATCCCCAACAGTAGCCCCCGGAGAACTCCGAGATCTTGCGCCGTCTTGCCTCTTCACGTGGAATGCTCCGTCTAGATGGATGTCGGCAGATCGTCAAGCAATATCTTGTAGTCCTCCCAAAGAACCCTGCAAGGTTTTCTCCGTCTTTGATTTGTAAGCCGGAGAAATGCTGAATCTTCCATCGTACTCTTCTGTAGTCGGATTAAATCCGTCCATGCCGGAATCTTTGATGTGACGGCTCATCTACCCGTGTCAGCTAGGACGACGTAGGCCTAGGTCAGCGACGCCTCGTAACTCACACATGCAGAGAACACAATCATATCCGATTTTCTCGCGTGAGCGATACGAACCGTTGGCGGCGACGGTTGGAGACGTGGCAAAATTTCCGCGCACGTTCGCGAACACGTCGTCTACGCGGCAACCGTCTGATTAAGCTGCACGAATCTTGACGCCGAGGATGATAAATAGTAACCGTGGGGCATTTTCCACTTTTTACCTCATTCTCTTTGCGTCATCGTCTTCTTCCTCCAGCCGCACGTCTCCTCGAGCTCTCCGCGAGAAACCTCGAAAACCCTAGCTTCCATCTGCGTCAGTCGCACCCATCCTTCACTCCATGGCGAGCAGCAGCACATCCCCATCCATGGCGGCGTCGAGCGAAGCCGCGGCGAAGCCGGCGAGCTCCGTCGTTGTGCCCCGGAGAGCTTGGTCATCCCCGCATCGGCGGTGATCGAGTCCACCGGCGGCGACCACAATTTGGCGGCGCTGGAACCACTGGAGGAGGAGCCGACGCATAAGGCGTGGCGATCGGCTCGGACATCACCGACCGTGACATCCAGAGATGGTCGCGAAGGCTACCTTCCATGACGGAGGGCTCGCTCAAGGCATCGTCGGCGAGGTGACACCTTCTCCCCAAGCCGGAGAAAAGGTGTACCTCAAGGCTCAGCTGGTACGCGTCGTTTCCCTGCCCATCTCCCACTTCTTCCTCTCCGTCTTGAACCACTACAAGGTCCAGCCCCATAACCTCTCCCCCAATAGTATCCTAGTGCTTAGCAACTTCGCGGCACTTTGCGAGGGATAAGGCCTAGGTTAGACTTGTTCGTGTACTTCTTCACCGTCAAACGTGAAGCCGGACATAGTAAGGAGGAGCTTAGGAACTGCGGCACCATAAGCTTCAAGATTCGACCTGGCCGGTGGTTCCCCGACATCGTCGGCCACGAGTCTTGCAAGAACTGGCAGCGGACGTACTTTTACGGCCCCGACATTCCTTTGGCGGGCCGAGAAGTGATGTACCCGGACTTCGTGGATGGAGCCGCCGCTGAAGTTTCTTCATGGAGATCCCATGCCTCCCTTTCCTCCGACCTCGACGCTTCTCGCGCAATAAGGCGGATCGAATGGTTCGTAGAGACGGGTTTGACCAGCTTGGACCTAGCCATGTGCTGGTTCATCAGGCGAATCCAACCTCTGCAGCATCACGCGAAGTTCATGCACGAGTATACCAGTGATCGAAGGGATACCCTCCGGATCTCCGTGGATAACTTCTCGAGCGACTCCGTCAAGCTCCGCCTTAAGGACATCGTCAAGGTGAAGGATAAGAAGTGTGGCTTCACCATCACCTACGACATGTTCGTAGACGGCAAGTGCCCAAAGGTATGTATTTATTTTCCGTGTACGACATATGCTCCAGTTCTTCCGTCTTGCGAATACCATCTTATCTAACACGGTGATTTCTCACTTAACAGCTTAGCAATCTAGATGAGGACAACCTGGCTGCCCAAATCTACGATCCAAATATGAAGTAAGTCACGGTCGTGTCCGACGATGATGTCCCGTTGGCGCGAAAGCGGAAGAGCTCCACCTCTGACGCTGCCGACGGAGGCAAGAAGAAGAAGACGGAGGTGGAGCCTCCAAAAAGACTACCGCCGCCCTGGAGGCGGAAAAGAGAAAAGCCACCGGGATTTTTGCCAAAGCGCCCCCCTAGTGTAAGCTTCTCATTCTCTGACATTGTCTATTTATGTGTCTTGTTCCTGTACTCATGCATTTGCACGTTTCAGAAAGAAAGCCACGACCAGCCTCAAGAAGACCTCCAAAACTTTGGGGGCTTCTCTAAATATCAAGGATATGCTGCATCACGACGTCTCCCCCGCCATCGCCCCTGCTACTCCTGCCGTCAAGCCTTCGTCTGCTCCGACAAGCTCGCAGGCTAAGGAGGCACCAGGCCCTTCCGTCATGGAAGTGGATTCTGGCGCCTCTACCGAACTTCATTGTTTATGACGGCGACGCAAGAGAGCACCGCTCAACAAATGGTTGAAGCTCCGGCTAAGGATGCCATCGGTGGCAGCAAGGCAGTGGTGGAAGCTGGTACCTCTGCCGAAGGCGGCGCCCTTGCTCCCCAGAAACCCTTCGAGTTCCCGAAGATAGTTTACCCGATGCTCACGCCGAGTAACACAACTCTGGTTCCTGGAGGAGTACCGTCATCTCCGACATGCGGTCTTGAGGAGCTTCTCCGACAAGCGGATATCTTGCAAGGAAATAGCATCTCCTTTGGCAAGCTGCTAGCCGAGAGCGCTACAAACCTCAAGATTATTGCACTTGTAAGTTTTACTTTGCCTTTTGCATTTCATATGAGTATCCCATTATAGCCCCTGAGGATGTAGACGGAAAACCATAAGTTTTGCATCTATATGCTCTAAGAGTGACTAAGTTAGAAAAAACTCTCATTGTAGACCCCAAGCATTTAGATGGAACAAACTATTCCGACTAGATGCTTTAAGAGTAGCATACGCAGTGTTTATAATTTTCAATATTGTAGCCCCCAAGCCTCTAGTTGTAACTGAATTAGTTCCGACTAGATGCTTAAAGAAAAGCTAAGCATTTTCCGAGTTAAAAACTTTATACTGTATCCCCCAAGCTTCTAATCGAGAACTGACTCTGACTAGATGCTTAAAGAAAAGCTAAGCATATTGCTAAGTAAAAACTTTCGCTGTAGCCCCCGAGCGTCTAGGTGGAAAGATTCCGACTAGATGCTCCAAGTAGACTAAACAACGGTATAACTTTTTTCCTTTTTTCCACAGAACGAGAATGCTCGGAGGGGCATGGCCAACGACAAGTACCAGAAGATGCGCGCAGATCTTGAAGCCGAAAAGGGTAAAACTGCCATTTTCAAGGAACAGATCATCAAAAACAAGAGTCTGTTTTCTTTTTGCGCATTCCGTCTTGGTTTTGTGCCTTCATTCTCCGAGTACTTACTGTGTACTTTGTTTTCTCCGACTTTGCATAACATGTTGCCAAGGCAAAGGATATTGTCGAGCAGTCCAAGCACATCCAGCAGCTGGACAACGAGAACAAGATCCTTAAAAAGGAGAGGGAAGAAATGCTGAAAATGCATGAGGATTCCATGAAGGCCATGCAGGAGTCCACCTCCGCGGAAATCAATCGCTTGAAGGAGGAGCTTGCGATCTTAAAAGATCAGAAGCAAGTTGCTGATGAGCAAAACCATCGCCATAGCGAGGCGTATAAGCTCCTCCAGCAAGAGAAAGAATCTCTGGCGGACACCCTCTGGCAGGCTAATGCCAGCATCTTCAGTATTTTTCTTCCGCCTTGTATTTCTGTAGTATGGATACTTTGAATTGTTGAACTCATGCCATCCTTGTCGGAATTTGCAGCTCCTATGGGTTTAACCAGATCACCTCCTCCAGCCAAGGAATGCATGGTTCTTGCCGGCAACTTCATCAACACCGCCATCACCCAAGCCAAAGAGATTGCCAAGCCCCTCCAGATACACATCAAGGCCTCGGACTCCGTGGCGAAGTACTCGGAGATTCTGCGCCGAGCCCCCGAGCGTATCACAAGCTGGAAAGCTTCATGTGCACGGGTTGGCGCAAGGATGGCGCTGTCAATGGTGAAGGCACACTACGAAGGTGCCGACATCGACACGGTGACCTCTAGTATCCCCTACGTTGACGATGACGGCAAAGGGATTGATCATGAAGCCATCTTGTCATCACTCGAGGGTTACGACACCAGAGTTGCCGAGTTGGTGGACATCGACGTCTTCGTGCCCATGAACACCATCGACAGCGTCAACCAAGATTCCTCCGAGTCCCACCATAGTGCCGATGCTGAGGGTGATTCTCCGGCTGGTGACGATGCTGCTTCCAAGTCTCTTGCGCCAAAGGAATGAAAAACAACTTCGTAATATTTGTTTCATCTTTGGTGTATGCGCAGAAAAAACTTGATGATGTAACTTAAGGCGGAAAATAATGGTTGTTATTTCCTGCTACTTAAGAACTTAGTTTCCAGCATGTATATATTTTTTAAGCAAGTGCTGGCTTATCCATTACTTTGGGTTTTATGCTTGACTTTTTGTGAGTCGGAATACTCATTATCGGAACCATGCGCTTAGGTGATGATGCCCAATTGAAAGGATCGTATGGGCACCTAGAGGGGGGGTGAATAGGTGCTACTTCAAATTTTCTTCTTTTTCAAATTAAGGTTTGACAATAAGGTAAATTCTCTAGATAGTGCAACTATGGTGAATTTACCTATATGACAAATATGCAAGAACTACCACAACACAAAGTAGTAACAAGTAAGTAAGGTGCGGTAAAGGATAGAGGTAACCGAAAAGTGGACGCGGAGACACAAGGATTTGTTTCCCGTAGTTCCTTCCTTTTGAGGGGAAGTACGTCTACGTTTGGAGAGGGGGTGGTTTCAAACCACCAACGCCACGAAAGGCCTCCCTTGTTCTCCGATGAATCTCACCCCAACGGGATCGATTCACCTTCCACTATATCGGCAACCTTCAAGGTGGAAGCCGACACCGTTACAAGTTTGGGGCACACATCCACAACTTAATCGGAGGCTCCCAAATACAAGCAAGCTGTCAAAGCAATCAGAGACAAGCTTGTAAGAACAAAAACAAGAGCTAGGGTTTCCAACAAAACACTAGAGCAAAGGGGCCCTCAATGAAATGAGGGGGAAATGAAAATCTCTTTTGGTGAAGTAGTAGATCGGGGCCTCCTCCTTCGATTCCCCAAAGATCAAGGACTTTGGGTGGTTGGATGATGAGATCTTGAGAATTGAGTGGCTCCAATGGACTCCAATGGTGGGCAATGACTTTAATGAGCTGAGCACTTTGTCCCAAGGTAGGTGGAGGGGTATTTATACCCCTCCACGAAATATATGGCCGTTGGAGCATTTAATGACCGGTACTACCGGTACTCAAGCGGTAGTACCGCTCATGCAGTACTACCGTCCAAAGATCGACCATGTACCGAGCCTCGTTCTTCAGCTTTTTGGCGGTACGCCTGCAGTACTACCCCAAGCCGGTAGTACCGGATGTGAAGCGGTACTACAGGTTCAAGCGGTAGTATGGTCCCAAGTACCGCTTGGTAATCGACCAAAACGGAGGGTTGGTGCTAGTCAAGATGCCATTTCAGACGACGAAGCGACGACCGCCTCAAGCGGTAGTATCGCTTGTACCAAGCGGTACTACCGGTTGGGCCGGTAGTGCCGCTTCGTGGTACCGGTGGGTACTAACTAGTACGCACCCTTCTCCCTTTGATCGATGCCAACCGTACTCGAACCTGTAGTGTCAGTCAAGCGGTAGTACCGGTTGCAGGTCCGGTACTACCGGTTGACACAGATGTTTCTGCAAGGGGAAAATGCTAAGCCATGACTTGTGCCTTCTTTTATCAATCCTGTGATAAACTTAGTACACGGTTAAATCGATAAGTGTATTGTTATCAAACATCAAAATCAGAGGGATAGAAAAATGCTCTTTCAATCTCCCCCTTTTTGGTGTTTGATGACAATACACTTTTGCAGGATGATTTTAACAATAGGCAAATGAGATTTGTAAAATAGAGAAAAGACTCCCGCTAGATGTGTAGAGACAAATCTCCCCCTCTATTTTACAAACCCAACATGGGTACACAAGCATGGAAACTAGCATTTGAAGACATACCTTTGCACAAAACATGTGATGAGGAATATATAGACAATAGATATTGCATAACATCACAAGATGGATCCAAAGAAATAAACCACATAGTCGCATAAGATGGATCCAACCACATAGTTTCACACGACATAAAGCACATAGTCTCACACAACATAAACACATAGTAGTCTCACACATAAGATAGAGAGAAATCGAAGTTCACAAGCAATGAAATGATCAAAGAGAAGAACGAGCTTGTGACTTCCCATGCAACACCCGTGCCTAAAGTGCAACTTCTCCCCCTTTGGCATCAAGACGCCAAAAAGGGACAAGTGCAGAGCTACCGCCCCAACGGTCAATCATCATACTCCTCCTCCTCCTCCTCATCCTCATCCTCAAGATCCTCCTCATCCTCATACGTAGGTGGGGCGCGGTGCGAGGAAGAGACATCATCGTCCCAACAGCTGTGCTGAGAAATCCATTGATCCTCTAGAGTGATATTGTTCTCGGATCCCTCGGAGATGGTCAACCCTTGAGAAGACATGAGTTCCTTCTGACGAGCACAGGCTTTCTTTGCATACACGTGTGCCTCATACATACGCTTCTGGTTGTCAACCTGGAAGCAGAAGATCTTCTTGAGCTTAACCTCCATCCTTTTGGCCCAAGAGGGCTTGGCGTTCTTGCGGCGAGAGACCTCATAGTCAGTGTCATGACCACTGTCAGCATGCTCAGAGTCATCCTCATCCTCATCCTCATCCTCCTCACTTGGCGCAGCGTGAGGTTTAGCATGTACCTTGATCTTGAGAGCCTTTGGCTTGTGCACAACAAGAGAGCGAGTGGAGAGCGTCCTAGCAACGACGGGGCACTTGGACACAATGAGGGCCATAATGTAAGGAGCAAATGGTGGAACCCTCCGAGTGTGTGCAGCGGCAACCATCTCATTCCAAATGAAGTCTGTCACATCAAGAGGTTGGCCTGACTCTCTGTTGAGGAAGGTGTTGAACAGCAAGTCAACGGAGAACCCATGTATCTCGTCCTTGTTGCCCGCACGAGGAGCAATAGTCTCACGGAAAATGCGATGGTGAATGTCATATGTGGGGAGGAGATCCTTGATCTTGCCAGCAATCCCACGGCCTCGAATATACAAAGGTCGGAGAACATCCTTTTTGGAGGGATTCTCCCCCATGTGACAGCGGAAACCACAAGGAACATCCGGCCATGTCCTCATACCCCAAGATGGCAAACTCCATAGCGTGGCTTCCTTGACAGCCCCTTGAGTCATCAGGTAATCTTCCGATTGCGGCCATTGTGGAAGTGTGCAGTGGCATAAAACTGGCAGATGAGAAGGGGATCATAGTCATGCTGAAACTCCATAATGGGGAACATGCCAAGGTCTGAGCAGATTTCCTTAGCTTCACCAAAGTAGCCAGAGTTCTTATCAATGTGTCCCATGTCAAGCCATTGCTGAGGCACCACCAGCTGGGTATTGGTCAAAAGAACCTCATGATACACACGCTCTTGGAAGTCATCATAGAAAAGACTGTCTGCCCTTGACTCGCCTCACAGAGTATGCATTTTCCACCCGGAGAGCCCGAAAGTCTGCCTCAGAGATGTCTGAAAGTTTCTTTGGCCCAGATGGCCCAGAGCTGAGACTCTTGGTACGCCCAGTGGAAGGGGGCGAGAGGGAGGGCTCACACGCCCATTGAGCGCTTGTAACCCCTTCACGAATTCCCGACCACCTCGATTGGTAGGCAACTTCGAACGGTGTCTTGGCTGTGGCATAACTTCTTCCTCAGACTCAGTCTCTTCCTCAACAATCTCACGGTCAGACTTGGAGCGCTTGCGTGCACCCCGAGAACCACCTGCATCTGTGAAAGCACGAGGGAGGATAGCACGGAGATAAGGACACAAGAATCAAGAAGGCAAAACCGAGAGAATCTACAAGTTGAGCAGAACACAGTGGTCAGAGTGGACCGGTACTACCGGACCTGACAACCGGTAGTACCGCTTGCAAGCGGTAGTACCGGAAAAGTTCCGGTACTACCGGTTGAGCGGCACACATGTAGTCAGATCTGATGAGCACGGCCCAAATTGACGGTATAAACTGCTAAATTGAAGATTCTACACGGTAACAAGGAATAATATGGCAGTACAACCTTGCAAGTAGTCAATTTCTCCACAGATCTAAGCCAAAACCTATATCTAATGGGGAAATCAAACAAGAAGAGGAGGGGCGGTTGTACCGGGATCCATGGCGGTGGAAAGGAGTGGGAGCCCGCCTGGAGGCCGAATCCAAGGAGAATCCGGAGGGAGGAGGGCGTGGTAGGGCTCCGGGGCCTTCAAGATCTCCGGTGGCGGCGCATGTTTGAGTGGGGGACGTGGGAAATAATGAGGCACTGAGGGGTGCCTCTCCCCACGCGTCCATTATATACCTGGAACCGTCAACCGGTAGTACCGGTTGTTGAGCCAGACTACCGCTTGAAGCGGTAGTACCGTTCCACGATCGGTAGACCGGTGACCGTAGACCGGACATGCGGGCGGTAGTACCGTTCCTGGAGCAATTTTGCCAGGAGACGACCTGGGAACTTCCCAGGTGCGGTAGTACCGCTCTCACATCCGGTAGTACCGGTCCCATCTGAGTCCAAAGCCAGGGATCAAGGATGATTCTTGTGCGGGAAGAGAGAGGGTTTTCATGAGGGAGTACGGAGACTTGGGTTAAGACAAGTGAGCTGAGAAGCACATGCACTCTAAAAACAATGGAAGAAACAAATAAATTCCAAACTAGAGTGCATGAGACTAAGAACGATGAAGACACTTCAAATAGATGACAACCATGAGTGAAGACCAATTCAACTAGGTGACAAACACGAGTACGCACATCAACCTCTCGATGGAGAGGGGCGGTGGCCTAGGCCACCATATTTGAGTATACTCGGCTTGGCACCACGAAGATGTATCTTGGGTCCATTACCGAAACTCATCATTGAGCTCACATATCACAAAATGATATTAAGAGGAACGATTTTTGTTTAATTTGCGCATAATGGGGGGAGGGATAGTCCAATCAATTAGGACCGCACTCCCCCTATGTCCATGCCTACACCTAAACCAAACATGGGTCGAGTATTAGGTGAGAATGCAAGATAATCAAGTCAAGCTCCTTGAATCTACGATATTTAGTTCATTCCTCAAGTAGCAAAACCTTGCTTCATCAAGTGGCTTCGTGAAGATATCGGCAAGTTGATCTTTGGTTGATACATAGGATAGATCAATATCACCTCTAGCAACATGATCTCTAATAAAGTGATGTCGAATCTCAATATGCTTTGTCCTTGTGTGATCCACGGGGTTGTATGCAATCTTGATGGCACTTTCATTGTCACATAGAAGAGGCACTTTGTCACATTGGACACCGTATTCCTTTAAAGTTTGCCTCATCCATAGCAATTGGGTGCAAGCACTAGCAGCAAGAACATACCGCTTCAAGCGGTGGAGAGAGATATACAGTTTTGCTTCTAGAAGACCAACATACCAAGGACCTACCAAGGAATTGGCAAGCCGGATGTTGATTTTCTATCATCCTTGTCTCCCGCCCAATCCGAGTCCGTGTATCCACAAAGAGCGAATGTTGAGCCTTGAGGGTACCAAAGACCATAAAATGGGGTATGAACTAAATATCGAAAGATTCTCTTGACCTCCATTAAATGGCTTTCCTTAGGAGCCGCTTGATATCTTGCACACACACCTACACTCAACACAATATCGGGTCTAGATGCACAAAGGTAAAGCAAAGAACCAATCATAGACCGGTATACCTTTTGATCCACATCTTTACCATTTGGATTTTGTTCAAGATGAGTCTTTGTTGCCATGGGAGTTGGGGCTCCATTCAAATCTTGCATTTTGAATCTCTTGAGCATATCTTGAGTATACTTGGCTTGATTGAAGAAATTTCCTCCTCTTACTTGCTTGATCTCAAAGCCAAGGAATACTTTCAACTCCCCCATCAAGGACATCCGGAACCTACTAGTCATAAGCTTTGAGAATTCATCATTAAAATCTTTGTTAGATGAGCCAAATATAATATCATCAACATAGATTTGGCATACAAAAAGCTCCCCATTAACCCTCTTAGTAAAAAGAGTGGGATCGATTTTCCCAACCTCAAAGCCACGGTCAAACAATAACTCTCTAAGGTGCTCATACCACGTGCGTGGGGCTTGCTTGAGCCCATAGAGTGCCTTATCAAGTTTGTAGACATGGTTTGGGAAGTTGGGATCCTCAAAACCCGGGGGTTGCTTAACATATACCAATTCATTTAAGGGACCATAAAGGAATGCACTTTCAACATCCATTTGTTGCAACTTAAAGTTATGATGTGCCGCATAAGCAAGAAGGATACGGATGGACTCAAGGCGAGCCACGGGTGCATAAGTCTCTCCATAATCAATGCCTTCAATTTGGGAATAGCCTTGTGCAACCAATCTAGCTTTGTTCCTTACAATGATCCCATGCTCATCTTGCTTGTTCTTGAATATCCACTTTGTACCAATAACATTGCGGCAATCTTTAGGCTTCTCAACTAACTTCCACACTTTGTTTCTCTCAAAGTTGTTGAGTTCTTTGTGCATAGCTTCTAACCAATCCGAATCTTCAAGGGCTTCCCACACTTTCTTTGGTTCAATCATGGAGATGTGGGCTTGGTGTTCACTGAACCTCTTCAATTGAGCTCTTGTGGAAATTCCTTTCCTTAGATCTCCAACCACATTTTGGAGGGTGTGGTCTCTTAATTCCAACATTCTTCCTTTTCTAGCTTTGCGACGAGCATGGATCTCCTCATTGTTTCTTGGGGGAACCTCTTCATCATTTTGATCCTCGTCTTGACCATCAACTTGACCTTGATCATCATTGGAGTCTTCCTCTGCATTGGGAGGCACAGATTGACCTTGGTCTTGATCAAGTGCTCTTCTAGCCTCAGTTTGAGCTCGTCTCAAGACAGTTTGGATGGATCTTCCTTGACAAATTGACTTGGCACCACTTGACAACCCATCGAAAGGACCAAGCTCCCTTTGATTAGAGTTCACACATTGATCACTATGATGAGGGTTCACATCTTGTCTTTGGCTTGAGTCAATGTCCTCATCGGTAGATGGAGCATGTTGAGGTTGTGTAGATGAGGGCTCCACTTGAGTGGAGCATAGTTCTTCTCGATCCGCCATAAGGGGTTCCTCAACGGGGCGGATATAACCCACACCCATTCTTCCTATGGCATCCTGAGGCATTTCATCATCTGCATCACAAGCATCAACACGCCCCCCTTGGGGACCATCATATTCTTCGAAGGTCACATTACAAGATTCTATGACGGCTCCGGAGAGCTTGTCATAGATTCTATAAGTGTGATATTCGAGACCATAGCCAACAAAAATACCCTCTAATGCTTTTGATTCGAATTTAGACAAACGAACACCTTTGATGAGATAGAAACACTTACAACCGAACACCCGGAAATAAGATATGTTGGGCTTGTTACCGGTAAGTATCTCATATGGAGTCTTGTTGATTTTCTTGCGGAGGTAGAGCCGGTTTGAAGCATGGCAAGTGGTGGAGACGGCTTCGGCCCAGAAGTTGTATGGAAATTTAAACTCCACCAACATGGTCCTAGCCATCTCAATAAGAGTCTGGTTCTTTCTTTCGGCCACACCATTTTGTTGAGGTGTATGCCATGAATATTGATGTTTAATCCCCTCATCACTAAGAAAGTCATTCAAGGTGTAGTTATTGAACTCGGTGCCATTGTCACTTCTTATAATCAACATGGGAACATTGTGTTGCCGTTGAACCAAGTTGATGAAGTCGATAAAAGTCCTTTGAGTTTCACTCTTCAACTTGAAGAAATAAACCCAAGAGTATCTTGAGAAGTCGTCAACAATCACCAAACAATATTTCTTCCCACCAAGACTTGCATGAGATGGAGGACCAAATAGGTCCACATGAAGGAGTTCCAAGATCTTGTTAGACTTGATTTGGTTCGTGGGCTCCACATGAGGACCACAATATCATTATCAATAAAGACGGCAAAACCCATCTTTCCAAGAGCACGGACAGAAAGTAAGTTGTAACCAAGGGTTTCAACAAGCATGACGTTCATGAGTGTAATGTCGTGAGCCACCACAACCTTGCCGAAACCCATTACCGTAGATTTTTACTTGTCGGCGTATGTGACGGTGATTTGATCTTCATTTGGCACCAAGTCCTTGACAATAGACGAGCTTCCGGTCATATGACTAGTGCAACCACTATCGATCACCCATTTTGAACCTCCGGAAGCATAGGTCTACAAAAGATCAAGCTAGTTTTTAGGTACCCATTTTTCAATGGGTCCTCTTTTGTTAGCAACAAGGGTCTTGGGAACCCAAATAGACCAAGCAATATAACCATCATAAGGACCAACATATTGTGCATACACATCACCATAGTAATCACGCATTAGAACATAGTGAGGGTTAGCACTACCCGCAAAGTCATCATGGGACATGGTTTTACCACTTGTGGTCTTACACTCCACAAGGGGTCTTGTTGGTCACTTGTGCGGGTATGTCCTTCTTCTTCTTGTTGTTCTTCTTCTTTGTTTTGGAGACAAAACCAATGCCCCCTTTATCACCACTACGCCTTTGCTTGCTCAATAGATCATCAATAGACTTGTTGCCTTGTGGAAATGTGGCCTTCGCAAGCTCCCCCTTCAACCTAGCATTCTCTTCAAGGATAGTTGTGCTACTAGATGGAATGAAGTTACTAGGTGAAGGAATATTGGCCAATTGAGTTTGAAGTGTTTCATGGGACTTTGTGAGTGACAAGAGTTCACTCTCCAAGACCTTGTGAGCCTTGTTAAGCAAGCTAAAATCCTCGGCAAGTTTTTCATGAACCACACCAAACTCAATCTTGTCCTTTTAGCACGTTTGTATTTAGCAATAGCATGATCACGCTCTTTGATGAGTTTGTTAACAATGATGTCATTGGCCTCATCAAGCCCTTCAAGCTTTGACTCAAGAGACAACCTAGTCTCTTGTTCTTCTTCTAGAGCATTGCTCAAAGCCTCTAGTTCAATCATATGTTCATGCCTAAGTTTACATCTAACATCTAGAAGCTCTTGAGTATGGGAGAGTTGATCTAAGATGTTCCCAAAATGTAGCTTAGCATCACCTTCTAGGTTAGTCATGAACTCATCAAAGGCAATTAATTCCTTTTTAACATCAAGAGACATTTCATCATCACATTCATCATTATCTAATCGAGTAGAGTGGGATGATGATGATACCTCCGTTCCTCTTGCCACAAGGCAAGTGACGTTCTTGGTGGAAGAGTTCTCATTTGGAGAATCGAAGAATGAGAGTGTTGGAGTAGAGGTGGTGGCTAGAGCAGCCACACCATGCGAAGTTTCATCTTCATCATCTTCATTGTCGGAGGAGTATTCTTCATGAGTGATCAACACAATTTCTCCCGACTTCTTGTTGACGGGATTCTTCTTGATGAAGGGTTTCTTGTAAGGTGCCTTGAGAGTCTTTTTCAACACAAGCTTACCACCGTAATCCTCTCTCTTCTCATAGGGACAGCTTGCCACAAAGTGATAGCGGTCACCACAGTTAAAGCAAGTTCTCAACCTAGTGGTATTCTCTTTTCCCATTTGGATTGCTTCTTCTGCATTTCCATCTTGGCCTTGGGTTCTTCCAAAAGTTCTTTGCATAGAAAGCCATGTATTGACTATGAGCAATCTTGACGTCATCGGGATGGTCCAAGGGGAGACCTTCATCACTATCATCTTCATCTTCAAAGTCCACAACTTTGGCCTTCAAAGCAACATTGACCACATTGCTCATACCGAGGGCACGAGCGCGGGAATCTTTGGCATTCTTGGCGGCGACCTTGAAAGCGGCCATCTCTTGCATAACTTCATTTGAGGTCATGAGATGATAGTTGTGTCTACCTTGTAATCTCTTCAAGTCGGTGGGCTCAAAAGGCATGAGTGCACTCACATATTTCCTTTTTATCCATGCATCATCCACATGTGAGGCACCCACATTTCTAAAAGCGGTGGCGGTGGTCTTGAGCCTTCGATACATGTCTTCGTGATCTTCACCTTCTTTCATGTAGAAACCTTCGGCTTCATTGCTTAGAGCATCATATCTGTTCCTCCTCATACTCTCATTTCCAACAAACAACACAGTGAGAGCATCCCAAGCTTCCTTGGCAATGCTAAAATGCTCAATGTGAGGATAATCCTTTGTTCCCAATCCTTGTTGAATCATATGCAAAGCAGTGGCATTGAGTTGAATATTGACAACCTCTCTTCTTGTCAAGTTGTTTGGATCCCCAATAAAGAGTCCATGCTCGATGATGTTCCATAGTTCAATGCATGAGTAGCATATGAGTTCTCATTAGTGATTGCCATTGAGCAAAAGTAGCAGACTCTTCTAGCTTAGGTGGGTCACCTCTATTGTACACATGAGGGTGAGGGATGGGAGGATCGGGAGAGTACCAATAATCACGGTTCTCGCCTTTCCCCCCATCAAGTCGTGTGGAGGAATTAGCATTGTCTAGTTTATCCCCTACCACCATACCTTCGGGGGATACCAGAGTATTCCCTTTAGGTACGGATGGTAGTTCCTCTTAAGGGGATGGGGGTGAAGAGCCATCTTTGTCTTTAAGAAGTTGCTCAACCATCTTCTTGACTTTGTTGACCAAGGAAGAGCTCAATCTTGTTTCCAAGTTTTTGAGATCTTCCATGGTCACCGGGGTTGACTCACTACCACCATCCCCATCATGGCTACCCATATTCTCTTAGGCGGTAAAGCCCGAATAAAGAGCCGAGGCTCTGATACCAATTGAAAGGATCGTATCGGCACCTAGAGGGGGGGTGAATAGGTGCTACTTCAAATTTTCTTCTTTTTCAAATTAAGGTTTGACAATAAGGTAAATTCTCTAGATAGTGCAACTATGGTGAATTTACCTATATGACAAATATGCAAGAACTACCACAACACAAAGTAGTAACAAGTAAGTAAGGTGCGGTAAAGGATAGAGGTAACCGAAAAGTGGACGCGGAGACACAAGGATTTGTTTCCCGTAGTTCCTTCCTTTTGAGGGAAGTACGCTCACGTTGGAGAGGGGGTGGTTTCAAACCACCAACGCCACGAAAGGCCTCCCTTGTTCTCTGATGAATCTCACCCCAACGGGATCGATTCACCTTCCACTATATCGGCAACCTTCAAGGTGGAAGCCGGCACCGTTACAAGTTTGGGGCACACATCCACAACTTAATCGAAGGCTCCCAAATACAAGCAAGCTGTCAAAGCAATCAAAGACAAGCTTGTAAGAACAAAAACAAGAGCTAGGGTTTCCAACAAAACACTAGAGCAAAGGGGCCCTCAATGAAATGAGGGGGAAATGAAAATCTCTTTTGGTGAAGTAGTAGATCGGGGCCTCCTCCTTCGATTCCCCAAAGATCAAGGACTTTGGGTGGTTGGATGATGAGATCTTGAGAATTGAGTGGATCCAATGGACTCCAATGGTGGGCAATGACTTTAATGAGCTGAGCACTTTGTCCCAAGGTAGGTGGAGGGGTATTTATACCCCTCCACGAAATATATGGCCGTTGGAGCATTTAATGACCGGCACTACGGTATTTCAGCAGCGGTGTACCGTCGCAGTACTACCGGTCGATCTTGGGACCATGTCTCGAGCTGCCTGTTCTTCAGCTTTTGCAGACGCTTGCAGTACTACCCCCAAGCGGTAGTACCAGATGTGGGAAGCGGTACTACCGGTTCAGGCGGTAGTACCGGTCCCAAGTACCGCTTGGTACTAACCAAAACGGAGGGGGGTTGGTGCTAGTCAAGGTATGCCGCAGTATCGACGAAGCGATCATCTCAAGCGGTAGTACCGCTTGTATAAGCGGTACTACCGGTTGGGCGGTAGTGCCGTCGTGGTACCGGTGGGTACCGACTAGTACGCACCTTCTCCCTTTGATCGATGCCAACCGCATCGAACCGTAGTACCGGTGTCAAGCGGTAGTACTGGTTGCAGGTCCGGTACTACTGGTTGACACAGATGTTTCTGCAAGGGGAAAATGCTAAGCCATGACTTGTGCCTTCTTTTATCAATCCTGTGATAAACTTAGTACACGGTTAAATCGATAAGTGTATTGTTATCAAACATCAAAATCAGAGGAATAGAAAAATGCTCTTTCACCAATGGCACCGTCAATAACCTGAGCACAAAATCGTCGATAATAAGTGCCAAAAGTCACTACTCTAGAATCCACATAAAAACAACAAAGAACGTGTAGACCAGAAAACTTAAGCTAACGCCCGTAGGCGGAATTTTCACAAGGTTTTACATGATCCAAAAATGAACACTAAAGGAGGTAAAAGACTCAGAAATATGAGTGAACCAAAGAGCTTTATTTCATTGATCATATAAGAGGTACACAATTAGATAAAAAATGCTAAGTGTAAAAAGGACGTAGCTGTGCTATGTTCCATGGCCGATCAAGCTCCAGGTAGTCATCATCCGGGTCACGTCGCTTACGCTTATGATCCTTGTTGGGTCTATCCTTTAATTCACGATTGTCAACAAGGTAGTAAGACCCATTGAGCAGCGCCTTGCTTATGATGAACGGTCCTTCCCATGGCGGGGATAATTTGTGTGACTTCTTCTGCTTAAGTCGGAGCACCAAATCCCCCTATTTAAACGAGCGATGCCGAACGCGGCGACTATGGTAGCTGTGTAGCTTCTGCTGGTAGATGGCGGATCTTTGGCATGCCAAAACGCGCTCCTCCTCGAGAAGGTCCACATCTAGGCGTCTGGATTCTTCAGCGTCATCCTCATCGTAGGCGGCAACTCTTGGTGCATCGTGGAGGATGTCGGAAGGCAGGATGGCTTCTGCTCCATATACCATGAAATAAGGGGTGTAGCCGGTGGATCTATTGGGTGTAGTTCATAAACTCCACAGCACATATGGCAATTCTTCCGCCCAGGCTTCAGCTGCTCTATGTAGAGGTGCCTCAAGACGTGGCTTGATTCCCTGCAGAATTAATCCATTGGCTCGCTCAACCTGACCATTGGATTGTGGGTGTGCCCCAGATGCAAGGTCAAGTCGGATGCCTTTCTCCCAGAAGTATGCCTCCACTTCTCTGAGTGACAAGTTGCTTCCGTTGTCGGTGATAATGCTATGTGGGAGACCAAATCTCACCACTAGATCCCGGACAAACCTGAGGGCAGTTGCCCCGTCAAGCTTTCTAATGGGTTTAGCTTCTATCCATTTGGTGAATTTGTCAACTGCTACAAGCATATGCGTAAACCCACAAGGTGCCGTCTGTAATGGTCCCACCATGTCTAGCCCCTAGACTGCAAACGGCCAAGTTATTGGTATTGTTCGCAGTTCTTCAGCAGGAACATGTGGTTGTCGGGCATAATACTGGCATCCCATGCATGTCTCAACCAGCTTGTCGGCGTCCGCCTTCGCGGTCAGCCAGTATAATCCTTGCCGGAAGGCTTTCGCGACCAACGATCGAGGAGTGGCGTGATGCCCGCAATCTCTGAGATGGATTTCGCGTAGGATTTCCATACCTTCTAGCTGGGAAACACACTTTAGGTATACACCAGTAGTGCTTCTTTTGTAGAGTTGCCCATTGATTATGGTATAACCCTTTGCTCGTCGTACTATTTGCCGTCTTTCGACTTTGTCGTCGGGCAAAGATCTGTGTTCGAGGTATTCCATGAACGGTTTTGTCCAAGCCAGAGGGACCTTAGTCACTATGTTGACGAAAGAGTCAGCTCTATCCGGGTTGTCGATGTCGGCTCCCTTCACGGATGGTGTGCGCAGGTGCTCTAGGAAGACTCCTGGCGGAATTTGCTTGCGCCCTGACCCAAGCTTGGACAGCAGATTAGCCGCCTCGTTTTGTTCCCTAGGAACATACTTGACTTCGTAGCCCAAGAAGCTCTTGGCTATCTCGTCCACTTCGTCTCGATATGCCGCCATCATAGGGTTCCGCGCATTCCAGGTGCCAGCCACCTGCTGGGCAACCAAGTCGGAATCTCCATAGCAAACTATGCGCTTGATGCCAATATCCTTGGCTACACGTAGTCCATGAATGAGTGCTTCATATTCCGCCATGTTGTTTGTAGCCTCGAAGTGGATCTGCAGAACGTAGTGTAGCTTGTCTCCTGTTGGTGACTATAGCAATACACCAGCCCCCGATCCGTTGAGCAGCTTTGATCCATCAAAGTGCATCACCCAATACTCTGGTGCTGGCAACGGATTAGCTTTTGGCATCTCCGTCCAATCTGCAACAAAATCCGCCAAGGCTTGTGACTTGATAGCGTTGCGTCTCTTGTAGGTGATCTCGAAGGCGGCAAGTTCAATGCCCCACTTCGCGACCCTTCCTCAGAGCGTCGTTATTGATAATGTCGGACAGTGGAGTCTTGCTCACCACTGTGATTGGGTGCTCCTGAAAGTAATGCCTCGGCTTCCGAGAAGCAAGGAATACTCCATAAGCTATCTTTTGGTAGTGCGGGTAACGTTGCTTGGACTCCGTCAAGACCTCGCTCACATAGTAAACTGGTCGTTGAACTCCGTGATCATAGCCTGGTTCCTTCCGCTCTACCACGACGACGATGCTAATAACCCGGTTGGTTGCCGCCATGTAAATTAACAGGGGCTCACCAGGCTCAGGTGCTGCAAGGATGGGCGCTGAGGAAAGAATCTCCTTGAGCTGCTTCAATGTTGCATCTGCTTCGTCCGTCCATGTGAATTTGTCCGCCTACTTCAGCAACTTGTACAGCGGCAGAGCCTTCTCTCCAAGTCGGCTGACGAACCGACTAACTACTGCAACACAACCTGTTAGTCGTTGAATGTCCTTTAGGCATGTCAGACGGTTTATGTTCAAGATGGCCTTGATTTTCTCTGGGTTGACCTCGATTCCATGCTGGGAAACGATGAAGCCCAACAATTTGCCGGTTGGAACCCCGAAGACGCACTTCTTAGGGTTAAGCATCATGTTGTATTTCCGGAGATTATCAAAGGTTTCTTTTAAGTCGGAGATTAAGTCGTTTGACTTTTTAGACATCACCGCGATATCGTCCACATAGGCATGAACGTTCTGACCAATTTGGTCGTGAAGGCAATGTTGCATTGTCCGCTGGTAGGTAGCACCTGCATTTTTCAGCCCAAAGGGCATCGTGACATAGCAAAACGTGTCGTACGGGGTAGTGAACGAAGTGGCCAATTGGTCCGACTTCCTCATCTTGATCTGGTGGTATCCTGAGTATGCATCGAGAAAACACAAATGTTCCGAGCCAGCCGTCGAGTCAATGACTTAGTCAATGCGAGGCAAAGCAAACGGATCTTTGGGACACGCTTTGTTCAAGCCGGTGTAATCAACGCACATTCTTAATTCATTGGTTCCCTTTTTGGGGACAAGTAGAGGATTGGCCACCCATTGGGTGTGAAGGACTTCTCATATAAATCTAGCCTTAAGTAACCTAGCTACCTCTTTGCCAATGGCACGTCTCTTCTCATCTCCAAAGCGTCGTAGAGGTTGTTTCACTGGTTTGCATTTTGGATCAATGTTTAAACTGTGCTCGGCAAGTTCCCTAGGTACACCTTTCATGTCGGCAGGTTGCCAGGCAAAGATGTCCCTGTTCTCATGGAGGAACTCGACGAGCGCGCTTTCCTATTTGGATCCAGGTTCGTCCCAATGGCGGTGACCTTGGAGGCATCGCCTACCACAAGTTCCACCGGCTTGGTCTCGATGGCGGCCTTGAACGCAGGAGCGGAGTCGGAGATCTATTTCTTCGACGCGGGCATCTCTGAGTCATCGACCTTGCTCTGGATCTCTTTGAATTCTTCGTGAGAGGAGCTTCGCAACGGCTGCTTCATTGATCTCGCAGTCCCTTGCCTTGGTAAAGCTTCCGGATACGGTGATGATGTCGTTTGGTCCTGGTATCTTGAGTTTGTTGTAGACGAAGCATGGCTTGGCCATGAATGTGTGGAATATGTCACGGCCGAATATGACGTGGTACACGCTCTTGAAGGGGACCACCTCGAAGGTCATGCGCTCTTGACGGTAATTATTAACATCGCCAAAGGTAACCTGAAGTGTGATGCACCCAAGGGACCGAGCCTCCCGACTAGGAACTACGCCGTGGAATATGGTGTTGGTCCGCCTTAGGTTTGCCTCCGTCAAGTTCATCTTCTGCAATGTATCCAGGTACATGATGTTGATGCTGCTTCCACTATCCACCATACACTTGGTGAACTCCACGCCATCAATCAAGGGGTTGATGACCATGGCGTACTGGTTCTCCATGGGTATAAGGTCTGGGTGGTTCGTCCTGTCCCAAGTTATTGGAACCTCCGACCAGCGCAGGTACTGGGGAACTGGTGGGAGAGTAGCCATCAAGATCCTTAGAGAGGTCTTCTGTTGTCGTACGGTGGGGGTGCCAAGGAAAGTGTGGTAGACTGGGGCCTTCTTTGCGAAGGGGTTCTTGCCCTTGTCGTCGCTCTTGGCGGCGTGCTTGGGGTCAACGTCCTCGTCCATGTCACTTGAATCCTTGGAATCCTCCTCCTTCTTCTTCCCCTTGCCCTTGCCTCACGGTTTGTTCTTCCGACTTTGCTTGTAGCCGGACTCTGGGTCTTCCTTGAGGTCGTTGACGAACTTGCAGTGTCGATTGGTATGGGTGGCCTTGCCGTTGGCGTCGAGGTGTACGAGGCACGGAATATCGCGGTACTCCTCGTAGGTTTGGGGAACGCGGAGCGGCGCCGAGGTGGTTTCACTTCCTCGTTGCTTACCACGACCAGCTCCCCTTCCTCGGCCACGTTGTCCGCCTTCTCCTCGTCCTGCAAAAGTCATAGAGTCCATGTCGGTAGATTGCTTTTCTTCTGTAGCGGTCTTCCGCTTTGTACTGCTGTTCCTCCGAGCTTGAGTTGGAATGTCCGTTGCCGGCAAGGAGCCACGAGCATCGTCATTGGCAGCTGCGAACTCACTAGCCAACTGAATCATCTGGTTCAAGTCAAGCTGGTGATTGTCCTTCAAGCGCTTCAGCTTATGTCGGAGCAACGTGCCTCTTTCCAACCCATCGATGAAGGCGGCCATGGCGGTCTGAGCGTGCACTCCTGCACAGGAATTCTTCATATCCAGCCAGCGGGAGAGGTAGGTGCGAGATGTCTCGTCTTTCTCTTGCACGCACCGCTGTAGATAGCCCATAGTGCAGGGACGCTTGTATGTACCCTCAAAGTTCTTGGTGAATGATTCTTGCATGTCCAGCCAGTTGTAGATAGATTTCTCCGGCAAGTCGTCGATCCATTGACGGGTCGTACCCGCCAGCATTAACGGGAGGTACTTGAAGGCGACGTTGGGGTTGCCTCTGGCAATCTCCACCGTGTTGCCGTAGTCCTGCAACCATGTGGCTGGCTTGGCGGTGCCATCATAGGGCTTGATGGTCTTGTCAATCCGGAAACCTTTGGGGTAAGTTGCGGACCGTATTGCAGGTCCAAAGCAACGTGGTCCTAGGCATGGTCCTTCCCGGGCCTCGTGGATCTTATCGATCTGCGAGCGTGCATCGTACGGCTCCGGGTTCTTCTTATTTTTGTCAATAGGGGATGGGCTGCGTGAACGACGCATGCCCCCTCCGCCATGGTGACTGCTTGGTGGTGACGGAGGCGGAGGTGGCGGTGGGTTAGCCTTCTTGTTGTTACCTTACTGCGACGCCTCACGCCTGTCACGGTTGTTTGTCGGACACGGAGGGTCATGGCGTGACCTGCTCTTGTGTCCTTGGTTGCGCTCTCCGTCATGACGGGTCTGCTCCGTGTTGTCGCGGATGACAGTGTTGCACTGCTTTGGTGGGGGCATATCCGTATGATGGTGAGCCTTGTAATCTTCATGACGTCGGGGAGATCGGGGCGGTGGAAAAGGGCGACGAGGTCAGGCCTTTTCTCCATGATCGGAGGATATGGGGATGGCATCCTTCCTGTTGCGCGCATCCCTCCGTCTTCGTTCTGATGAACCCGTCTGGGACCCGACATCCCTCCGTCTTCGTTCTGATGAACCCGTCTGGGACCCGACATCAAGAGGAGATCTGTCCCTTGGCGGCTTGTACTGGCTAGATTGGCAGAGCGCTGGGTTAGACTCAAGCCTCTGAGAGGTGGCCTTTTCCTGCTGCTTCACCGCCTTGGCCACTAGGTCATAGACATGTTCCACTGCCTCAGGCGATCTATCCTGCTCCAGAAGGGTCTTGGCGATGGCGAGGTTAAGGAGTGGGGTGGGAATCACCTGCTTGCCTTCACTGTCAATGTATGGCTTGGCCTGTGCTGGCTTCGAGGGAGCCCATCCTAGGTTGCACCATACACCAGGATCGTTGATGACGCGAGCCGGAGCTTTCTTAGCCTTCTGCTGCTGTAGCAGAGTCTTGTACCCGGCCTCCATTGCTCTAGCTTTTTCTATGGACTTCTACGCGTTGACCAGATCTCGATCTAGTTTAGCGCCTTGCTCCGTGATGGCTTGTGCTTCCTCCAGCAGCTACTGGCGCTTCTCGTCAAGCTGGGTCACGTTCCGGATATGAGCAACTATTAGTGGCTCGACGAGGAGATTGTCGTACACCACTCTATCAGCTAGAGTAACTTGGGATGCTGCAGACGTAGATGCTGGAGGTGGCAAGTTTGCGGTGTTGTTGGTGCTCAGGCCGGTGCCGAAACATGCGGCTGCTGTACTGGGTTAGGCAGAGGAGGCATGACCTTTGCGCGATCATCGTCAGTAGCAATAAGTGGCCCCTTCCCCTTTTCCAGCGCCGTAGGTGGAGCTCGTCCGGGTTGATCTTCATCCATCGCCGTCCCAATGGTGACGAACACCCCTCGGGACGTGACGGTGTTGTTGGCTTGCTCGTCGCGCGAGTAATCCTCCTCCATCTCCTGAATAGCGGAGTATAGCTCTTCTGGACTGAAGTCTATCTCCTCTGAATCTGCACTGAAATCAGCATAAAGCGCGTCAATGATAGAGTCGTAGGGTGCCAGGACTTCCTCGATGACGGGCGGTGGAGGTGCAACGGGCTCGACGATGACTGGAGGTGGTGGTGCTGCTGCGTCGATGGCGGCGGGAGGCGGTGGCGGCGGCTGCTGAATCGGAGGTGCTCCGTCAATGAGCGCAAGCGCTATCTGAGATGCCGCTTCGGCCTCCGCGTAGTTGTTGACAGTGCTCACCATATCTTCGAGGTTAAGGCGTCCTGTCGCCTGCTGTAGGGTTTCGTAGCATGGAAAACAAAAAATTTCTACCGCATACAAACAAACAAGCCAAGATCTATCTACTAGATTGTAGCAATGAGTCGATGGAATAACTCACCCTCGAAGATTCCAAAGTGTTTAACGAGAGCGGATTCTCGTGGGTGATGTAGTCGTACTCTTTCCGATCTCAAGATCGCATTCGCGTGGTACCGAAGTAGAGGAGATCTCGAGGCTTCGCCTTAAGCCGGAGCAAGTATGGTGGACTATGAGAGAGAGCCTCGGCGATCTAGGGTTTAGACGCACCAAGGAGGAGCAAGGCCGGCGGCTAGGGTTTGCCTAGGCGGCGGCGGCTTGCCCTAGGCGGCGGCAGCAGGAGGTGGCGGCGCCGGCGGCTAGGAGCTAGGGTTTTGGGTGGAGGTGTTGTGTACTTGGAGGGGCAGCCCTGCCCCTCCTTATATAGGTGGAGGGGGCGCGCCAGGGGAGGGGAGTCCCTCCCCAACTCGGATCCCAAGTGGGTCGGCGGTGGAGGGAGGGAACTCCTCCCCAAGTAGGTTTCCTACTTCCCCTCCACCTCACAAAATAGTCGTTTAATTTTTCAAATTGGCGTTTGACTTTTCAAACTAGGATTTGATTAAACCCTTTATTTTGTTCAGCGATGACACCTAGTACATGATGCAATCATTCTAACTTGTTATGACACATTCATGTACCCTTCCCCTCTGGAGTGTCGGACATTCCGGAACCTTCTAGAACATTCCCGATGAAAATATCGGAACCATTCTCCAACCCCGAAACAGGACTTTCCTTATATGAATCTTATTCTCCGGACCATTCCGGATCTCCTCGTGATATCCTGGATCCCATCCGAGATTTCGAACAACATTCGGTATCTTACTCATCTTTCCATAACTACTCAACAACGTCGAATCCTTAAGTGTGTCTCCCTACGGTTCGTGAATTATGCGGACATGATCGAGACACTTCTCCGAACAATAACCAATAGAGGAATCTGGAAATTCATATGGCTCCCACATATTTCTACGATTACTTTGCGATCGAATGAACCACTTACATATGATACCAATTTCCCTTTGTCTCACGATAGTTTACTTGTCCGAGGTTATGATCGTCGGTATCTCTGCATACCTAGTTCAACCTTGTTACTGATAAGTACTCTTTTATTGTTCCCGTGATATGTGATCCCTTGTGAGCCAGTCACATGCTTGCAAGCTAATTGGATGACATTTCACCGAGAGGGCCCAGAGTATATCTATCCGTCATATGGATGGACAAATCCCACTCTTGATCCATGTGTCTCAACCAATACTTTCCGAACACTCAATGCCACCTTTATAGCCACCCAGTTACGGTGTGGTGTTTGATGTCATCAAAGCATCCTTCCGGTGAAGGTGATATGCATCATCTCATGGTCGAAGGAATTAGGTTACTATGTATCAGAAAGCATATAGCAATTGAACTATTAAAATGACTTGATCTTTGTAACACCCCGGTTCTGAAAAGACCGTGGCCTCTATGTGACATGCCAATCCCTGGATCGGTTCATTGGCCCACAATAGAGTAAGATGAATAACATAGCAAAATATCCGTGTATCATAAATAACGAAGATCCAGAGTACCATTATTACAATAAAAGCTTAGCTCAAAGCTAGCTCAAATTATTCAGGTAGCAACATAAATAAAGTAAATCCTCCATTCTTCAAATTGCCCACAAGTGAACAAGTGCCGAGTGGAGTACCGTGGCCTATATCGATTACTCAGAATCGGAATAACCTGCAACATGAAACATAGCAGCCCCGAAGGGTCAATACATGGAATGTATGGCAAGTAGAGCTAGTAATGGAGACAATAGTACTAACATCTACATGCATATTTGGCAAGTGGAGCTGTGTCTGGCTTGCATTTGCAAATACCTTTGTCCTACTTTCATAAACAGTTTTTGATTTTCTTTAAAAAGATCCCAATTAAGTTAACCCAACAATATTAAAACAATTATGAAATTAGAATGAGCGAGAAACATGTCATGGAATCGATATCAAGCAACTCAGTTGTCCATAACCGGGGACACGGCTAATCGATTAGATTATACACCCCTAGGGTTAGTACACTTTACCCATGTGACTTGGCCAGCCCAGCTCGTACCATCACTCTCATTTTGGGTGATGATAGGGAGAAGTCCAAGAAGAGACTGTTCGGGAAGTAGCACCCCAATCCCGACGCGCACCGGTCCAACCTACCAAAATTCTACATCTCTGGATACGCGGGTTCGAGTTACCACAACCTACTAAGTCCAACCAACCGCCCATTCCATTATTGGCACATGGTTGTACACGTAAGCTACACAATAAAGAAGCCAATCAATTTCTCTCGATACCTGGGTGCCTTTCCGCAATGAAACCACCAAATATTATCAATACCATCACACCCAGGAGATTCATTGATTAAGTTGTTTTAGTTTTCACAAACTAAAACTTTTAGAAACAAGTCTCAATGATGTAACCCAGCCCTCGTTCAACATAGCATGGCTAAGCACATCTACCAACGGTGGTTCATCTACAAGGAAAGCCCTACCACATAATAGGTCATAGCATAGCGATAGTATCATCCTACACATGCATCTACAAAATACACGACAATGCATTAAAAATAGTAGGACGATATCATGAACAAAGTAGCATCTACTTGCCTTGGTTGTAGCGGTCGGAAGAACAATCCACACACGAGCAAGCGTTGCACTCGTCACAATCTACACGATACAATTGCAATCATAAACAAACAATCCACAACATATGCAACAAATATGATGCATGAATGCAAGAACGACAAGTGAATTGGTGCTACAGCTGCACCACAACATCCTATTCCATAATACTACCGATTGCATGCATGGAAAAATAGTTTTAGCGCTAGGAAACTATTAAGCAAAAGTAATGCTCCAAACTAGAGCTAGAACTCAAATAATTCACTACCGGTAGTATACTGTTTGTAAAATCTTGGGAAAATTCTACCGCATAGGTATCGCTGATTAGAAACAGTACCAACTGGAATTACTCAAAAAGGAATTATAAAACTCCCCGAGTAATTAAAACACTGCAGAAAGCCACTAGACAGTTTCTGCAGAAGTTTTTACTGTAAGCCTATCTTTTTAATTCACGATGATATTCCCCTCGTTTCACTGAATCCAGGGACATATCATACATGATTTTTGGAGCTACGGATCTTTTCTACGAATTTATTACTCCGAAAAGGCCACTAACTAGTTTGATTAAACTGTACTAAACCTTGCTGCAAAAGCCTGAACCAAAGGTACAATGAGATTCTACACGACTCACTGAATCTACACATATTTTATTTGCAATTTTTGGCCAAGCGGTTTAATTTCTACGCAATTTACAAGTTTCTACCGAAATCTGTCAACTAAAAGGATTAACGAAATTAACCAGTCAACTGTGTTTGTTGACTGGTCAACGCGTCTGCTGACTGGGCGCTGACTGGGTGTCTGACTAGTCAACGCCTGAGTCTGACCAGTCAATGAACGATCTGAGCCGCTGATCTGAATCGACGTGGCTGCAGGCTTACCGAAACAAACGCG